>ML681984.1:20744524-21339162 GCA_007922195.1 Podocnemis expansa | reverse complement strand
CAGAGCAGGGGGGCAGCAGTGGGGAAGGGGCAGAGCAGGGGGGCAGCAGGTAGCAGTGAGGGAAGGACGGAGTAAGGGGTGGCAGTGAGGAGGGGGCAGCAGGAGGAGCAGAGAGCAGCAATGAGAAAGGGGCAGAGTAGGGGGCAGCAGTGAGGGAAGGTCAGAGCAGGGGGCAGCAGGAGGACACTGAGAAGTGAGCAGGGGGGTAGCAGTGAGGAAAGGGCAGAGCAGGTGGGAGCAAGGGGGCAACAGTGAGGAAAGGGCTCAGCAAGGGGCAACAGTGAGGTAAATGAGAAGTGAGCAGGGGGCAGCAGTGGGGAAAGGGCGGTGCAGGGGGCAGCAGCAGGAAACTGAGAAGTGAGCAGGAGGGTAGCAGTGAGGAAAGGGCAGAGCAGGAGAGCAGGGGTGAGGAATGGACAGCGAAGGGGCAAGGGAAAAGCAGCAGCAGAGATTTTGGGGGTAGGGAAGCTGTCAGAAACTCCAGAGGAAGCCAGCAGCAGTGGGTGGTGGGTTAGGGGCCAAGGCCAAAAGGGGACCTCGGCTTATACCTAGGTCACCAATTTTAGCTTCTTTTTGGGGCTCAGAATTGGGGGGTCACCTTGTGCCCGGATCGGCTCATACCCAATTATATACAGTAAATCAAAATGAACAAAATTTATCTATATAACTCTCAAAGCAGAGGTGTCATGGTAGAAAGCATCTAGGAAATTTAGAGTTCTAGAAATTTAGAATAAAATACCATTTATTTTCAATAAAAATCAACAAGAATTTAGGCACTTCTGAGAATTCTACCTTTGTTAACTATTAAAAGTGCATTACATGCTTCTTAACTGAAATAAAAGGAATGCACTTGGGAAAGTGTTATCATTGCATTTTTTTGTTTGTTTGAGGTTTCTCTGAAACTTCTAATTACTCCAATTTCTCATAATCATCAATATGGTCAGCTTCCTACAATGTTTCCTCTGAGACCTTTTTTAACTTATACTTTTTATTTAAAAAGATACAAAACTTTATTGACAATTTTTCTTTTGTGTTCCTTATTTTAAAGCAGTTTTATTTAAGCTTCATGATCATTTCCTTTTGGTCCCAAAACCAGTGTAAGGCATTAGTCAATTAATGGTCCTAGTCTTGTTTTTAGATTTTTTGTCAATTAAAAAAAAAAGTTACATATCAGAAGTCTCTACTTAGATCTACCAGAGGTTTCTTTGACAATATCTTTTTCTTTCATCACATTGGCATGGTTACGGCTTTCATTAGTACGTCTCTTATCACTATGCTGGCTTTTTCCTATTCCTTTTCATTAAAAATGAGAGTTTTTCTTTCTTCTATATGGAAAGAAATAAGCTATTAGTTGCCCACTCACAGAAATTCTACTAGCTTCCCAGCAAATAATAATTGATGACTGATAATATACTGTTGAAAAAGTATGTAATGTAAATGTAAGAAAAAGTACCAGTCACATAAGTGTATTTAATTGTATGTGTGCATGTGTAAAACAGAGACTGAAAACTGTGAAAGAAAGAAGGAAAAAGAAGAAAGGGATTATAGGATTTAAATTTGATCTCAGATTGCCAGCAAGCACCAAACAGAGAGTGAGTCTAAAGGATCTAACAGCACGACAAAAGCAGCACTGGAGAACGCTATCTTTCTAAAGTCACATTGGATTAGCTAGGTTTATCTAAAATTCCTGTGCCCAAAAATCCTGATATGGGACATAATTTGACTAAAGAATAAGAGATTTTAACATTATATCTCTGTGGTTGTAATATCCTATCTTTCTAAATAGTTAAGCATTCTGTGGTCACTTATGCAACTGCCTCATCTTGGTTTTAAGTTCCAAAAGGGTAGCCTTGTTAGTCTAGATCAGCAAAGCAAACAAGGAATCTTGTGGCACTTTTAAAGACTAACACATTTATTTATTGCATTATTAGTTTTAGTTTCAATTTTGCTGCTAGAATAATACCACAGCAGGCAGCTGTTTTTAAATCAGTAGCTCTTGTTTATGGCAATCTCCTTTTGTGCTGCATCTAAATATGAGATACTTGCAATGAGGATCTTCTGTCCTAAGAGTGTTCAGTATTCCTGCTGTTTGAACAGCAAGAAGAAAAAGTAAGCAAACAATACTTAAAAATACCAAAAGGTCAGGCAGGGGGAAGTTCACCTAGCAAGAGAAAGTGGAAGACTACTTCTGCATTTTGCTTCAGGTACAGCTGGAACCAGCCAGGTAGAGAGGGGAGAGCTGTCAGTAAAAGGCAAAACACAGGGGAAGTTTTCTACTATTGCTGTTTTGCTGCTGCAGAGACAGAACAGTGATGGGAGGGCATCCTTTTCTGTTCTCAAGCAAACTAGAAAGAGAAACAGCTTTTGCCTGTACTGAGAATCAGCAGCTAGCAGAGTCACCCCAACTACAACCAAAGGAGAGATTTTGCAGTATAAACATAGAGTGGAAGGCAATCAAATGTGTTATAAACAAAGGAAAAAAGTTCCATTGTGGAAGTGAAGAGATGAGGAATGGTGTGAAGTCTAACAGAAGAAGGGTAATTTGTGATAGCAAGGTTTGATGATGTCAACAGAACCACAAGTTGTGGCTGTCATACCTCAAATGTTTAGAGCAATTTGCAACTTGCCATTCCATTCCAGTTAGACGAATTTCCATCTTTCTGAGGGTGGTGGGTCCAAAGATATATGGACTGCTGTATGACTTCTTGTCTCCTTGTGTGCCTGGAACTGGCATGTATGTTGTAATTACATCAGTAATGCAGGTATGATTTTCTCCCATCCCACTAAAGATAGCAGAACATTATGGCTTTAATTACTGATGCTGTAAAAGTGGAAACTTGGTAACAGAGTTTGTTGGTACTCTAAGGAAATTGTCAGAGCATTGTACGTTTGGATAAACATTAAGTGAGATCCTGCATGGTCAGTTTGTCTCTAGGTTACAATGACGAGATCCAGAGAAAGCTACTGTCTGTGTCAATGTTTATTTTCACGAAAGTTGTTGAGGTAGTTTTCGACATGAAAATTGCAGGGAAGGATTCTGTGAAATGTAATGTAGATTAAGCAACTCACCTCCTAAATTGGTGAGACAAAGAATTACAGGAACATAAGGAATTTTTATGTAGCCATTGCGCATAACAACACCACTGAGAAGGATTGTTGGGCATGCTTGATCATTTGCAGAAAAGCAGCAGAAGAAAGTACATACTGCTGTGACCTGTCCCACAGTTCAGCAATCCAGCAACACAGAGTAACCATCCATCCACAAGACACCTATGAAGACTGAATCTAAGAAAAGATAGAAATTGGGAGTTTGTAACTGACACTGATCAAGACCTAGAACTGTATTATGTTATCATCAGCTGGAGCAAGAAATGGCATTTGGACCACATTCATGATCAAAGGAGTTGAGAACAGAGCTTGATACTGGATCTGTTGTTTCACTGCTTTCTGTATCTGCCTGTCACTGGAGTTTTTCACAAATTCCTCTGAAAGAAACCTCCGTGGTTTTGAAAACTCATGCCGGGGAAAAGTTAGTCTGAAAATGGATGCTTCAGACAGAAATTCAGTTAAATGGATAATCAGCTGTTTTACCTTTTTGCGTGATCAAAGGGATGTATCCACCATGGTCTGGTGGAGCTTGGCTTGAGAAGCTCGAGATGATTTGGACTGATACCAGTGATCGCAAAACACCCCAAAATCTTCAAGAAGTACTGAAGAGATATTTCAAAGTTTTGGAAAAAGAACCTGGACGGATAACAAATGCGTCAGTGAAGTCTGCTAGCCAGGCAGCTAGCCCAGACTTGTGCCTTATGATCTGAGAACTCTGGTGGAGCTGATTTGGGTCATTTAGTGGGTTTGAAGAGTCTTATCACCAGTTTCACACAGTGAGTGGGCTGTAACTCTCATACCAACCAAAGGTAATCTTGATATCGCACAGATGAAGTCCATACCCTGGAGTCATCTCTGATGACTGGTGATCAACAAAGATATTGAGCAAAAGGTTAAGTGCTGTATTACATATCAATAAATTAATCATGATCCAGACCCAACTTACATCTACACCTGTGGCCATAACCTCAGAGTCATTGGACATACATGTATGTGATTCTGTGAGACTCCTGGAATGTTATATGGTTTTGGTTTTATTAATGCCAATTCAAAATTACCAGAAGTTTTGAGAATGATATTTACTAAGACCATTGGACATATTGTTCCTCATTAGTCAATTTGGTTTACTGTTACCGTTGGTGAGAGACAATGAGCCTCAATTCTGTTCTGAGAAGTTTCAGAAGTTCCTACCTTCAAATGGAATTGAACACATAATACTCTGTTCTATGCCATCCTGCTACAAATGGAGTAGTGGAATGCTTTTTACAGATACTGAAGCAAGCTTAAGAGCTAACAAGTATATTTTGAATCATCAGACAATGTCTTCCTTATCTTCAGGAATATACCTCGTGTTAATACCCAGGAGTCACATGCATCTCTTTACTTGAAGCAATCTTTTTAGACCTCTGGGGACCAGCTGTGTCCTGATGTTGCCTCATATGTAGCAAAATCCTTAGATGTACAAATTGATTGATGTAAGACTCATCAGCAATTTTTTCAAGTAAGAGACTTAGTGTGGACTTGCAGTTATGATTGTCAAATGTGATGGGTAACAAAAAAAAGTTTAAAATGCATAGGACCTCTTTCACTCACGATCAAAAGATCTAATGGTATTTTAAGGGAACAACATATGAATAATTTCAAGTAGAATTTCTGTTCCTCTATTTCAGTTAAAACTACTAATATTGATGACTTTGTCGAAAAAACTTAGATCAGTTAATTCCTTACCAGATCCAGCTGCTTTTTTATCACTAACTGTTTCTTTTTTCTCAAACAATGCTGCACCACTATTACTTCTTATCCCAAGAAACTGCGAAAACCAGTACTGTGCCTAAATGTATAAATTGCATAGTAAATGAGCTACAATTCTGGAGCAGTATAATCCTTTGCAATTATAAGTGATTGCAGGAGTCCACCTACAACTTTTAGTTACCTTATATAGTGTTTTATGTTAATCATGTAAGTTCTAAAATGTGTGTCTGTGTACTAGGTGACTGGATAGTGTAGTGGTTAAGAGCGCCGCCCTTTGATATGGGAGACTGGGGTCCAAATCCTGGTTGATACCTACCTACCTTTCCAGTAGGGGTCCTTGGGCAAAAGACCCCCCTAACGCCTCACTTGCCTACGTCGAATATGAGAGTGACACAAACTAGGAGAGTCATGCCGGCTCGGACGTCGCCCGGATTAGCAAGGTCCGCACCAGATGTTGGGGAACCAGGACAATCTGACTATAAGTGTGCTACTGGAACAAACCATACATGGATGAGACAAGAGAACCTGGAATTGATGGAATGCTACTACAACAGTAGACCTAATGAGAGGGGATATATGAAACGTATGAGGGAACTATGGATGGACAAAAGACCTACATCCACACTAACTGAGAAACAGCTAGTTACTCAACGCTTCAACATAGTAAAGAGGAAGCTGCTCTCACAACTTGAGATAGACCAACTCCATATTACATTCCAGACTCAAGAAGAAGACCTGGAAGAACAACTAGATGTGCAGCCAACACCTGAAGCTGGAAGTTTACTGCCACCCCCTCCATTACAGAGCACAGCAGCTGATATGAGGCATAAGATCATGGATAAACTAGTTACAGTCAACCCTCGAGACCGATTTCCAAGGCTCATTGGAGAAGTACCATCAGCTAGTATGCTAGAAGATGCCAATAGAGCCCTAATGACAATTCCTACGATTACCATAACTCAAACCAATGAACTGGTATACGCTACAGTCTCTGTAATCCTGGAGATGCTTGGCTACATGATCAAGAATAGCAGTACATCCCCCCCTCGGAAAATGAGGTTGGAGGATAAGATCACGGCAACTCGGAGAGAAGTTAGTCAGCTGGTGGAACTACAGAAGGGTGTAGAGATTAAGGATAAGACTCAGCTACTGGAAAAATACAAGGGCCTGACTCCATCTGAAGCCCTAGAGACTGCTAAACAAAGGCTCACAGCACTGGCTACCAGGCTAAGGAGATACACTAGAGAAGCAGAGGCCAAAAAGATAAATGCCCTGTTCTCCAAAGAACCATCCAAGGTGTACTCCCAACTGCAGTTCAACAACACAATAACAGCAGAGCCACCAACAGCAGAAACTGAACAGTACTGGAAGAACATCTGGGAGAAAGAGAAGACTCATAACACCAGTGCAAAGTGGCTTCAGGCCCTGAGAAGAAACCACAGCAATCTCCCAGAACAGGAACCAGTCACCATCACAGTAGCAGACATCCAACAGCGGGTCAAGAACATGAAGAGCTGGACAGCCCCTGGACCGGACAGATGTACACCTACTGGCTAAAGAAACTAACAGCAGTGCATGAACGCCTAGCAGCACAGATGAACCAGCTGCTAGCATCAGGCTCCCACCCAGACTGGCTAACACAAGGAAGGACAGTTCTGATCATGAAAGACCCCCACAAGGGAACAGCACTGGCCAACTACCGGCCAATAATCTGCCTCCCCACAACATGGAAAGTTCTATCAGGCATCATAGCCGCCAAGCTACAAGACCACATGGGACAGTACCTGAGCACAGCTCAGAAGGGAATTGGGAACAACACCAGAGGCTCAAAGCACCAGTTGCTCATAGATAGAGCAGTCGCCCAAGACTCAAGGTCTAGACAAACCAATCTGAGCACAGCCTGGATTGACTACAGGAAAGCCTACGACTCAATGCCGCACACATGTATCTGTGAATGTCTGATGCTATACAAAGTCAACAGGACACAAAGGACCTTTCTTAGCCCTGCAAATAGTGTAGTGGCTAGCACCTCTGCTTAACATGTGGAAGGTCCTGGGTTCAATTCCCAGGGGGTTGGACTCGATGATCTCATGAGATCCCTTCCAGCCCTATGATTGATTGAACATTGATTGAACTCAATGGGACTGTGGAAGACAACACTGGAAGTCAACTCAAGATAGCTTGCACAAGTGGCCATCAAGTGCGGCATATACCAAGATGATGCACTGTCCCTGCTGCTGTTCTGCATTGGCTTGAACCCCCTCAGCCAGATAATCACAAGGACTGGATACAGATACAAGATTAAGAGTGGAACTACCATTAGCCACCTCCTCTACATGGATGACATCGAGTTGTATGCTAAGAATGAACGAGACATCGACTCGCTAATCCACCTGACACGGATCTACAGTGAGGATACTGGGATGTCATTCGGACTGGAGAAGTGTGGCCGGATGGTAGTAAAGAGAGGGAAGGTAGTCAAGACTGATGGGGTGGAACTACCAGCAGGCCACATAGCAGACATATAGACCAGCTACAAGTACCTTGGCATCCCACAGTCACATGGGAACCACGATGAGGAGGCAAGGAAGACAGCAACATCCAAGTACCACCAAAGGATAAGACAGGTCCGGAAAAGCCAGCTCAATGGGAAGAACAAGATCCACGCCATCAACAGGTACGCCCTGCCAGTCATCAGATGCCCTGCCGGTATAGTGAGCTGGCCAAAGGAGGGCACGGAGGCTGCCGATGTGAAGACCCAGAAGCTCCTCGCAATGTATGGAGGTTTCCACCCCAAATCCAACACCCAGAGACTGTACGCCAGCTGGAAAGAAGGCAGGCAGTGTTTAGTGAGTGTCAAAGCCACTGTCCTGGATGAAACTCAGAGCATCCAGGAGTACATCAGTAAGATGGCACCCAAAGATGAGCTGCTGAGAGAATGCCTGAGAGAGCAGCAGACATGGGAGGAAGATCAAGCAGAAGAAGTTTCATGGCAAGACAAGATCCTGCATGGGATGTACCATCGACAGATAGCTGAGGTGGCTGACACTGGGAAATCCTACCAGTGGCTGGAAAGGGCTGGACTAAAAGACAGCACTGAGGCACTGATCATAGCGGCACAAGAACAGGCACTGAACACCAGATCCATTGAAGCAGGGGTCTACCACACTAGACAGGACCCAAGGTGCAGACTGTGCAGAGAGGCCTCAGAGACAGTCCAACACATAGTGGCAGGATGTAAGATGCAGGCAGGAACAGCATACACTGAACGGCACAACCAAGTAGCTGGCATTGTGTATAGGAACATCTGCACAGTGTATGGGCTAGACCCTCCCAAGACCAGATGGGAGATTCCACAGAAGGTCGTGGAGAATAACAGGGCTAAGATTCTGTGGGACTTCCAGATCCAGACAGGCACTGGCCAATCAACCAGACATCGTGGTAATAGACAAGGACCAGAAGACAGCAGTGGTGATAGATGTAGCAGTGGCAAGTGACAGCAACATCAGGAAGAAGGAGCATGAGAAGCTGCAGAAGTACCAGGGTCTGAAAGAGAAACTAGAGCGGATGTGGAAAGTGAAGGCCAAAGTGGTCCCAGTGGTGGTAGGAGCACTTGGGGCTGTGATTCCTAAGCTGGGAGAGTGGTTCCAACAGATCCCAGGAGCAACATCAGAGCTCTCTGTCCAGAAGAGTGCAGTGCTAGGAACAGCTAAGATACTGCGCAGAACCCTCAAACTCCCAGGCCTCTGGTAGAGGACCCGAGGTTGAGGAAGGCGCATACCACCCATAGGAGTGAGAGGGGAATTTTTTTTTTATTAGAACAGTGTTTTAAAATAGGTGGTAGTGATGTGATGTTCTGTCCCTTTAATGGTTAGGTATTTTGTGTTCTCAGATGCAAAGCCTCCCTTTGGTTTTAGTGTCAGTTTTGTTGCCCTAACAGCGTAGTCTCCATCACAAACAACTGTGCTTTAAATCAGATCTGCCTGTGTGTGTATCTTCTTCTTTGCTGGATCCAGGTATAAATAACATTTGTACCTCTTTCAGAGAGGGACAGAACTATCTGGAGCACATTTTATGATTATGATATCCATTATTAGCTGAAAGAAAAAAAATACACTACTGCCAGTTGAACAGCCAGTTAATAGTATGTAGATATCTGGGTACCTTCGATTTTATTATCTTTCATCTCATTCGACATACACAAATACAGCACTTACAAACATCATTTTGATTTGCAACACTCTGGGGAATTTTGGGTCCACAAATCAAGAAATGGGTGATACTCTTCTGCATACTGAATGTATATATTTAATCTGTTATAGATATAAAGTTAGTAGTTTTTATTTAATACAGAATGCACATTCAACTTAAAACAAATTAATAATATCAATTGGATGCCTAATTTTATTTGTTGCAGAATGGCACATCAGAGCGAATGTGGTTGAATAGAAATGCAATACAGAAAATGTGAGAGGCATGTCTTTCTTAACTAAAAGTGAGGACAGATTAGCTTTTCGGATGACACATACCACCTAATGTGTAGCATGTTGTAACATACTTTCACTTCACTGAGACATGTACTGTTACAAAATGCTGCAGACTAGCTGCAATAAATTGCAGTACTTACAAGTAAGGTCTTGTAAACTTTTAACCATAGTGATCACAATTGGAATATGAGGGATGGGATTTATAGAGAGTAATTCAAAATTCAAGAGCCTGGATAACTTCTTCGATGTTGCATTTTTCATTTAACATTGTTTGTCATGTAACAGTGATGACAACTACGTAATAGTTCTTGTAACAAATGATTGCTATTAAGCCCTTCTTGGTGAACAGTCAAAGTGAGTCTCATTGTAAATGAATGCACAAATATAAGCCCACAACATGGTATTTTTCCAAACTTCATATAAGCTCAGAACTCTATACTCCCAAAATGTGGGTTTCCTTTTCTTTAGCTACTAGAAAATCTATACTGGGTTTCAGTGGTACTAAGGCTTGTATATCCTGGTTACCTTTTGGGAGCACCCTTACTCTTATACTTCCTTGGATTCAAAATCTATGTGTGTCCTGGTTTCCTTGACTGTTGTGAGACACTGAACTCCCCATAATCAACCCAACAGTGTAATTGTGTATTGTTTTATGCAGTGTGTGTTATGTAAAATGCTTTTGCAAAGCTCATGACACACTGAACTTTATTGTTATAGTAATACACTTGTTGCACTGTCATACATATGGTTATGAAGCTTCTCTGTGTAATATTCCCAAACATGTGTTTCCTATGTTTTTGCAAATTCAGACAAAACCATGCAAGGGCAGAAAGGCAGTTTGTTCATCACTAAGGCATGCATAAAGCAAACCAACTCTTCCAGGAACAATGGATTACCCTAAGCATTGATAAAGGGTTACTCACTGACTGAAGTATGGAAAAAGCTATATGAGAACATTGTTTGTCACCTGACTCTGAAACAAGGGGTGGAGATTGAGGTGCCAGAGATGGGCAAAGGAACACTTTAAAAAGGAGATATGTTTTGCTGCCTGCTCCCTCTCTCTTTTCCATCCCCATCTGCAAACACCACCAATCAATTGAAACAATGATGGAAGGAGGAGGACCTGGCTAGAGCCAAAACAGTCAGCTTGCAATGAGAATCATCTAGGTCTTGGTCTATACACTGCCACACAATTTTGGCAGCAGTCGAAGGGAGATTCACAATGTACTTAAAATACCTTGCATATCACTCTCTGATTGCATACCACCTACTTACCACAGTGTCCTCAGTAGGCTGAGCCAGAGGAAAACCCATGCCTTCTGACTCAGCACTACACTGCTTGTCGGGGTGGTCTTATTGGTTCACCTCCTGATCTGCTGAGCGTGTCTTCACAGACCCGATCAGTTGATCAGGGAGATAGATCTGATGGCAATGAATTCACTTTAAGGCTGCTGAAAGTCTTAAGCTTAGTTTAGAATGCAATTTTCCTATTATTTACTTTCGATCATATCTGACCTGCTTTCCTCTGATTTATGAACACTTAAAATCTTTCTGTATTTAATAGATTTGTTTGTTTTATCTAAAGCAGTGCATGCCATTTAAGGGGTGTTAAGACTTTATTTGAATTGACAAGCCTAGTGCATATAATTTTCTTTGACAGTCTGACAGACATTCAGACTTCCAGTGTACAGTGCTGACAGCACTGAATGCTGTAAAACAGCAGTTCATAGGGTTGTATCTGGGACTGCTATTATTGGTTAGGCAGGGCTGTACCAGTGCATGATCCCAAGAATGGCAGGCTAGAAGCATTCATTCAGTTAATTGAGAGTAGCTTGCTTACTGTAAGCTGTGCACATGCAGACCCAAGAATGGGGGTTCACACAGTGGGACAGAATAAAAAGGACTCCAGGAGTGAAAGATTGGGGGAAACACAACAATGTACCAGTCCAGGTTGCTGAGGGAAATGTCACTACTGTCTGAAACACATACGTCTGTGGTACAGTTCTCCAGTCTTTGCTCTTAAGATTGGAACAAGCATTTAGATGCCTTTAGAACTATGCTTTTGTAGCTGAAAGTCCTTCATGCGTCTTTGCACAGTTATTATCCTTGGTGATGGAAAGGAGTTGGACAGCAGCATGAAGATGGAGAGCTGATCTCTTTCAAAAACAAATTTTATAAAAACAAATTTAAAAGATCGAAACCTTATATTAAGCAAAAATAAACTGATCCTTTAACTCACTGAAGTTTACATTACTTAAAACCTGTCTAGTCCCTTTAATTTCATTCTGTTAAAGAATAAAAAAGTTACTTATTAACATGCTTTCTGAGATAAAACCTTGTGTCTGACCCCCTCGTCTGCAAGAGCAGCATGTCCCCCAGTATCATGAGAGAGTATTTCCCCTTATCCATTTTCATGAGTCCTCAAAGAGAATCCTGTTTACAACCAGTCTCTGCATGGTGACTACATCAAGGACTTGAACAGACTGATTTTGTCAAGAAAAGAATATTTTTATGTATCCATCTCCCACTACAATATAGTCATAGTACCCGTTAACTTCCATCAGACTGCCCAAAATGTAAGGTTTTCCAGGGTTGGGGGCCCTCATTGGTATGGTAGAATTGTAATTAATCTCTTTTTCTCTTTTAACTTTGCTCATCCCTTCTTTTCTTTCTTCTTCTGCCCCTTCTCATTGATCGTAGTAAAGCAAAATTTAACAGCCACTATATTATAATATAGGTAATTTTGATTATCTACTTAATAATTAATCATGTTTTGAAAAAGAAAATAAAACTATTTAAATGCAGAGCCAAGTAAGAGTACCTTTTAAGGTAAAACCTTCAGTACTTTTAGTTATATTTGCTGATTAAGAACATTTTTAGAAGTTCTCTGAGCCTCTCCCAAATCTGGGCTTTAGATGAACTGGCATTTTTGCATATCTCTATCATCCAGGTACAAGATGCAGGAACGTTGACAAATTATTTTTAACATCTTAATTGAGCATGTGCAGGCATTAGAGGAACAATAAAGTGTTTATTCTGCATAACAGCATAAACAGATTAGAAAATGCCATTCATTTTCATGTGAAATCTATGTTCTCATAGTCACTTACAGAAGAATAATATTGAACTCTTGTTCACTCCTCATTCCCCATGTAAGTGAACCTAGAGTAAGAAAAAACATATAATATACCCTTGGATGTTGATCTGCTTGAGGCTCCACATCCGCTGCTGTATCATTATTTGTGCCTGGGATGAGGTAAGAGCCACTTAATTAAGGAGGCTCCTTCAATTGAGTTTCTGTAAACGAATACATCAGTAAAGCTATAGCTCACCAACCAGTGTTACAATCTCCAAATGAATCTTGGTCACCAATCAAGGTTCTGCTGTGGAGTGACCTTCTGCTTTGCACCTTCCATCAGTAAAGGAAGAAGTCGGTCTTCAGACGATATTCACCCCAAAATCAGATCATGTCATATTTATATAATCTGTTGTCACTGATGCTTGCGGCAACAGCAGATTTCCTTCTTGCAAGTGTGTTGTTGGAAAACTGCTGAAGGAGACAACATACCCTGCTACATCCTGCACATTTGCTGAATTGATATTTGATACCTCTTGGACATTTCACCCACTGTCTGTTACTATGGCACGTATCATATTCTGGCATCTGGAACATCTTGTGGTTAAGGTTCTTAGACTGTTTTACTGTGTTGCAGACACCCCAAAAGATCATGGCACAGATCATACCTGTTTACTCCTTTCTTATATTTGTTACTTGATTGCTGGTAAAAGCTGATAAATGCCCCCATATGGTAAGGTGGAACATTTATGCAGCAAAAGCCAATTTTGATTTGTTTATTGTCTTTCAGACAAACCAAGATAAAATGCAATAGTACAAGATGAAAGATTCTTTCTTAGTAGTAGAAGATTGTGAGCTAAAGTTATCTTTCCTTTCATCTCAGTTGGCACACCTTTTTCTTTCATAAAAATGTGTGCAACAAATTTTTCCTGAAAAACCTGCTAATTCAGAATGGTTGCAGCTATACTATAGACTTGCATTGTTTACAGTGGACAAATGTGGAAGGGGAGGAGTAAAGGGAAAATATGGATCTGTGGATGTAGACCGCATATATCTGATGTGGTTCTCCATGGCTTTGACTCCTTTACTAGGACTGACAGCTTGGGTAATGCACAAGGTAGCTGCAATCTTGTGACAAGTGTCAAAGAACATATAGAAATGTTCAGATCTGATCACTGTAGCATTTATTTAAATTGCAGTACACACACACACACACACGTGCACACACACAAAGAGAGGCTATGTCTACACCTACAACTTATTTTGAATTAAAGAGGCATAATTCAAAATAACTTATTCCCTGAGCAAGGAGGCATTTTATTGTATCAAATTAAGTGGTTCCTTAATTTGAAATAAGGAACTGCTGATTCAATATAATAAAACCTCCTTTTACTTCAAAGTATCACTTACTTAGAAGTTGTAAATTTGAGTTAAGCCATGTTAAGCTGAGGAATAGGCTTAATTCAGACTAATTTCCCTATTATTTTGCCTTCCTTCTTCTATTTTGAATTAGAGAATCTAGTGAAGACTCCCTACTTTGAATTAATAAAGCCCACTTTATTTTGAATTAGAGAGTCTTCACTGGAGTCCTAATCTGAAATAATAGCTTTGAAGCAGTGCTAATTCAAAATAATAACTTTAATTTAAATTTGAAGTAGTTATTTTGAATTAACTACTTCAAATTAATTTTGTAAGTGTAGACATAGCCTCCCCACACAGACAGTGGATTTCCCCATTTTCTTTACATTTAGGTGATAGACTCTGTATAATTAAACAGACTCTGCTGGGTAAATCATGTGGAGGGCCTTGAGATAGTTGCAGAGTGATAAGGAATAGTATGTTGTCACGCTTCTCTATACAAGCTTTCAGATAATTATTTTTGCTGATGTTCATCCAACTGGTCCCTTCTGCTTTGCTTGAAGGAGGGAAAGGAACACATGGGTCTAACTAATAAAGAGAATTGTACGTCATACTAGCACACAGCAGAGGTAGTTTGTCTGACCAGTTCATCTACCTGTTGTAGTCTTTCCGATTTATCAGTTTGTTTATTCATTCATGTTTATGACTGCCTGTATAACTCCTTGGCTGTGTTCACACACACATGGTTATTTCAAAACACGTTGTGTCAAAACAACTTGTTTCAAAATAACGCCTTATTTCGAAATGACTTAATTCAAATTAGCAAAAAGTCATTTCGAAATAGGCTAAAAAGCGGGAAACGAAATAGCAAGTTCACAATGTGAACATGCTATTTCGTTAGGTGCTGCAGGGGGCTGCAGCCACCTGGGGGTGAGCCGCTGCTGGCTCACCCTGCAGCCCCAGAAAGGGGGCTGCAGGCACTGGCGGGGGGTGAGCTGCTGCAGGGTGGCTCAGCCCCCCGCCAGAGCTGCAACCCCGACACCGCCGGCGGGTCAGGGGAGCCGGGCTCAGCCCGCAGCCCGGGCTGCAACCCCGACCCCACCAGCGGGTCGGGGGAGCCGGGCTCAGCCTGCAGGTTGTTTCAAAACAAAAGTGCCGTGTGAACACAGCCCTTGAGAAGGATGTTGCTTGTGTCATCCTGCCAGGTCAAACTGAATTTTCTTTATGGTTACTTTCTCAGCATCCACTTTGTTTACTCCTAATACTTCAGTCTGATCAAACTTTATACACCAGTTACACATTTTAATCTTCATTCTCAAGCATTATAAAAAGTAGTATTATATCTAATGTTTCACTTCTCACAGTTCAAGGCCAAGCATGAGTATACTGTAGGATTCTGTCTAAAAACATTGTTAGCTGTCATCCTTTCATGAAATAATTTACAGTATGTTATGCATTCACTCAATATTACTCTTAGAAGAGGAACAACATGTTAGTGTATGTGTGTGTTACCGTCACTGATTCCTGTTTTTAAACTGCATTTTCCTCATGCATTGGAATAACTCTGGCTCCCCCTGTTGATTCAGCAATTTCCATATACTTAGTCAAAATCATAGTTTTGTCACTTCAGAGGGATATTATATCTCCCAAGATGGAAGAGAACTAAAAAATGGACTGGGACTAGTAGTTAGGAGGAAAAAAAATAGTGCTAGGATTGATTTAATCCACACAATCAACATCGTCATCATTATATTCAAAATACAATTATAGAAACTTTCCAAAAAATTGAGAAGTCATTTTGGAGGAATAAACCAATTTCAAGTTATTGATTTTTATTAGGATTTAGCTGTCTGCTCTGATGTGCAATACCGTTAGTTCCTCACAGTCTGTCCAGGTTCCTGGCACAGTGGCTGAAGCCAGCATGGGAAATTGAAATCTGCAACTCACAAACCCCACAAAAAACAGGTCTAGTTCAAACTAGCTTCAAACTACTTCATTTGGACTAACCCAGTCTGAACTAAGATTTCAGATGTAGACATGGCCCTTCAGAAAACAAAAAACAAAAAAATCCAGGAATAATAGACAATGTGATACTATCAGCATTTTTACTTTTCACTCTATCCCTTGTGGCATAGCAGTAAAACAGTTGTGTCTTTTCAGTGTTTTAACATTTTCTGTGATGTCTAGTTGTCTTGATTCCTTGATGCAGCTCTCTCACCTCTTCTGTTTTTGTTACTTCATCTGTGATTTTGCTTAAGCTTTCGCTTAGCTTCCTTAAACAATAGGAAAATTCAAAGAAGACATATCCACTGCAAAAAATAACAGCAGCACCCACATACATTTAAAAGTCCAGAAATTCAGTAAAACAAGAATCTGATAATAGTCATAAAGAAAATTATTACAACTGTGTGTATTTATACAAAGAAATCCATTGTCACTGCAGATTATTCCATAGAATATAGTTTCAATTTATCTATGTAGCTGAGTTTCAAATGAATGCACAAGTCACAATATTTATTGGCAAACTTTCCTTTTCTGACAGACAACACCATTTAGAAAAAAAAAAAACTTTCTTGTTTTGCTGGAAGTTCTATACCCAGTTTCATCCCATTTTTCTTATACTCCCTTGTATAGCTCCAAACAATTCTTTTCCATCCTTAGTGTTAATATCCTGTAAATATTTAGCCAATAAGTATTTTCATAGGTTTTCTTTAGGATACAGCTGAGCTTGTAACCATTTGGTTGCAAGACAGATTTTAAACACTGTCTGTTTCTACAGACTACCTTGTTAATGCTCAGTTAATAATTGTGGTTACTGCTCATGGTTTGTCCTTATAATAGGTTTGGAACAGTATGTGGAAGGGCACCTTCCTACCCTTTTAAACTTGTCTAACTTGTAACAGAGAGCTGGGCAGTAATCCCCTAACCAGTCCTCTGTTTGGTCAGCTCTAATTTAAAGAGATAGATGGAGCTGGCTGGCACCTGACTGAGGCAGGGGAAAACAACTGTGTGTCTAATTAGCCATGGGCTCTAGGTAGGCTCAGGTGAGGGAAGTGGAAGGAAAATTGGAGAAGCTGAGGTGTGGAAGGGGAGTAGGGGCTCTACTGCCCTGCATGCAGGATCTCTGGGATAGTAAGCCAAACTGTATGTGTTAAGAAGGTGATGGGACTGTGCACTGTAAATACATTTGCACTGGATCACTGAGGGTCTATGTATTATTTGTGACTGGGAGGCTGGCTGAAGCAGAAAGGAGACAGCGGAGAAACCCTAACAAATCAGTCTGTTGGGCTTCTTTTCTCCTAGTTTAAATTCTGTGAGTATGATTGTTCAAGTTTTGTCCATAGTGCATGAGTATAAGTTAGAACAGTTCCTCCCTGTCCCTGTAGCAGTTCATTGTATCAACACCAGCAGTCTGGACTACAGATAACTAGGCTACCAATATATTTTGAATACTAAATTCACAGTTCTTTGTACAGGGACATGAAGTAGGATTTTAGGGGAATGGACAAACCAAACAGAAAGAGAGAGTTGGGGGGGGGTATGAAATACATGAATTAGCATTTATTAATGTATGAAATGCATTTATTTAAAAATAAAAGCCTTACACATTGTACTATATAATAAGGGATTTTTTTCCCTCCAAAATCACATAAATGTATTAGCTTAAAAGTAGGAAGGAATTAAAGCAGGGTTGTCATTAAACATGTGGTCCATGAGGTGGATGTGTTCTGCGAACTTCTTCTATCTGGCCCATGACTCTGCTCCACAAAATCATACCCTTTCCCTAACAGAGACTGAGTGTAGTCTCACAAAGTGTTGCCTTGCATCCCCAAAACTTTGCTCTGTTGCACGAGTGCCCTAGTATTTCAATTTATGGTATTTATGGCCCACTGTTGGTACATTTAAGACAAATCTGGAGCACCATAGCAAATGAGATTGACACCCCTGAATTAGAGTTACAGAAGCTTCTGCACTGATCAGTTCTTGAAGGGTTGTAAGAACATTGTGGGATGGTGCTAGGAGACCCAAATGCAATGTAAAATATAAAAGGAGTCTTGTGGCACGTAAAAGACTAACAAATTTATTGCATGAGTTCTCTTGGGAGAAAATCCCACTTCATCAGACACTTAGAAGACGGGGGAGCTTACAGAATGGGAAGAAATAAATGCAGGGAAGTGTAAGTCATGGGGTCAGGTCACACTGTCACAGCTAATCAAAGCAGTTGTTAAGATGAGCTCATCTTCCTCTATGTGCTGTTCTCCAGGGTTTGAATCTAACAACTGCTTTGATTTGCTGTGACAGTGTGACCTGATCCCATGACTTACCCTCCCCTGCACTTATTTCCTCCCGTTTTGTAAGTTTCCTCATCTTCTAACCATCTGACAAAGTGGGATTTTCTCCCAAGAGAACTCATGCGATAAATTTGTTAGTCTTTCAGTGCTATAGGACTCTTTGTCTGTTTTACTGAACTAGGCTAACACAGCTGCCCCTTTGGAACAAATGCTATGTGTAAGTGCATTATCAACACCAAAGTACTAGTTTTGCAGAAATAATGTAACACAGTACAAAAGTGCACAGACTTGTTTCATGGGAGTGCGATTTTGGTGGTACTGATTTCGGTACCTTTTGAAATAATATTTTGTGTTTTGAACATAGTGTGTACAACAATTGTAGCAGAGGTTTCCTGCATCAACATTTTCAAGCATAGAAAGAGATGTAGCCAACATTGTTCCTTTAGCTAGTGTTGATGCTTGATATGGATGTCCTTCAAGGAGTCTCTTACCTGCTGTGAGGTGGTTGCCAAGGTTTTTCAGACTGCTCTTCACAAACAGTTACATATTATGGTACATATAGATGCAAAAACTTGACTTGGTATTATGAAGATAAAACTCTGGACACAACTAAACTGTTTGTTCTAACCAGAATTGGCTCAAAGCATTAGGAAAAAAAGCAAACAAACCCAGAAACAACGAGAGTCCTCTGGCACCTTCAAGACTAGCAAATTTCTTTGGGATAAGCTTTCATGGACTCCAACCCACTTCAGCAGATGCAAAAACACAAGGTAGACTTCCCATAAATAAATAAACTAGAAAAAAACACAAGTGGACTTGGACTTGTAGCTGAGCTTCTACTATATAACTGTGTACAAATTCTGGCATTTTAGTTTTCTTATAGTTTTATTTAATCATATGTTAGAACTGTGTGTAAATATTCATTCTTTAATAGTGATTGGTAGTGCGTAATTCTTGAAGCAGGTTAGTTCCCTTTTGTATTTCTAATGTCTCAGGACCCTTTGTGTAATTTTTGTCTTCCAAGTATTTCATTTCCTGTCTTTTACCAGCAGCCACAATGCAATCAAACATATTTTATGATAAAAGTGAATTTCTGAAATGTGATTTCTCACAGTTCAGGCTATCTTTCATAATTATTATAATGATGCACACATGTGACACAAATACAAGTGTTTTAATTTTAACTTCACAATTAAATTTACTTCAGGTATATATAGTTCCTTAGTAATCACCAAAACACTGGTTGCAGCTTTTGAAGTTGCAGTAGATGTGACTGAGGAGAGTGTCTGTTCTGTGCATCTTAGCCTTAGCTAGGATCATCCTGCCTGAAAGCTGGGGGTGAGGGGAGGGAATGGGCTTTGCTTAAGAATAGCTTCTGTCCATCCTAATTGCCTATATAGAGTTTGCAGCCACTTTCCAGCATCTGTGACTCCCATGAACTCAAGAAGCGCAAGAACAGTGCTTCTAACTGCCCCTCACTCAAGAGTCCTTTGCAACTTTTTTCTAGTGTGAATGGCTAGATTCTAACCTTATATAATAGTGCAGTGTAATATGGCTTTTGCCTCAGAGATTTTGAATTAATAGCTGAAGTTGATAGTTGTGATACCTTTACTTGTGCTGAGTAGTGCTTTGCTCCTTAATCAGTGATTTATTTTTCTATTTAGTTTTCAGGTGTTGCATAGTGCTTTTCTATAACTTTATTCAAGAAAACTCATGTTTTTGCAGAAAGATGTACTATGTAAATTGTATATTTCATTCTTTTTTTTAAGTACTATTGAGGGTTTTTTTTTACCCTACTTTTTCTTTATATTCATGAAAAGAATATCCCTTATGAAACATTGCATGCACTTGAGAACAGCAGAGTAGGTGATATTTCCAGCTGTTGTTCATTGAAGAGTCAGGATTAGTTGGTAAAACCCCTTTAAGTCTGTTTGTTTTGCTAGCACACCACATATACTGATTGACCTTCAGCAAATGACAATGTTTCTCTTCTGGTAACTAGGAGATACTCATTTAAAAGATGTTGAAATTGTGTCCTCTATCTTTCTAAAGTAATGGTCACTTCAATAACTGATTTAATGATTATTTTGTGCCTTTGTGCATGCAGGAGGGAGGAGACACATTACTAATAAATGGGATACAAATTAAATCTGGTACAGTCATTAACACATTTCATGTTGGATAACTTCATATCCTTTGCAGAATTCCCAACTTGTGAACCACTAACTCAATTTGTATGCAAAAATGGAAGATGTATTAGCAGCAAATGGCACTGTGACTCAGGCAAGTACCAAATGTTCAGTATTTTAAACTGTTTCAATTAGGGTATTGGGTGGTATTTTGATAAATATTCTTCTTTCCTTCTCAATCCAAGCAATGAAACCAGCTCAGAGTCTTGCATAAAATAAGTATAATGGCTTTATTTTGCTGATTTAAGATTAAGAATCGTGAAAATGGGGCCACATACTTGTGCAGACACAGTATATATAAGAATTGGAGTTAAACCTGGAGCATCACTGCAAATATACTCTATTCTGTTAGAATAGAAAACACTATAAGACCATTCATGATTGAAAAAAATAGAGATAAAAGATGAAGTATCAGAGCATTTCCTTAAAACAAAATAGCCTATGGAATGTATGTTTTGTTGCACATGTGTGCAAAGTAACCTCAGTGCTTAATGCATGTATCTTTCCCTTTCCTGGTAATCACAACCACAGATTCTAAGAATCATCATCAGATAGTTGTAGTGAATAAAAACAACAGAGTAATAAGGAAGGCTGTTCCAGCCTCTTTTGATGTATTAATTAGTGTCTCTCTGTCTGCTTCTATAATATGTAATGACAGCATTTGCCTGATGCTATTTTAAAAGACTAATTCTGACTTTAGACTTTCATTCTGGCATTTATTTGAAGCTGTTTGTTTATCTGCAGCCTATTCATCAATCTCTTAATGCATGAATTAGGTTTATTCTCCAAGGATTTGTGTTTATCAAAACACAGGTCTTTTACACCCTATTGTATAAAAGGGCCACCTCCTATAACCAAGACCTGACAAGGAATTGTTTGTAGTGACATAAATATTGTTGATGTGATCTGGCAGATGGAAAACTCTACATACTGCATAAAACTGCTATTTTCTTCTCGCAAATGTGAGAGATATAAAAACAGTATATGCAAGAGCCGTTGCACACATTTATTAATGTTTCTAATGAAGTATAGGCTTCAGTTCAGATTTTTCACATTGATTTTGCATATTCACAGATGACGACTGTGGTGATGGGAGTGATGAGTTGGGCTGTGTTCACTCGTGCTCCAGTAATCAGTTCAGATGCTCCAGTGGCAGATGTATCCCGAGTTATTGGGCTTGTGATGGTGACAATGACTGTGGAGACTTCAGTGATGAAACCAAACCAAACTGCACCAAAGAAGGTTAGCTACTTTAAACCTTCAGTCAAAAGGAATAATAAATTTTCTCACCCATGGGAAAAGTGAAAATGTATTAAATTGTTGGCAAAAATTGTGGTGGAAAACAGATATTTAAGATTTGATCTACTTCTTAAAGAGGGGGTCCAAATAGGATATAAAGTTATGGCTTTAGATTCTGGATAATCCAGAAGGAAAACCTGAGGGAGAGCTAATCCATGAGGGCAGAAAGGCTGAAGATTTTGTTTTTCAGTGATTAGTAAAGTCAACCTCTAGGAAGCAGTGATACAACATCTCTCAATTAAGGGAACAGGATAGAAAAAAAATAGTACCAATCAATAAAACAAACAAACACACTCCCTGCTGATAGAGGAATGGGCAGACCAAATCTACTGCATTAGGCAGCTGCCTAGTTTGGCTATAGCGAAAGCAGCCTTCGCTGAAATAAATCCTATATGATGTTGACAGTTTTATTTCACAGAATTACACTAAACATGATTTTTGTCCGTTAACAGAGAGAGGTGTTTCCTAAATCGGGAAACACTAGGCAAGGCAATGTTGCTTAAATTAATGTCACTCAATATAATATTAAAATAATAATTTCCAATAATGAGTTGCATTTTACTAAAGAATTCCACTACTACTACTTATATTCAGTATCTATTTCTTATCCCAATTCAATGAAAGAGATAAAAATGTTAATTGTCCAGAATGGTGAAAAGCTAGCTAATTTTCAATTTGTTACCTATTCTTCTGGTGATACTTTTTGTTTTACTAAAAAAAAAGCCTATTGCCTTGTGTGGCAATTTAACAAAATGAACACATCTGGTGCATTTCTTAATGTTTCAATAAAAATGAAAGGAAAGCTTCTATAGGTCATTACTAGCCTTCAGCTTTGACTTGTGATGTAAGTTTCCAAATTAATTTGATTACATTCCAATTAATTTGATTATAAACTAAGATTTAATTCTCCTCTCTCAAACTATTCTGATTCCTCCAAGTATATAAAATCTAGGGAATAGAATTAAACCACTGTAGAAACATGTCTGATCTCTAATCACAAAAAACCCCTTTGTTCTGTTGTAAATAAATATACTGTGGTATTTGTAGTATTGTCTATCCACTGAATAATTTTCAGACCAAGGAAAATGTTGGTCTGTTTTAAAATTGACATTTGTGTGGTGCCCATTCCAACTACAGTAGTTAAAACCAGTGCTATCTCTGTGTTTTTTGAAGTTTTTACGCTGTTGTCCATATATAGAAGAATATAAGGCAAGACAAATGTATTTTAGATATAATAAACCAGATTACTCAATAAAAAAGACCGTCAACAAATATGTATATTTCTGTAGAAGCCAGAACCAAGTTTATAAAGGAACTAAAATGATAAATATTTCACTAAACAGTTCCCTATTTTATATTTCTAATACCTATTCTTAGCTATATGGAGTAATGAGGATCTGAATGTATTCCACCATTATAGGCCTGTCACTTCGTATCTTTTGCTTAAATGAATATTGACTAATTTTATTTGTACATCAGTTGAGTTCAAACCTGAAATTAAACCTCAGCAGTGAGGCTTTATTATTTTTGACATCACTTTACTTTTCCTGTTGATACTATGTAATAAGCTTTATGTTTTGAAACCTAGTTCAGGACAACGCTATATAAAATGTTTACAGACATGATGACTTTTTAATTAGTGCTGAGAACCTTGTGGAACCATAAAGATTGATACCTCTGGAGTTTCAAGGGAATAAGCAAAAGGCTTTGACAAACCTGGGTATGCATTCAGTATGCTTCTGTGTGTTTTGTAAACAAAAGATATAAATAGCTGTAGTCATGCTTATTCCCAACTCCTATAGTGCACGTTATTGTTTTAATGGAAAATATCAAAGTACTTCTGGTTTGGAAAACTCCCATATACCACTGTGGGAGTCTTAATGCTGTGCATCATGACATTTTATTAAAATTATTCAGCTACTTAGGTTTTTTTTTTAACCTGAATCCTTCATCCAGTGGCTACTGAGGGTCTCCAGAGCCCAGGAGGCAAACCCCATGTTTATATCCAAATTGCACAGCAGGTACCACCCACAGCTGCCCTGTGGGGGGAGTCTATATCTGCAGAGGAGTGGGGGGGTGGGTGAAGACTTTGGGGTGCAAATACAGGCTTGCCTGTGCTCCTCCAACCCACCCCTACCACTGCCCTTATCCAGTACATAATACTTGTACTGAGTGATCACTTGAGCTTTTACAGGTCCAACATTGTTCTGTGTTTTTGCAGGGGAGGCAGTGTTGAGAGAGATTTCCAACCAGCAAATAAAAGCAGGAAAAGAGCTTATTTGTTTGATTCTCTCTTGAGAAAAAAAAAAGACACATTTGAGAACTCAGAAGAAGATCAACATGGGAAAGTAGGGCAATCAGCCTGGTATCTTAGGTGCCTGTACACAAATGCGAGGAGCCTGTGAAACAAGCATGAAGAATTGGTAGTACTGGCACAGACAAGGAACTATGATATAATTGGGATAACAGAGATATGGTGCGATAGCTTGCATGAGTGGAGCTCTGCCATGGATGGGTATAAGTTGTTCTGGAAGGACAGGCAGGGAAGATGAGGGGGAGGAGTAGCACTATATGTAAAAGCTCTAAGATTGCTCAGAGCTCCGTTATGAAAGTGGAACTGAGCCAGTTGAAAATCTGTGGGTTAAGCTTAAGAGGAGAGGGCAACAAGGAGGATGTTGTGGTGGATGTCTGCTATAGACCTCCAAACCAGAAGGAGGAGATGGATGAGACATTCTATGGACAACTGGCAGAAGTTTCCAGATCACAGGTTCTGGTTCTCTTAGGGGATTTCAAATACCCTGACATCTGCTGGGAGGCCAATACAGCAGTGCACAGGCAATCCAGGAAGTTTTTGAAGAGTGTTGAGGACAACTTCCTGGTACAAATGCTGGAGGAACCAACTAGGGGCCTTGCACCTTTTGAGCTGGTGCTCACAAACAGAGAATTGATCAGGGAAATAGAAGTAAATGGCAACCTGGGCAGCAGTCACCGTGAGATGGTAGAATTCAAGATGCTGATTAATGGAAAAAAGGAAAGAAGCAAAACTCAACCCTGGACTTCAGAAAAGCAGATTTTGGCTCTCTCAGGGAACTGATGGGCAGGATCCCCTGGGAGGCTGATCTGAAGGGGAATGGTGTCCAAGAGAGCTGGCTGCATTTTAAAGAAACTCTGCTAAGGGCACAGGAAGATACTATACCGATGAGCAGAAAGAACAGCAAATGTGGAAGGCGCCCAGTGTGGCTTAACAGAGAGCTCTGCGCTGAGCTAAAGCATAAAAAGGAAGCTTACAGGAAGTGGAAGCTTGGACAGATGACTAAGGAGGCATATAAAGAATAGTGCTCAGGACTGCAGGGATAAAAATCAGAAAGGCCAAAGGACAATTGGAGTTGCGGCTAACGAGATGTGAAGGATAACAGGAAGGGGTTTTACAAGTATGTCAGTAACAAAAAGAGGATCAGGGCTGGTGTAGGTCCCTTACTGAATAGCGCAGGTATCCTCGTGATGGAGGATGAGGAAAAAGCTGAAGTGCCCAATGCTTTTTTTTTACTTCAGTTTTCACGGGCAGGGCCTGCTCCCAGCCCTCTACACTGGGTATGGCAGATTGGAGAGAAGAAGAGAGGCCCTTGGTGATGGATGGTCAGGTTAGGGACTACCTAAAGAAGCTGGATGTGCAGAAGTCCATGGGGCCGGACAACCTGCATCTGAGGTTGCTGACGGGGTTGGCCGATGAGGTGGCAGTACCGCTGGCCATTATCTTTGAAAACTCGTGGCAAACGGGGGGAGGTGCTGGAGGACTGGAAAAAAGCAAATATAGTGCCTATCTTAAAGAAAGGGAAAAAGGAGGATCCAGGCAATTACAGACCTGTCAGCCTCACCTGGATCCCTCGAAAAATCATGGAGCAGATTCTCAAAGAATCTATCCTGAAACACTTGGAGGAAAACAGAGTGATCAGAAACAGTCAGCATGGATTCACCAAGGGTAAATCGTGCCTGACCAAACTGATTGCCTTCTGTGATGAGATGACTGGGTTTGTGGATGCAGGAAGAGCTGTTGATGTGATATACCTTGACTTTAGCAAGGTTTTTGATATGGTTTCCCACAGCATTCTCATCAGCAAGTTAAGGAAGTATGGGTTGGATGTGTGGACTGTAAGGTGGATAGAGAACTGGCTAGATCAGTGGTTTCAGCGTATAGGAATCAATGGCTCCATGTCTAGTTAGGATTGACCCATGGATGCGGATTCTATTTTTATCTCCTCACAGTGCAATCCATCGCTGTAGCTCCTGCGCTGATCTGTGTCAGCAGCACACAGGGGAACAATGAAGCACTCCAGCTAATCTTAGCTCAGCTCTGATTGTGGTATGCCAGCCAATCAGAGTCTTGGTCACAGCAGGCTGGGGCTTGGAGAGTCACCGTTCACTGTCAGCTCATTTTTGACTCATTCTGTAAGACTTACCTGCCTACTTCTGCCTTTTCTTGTTTGCTATTTGCATGCCATGCTGTCAGTCAGAGATTTCATTGGTGGCCAAGGAAATCTGATTGATAGCACAGTGTGCAAACCACAATTAAGAAAAGGAAAAAGAGGGAGGGACCCAAGTGGGGAATGAGCCAATCAAAGGCAGAAATGCTGACTATAAATCCAAGCTCAGTTGCACATGTGGTTACAGATGTAGCTAAAACCTGGCATGAGGATTTTGGACTGGGTCGACAACTATCATGGAGTGGAGGCGGATCAGATGTGGCTCTACATTTTTGTATCTGCACAGGGCTCCAAATATGCTATTTGTAAGAGGTCAGCTCAATTCCTAAAAAGACAGGTTGGTCAGTGTAAAATACTGCTGCTTGGATTGGTGCTACACCCTCCATCTGAGTCATCAGTCTCTGAGATACTGGGAGGCAGATTGGTTGTCAGTGGAACAGAAGAGACTACAGGAATCTGAGTCTGTGCCAAGATAGTCAAAAGACACAAAGAGCTCAAACTCTTTTTAAGATTTCAGATTGCATTCAAAGAGAACCCCTCCCCCACGCAGAGCAGATCTCAAAAAAAAGGGAGTTGATTGAGATTAGAGCTGTTGAGATGAGATTGTGAAGCTCCTTTGTTGGCATCAGCTCATGCCATGGTACCACAGAGTGCCTTTCTGATAACATCCACTCCTGAGACATTTGAAGTCCTGAGAGTTGTTTAACTTCTTGGTGCCACTGTCATTAGTAGTTCAAAAGACTTGGACAGTACAAACAGCCAAGGAACCACCACCATGCCTTCACCTCTAAGCCGGGCAATTCCATTGGATTTGGCTAGAAGGGTGCTGATTACAGCAGTATCATCTATGGGAAATTCACAAGTGATCTCCATTGGGCCCCCTTTCTTCAGACAGTATTACTACAAGAAATACAGTTTTAAACATCCAAAAAGACAGATGCAATGGGGAGATGTGCAACTTGTTGCATCAGTGGAGAAAATACTTCTCTAATTGATGCTTTTCTGCTCTTCAACAATGCTTCTTGAACAGGAGATCTCTGCTCCTAAGCATTGCCTAATAACCAAGCCTCAAACTGAAGTATGTTCAAGCTGGGATAAAGAAAGTCTCCTAAAATTTGAGTTAGGAGGTCACATATGGTCAGAAACTGTAGTGCCAGACAAGAGGTGAGTTGAATCAGGTATGAGGACCATATTTGCTTCAGCAAAGTCAGTGCAATTAGGACAACTGGTTTTGTCCTGCTTAATTTTGCTGAGGATTCCTAGGAGTAGCAGCAGTGCAGTGTAGGCATAGAGGAAATTTTCTAGTTAGTTCAAGAAGGTATGCCCCAGAAAGTAATATCTTCCCTCGTCAGAAGCTGCCTGGAACTGTTACAGTGTTCCTGAGAGAGTTGTTTAATAAAATATTTAATCTTCCCTTAGTTAGTGTGGTTATATTTTACACTTAGAGTTTAGTAACTGGAAATTCTAAATTGCAACACTTAGCTGAGTAACTTTTCCTACTTTCATGGGTCTATTTTTTGGTTTTTCTCATTGAGGGTTGTTTTAGGATGTTACCTTCTGCAATCATTCACATCACTGACCACCAAGAAATTAGATGGTGAAAACATAAATGAGAAATTATAAATTCTCTTTTTATAAAGAGAAGATATGTATTTGACCACATCCCCAATTTTTATACAAGGCTACCTGAGACTTCCATAACAATCAGATTTTTCATCTTTTTTTTTTTTTTACCTGAACCCTTATCTGATGAGTGAGGAAGCTGCCGTTCACATGTTAGATTGATTCCCCCCCCCCCCCTTTGGGAAATGCCTAAACTGGTTTAAGACCTAAACACAGTAGTTTCTCTCTTTTGAGGACAGAATTAAAGAGTTTCTGTTTTGATCTAAACACTCTCTAAGTGAGTTTCTTCTTGTAGTCTCTCTTGTTATGATGCCATCAATATCCAACCCTTTATTAAGGTTATAGCTCATTCCAGCAGATCACTATTCACTTACACAGCCCTGCTGAGGAATGTATTCACTGCAGAAACATACAAGGTTTGCCATGTGGATTTTGGTCCACATCTTCTCAGATTTCTATGCCTTATTTGCATGCTTCTAAGGCAGATTCTGTCTTTGATGCTGCAGTTCTGCAAACAGTCTTAAACTGGGTTCCAAAGCACCAGTTTCCTTTAGTTAGTACTGGTTGAAGTGAAGCACCCATAAGGGACAATATTTGAAGAAGGAAAGATTACTTATCCACTCATAACTAGAGTACTTTGAGATGCTTGTCTATGGACCCTATCTGTTTTTTCATCTGTGCCATCCTTCCCTTCTGTTTTGGAGTCTTGTCTTGGTGGGGCTTTAGAGTAGAAATAGAACTGAGGTCAATTCACTGGACATTCATTCAGTATAGGGAATGAAGTTAGCATGTGTAGACTGAACAGGTATCACAACTAAAAATCCCTAATCAAAGCTTTTAGTCTGATGTACAACAGCCATTTGGGACAGATATTTCAGAGTCCAGTGACTGAATAGCTAAACCAACAAGAATCCTGTGCCACTTTAAAGACTAACAAATTTCTTTGGTCCTAAGCTTTCATGGGCTTTAACCCATTTGGTCAGATGGAATTGAAATGTCTTAGTCTTTAAGGTGCTACAGGACTCTTGTTCTTTTTGCTGTACCCAGGCTAACAAGGCTACCCCTCTGAAAAGTGACAGTACAGAGCAAGTAGCCTATCCTTACCCCCAGATGAGAGTTTAATTCTCAGCTAATCATCTTTGTAAAGGTAAATTTAAGTATCAAGACAAAAATCATTTGAAGCTGTATATATAATTAAGAACCAAATCATATTTATCTGAATCATATTAACTGTCCCACTGATTCCACTAAGAATATAACTAAATAAAGAAAAATGTAGAGAATTTTGGTTTAGAACAATGTTCCCTGTAAGCTGCACTGGCGCGCTGCAGCGCAGCCCGCTGCAGCTGCCAACACAGAGAAGGCTGCCGGCAGCGCACAGCTGGCAGCCAGAGTCCTTCAACAGAGCTCCTGTGGAGCAGGGAGTTTTGAAAACTCCCGCCCAGAGAAGCTCTAACGGAGCATGCCCAGAAAATCTGAGCATGCTCCGTAGAGCTTCTCTGGCCCAGGAGTTATGGCTGGGCCGTCCTGCTCCAGTCCTGCCCCAAGGTAAGTTTGTGGGGGCTGGGGGGGGGCGAGCGGGAGCAGGGGGGCATGCTGCCAGGAGCGGGGGGGGGGCAATGCCTAGAGTGGGGGGGCTAGCAGGAGTGGGGGGGTGATGCTGGGAGCGGGGGGGGCAAGCAGGAGCAGGGGGGGCGAGTGGGAGTGTGGGGGTTGATGCCTGGAGCGGGGGGAGCTGTCAGGAGTGGGGGGGTGATGCCGGGAGTGGGGGGGGCGAGCGGGAGTGGGGGGGGAGGGCTGCGCAGCGAGCAACAGGAGTTGCTCAGCTGCCCTCTCCCCTTAGAGGGAACATTGGTTTAGAATACTAATTTATGAGGACACATTAAAACAGATAAACATGTTTAGCTTGGTGAGAAAATGACCAAGAAAACACTATAATGCTGGGCATACATAATTACCATTATCCAGATCAAAACAAGACAGGAAACAAGTGAGTAAGTTAAGATACTTCTTGGAAAGCAAGGAACATTTTGAAAATTATAAGATAATGGAACAAATTGTGGCATGAAGGGATGTTGTGAAGTCACCATTAATGGAATTATTCAAGACCTCTTTCAGGGATCAGTTTGAGGGTCTGGTCCTCAACTGGTGTATCCTCTTTGCTTCTTGAACAGACATTAAAGTTGATGGAACTGTGACAGTGTATACTATGTGAAGATCTGTTCTTTAGTCTGTATTGCAGTACAGCAGAATGAAGAGGTACTTTCCAAAATACACAATTCTAAGAATAAAAAGTGAATTTTTACTTATTAATTTGATACATATAAGGTAACATACTGACCTGTGCTTCGTCTTTTTTTGTGCTGCTGAAAAAGATCAAAGTGGGTACCTGGTGATTCCCCTATTTTGGAGGGAGTCCCTTGCTGACACAGATGTAGCATAGCCCATTCTTCATCCGTACATCTTGATCTTCCCAAAAATAGGGGTTAAAATAGTTATTAACAGAACATGCTGTGCTTTGGCAATCAGTACTGATGTAACAGTTCCTAGGATTCATTATAAATAAATTGAAGTAACCCTGATCTAATTTAATGCTGCTTCAAGTTACAATGAAGGCAAAAGCATAACTGGATTTCAGAATTGAAGAAGTATAACAATGACCTAGTTACCTTTTCCCCATCCTCATCTGCATTAAGCAGAGAGCTCACATGCCTAATATTGGGGCTATAATCTCTACAATCAGTAAGAAAATTGTATTCCATGAAAACAAGAAATGGGTGGGTATTTTATATTATCCTTTCAACAGAAATGTCAGGGAAATGTGAAGTGGAAAAACCGAAATCTACATAGTGTCTTAAAACATAAACAACTTGGCATAAGTTATTCTTGGATGACAGTTAATAGAGTGAAGACGGTGACTGCACTGTTATTATGAACCATTATGTTTAAAGGGATTGAAAAGTGGAAATAAAAAATATATTTTGAGCTGAAACATGATTTATAAAATAAATCCTGCCAGGAGAGAATATCTGTGGTACCAGTTTCTTGCAATATCAGTTTGACTTTTTAAGACTTAGATACAGATATATGTGAAAACAGAGTTTAATGTCTTAGACAGTTGTTTGAAGCCTTGTCCCTCAGATTCACAAACTACGTGGAAAATTTTAACACCTTGTATTCTGTGTTCCCTCTAAGGTGCGCTCATGTGTGCATGCACACAGGTCAGGAAACCTGCACTCACAGTAGGATAAAGCACATGCAAAAAAAATCAAGTTATATTTTTATGCTACTTTAAGAAGGCAGTTTTAAGTAGCATGCTTCAAATATGGATTTGTAATTTATAAAATCATTTCCATCACCATATCAAAATTAAAGTTAGATATTATATGTATCATACACACTTGCTTTGTTGCACTCACCGGTTTGATCACCCTCACTGGAGCGCACACAAATTTGGACACTAGTTCCAAAAATTTGCACAAAAGATTTTTTTTTGAACATACAGCCTACAAAAAATTAGAGGGAACATTGCTATTTGATGAAGATTTGTGCTGAGAGCAAATTAGACTAGTGTACTATCTTCAACAAGGATTCCCAGTAAGCTTCTAAAATGAACTCAAGGTCTCAAAATGACATTGACTACGATCCGTCTTGTTTTCTGTGATATAATGGCATGTTTTCTGTTAGTAGAAGCTCTTCAGCTGGAGTTCTCTCTGTATGAATAAGTGGTGTAGGATGTTCTTTCGGGGGTCTTCAGTTTGAGAGCAGTCTCCATTTGTAGTCTACCAGTGTTCAGATTTGTTAAACCTTTAAGTGTACCATTCTTTTCCTTCTGTTAAGGCTATGTTAAAGAGGAAGTAAGTTGAAGGGAATAGGTATATGGGCAATCTTTTGGCCTTGGAATTTATTATTATTTTTATTATTATTATTTATTTATGGGATAGGCACTGAATAGGTACTTGTTTACTTTCTATTCTTGAAATTATTTAAGGTTTATGTTTCCAACCTTTCTCCATCTGTGAGTACAGACTTTTACTTTTTTTTTTTTTTTTTTTTTTTTAATGAAAACTAGGATTATCATAGATTTAATATTCCAATAATGGAAGCTATTGGCTCTGCTTAACATGCAGAAGGTCCTGGGTTCAATTCCCAGGGGGTTGGACTCGATGATCTCATGAGGTCCCTTCCAGCCCTATGATTTGATTGATTGATTGATTGATTGAAAACAGCAAATATTGTGAGACTGCAATAAAGTCATCAGAGTTGGGAATTCTAATGTTAAACCCCTGCAATCAATAAAATGGAAAAAAAATGGTTGACTAAATGGGGTACTGTAAGAAGGCAAGAGAGGCTCCTTTATATAAGGAGGCAGAATGGCCTCCCTCAAAGACACGCAGTAGGGTCTGTCCCACCCCTAAGGGGGAGGAGCTGGGGACAGGGAGTATTAAAGGCAGGCCCTGGAGCTCAGTCAGGGCTTGGTGGCTGAAAGGGAAGGAGCTCCCTCTGCTTTCTCCACAAGCCCAGGAATAGACTTGGCCAGCTGAGAACTTACCAGGGCCTTGGGGACCAGATGGCTGCCTGGACCTACTGGCCAGGGAAGGGTCAGGGACACCGCCACAGGGCACCACCCCAGCGGAGTTCATGTATCTACCTGTGTCGCCGCCGCCACCACCAGGGAACCTGGCAGTCCCTGTTGAACCGTCCATTTCCTGTGCCTTAGATGAGCTTCCCCTAGCCAGCAAGGACCGCTCCGAGGAGGCCGGGCCTGACTTGTAGATGCTGTGCTTGGTGGAAGGCCTACCTGGTTTGTTAGCCCTGCACCACCCTGATGAGGACAATGAGGAGTGCAGGAGCCTGCCTCTAGCCCACTATCTGGAGGAAGCCGAGGAGGATGAAGTACTGTGGGTCACATGGGCTGGGGTGAACCTGGGGCTCAGATCTTCAGGGCAGCAGAGGCTGAGCCCGGGGACAAACCAGCAGGTTGCAGACAGGACCCTGCCAGTTCCCTACCCAACTATGCGGCCCAGCATCAGAACCTGGGCTGGGACACAGTGGAGTTGGGTCGTCAGTGATCTCCCACCTCCCCACTTCTGAGTGGTTGTTGGAGGCTTCTCCTGGTGACCCTTAGCAACTCACTTGTTGTTCCGCACCCTTTTGTCGTGAACTGTTAGAGAGAGTGTCATGGACTATCATAATTAACTGCCTGCCCAGCTGTCGGGCCTGAGACAGTGGTACTCAGTGATTGCTCAGTCAGGAAGTGAAGTGGTCGACAATCGTGCACAGGCACCCTACCAGGAGGCCCGGGCACCCTGTCTTACGTCGGTGCCTTCTCCGAGGATTGTTGACTCATCCCTATACAGGGAACTTTTGGAAGATGGATCTTCCAGGATTTATGAAGTGGTGGGCAGAGTCCCAAATGAAGTAGCAGCAGCAGCTGCAGACTGCTCTTCTGAGGCAGCGGCAAAGTCTGCTCCAACAGTTAGGGACCCAGCAACAGCAACTAGTCCAAGAACTGAGGACCCAGCAGTGGGAGCAACAGTCTCAGAATATGGAGTAACTAAAGGTCTTATTAACCCAGGGCCCAGCTGCTCCCATCAATTTGGACTTAGTACTGACTCATCCTCCGCTGCCTCTGCGTCTCTTGAAAATGGGCACGGCGGATGACCGTGAAGCCTTTTTGGTAACCTTTGAGCGAGTTGCCACTGTGGCCAGCTGGCCCAAGACCCAGTGGGCAACGTTGGTTGCCCCATACCTGACTGGGCTGGCCCAAGTGGCCTATTGAGCTCTCTCCGATGAGGACACGGTGTAATATGAGCAGGTCAAAGCTGCCATCTTGGATGCCCTGGATGTAACACCCGACACCTTTCGACATTGGTTTCGGGGAAAGAGTTACCTTCCAGGGGCCAGGTCATAAGCAGTAGCACAAGAACTGAAGGTCCTTGGCTCCAGATGGCTCCAACCTGAGCACTGAACAGCCACCAAAGTTGTTGAACAGATGGTTCTGGAGCAGTTCATACACGTCTTCCCGTTATGAGGGAGAGCCTGGCTCCTCTGACATCAGCCAACCTCTTTACAGGTGGCGGTGGACCTGGTGGAGGACTTTTTGGCTGCCAAGTCCCCACTGGGCCCAGACACTCTCCCAGGATTCAGCCTGCAGACCCCATCGAAACATCCTTCCTTCCCCTCTGAGGGTTCCCTACCTTGGTAGCCCAAGGGGTGGACGACGTGAGGTGGGAAATCCATGGCCTGTGCCAAAGCCACGACTAGGGTTTATGGGTCAGTGTAGTGGACAGAGACCCGCTAGCAGCCTGGAAGAAGGAGGACGAACCCAGAGTGTAAGAAAAGTCTGTGAATCCACAGAGGTTGGGCCCTGTTTCTCTTGTGGAGAGATGAGACACTTATATCACCAATGCCTAACGAGGGACTGCACCTGTGATGAGGAATGCACAGGAGAGGTTTGGGGGGTCCCTGGAACCAACAGTTCAAATTACAGTCCCTGTGCTACTTGAAGGAAGGCAAGTGCATGCCATTGTGGATACAGGGTGGGAGCAGACTCTGGTCCAACGAAGCAGCCTGCAAGGAAGAGGCCTGGATAGTAAATGCATCCGCCTGTGGTGCATTCATAGGGACGTGCGGGCTTACCCCAGTCAGAAGGTAACCCTGACAGTGGGAGGAATCACCTGGAAGTTTGAGTAGGTATAGCCGCAAACCTTCCATTCCCAGTGATTCCGGGACGAGACTGGCTGGCCTTTCACCAAGTTCTGCAGGAGGCAACTAAAAAGGGGCTCCAAGAGATATGGGGCTTAGAAAGTGAGCTGGTGGTTAACCCGTCATTGTCACAGCCATGAGGGAATAGGGGGAATATGATCCCATTGCTGAAGGACAGCAACAATTTGACCCGCTCCAATACACAGCTGGAGTTTATATGGGACCAGAGGGAAGACCCTACCTTGTCTAAACTGTTAGACCAGGTAACCACAGTGGATGGGGAGCCCAAGGATCCAGGGACTGCAGTCCAGTGGCCCCATTTCGAATTGATCCAGGATCATCTGTATCAGATGAACCAGGACCCATGGACCCAGGAAATTTGTTCCCAACTCCTGGTACCCAAAACCCACCAACAAGCAGTGCTAAAATCGGCTTGCGACATCTCCACAGCAGGACACCTTGGTCCAGAAAAAACACTTGCCAGGATAGCGACCCAGTTTTACTGGCGAGGAATACACAAAGAGGTTGAGGCTTACTGTGCATCATTCCCAGAGTGTCAGCTGGCTGCCCCCACTGGAGTTCCTTAAGCTCAGCTGATTCTGCTACCAATAATCAAGACCCCATTTGAAAAGGTGGCAATGGATCTTATGGGGCCCCTAACCAAAAGCACAACAGGATATCAATACATACTCATTGTTATGGATTATGCTACTCGTTTCCCTGAAGCCATCCCATTAAGATCAGCCACCGCCAAAGTAATTGCAGCTGAATTAATAAAAATTTTTGCCTGAGTGGGCTTACCAAAAGAAATACTGACTGATCAGCGTAGCAATTTTATCTTTCCAGTCCTACAGGAAGTTTGCAGTCTATTGGGAATTTGACAGATAGATACATCAGTATATCACCCTCAAACAGATGTTCTCATCGAGCGGTTCAATAGGACCCTTAAGGGAATGCTGCTTAAATTCCCGCCAGAGGGACTGCGTCATTGGGACCAGTTAATTCCTCTTTTCTTGTTTCTATACATGAGGTACAGCAGTCCTCTACGCTGTTCTCACCATTCAAACTCTTATACGGCCGACAACCCTGAGGTCTGCTTGATCTGATGAGAGAGACTTGGGAGGAAACTCCCATCAACCATCCAGGACCTCCTACAATACTTTACCCGGCTAATATGATAATCTTGCTAGAGTTGAGGAGATAGCACAAGAAAATTTATGAACGGCACAAAAAGCCCAAGAAAAGAGTGACAACCAGGAGGCCCGCGCACGGAATTTCATCCCAGGAGACTGGGTATTAGTATTATTCCTGGAGGGAGGCTCCAAAATATTAACCCATTGGCAGGGGCCGTATGAGATAACTCAGAAGATGGGGCCGGTCAATCATGAAGTGTATCAGCCTGATTGGGGGGGGGGGAAAAGACACAAATTTATCACGTAAATTTCTTGAAAGCTTGGCAAGACTGAGAGGCTTTGATGATTACTCCCCAAACCCTGACCCAGAGTTAGGACCCCAACTGCCTCTCCCATTTGAACCAGCTGAGCCAACACTGGGGGGATACTCTGACCCCAGCCCAGAAGGCCCAAATACAAAGCCTAGTGAAGGCGTTGTCTCAAACTTTAACCACCACCCCAGGGCGGCTGGTTGGGTTTCACCATATTGTTCACACAAACCCAGGGGAGGTGGTCCAGGAAACAATGAGACCTATTCTATGCCACATTAGAGTGGCGGTGGAACAAGAAGTTAAGTCTATTTTGGACTTGGGGGTCATTGAACGCTGTCACAGTGAGTGGCCAAGTTCCTTTGTGTTTGTTTCCAAGCCTGATTGGACAATCCAGTTTTGAATTGACTTTAGGAAAGTGAACGCCATCTCAAAGTTTGAGGCCTACCCCATGCCTAGGGTGGATGAATTGCTGGAGTGGCTGGGAGAAACTCGGTACATCTCCACCCTTGACTTAATGAAGGGATATTGGCAAATCTCGCTTACACCAGACTCTAAGGAAAAGACGGCCTTCGCTACTCCAGATGGCCTATACCTGTTTAAGCGTATGCCTTTTGGTCTCCATGGGGCACTGTCAACATTCCAGAGAATGATGGATTCCCTGCTTGCAGAGCATGCGGAATATACAGCAGCATATCTGGATGACATAGACATATATAGTAGCTGGAGGGAAGACCATTTACCCTAGCTGGCCGCCGTTCTTCAGACCCTTTGGACTACAGGACTGACAGCCAACCCAAAGAAATGCTGTCTGGATTTCCAGGAAACTCCATGTTTGGGGTATGTACCGGGGAGAGGAAAAATGAGACCCTTAATAGGGAAAGTCCAAGCAATTCAGAACCAGCCGACCAACAACCAAAAAGCAAGTGTGGCAATTCTTGAGCCTGGTGCGGTATTATCAACGATTTATACCAGACTTTGCATCAGTAGCCACTCCACTAACAGAACTGTTGTGGAAGGACATGCAGCGGTGAATATGCTGGACAGAGGACTGTGCGAAGGCCTTGCAAAAGCTAAAGGACTGCCTCTTCCAGGAATCAGTCCTTTGTAGCCCAGATTTCAACTGCCCTTTCCTTGTTTAGACAGATGCCTCTGCAGTGGGTCTAGGAGCAGTCCTTTCACAGGTGATTGAGGGGGAAGAATATCCAGTCATCTATATTAGTAGAAAACTTTTCCCCAGGGAGAAGAATTACTCAACCACGGGGAAGGAGGTGCTAGCAATCAAATGGGCAGTGGAAGCCCTTCAGTATTACTTGTGGGGAACCCAATTTATTGTAATTTCAGACCACGCACCCCTCAAATGGCTACAGAAAATGAAAGACACCAACACCCACGTGATGCGCTGGTATCTGGCCTTACAACTATACCCTTTCACCATCCATCATCAGGCGAGTAAGAACCATGCAAATACAGAAGGCCTGTCCCATTTAGGTGAGGGAGGCCAGTCCAGCCCCAATCCCTGGAGGCTGAACTTGAGGGGAGGGTTATGTAAGAAGGCAAGAAAGCCTTCTTTATATAAGGAGGCAAGATGGCTTCCCTCAAAGAGAGGCAGCCGGGTCTGCCCTGCCCCTAAGGGGGTGGAGCCGGGGACAGGGAGCTCAGTCAGGGCTTGGTGGCCGACGGGAAAGAAGCTCTGTCTGCTTTCTTCACAAGCCCAGCAGGAGACTTGGCCAGCTGAGAACTTACCAGGGCCTTGGGGACCAGATGGCCACCTGGATGTACCGGCCAGCGAAGGGTCAGGGACACTGCCTCATGGCAGCACCCTGGTGGAGTTCCTGGAGCTACCTATGTTACTGCCACTGCCACCGGGGAACCTGGCAGTCCCTGTTGAACTGTCCATCTCCTGTGACTTAGATGAGCTCCCCCTGGGCAGTGAGGACTGCCCTGAGGAGGCCGGGCCTGACTTGGAGGAGCTGCCCTCGGTGGAAGGCCTACCTGGCTTGTTAGCCCTGCAACACCCTGATGAGGACAATGAGGAGTACAGGAGCCTACCTCTAGCCCACTATCTGGAGGAAGCCGAGGAGGATGAGGTACTGCGGCTCACATGGGCTGGGGCGAACTTGGGGCTCAGAGCCTCGGGGCAGCAGAGGCTGAGCTCGGGGACAAACCGGCGCGTTGCAGACAGGTTCTCACCAGTCCCCTACCCAACTATGCGGCCCAGCATCAGAATCTGGACTGGGACACAGTGGAGTTGGGTCGTCAGTGATCTCCCACCTCCCCACTTCTGAGTGGTTGTTGGAGGCTTCTCCTAGTGACCCTTAGCAACTCACTTGTTCCCCACCCTTTTGTCGTGAACTATTAGAGAGAGTGTCATGGACTATCATAATTAACTGCCTGCCCAGCTGTCAGGCCTGAGACAGTGGTACTCGGTGATTGCTCACTCAGTAAGTGAGGGGGTCAACAATCATGCACAGGCGCCCTACCAGGAGGGCCGGGTGCCCTGTCTTACAGGTACACATAAACTCCTCTTCTAAAAATGTTGTAATTTAACACCCTCTTCAACTTCTGTTCGATGGAAGATTTGCAATATATTAGAATGCCATTAGTGATTTTACCCAACTTTTATCTAGAGACCTTTTCTTGACTGCCATCAAAGCTGAGAGAGCAGTACATGGAAATCTGCAGGAAGTATTTGACCCAGTGATGATAATTTAATGTGAGCACCTCATGAATTGAGAGAAAAAAGGACCTATAAATGTATGACTGAATACGATTAGCTTGTTTTTTTTTATTTTTTATCTGTATATGCACCGTGTTTTTTTTAAATATTTCTACTTTCCTTTTGAATTTTTAAAATTATATTAAATATAAACTTGACCATGTTCAAAAAAAGTCTTTTGCATGTTTTCAGGAAAGTGTTTAGTGCGTATTGTAGGAGGTGAGATCACATTATTTTAAAATCCAACACCACTTTTTAATGCTATCTGACAGCAGAGTATTTTATTGAAGACAATTTAGTTACAAGACATAGCAGTTCTAGAATGATGATCATATGCATCTGGCAAGATGAAGTTGAAATGGCGTTACCTATAAGTCCATTTGGATGCTAGTGGGGTCAGTCCCATCTGTACACTGGCATGCTTTGCCCTGCACAACATCAGTGTAGTTAAGTGTTAGAGTTTTCACCTGGAGTGAGTTTAAGATATTGTAGTTTGCAGGCCTTGTTCAGGCAAACAGAATGTACCTGTTATCACAGTGACTGGATTGAAATGAGGAAGGGAAATAAGGAATGCTTTGCATGCTGACATCCTTGCATTGAAGGGTGAGGTTGATGAGAAAATGAAATACTGTGATGGAGGAATGTGATGTTGTGTATTGTTGTGGTATGCATATTGATTTACTATTGCTTTCATCTGATTATAAGAAAGTTTGATTTTTTTTAAGAGCTTTGAATACAACTTCTTCACTCTTCCTTCTTTCCCAAGCACTCACACATCAACATAGTGAGGAAGTTTGCTGTCTCCATGAATCTCACTCAATGTCTTATATGGAAAATTCTCAAGTATCATTCAAGAGAGGTGGAAAATGTTGGCAAATGCTGAATTTAGAAGCGAGGTTTGTTAATAGCTGAACTAGTTCTTTCATTTTCCTCCCTTCATGGAGGCAGTGTGTCATGAAAGGAAATTACCAGCAGGCTAAGTACTGCTGTCCCCAAGGGACACTAATGCAGCCACTGGGATTTATAGTCCAGGCTGCCTGGAAAAATGCGTTGTTAGTAATGGTATAGCACTGTAACAGTCTACCGATGTGACAGAATTACAAAGAGACCAGTTTATGCTCTAATATATACTCATAAACAGTATGTAAAAACTTTCTACAAATTATACAGATATAAAACAGTGCAGCATGGATCACCCAACCTTTGAAAATACTCAAAAAGGGTTTCTGGGGCTAATACCTCAAAATAGTTCCTTATGGAGTTTCTTTCAAATAATTCTGTGGAGGTGGGTTTCTCCCTCACACCATGAGGGGATGGAATGAATCATCCCCCTCTTCCAAACCCCATAGATCCTAGGAGATCAACAGGAAACAAAGGGCCTGCATATGTGGATCCTATCCCTTTATAGTCTGTGGACATGAATGACTCTCTGTTCTTCAGTAATGCAATTTAAAGGGAGATATCAGATGACCATTAACAGTATTGTCCTCATTTAGAGGGGCCTACAGAAAAGATGTTATGGTCCTACATCATGTTACTGTGTTCAAAGTGATTATTACAGCATTTCCAGTCTTTGGCATTCAGAAGAGAAATCAAACATTTGAAACATATGATATTAGTTTCAAGTTTTAAAAATTGAAGTTTAAAAAAAAAACCTTATCAATCTTCTAAATTTTTTCTCCACCTTTATGGAGAAACTATCCATCACCAATTTTTGGTGATCAGTATGGGTTCAAAATTCAATCTTATCTATACCTATGAAAAAGCAGACTCTATTTGCTTTCTGCCTACCTGCGCAGAAGCACTGCTGGCCCAGGAAAAGACCCGGGGCTCACGCACTGGGACTCAGGGCTTGAGCCCCATGAGCTTGGCACCAGCAATGCCCCTGTACCTACCTATTAAACTGAACAACACAGGTAGCCACTCCACTCATGTTTTCTCTCTACCCTAGCCAAAACCAACTCCTCTGCACTGTCTTGCTCTGCAGGTTCACTTGTTTCCTGTATGCATTTCCTTTTGTTTCTGTGTGACGGGGCAGACCTGCCCCGCACTCAAGTGGGCCTATATGCCCTGAAGAGAGGGGTAGCCCCGCCCCCTCAGGCCCCGCTGGGCATGCTCCAGCAGCTGCCCAGGGATAAAAGGCAACCACTCTCCTCAGTCAGGGGCAGACCGGTGGAGGGAGCAGACTTGTGTGAGTGGCTCCTACCCAGAACCCGACTCGGCCTCTACCTTAAAGGAGCAGCCTCTTGGGACGCTAGAGATGCCGACCGCTGAAAGTGTTGTGGAGCTGGGCGTACTAGGTCTTGAGGATCCTGGGGCCCAGGCTGAGTAAGTAGGGTAACCAAGTGGGCATTGGGAAGCCATGTGGGGGGCCGCCACCTCAGCAGCTGGTAGGAAGTAGCCCAGGGTGGTATTTAATGGGGTGAGCCGTGGTGGGGTCAGGGCCTCAGCTGGCGCGTTGCAGTTCGGATCCCCGCCGGCTGGACCAAGATCCACGGTAACCCCCAGGGCCCTGGGCTGGGGTTCAGAGGAGCGGGAGGGCCTGAACCCCCCCCTACCTGGGCACGCTCCCCTTGTGACGCCCAGCCGCTGTACACATGGACTCTGGCCAGTAGGCCGCACTGCCTTGGTGTTAAGGGCCTGTGACTGTTGGACTCTGGCCAGTAGGCCGCACTGCCTTGGTGTTAAGGGGCTGTGACTGTTGGACTCTGGCCAGTAGGCCGCACTGCCCTGATGTTAAGGGCCTGTGACTGTTGGACTTTGGCCAGTGGGCCGCACTGCCCTGGTGTTAAGGGCTTGAGACTATTGACATTGGGTAAGGGAGCCACACCGTCCTACCAGAAGGAGCTCCTGCGATTGTTGCCTATAACCAGTGGGCCATTGTGCCTGGAACCCAGAATCTGTAAGCGGGGCTCAAACTGGGAGATTCCCTCCGTTTCTGATCCAGCGGAGGTAGTTTACTCCGCGACACTCACACACTTCTATGCTTTGCATTCTCCCTATTTGCTGCACTATATTTCTTCACATTGCAGCCAGTTTTCCACTCCCTGCATTACTGGGCACTGAGCTCAATGAGCTTCCTGTTCCTGCTTCCACATTCTTTTGACTCTTCAAATTTTATTTCCTGTCTTGTTTCCTAACACATACCCTCTCCCTTTTGTCCTCACCATGTCTTTCCTATCCTCTTCATATTTTCCTGTCTCTGCTGTGGTGTGACTGAGTCATCATGGCTATGTCTACGTTAGAAAGCTTAGTTTGGACTTGCTGAGCCCAAACTAAGCAGTTCTGTGTTAGTTTGAGCTAACCATGGGTGAATTTGAGCTAACACAGCTTTTTAGTTCAAACTAGCCATGTTTTTCAGTTTGAACTGAAAAGTTAGTTTTAAGTTTTGCTTAGTTCAAACTAAAAGATTTTTTTTAGTTCAAACTAGCCAAAAGCTAGCACAGACATGGACCAAATTAGTCTGGACTAAGTCTCCTGAAGCTCCAGGTGGTGGATACATCCAGAAGTCTGAATATAGTGTTGCTGCTTTGTTCTTAACTCTCTCTCTCTCTCTGTGCGTGCGTGCGTGCGCGCATGTTGCTGCTTTGTTCTTCACTTCCAACAATGTAGAGAGGATTTTGTTGTTGTGTTTGGGTTGTTTTTTTTTTTAAATTAATCCTTTAATAGTTTTGGGAGAACCTTAATATTATGTCATGTGGAAAGTACCTGCAGAACTTTTTCAAATGTGTTTGCAATATTTTTTTTTTTTTTTTATCTCAGGAATGCAAAGAAAAGGTATCAATATGCTGGCACTTTGCTTTAAAACACGAAGCATTGCTTCTCTATTACTTTGGAGCTCAATAATGTCACTCTTTTGAGTGATGGTAGCCTTCAGTTGCCTCAAAGAAACATCAAAGAATAACAGTATAAAATTTTAAAGTTCCTTGGGAGCAATTAATTGGGACCCTGAACCAGCAGAGTTTTTATCTATCCATCCATCCATCCATCCCTCCGTCTAATTGGTTAAATATCCTTAGATAGCCTTGAATTTTCTTCAGTGTTTAAACAAAATGAATAAGTTGCTGCAGTAATTTCCTCACCAGGTTTAGGACAGGAACTGCATTGAATAAACAGATTATTCAAAAATAGAAGTCTATATTTAAAAAGTCCAGGGCTTTTAATATTGCTAAAACAAGGAAAATATGTGTTTCATAAAACTGACTATTGTTGACAAATGTTGGTAAAATGCGTTAAAATGATACTTTTTCAGTGTAAATCAAGAATGCAAATTATTTCAAGCTATGACTTTTAAATATGCCTTAATACAATTCAAAGTTTAGGGATACTAGAAATAATCTTGGTAGTGATGGTTAGGTTATCAGAATACAGGTGAAGAATCCAAAAAAATGCATAGTAAGTCTCCAGTCTTGCAAATACCCACAGTTATTGTTAATGTGACTAATCCCAGTGAAATTTTATCACATAATTACTGTGCTTCAGTAGATATGGGCTGAACCCTCAGCTGCACTGAGCTCACATTCAGCATAGCTAATAGGGAAATGCCAGGATGTTTGTCATCTTCTGCACCTTGAAGACCCTAGGAGGCAGCTGAGACCTGAATTGGCACTTGGTGGACAGTAGAGCACTTGTGTGTATGTTCTAACTTACGCCAACTAGAAGCATTGCCCAGGGACCATTCTGTTTGTCTAGTTGCGTCAATGTACATAGATTTCCTATGCCATCTCTCCGGGCTTCTTTTGTGACCCAGAACATCCACTGTGCCAGTGCAAGATTAATAGCGGGTGCTATAAAATTAGATATGGCAGCTTGTTAGCTGAGTAGATCATTGTGCTGCAGAAGTGTCTTCAACAGTTTCATTAAGGCGGCTTTAAGTCCCCTTTGTGCTGCTTTAGCTATGAACTAGCATTTGTCCTATTCTCCTAAAAATGAATTAAAATAAATACTTGCAGACTTTCTTCTTAAATTTAAATGCACTTGAATCTAACCTTTTCCTGGTCTTCCAGTTCAGGGTTCCATGTTGCAAATTTTCTCTAATTAAAGCATTTCCATACTTTTATTCAACATTTCAGCTAAGATTTTTCAAAAATGACTAGGGATTTTTTGTGGAGCCATGTCCAAATTAAGTCACCCAGAATCACTAGATGTTTTTGAGTATCTTGGCCTCTGTTCATCTGGTTAATGTAGAACTGATTTCTCTGGCTATTAATGTGCGATTAAGCAATTTAGAAATGAAAGCATCAACCAAACTCCTAAAGCTGATGACTACCACCTATTCAATTTTTGAACTTGTGGTCTCATTTGCTTATAACATTTCATAGATTCAATAATTCTTTAAAAAATAAATAAAATGTTGCTTACATGCACTCTGTTTCTTTTTCCATGTCAATACGTGTATATATATTTGGGTGTCAGATGTGAAGGGAGATGTTTGTTTCAGTTAAAAAAAAATGTTCCTGTTACTCTGCACAAATTGCCAAAATTAACTGAGCAAACAAAACAACTTTACTGCTGTATTTATATAAACTAGTTTATATATAACAGGTGATAGAATATGTGGGCAAGTTATTCAATATAGTTAATCCTATTTCTTGATTATTTTATCTAAGAAACTCCCTTTCCTGGAGGATGCAATGAAAATGAGTTTCATTGTAACCCTGATGGGAATTGTGTTCCTGTATTGTGGCGCTGTGATGGGGAAAAGGATTGTGAAGATGGCAGTGATGAAAAGGACTGTAATGGAACTATACGCTTGTGTGATGAAAGAACCAAGTTTTCCTGCAAGAATACAGGTACATTATTATATTTTGCTCTGACTCAGTTGTTTATCTTTCTCAGTCCCATTTAAAATGAAACTCATTTACTATTTGTATGATAGCAGTGTCCACAATGTTGTACAAACATATATAGTGAGAGTGCACCATGCGTGACTGAAGTTACAATTTAAAAAGTTCAAACCAACAAAATGGAAATCAGCAAACAAAACTAAAAAATAAAGGGCTGGTGAAAGGGCTAGAGTGTATATAGGAAATCCTTAGTTTAGTATTGAAGAAACACTCAGGTACTTAAATTTAGTAGTTCTGCTAAAAGGTTCACCACACTTCCCTGTATGGCTTCACTAGTGGCACCTACATAATGACTTTGGGCACTGCAGATGGAGCAGAGGCTGCATCCAAAATGGCTTTTCTCTAAGTAACTGGGTAGGGAGAGTTAGAGCAGTAGCCTACTCATCCATTGCTCTGCTTGCTCTATCCAGCTTTGCTGACTGGACACTCACAGATCGCTCACTCTCTCAAGCATTGGGAGACAGCCCTCTTCTTGTTCACAGACAGACTCCCAACCTTAAACAAATACTTACCAGCTACTACAGACCTAACAGCAGAACCATTAAAGCAGGCACATATCCCTGCAACAAACTGCACTGCCAACTTTGCCCACACAGTTGCAAAAAAGACACTATTACAGGACCTAATAAAACCAGCTACTCCCTCAAAGGCTCATTCACCTCCTCATTCACCACTGTGATTTATGACATCATGTGCCAGAAATGCCCCTCTGCCTTATATATTGGACAAACCAGACAGTCTCTGTGCAAAAGAATAAATGGGCACAAACCTGACATCAGAAATCACAACATTCTAAAATCAGTGGGTCAGCGTTTCAGTCTTCCTGATCACTCTATTAATGATTTGCTAAATGTGGTGCTCAGACAGATGAATACCAGATCAAGGCTTTAAAGAGAAGCTGCAGAGATTGAATTTGGTTCCTTTGCTTCAGGACTTAATAGGGACACTGGATTTTTCTCTTATTACAATGGGTGATTTGACCTCATTTTCCTTTGTAAGCTATTCCTATGGTTGAATCTTTACAACTGTTTTGATTTGCTGTTAGAGTTTAATGTGTCCCATGACTTACACTTCTGTTCATTTATTCCTTCCCATTATGTAAGTTTCCCTATCTGATGAAGTGGGATTTTCTCCCACGAAAGCTCATGCAATAAATAAATGTGTTAGTCTTTCAGTGCCATAGGACTCCTTGTTTGTTTTACTAAGAGGGTTGTTCTTCAGCTTGTTGAGGGTTGTAACTGAGAGCAGCAGAGGAGTTGTGCTTTGGGTGGGATGCTGATGTGCCTGCACCTCTGCAGTATTCAACACTATGCCTAGCATTTTAAGTCTTTTTGAGTGGGTCCTAAATCCTGAACAGCCTCTGCTTTCAGTCCAGAGAGCTTTATAACTAAATCTTCTAGTCTTTTTTTAACTACAGTCTTCTGGAGGCTGATCTCAGACATATCAATTGAATTGGCAGAGAGGAATGGACCATATTAAGTGAAATATTATTATTGGGCATAGAGCTGTTTCATTATGTGGGTTCTCTCAGTTTCACCAGTAGCCTGGGAATAATGCAGCCTCCTATACCACCCAAAAACTGATTACAGGTTTCAGAGTCTTTTTCCACAGTGCCATGTCTGTTTTAAAATATTAACCTTGTATTAAAATAGCTTAACTGAGTTATTTTATTACTCTTATTGCTTACAATTAAATGTTTTAAATAAAAGATAGAAATGAAAATTTGCCAGTGTTGTCAGTAAGAAAACATTTGGGAAACCACATAGCCGCTGGGTGATGAGAAATGTAAAATGTCTTAAACATGCCTACTGGTCACAATTAAGCATTTTAAAAATGCTAAACAAGGACATGGCTGTAAATGGTAGTTAAGTCCATTGTTAGCCAGCACTTTTATTTACAAGAAGGCATTTTAAACATTAACAAAACTTGTAATTTGCAGTGACTTTACATCGTTTAATTTGTGTATGCGAGAATTCTAATTTTAAGAGTCTATACAACTTGCAAGTTCTAAATGATGTGTAAGGTAGGCTTAGAATCGGTTGTGCCTAACATCTTCGGGGGGGGGGCACCTGTTCTGCATGCGTCCTGTATTAGCATGAACACAAAGAGCATAATTAGGTATTAGCATACTGTGTGCAGGGCATAGTGGGTAATGGTATTTGGGGTTACTGTGATCACAAATCTGTCAATATCTGTAATTTTACTGAGGGGAAATATAAAATACTGGTTTTTTTTGTAAATTGCTACTTTCTGTTTGTATCAAATCTGTCTGGGTTAGTTAATGGGTAAAAACTACCCTTAGTTAAGAAGAGGCTTGTAGGAAAGGCGACAGCATGTTTCAGCCTGAAAGAAGTTGAGAGACAGGGGTGGGGGTTTGAGGCTACCTCTGCCTCTCCTCCTATTGCCTTCCCTGTCTAATGATGGATCTGGCTAAGCTTCTTCTGAGGTCTGTCATTTAAAAAGAAAGAGCTGTTTGCAGCTACTTAAAGTTAAGAGCTGGAATTACTAGAAGGAGAAGCAAACTCTCTCTGAGCTAACATTACTAAAGAGAGAGAGAACCCTCTGAGCTGAAATCGCTGAAAAGGAGTTGGAGATGAAGGAGCCAGCAGATGGTGAGAGCAGCCAGTGGCAAGCTGGGCGGCATGAGTGACTGGTGGGCAGAGCTGTTGGACAGTGGAAGGAGCCAGCAGATGGTGAGAGCAGCCAGCGGTGAGCTGGGTGGCGTGAGTGACTGGTGGGTGGAACTGGTGGACAGTGGGCGGAGTCAAGGGATCACGCTATTGGATGGAGTGAGTGGCCAGTAGATGGTGCTTGCAGACAGCTGGCATGAAAGATACACCCTATGAACTCTAGAGTTGGTTGGGAGTCTAGTTAGCACTGGTTCTCCAGACTGATGCCAATTTTGCTGGCGAGTTTACCTTTGCTGTTATGATATGTGGGATCATGTTGGAGGCTTGATTAGCACTGATTCCCAAGATGAGTGCCAGTTTTACCATTAAGTCTTGTATGTTCTGTTATGCAGTGTGGGTTGTTGGGAGTTTTGCTCTGTACTGATTTGCTAGATCATTGCTGATTTCTGTTATTTGGCCTTTTACACTCTGTTTTACTACTATTAAAAGTTCTGTTTACTACACTCAGACTTGTTCTGGGGGAGTGGGTGCAGAAGGCACGATCCTCCCACTGCAAGAGGGAGTCCCAATTGAGAGGCAGGAGACCAAACTACAATTTTTTGGGTTAACCACTTTTTATGTAACTTTTATTGAGGTAAACAGAATTACAGAAAAGAAAGAAGGAAAAAAAGGGTTAAATGAGAGGTTAATATTATTCAATTACTAATATTCGTATTACTAAAATTAAAAAACTTGCGATCCCTATTACATTACACTTACCAAACTCATACGGACTATGGTTTTAAAACTCTATTTTTTAAGGCATTTAAAGATCTTCTAATTACAAATTAATAGCCCAATAACAGAAAATAGAACACGAATACCACTACAATGTCTATCCCAATCTTTGTGCTTAACCCTGAATTAAAACCCCCAGTGCCATTCAGCAGAGTGGGGTTTATGGGAGACAGAGCACACAGTCTGTGGGAAAAGAGTTTTGCTGTTTACCCCACACACACGCAAGCATCATGTGCAGCTCAGGACAGCACAAACACCTTGCTCCCTTGCTTTCCAGACACCATGGGTCATGGCCCAGTGAGGCTAGCCATGGGCAGTTTGCGGCTAGGAATTACAAGGGTCAGCTGGGGTGCCTGGCGGGGAATACAAGTGGGTTTATTCTTTCATCATTCTCTTTTACACTGCTGTAGAACACAAGCTTGATTCTAATTTGTGCGGTTAATAGGTTCAGAGCAGTAATAATACACATACACATAACCCCAAAAAGCATTTTCCAATTTAAATCCCAAATTTGACCAGGTTATATTTACCACATCTGGATGTTATCTCCGGAGTGACAGCCAGCAGACCTGTGTCTTTGAGAGAGCGATAGAAAAACATGATAGAACAGCCCAGTGTTAAAACAGCTGCGACCAACAGTGCAGCTTACGAGCTTTGCCTGTGGCCTTCAAATCAGCAGCCCACCTGTCTGGTGTCCACCGACAGTGTGCTTCTTAAAATCCTGCACTTCACCAGCTCGGCGTTCAAATGGCTCAACCAACAGGGCAGCCTACAGGCTTTTCCTGTGGCCTTAAAAATTAAAGCCCACCACAACCAGTTGCAGCGGTTGAACACCCCCTGCCACCCCTTTTGGATGTGCCAAGGGCTACTGCCCCCCACTCCAGGGTGAACAGGTGAAAATTGAATACTTAGTAAAAGAATCCAAAAAGAGAAGGAAAAGATCTGCCAAAAGGAGAAAAAGAAAAACTGCAGGCTCCCTTGGTGATCAGTCAAGGGGTTTAACACTCTTCCTTGTGAAGACTGGGGAGATGCCTAGGGGGTGGCCAGATCCCCTGGCAACACGACAGGCTGCTGACCTATCGCTTCTCCAACATGCCTAGACCAGAACCCCAGCTTTATGGCTGAGGCCTCAAAAATTAGCATATCGCTTGTTGGCATGGAAACTTACTGACCTTGGTCAGTCGATCTTTCTTATGAGCTCATGGGCTCTGCAGGTGTATCTTATCACTTTCCAGGATTCAGTTTGAACTGGTCTGGGGTTACTTGCAGTCAGTTTTCTTAAAAATGGGTTACTGTCTGCAGTTTTCCAACCTTGGAAGATAACACCACATAACTGTTTCTTGATCAGAGGCCTAACAAGCTACATTCCATAAGCCAGGCTGGAGTTTAGCCATAGCAAAATTCAGGTGGAAAAGTCCATCTTTCACAAGACACATGCTTGTGAGTGGGGAAGCCATGCCGCTTTTGGGGGGCCCAGGGAACAGTGCAGGATTTCCCAGAAATCTGGGTGGGGATTCGAGCCGGTTGGTGCTACATTATTGGGAAACCCTGAGGTGTAGAACCTGGCCCTTGTTCTGCCAGCCTGCCCTGCCAGAAGGGTTACAAATGATTATGAAATTATTGTGAAATGCTGTAGTTTGTGAACATCTCTGTGAATTTGGAATTCAACATTTTCTAACATTACTGTTAGCACACCGTATCCACCAGACGAGAGACAGCGAAGAGTTGTTAAACTTAACAGCTGTGCTTTGGCTGTATAGTAGCCATGTTCAGGACAGTGCCAGAGTTAAGTATGACCCTGCACAGGGCTAGTGAAGTGGAGAGAGTGGAAAATTCCCAAACAGAACTTGTGTCTGCATTTGCAAGTTTTCATTCTCACACTTGCATCTGAGTAAGTGTGTTGGATCCCACAAAAGCTTATGCCTGAAGAAATTTTTTGATCTTTAAGGTGCCACAGGACTCTTATTCAAACAGGAAGGAGACAGAGGTTATAAAACGGGGGGGGGGGGGTAAAAGAAATCACAGGGGAAAGGCTTTTAGGGGCAGAAGGTTAGAGCAAAGGAAGGGATAATGTAATTCTGGTTTTGTATGAGGGATAGGGAGCTATGGTGGTTATGATGATAAACTACAGTGCAATATTTTTAAATTGCCTGTTTGAATTCCAGGCAATGCCTATGTTTCCTATATTATAAGTGCATGAAAATTGTTTTAATTAGAAATCTTTTTCAGTGGGTCATTTTTTTCTGATACCTGTTTTTAATCAACATTTTAAATCACTAGTCTGGAATAATTTATTGACATTTTCTCTGATCTCAGGAGTTCAGTGTCTATGAAATAGCAGCAGCTCTCAAGGCATCATGAGTACAAGATGCCAATAAATAAGTAGGTTTGTAATTCTTCTGTGAAGTTCAGCATTATGTATGTTTGATCTGGGGTCATTATTTAAATTTTACATAGAAATATAAATGTGATTTACATAGAATGCAAATGTGATTAATATTGTAGGTGCAAAGGAAAATGTACCACTTTGACATTTATGCCATTTAGTCTTTTAGGCGTGGTCTATATTAAAGAAATTAAATTGATTAAATTCCCTTGGGTATTTGTAAAAGTCTTTGCATCCCATATGCATTTCACAAATGTTCTAATAACCAGTTACACAACACTATTGTTCAACAGTCTAACTCGTTATAGCTTACCACTCTTGGGTCTCAACTTCTGAAATATTTACTGGGCTGCGGCAGTGGGTAATCCAGTGTGGCCTGAACCCACAGGGTATGTCCACACACTGTTTAAATCAAAATAATACTGGTTATTTCGATTTTAAAAAAGGAAGGTCCACACGATGTTCCCTTATTTTGAAATGAGGAGCTCCCTCGTTTTGATATAAGGAAAGTCATATTGATATAATAAAACCTAGTATTATATCAATATGGCAGTTAAATCAAAATTGTTATTTCAAAATGATACAGTGCGGACATGTTATTTCAATGTAACTGTTAAATCAATTTAACACTTTTGCCCTTTTTCCCAGGTGCTTTCCTTTTTCTATATATTGGGTGGGGGCATAGCCATTCTAGGGGGCCATGTTGCCACACCTCCCATGGTGCCTCTCTTCTAAATCAAAATAGCAAGTCCTGTCCATGCACATGCTATTTTGATTTGAGTTTCTAGTGGGGACCTGTTAAATCTATTTAATTTAAATCATTTTAATGATTTTTATATTGATTTTTTCAGAACTGTAACACAACATTTTGCCGCCCAGGATACGTTCCTATCAGAACATGCCCTTCTCCATTAGCAGTGCGCAGAACTGGTGCTGCAAAGCCGCACCTTTAATATCATGGCTCCATTGAACTGGTTCGGGCTGCCGGGGGCTGTGCCCTGTTGGCCCTGCTGTATTTATAGCACTGTCGATTTTACTAAATTGATTTAACTGTGTATGTGTGGACATAGCCAGAGAGTTTGAATTGTTTACCTCATCTGCACAGATATATACAAGGTGAAATTGTGCTAATGGTCTTCATACTGCTATCCCACAGTGCACCGATGACCTTGTTGTATCTCTCAGGATGAACTACTTCTGAGAGCTGGAGTGGGAAATGTGGTACTGAGTGTATTGTGAATAGAGAGTTTAAGATAGCTCTGTTGTGCACTAAACTTAGTTGAGTCTGGCTAATTTAGCTGCAGTGGATGAGGTGTCTAGATGAGTTCAATAAACCAATTTAATTACTCTGGCTTATATAAGTGGTTCTCAGGTTTTCTGGATTCATGATCCATTTGTAAATGTTTATGGCCTATCACTACTCTGTAAATAGGGATAGAGGCACTGAACTGGTATCATTTGTATCCTGCCTGGCCCTAACTCCACAGTGGTGGCTGTTGCAGGTCCTGTGCTGTGGGGCTGGCTGGTCTTGGCTCAGGCCATCGCAACCTCCAGGAATGCAGTTTTGTTCAGGTTTGACCCCACACCTCTGATTGGACCAAATTTATACGCATGGAGTTGTGACATGGCTCAAGGGCTAGCAGTGCCACTCACTCAGATTTGGTCTAATTGGACTCCTGTCATCACGATAGCTGGTGCTGGAACCCCAGAGATTGCAGTGCCTGGAGCAGCGAGGAGACCACAGATAGTCTGTGGGACAGAAGCCACAGGAGCTGCCATGGGACAGAATCATAGAGGGTTAGGTTTGGAAGGGACCTCAGAAGGTTGTCTGATCAGACCCCTGGCCAAAGCAGGGCCAACCCCAAGTAAATCATCCCAGCCAGAGCTTTGTCAAGCCACAGCTTGAAAACATCTAAGGATGGGGATTCCACTGCCTACCTATGTAAACCTTCAAGTGCTTTACCACCCTCCCAGTGAAAAAGTTTTTCCTAATATCCAACCTAGACTTCCCCATTGCATCGTGAAACCATTGTTCCTTGTTCCGTCCTCTACTACTACCAAGAACAGGCTAGCTCCAGTTTCCCTGGAAACCCTCTTTCAGGTAGCTTAAAAACTGCAATCAAAACCTTCTGTCATTATTCTCTTGCAGACTAAACAAGCCTACTTTCCTCAGCCTTTCTTCACAAGACATGTTCCAGCCCTCTGATCATTTTAGTTTTCCTGCTATGTAATCTCTCCAATTTGTCCTCATGGTTTCTGTAGTGAGGAACACAAAAGCTGATGCACTACTGCAAATGTGGCCACATCAATGCCTAATAGAGGGAAATAATCACTTCATTCAGTCTGCTGGCAAAGCTCCTGCTAATGCAACCCAAAATAGTTTTAGCCTTCTTAGTTAAAAAGGCACAGTGTTGACTCCTGTTCAGCTTCTTGTCCACTGTAATTCCCGGCTCGTTTTCTGCCAACTTGCTGTCTAGCCAGCGTGTCCCTAGTCTGTAGCAGTGCATGGGATTCCTCTGTACTTGTCCATATTGAATCTCATCAATTTTTTGGCCCGATCCTCTAACTTGTCTAGGTCACTTGGCATCCTTTCTCAGTCCTCCTGGGAATCTACCACTCCCACCAGCTCAGTGTCATCTTTAAACTTGCTGAGAGGAAATTCATTCCATCTTCCAGATAATTAATAAAGATGTTGAACAAAATCGACACCTGGTGCACTCTGCTTTTTACCAACTGCCAACTAGATGTTCTGTGTATACAAATCTTGAATCCATGTGAAATTAAAATTACTGCATGTTAATATTATGTCACATACAAAGATGCAGAAAAAGTACCTTCTTTTGTCATTTTATCTTGAACAACTTTTTTTGACCTAATTATAAGCTCCATAAATAGGTGTTTTCAGTGAAATTCCTAAATGTTTAATCATACTAACATGACTGTAAAATCTTCAGGCAAACAAACAATAAAGACATACTTCATTTAGTTTAAGTGGCTTATTTGTAGTGTTGGAGGAAGCTCCAAAATCTGGAATATCTGACTTAGGGAAGTAAGAGCTTCCTAAGTAGCTTGATACCAATACATGGAGATGCCTTTGGAATTTAGAAGAGCGGTTGAGGTGTGACTTCCATTAGCTCTGAAATGCTAATAATAATAATAATAATAATAATAATACTTTTGGTCTAGTGGTGCACAGTTAATTCTTGCCAAGAATAAGATCTGAAATACTTTTCTTGGTTAATTTAAGGCCATGGTATTAAATTAATGGCTTTCAAGATTAAACAAGTAGCAGTGTATTGAACAGATCAATGTGCTGTGTGAATGTGCATCACAGTAAAACAATATATATAATGTTTTTGCTTGTATTTCCCATTTGAGTAACTAAATGCAAAATTCTTAACATAGAATAAGAAATTAGACTGACAGTTAAAAGAATTGAAACAGTAGCATATAAGGAAAACATGCAAGGGTGGATTTATTTATATCAAGAGGAGTTTAAAAATCATGATGTAAATCAAATTTCTTTTTGCACTTTAGTTATTTTCTAAAGAAAGATGGAGTCTCATTGGTTGAAATAGCCATTAAAATGTTAATTTACAATTAATGGAGCATTTATACAAAATTTGGTACTTTTTTGTTTCATAGGAGAGTGCACTATGAATATATAGATGTATTTTATCAATAAGATATCTTAATATTTTCAGATTATTATTAAATGCACATTTTAGTGTGATAGAAAATGATGAATGATATATTGCTTTTTTATTGGGTAATTATTTTTTTGCTCATGACTTGTGTCAAACTGAATTAGGATGATAATTAGAATTTAATTAAATATAAAACATCAAATAAAATGCATTTTTATTTTAAAAAGATCTGTAATGTTTTAGATAGATAAATTTCTCTCATCAAAACATGTTTCACTTTTAAAGCTAAATCATAGAATCATAGAACCATAGGGTTGGAAGGGACCCCACGAGGTCATCTAGTCCAACCCCCTGCCAAAAAAAGCAGGACCACTCCCATTAGATCATCCCAGTCAGTGTTTTGTCCAGCTGGGACTTGAACACCTCCAGAGATGGAGATTCCACCACCTCCCTAGGCAGCTTATTCCAATGCTTCACCACTCGCCTAGTAAGGAAGTTTTTCCTAATATCCAGCCTGGACCGCCCCAGCTGTAACTTGAAGCCATTGCTTCTCGTTCTGCCCTCTGTTACTACCGAGAACAGTCGAGCTCCCTCCTCCTTGGAGCAACCCTTCAAGTAGTTGAAGGTTGCTATCAAATCCCCCCTCAGTCTTCTCTTCTGCAGGCTAAATAAGCCTAGTTCCTTCAGTCTTTCTTCATAGGGCTTGTGCTCCAGCCCTTTGATCATTTTGGTTGCCCTCCTCTGGACTCTCTCTAATTTGTCCATGTCCTTTTTGTAGTGGGGAGCCCAAAACTGGACACAGTATTCCAGATGTGGCCTCACTAGTGCAGAATAGAGGGGAATGATCACATCCCTTGATCTGCTGGTAACACTTCTTCCGATGCAGCCCAGTATGCCATTGGCCTTTTTGGCAGCAAGAGCACACTGCTGACTCATATCCAGCTTCCCATCCACCATGACTCCCAGGTCCTTTTCTCCAGTGCTGCTATTTAGCTGATCACTCCCCAGCCTGTAGCAGTACATGGGGTTTTTTCGTCCCAAGTGCAGGATTTTACACTTATCCTTGTTGAACCTCATGAGATTCCTCTTGGCCCACTGCTCCAGTTTGTCTAGGTCACCCTGAATCCTGTCTCTGCCCTCTAGGGTGTCTACCGTTTCCCCCAGTTTGGTATCATCTGCAAACTTACTAAGTGTGCAATCTATCCCATCATCCAGATCATTAATGAAAACATTGAACAGAACTGGCCCCAGGACCGACCCCTGGGGCACACCACTTGTTACTGCCTGCCAACTTGACATGGAGCCATTGATTCCTACCCGCTGAAACCGTTGTTCTAGCCAGTTTTCTATCCACCTTACAGTCCATGCATCTAACCCATACTTCCTTAATTTGCCAATGAGAATGCTGTGGGAAACCGTATCAAAAGCCTTGCTAAAGTCAAGGTATATCACATCAATGGCTCTTCCCGCATCCACAAATCCAGTCATCTTATCATAGAAGGCGATGAGGTTGGTCAGGCATGATTTACCCTTGGTAAATCCATGCTGACTGTTCCTGATTACTCTACGTTCCTCCAAGTGTTTCAGGATGGATTCTTTGAGAAGCTGCTCCATGATTTTTCCAGGGATTGAGGTGAGGCTGACAGGTCTGTAATTCCCTGGATCCTCCTTTTTGCCTTTCTTGAAGATAGGTACTATATTTGATTCTATATTTGTATATATAGGTACTATATTTGATAGGTACTATATAATGATTCATTAAAGAAGGATTAACTGTTATCAGTGAATAAAATGGATTAATTCAAATCTGCGTGAGAAGTTTTTTTATGCTTAAGTAAAAGGAAATGCAGTTTAGGTTCCTACTCCCCTACTACTCTTGAAAATGAGATGGCTCCTATGTACTTTTAAAACTAGTAGCTCCTCCTTCCTTATTTTTATTCAGGGTCAGAAGGAGAAAAACAAGTTTTCCGGCTTCTTCAACTCAGTCTTTTTTTTTTTTGCCTAACTTTTAATGAATCAGTTTAAATGAATATATTTTTCTGTGTCTACAGAACAGGCTGCTGTTGTCAAAAAAATGGTTTAGTACTTCAACAAACTTTTATTCCAAGTGCTTAGTTAGTGACTTCAGTTAATCCAATAATGTGACTTTCTTCCAAATAGTCTCAGCAAACATATACTGCTTGAATGATTCACTTTCAGTCTTGAAATCTATTGTGGTTGGCATGGTTGATCAGTAATTATTAGATTCCCATGTCATAGCAGGAGCACTTTATACAAAGATTACGCACTTACCTAGTATTTGGGGTTGAGGATATCAGCAAGAACATGAGGTGGCATAGGTTTTTGATCCCTTCTGCTTCTTGACTGTCTGCAATTTAACTTGGTTGTTAGTGCATGTTTCACTGTCTCCTAGAGTTCTTTGTGAATGTCAACATCAGCAACCCAGTAGCAATATTTTTGTAGTTTGTCCAAAGCTATAAAAATAGGTTTCAGTCTATTCATCATATTTTCAACGTTTCTTTTAATCTCATGGTGATTACTTTGGCTGTAGATAGTTTCATCTGTTTTCCATTTAATTCAGATTTCATTTAAACGATTTTATTTAAAAACAATCTTCTTATAAATAAAATTAAAAAAAAAGTTAAATAAAATCAATTTAAAAAAATAATCAACTTTTGTCCACCATGATTAATATATACGTAGTAAATCATCAGTTAATAAGAATATTTCACAGACCATTTTTTAAAGTATGTCTGTGATGTGTCTCATATTTAAGGTGTTTTGAAATGAAACAAAATCTGTTTTAGAGCATATGTCTTAACCAATTAAGTAAGTTATAAATGTTACCACTATGTCCATCCTTATAGAATCCATTTCAAAGCTGATATTGCAGCCTTTCTTAATGTGAGAGTATAATATATCTTTAAAGCAAAAGATAAACCTAGACATAGCTAGAAAATAGACATGTTAATTAGCATTTTAATATGCAGTCTTTAAGACCTATGGAACATCTGAATAGAGTGAGTGTAATAGTCTGTTCACATCCAATCCTGTTCAAAAAGCATTTTTACCTTTGTATTAATACCGGATTATATTTTATCTGGAGTTGCAGCATACTGTTGGACAGGGATTCAGAATTTGATATGTAATCCTTCTTAAGTTTTCTTTGAACTGTGTTTAGACTTACCACCATTTGGTTTTATGAATTATGTATAGAAATCAGGATTTAAATGTATAAAGTCTTCTTTTAAATAAGACAGTGATTATATTTAAATAAGAAATACATTTATGTGAAATAAATAAAATGGGTATTTGTTATTAAAAACTTCAGTTGTTACGTCTCAAAAAGACATAAAAAGGGAGATATTAAGAGAGGAAATATAAGACACTCATGCCAGATGTGATTACCGGCTGTCAGATCCAGTTTCTGTCTCTGGTAGTGAATAGTTTCCTCTGTGAAATGGTTATTCCATTATGCATTTAGACATTTGTATAGTGCTGTGCATGGAGAGTGAGGTCTGAGCAATTTACTTTATGAATCATGGCATTTAAATGCTCTCGCTTTAGCATGCTTAATTATTTGAATGTTGGCTTCAATTCTGATACCAATAAACGTAAGAGATCTTTGGCATTGACTTCAACAGGATCAGGCCTGTTTTTCCTAGTCATGCAGTTTTCTCTTTTCTTTCTTTCTTTCTTAAACCTCTGGTAGAAATTTTTATTTAACATACAAATAACTGACTTAAAAGTCAATTTCCAAAGGGATAGCCATGTTAGTCTAGTCCAGCAAAAAAACCAAGGAGTCATGTGGCACTTTATGACTAACAGATTTATTTTTCGCATGAGCTTTCGTGGGAGAAAATCCCACTTCGTCAGATGCTTTGAAGAATCTGGCGAAGTAGGATTTTCTCCCACAAAAGCTCATGCGAAAAGTGCCACATGACTCCTTTTTTTTTTTTTTTTGACTTAAAAGTGTCATTGTTTTCTCTGGAATTGTCCCCTTTAGTTATCTCCTTACTCAATTACCTTGTAGCCATTTAAACAAAGAAACAAACAAAAATCACTTTTAAGACATGTATTTCCTGAACTTTCACAGGTCATCCATTTGTTTCAAATGTTAACTTTACTAGTCTTTCATTTATCTTAAGTTTTACACACACCCCAGGCACCCACATGCATGCCTTGCAATGAGGTTCAAAAGGGATAGCCGTGTTAGTCTAGTCCAGTAAAAAAACAACAAGGAGTTGTGTGGCACTTTAAGACTAACAAATTTATTTTTTGCATGAGCTTTCGTGGGAGAAGATGCTTTGAAGCATCTGAGGAAGTGGGATCTTCTCCCACGAAAGCTCATGCAAAAAATAAATTTGTTAGTCTTAAAGTGCCACACAACTCCTTGTTGTTTTTTTGCAGTGAGGTGCCAGAGAAAAGAGCTTGGTGATAAAGGGCCAGAGGCACTGTGGAGCCTCCAACAAGTTACATTAGTGAGGGTGCACTAACCAAATGCAGATCTTAAACTGTCATATTGTGTTATTCTCACTGTATTTTAAATCTTTCTGTAATTGTTTCTCATTTCACAATGTAAATAGATAATATTATTGTCCTGATTTAAATTGCACGAATACTGAAACCTGAGCCGAAAAAAAAAAAAAAGGCTGGGAAATACAGAGGTTAGGAACTGGTTCTGAAAGATGTTGAGTACTGAAAACTGTTGCTCACTTCTAGGAAGACTGTGTGCTTTCAGCTTCTTTTACTCCATATAAAGAGCAACAAACGTTAAATGAAAAGACTTATAAAATAAACTCTTGTTTCTGTATGCAAACATCATGTTGTTGGAACTCAATGTTTTGTACTTCTAGGAGGGCACAGAGGAAGCATCTGTCTGGGAATAAACCCATGGTGTTGCCTTTAGAAATCTGTGCAGGAAATGATTTTTGACAAGTTCAGCCTTATTTTTTTTCCTCTGTACTTCTCCTTGGAGAGGCAGCTGTGGAATAGTGGCATTATCTTTCTGGAGGGCCTAATGTTTCCAGAGTATTGGAGACCTATATGAAAAAAAATAGGTTGGCCAGCCTTTTGTGCAAATATCTCAAAATCCATGGAATTTCTCACCAGTGGTGGTACAATAGAATGATAAAAATGGTGAGGAGAGAAGCTGTGTGCCTTGTCCTCTTTGTATCCTGACAAATTCCTTACCCAATGGAGATGATGTTTCAGGAACTAGTATTCCTACAGTGACCTAACAGAGATGGAGAATAAATTCTCTTTTCCCATGGATTATTCTGTAGGAAGGGGTGATACCCAGCTACAGAATTTTTTGGATTTTTTGAATCATGTTTGGTGCAAGAGTGAGTTTTATTAGATGCGTTTGGGTGTTTTGCTGCCTTTCCCACATATGCTGTTGCTGCTGATTTAGAGGAAAATCAGCATCGCTTTTTCTCATTGTCAAGAAATTTGACAAATTCTGTTCCAGAAAACTTGGCAGTTATGCACTGGAGCTGCTGAATAAGGGAAACTGGGCCAGCTAATGTTGTGGGTTTAGAAAATGTGTATTGATAGGCGGAGTGTTCCATTGCCATCTTTTCTCCTGCTTCCTCCCTGCACCAGCTATGCTCTTCGGTGGCCTGGAGTAACACCTGAATTCCCTGCCGCCTGTCCATAGGTCACATGGATGCATGACACTTAAGTTGAGCTGTGGTCATGCATGATGAGGCTGCAGGCATGTCACATCACTTGGTAGCCTTGAGTGATATAACCCAATATTTCTTATTTAATTAACTGAATGGACATAGAAAGCGCTTGCTAGGTGAACAGATTCAGATTTCAAAATCCTCCTTTAAAGCCAATAATTTGATTTGTGGTGGTGGTGGTGGAGCCACGTACATTTTTCTAGAAGGCTGAAGTGGTATTGATAGCAATACAGGTAAAAAACAATGAAATTGAGGAAGAAGAAATTATAAAGAAATTATGAATTTATATTAATAGATCAATATTAAATATTGGGGTGGAAATTGGATATACAACTTACTGTTTCTCCCAACTAATTTTTACCATACATGTACATGCCTTAAACTGCAAATTTTAAAAGATCTGTGTAATCTTGGTCATATAAAAAGGGTATCTCTCACAAAGTTTAGGTATTATTTAACATAATATCTGATCTCATTTAGTTTAACACGTTATTTCATTGTCACTGAGATCCTCTTTATCCATCTTCAGCTATATTTTGTTGTCAATGCCATTTTGATAAACACCCTTTATTGGTGAATCAACTATTTTTCCTCAAAATATGCTAGGTTATGGATGGAATATTCATTGAATTCTGTAAGTTGAACATTATAGAGTGCTGGTATTGCTACCTAATTAAAGCTGCCCAACACTTTTTACGTAATAAGGCTATTTTAAGTTTTGAACTTTACCAATCGTTGACTCCTTTGGTTGAAATTTTCCATGGTGGGTGCTTGTCTGTGATATATCAGCCTAAAATAAACAGTAAACCTTTTCTGAGCATGAGATTAGGGGAAAAAATATTGTTTATCCATTTTAAAAAAAAAACCATACAACCATTTTAACTGAGAAACTCTAGCATCTTCATGCTTTGGAGCAGGAACCTAAAATTTGGCAAGTAGATTGCTAATCATGCTAATGTCAGGGATGTGCCTTTTCCTTTCTGTCTGGAAATTCATCCATATTTTCTGACTGTTGTTTGTACCACATGTCTTCTATCCCAGAAGATGAGCAGGACTTTGCTTCAGGAACATTGCTGGACCCGGAAAAGACCCCCTTGGCCGCGTACCAGCGCCTGGTCCCAATAATTCATGGGGCTTCTGTCACCTCCAGCCTGGCTCCAGATTCCCAGATGGTTTCGGGGCCAGGAGAGGCAGGTGCTGCTGTGGGTTTCCTGGCCTCAGTGCCTAGGTGGGCCAGGGCCGGGGCTGGGGCTGGGGCCAGGAGGGGCAGGTGCTGTGGAGTGCACCTTGGCCAGGGTCCCCAGTCTGGGACAGGGCTGGCCTGGACACCTGGGACACCGTCACCAAGCCTCGGGGCATGTGCCGTGTGTGCCAGGTGCTAGCGATGTCCCTGCTTTGCTTCAGTAAATGACTCCAAAATGCTGTAATATCTGTCACATGAACTGACAGTAGGGATAGTTTCTCACTTGTTCTTTCAATGGCACTGTGTGTAGCAAGAGTGTGTGGAAGCAGACTGATCAGAACAGAGAGGAGATAAGAGTTGGACAGGGAGAGAGAGGGGTAGCAGTGAGAATAGGTTGGGAAAAAATGGTGAGACAGGAACTGCCTAGAAAAAGATACTGGGAAGTAGAAATGGGACATTTGCGAGACTGAAATGGCTAGGAAGATGCCTGGGAGTATGAGAACTTGCAGTTGGAGCATGAGGGAAGAGACTGGGACTGCCTGGGTAAGGAGACAACATCAAGGCCAGTGCCAGCTGGGTGGAGAGAACACTGGGATGAGGAGCTAGGGTTGAAGGTTGGAAAGACACAACTAAGACAAGGACAGGCTGCAGAACATGTGATCAAAGATCTGTGATCACTACAGCTGTCCTTTAGAGAGTCTGGAATCAAGATCAAGATTAGCAAATCTCAATGTTTCTTTGTGTCTAGCAAATCCACTTCCCGCTCATCCAGGGGTTAAAGTAAGGGGAAATGCACTGGAACACAGTTCTGGGGGCCCTCCTATTTTTAGGCAGGCAGTGTTCTGGGGCCCCTAAAAATAGAGAAACACCAGAATGCTGCATTCTAAGACCCCCCCCCCCCCAAAAATAGCACGAGCAGCTGGAATGTAGCTTCCTGGTGTCTTCACCTTAATCCCTGTTCCATCGTAAGGCCAGCCAGCAGAGAGTTGCAGCAGGCTGGGAGTTTGTGAATCTCCCCCATGCGGGTCAGAGCAGCTTGTGGCTGGAGGTAAGGGCTTGGGGGGCCTGCTGGGGCTTTTGTATGTGTCTGTGGGGGGGTGGCTGTGTCTGTCTGTCTGTCTGTCTGTCTGGGAGAGGGTGTTGGGGTAGGGAGTGGTTTCTGGGGACAGGTATAGGGGGGCCCACTGATGTGGGAGGGTTACAGGGCCCACCAAATTATATTTTAACCCTGGTCTCATCCATCTTTAGTGGCTGATCTTCATAGAGAATAACTGCCTACTACTCCTACTGCTTATTCTGTCAGCTTAAGTGTTAGCGGCCTATGCAGACAACCTAAAAATACCCACCCTTCTACTGACCCATTGTGATTTCAATTATTTGTCACAATAGATTTTTTTTTTTTTTGTTCTTTGACTTTTTTTTAAGTATTGAAAGAATTTTTAAGATTGTAAAGTCAAGTCCTGGCAGATGCTACTTGTGATTTCCTCTATACCAAACTTGAACCAACAAATTCTATGTAACGATGTGAATGATGGAAATGATGTGAATAGGATGAACAAAGTTTGCATCGACAACCTTAATTCTGACATTTCCTATGTTAATAACTTTAACATTTTAATATTTTTGTGTGTGATGATTATTTATTCTACAGTAGTATAAACACCCAAAAGGCCCATCAGACTGGGCACAAATCTTTAGATGGTGAAAAATAACTCATTGCATTTATGTGTGCTCCAAAGTAATGGTTCTTCCATTCAGGAATTCAAAGTGCCCCTCCTGCCTTGATAGAGAAGAGGTGCATTTAATGCAGGTAAACAAGTGCTTACTTTTCGGAAAACCTTTAAATAATAATATTGCTCCCTCTCCCATGAAATAAAGTAGCTAAGATTTTACTGTATTAAAACAAACAAACAAGATGACTCAGTACAGTCATTGAATGAGGCCTACACTAAAGAGGTCAGGAGAGAAAACACTGCCTAATTTCAATGGAAACCTGTTGTGTGGAGTGGGAGGACATCAGTATTTAAACACTAAAAATAACAGCAGCAGGAGATTGTATATGGTTGTTCTAATGAGGCAGTTCTCATTCAAGAAAACTGTCTTGTAATTCAGTAGACAATAAAAGTAAAGACTTCCTGTGTTCCACCTACTGCTGAAGACTGAACAATGTGTGAATGTTAAGTCTCTGTTTAGGATTGTCAATTTTCCTAGCTCATCAAAACTGTGAGAGAATGCATTGGGATCAAGCTTTCCCACATATCTATGCCTATTATTTCGGAACTTTTTATTGAGTACGTTCCAGACAATACATCTATCTTTGTGTGTATAAGAGCTATGGAGAACAATAGGTATATGCATTATAAATTGATATAGTTCTTATACTAGAAAAGATACATTTTTATTTTCCAGACATGTCTCATGGAAAGGCAATAATTTGAAATGACATCAACATACTCATACAATATTTCATTATGTGCTTCATTTAAATATTGACAAAATTAATATGTTCATGTAAGTATATTATTTTATTTAATAAGATATGTCAAACCTATCACAATCAAAGAGGAATCCTGTGTTACATAGTATAGCTTTTTAATATGAAAAGAAGTCAAGTAAACAGATTGTTTCTGTTAGTGGTTGTAGCTGTAAAATAGATTGAAGTAGAGGTTAAAGACTGTACTGGAATCAACATCAGTACACTTGGAATATGACCAATTTGTATGGCACAAACACTTTCCATTAATTTATTTGCTGCCATTGTCTTTGTGACGATATTTAAATTCCAGTGTTCTTTTCAAGGTAAAAATGAAGATGGAAGTTCTCTAGAAGTGCTTTTGGTTGAATGTACGTATTTGTTTGTGCATAAGGCTTCCTGGTCACTCTATATTATTTACTGTTTACTTGTGTAACTGTATGTGAGTAGGTGGAAACAAAGTTGTTCATTTTTGTTTGGTTGGTTGGTTGGGGTTTTTTTGAGCTTGGGAGAAATCAGAATCAATCTGACAAAGTGTGTTGTAACGCACAAAAGATTATGCTCAAAGAAATCTGTTAGTCTATAAGGTGCCACAGGACTCTCGCTGCTTTTGCTATACACAAACTAACATGGCTGTCCCTCTGGCAGATTAAACTTTTTAAGGTTTTCTGAATGTTTCAGCACTTTGCAAAACTATGCTCTTGTGTCTGCAACACTATACGGTTTAGTAAAATCAGCAAATAAACTCCACAGTTCACCTCTTTCCCAAATACAATAAATATCAATAAGTAATATTAGATTAATGTGCACTAAAGATAAGGAGACGTGTTGTGAATGTTTTATTTTTTAAGTTGTAAAGAACTGATCCGAAACCTCGGAAGTTCATGTGCCAAGCAAAAGACAATCCTGTATTGTTCAGCATGGTCTAAAAAGAGAAAAAAAGATGGGGGAAAGGAAGCTTAGTATCCATTTTATATATGGGGATCTGAGACATATATACAGGAAATGGCTTGCCTCAGGTGACATTGGAACTCTGTAGCAGAGCTGGAATCGAAGACTGAACCGAATCTCACTTCAATGACTTAATATTAAGATACAAGAAGTCTAGTGGCACTTTTAGGCTATGTCTACATCAGCAAATTAGTCTGGACTAAACAGGCTTAGTCTGGACTAATTTGAACCCTGTTTTTACAAGCCTCTGGCTACTTTTAATTAAAATTAGTTTGAATTAATCAAAGGATAGTTCGAATTAGTTAGTTTGGCTGGTTAGTCTGAACTAACTGCTTAGTTTGAACTTATTTGTACTTGTAGTTTGAACTTCCCCAGTGGAGATGTGCTAGTTTGAACTAAAGCTCGAATTTGTGGTTAGTTCAAACTAAACGTGTTTCTTTAGTTTGAACTAATTTTATTTTGAACTTACTGCTTTTTTTAGTTTGAGCTAAAAAGTTCAAACTAAAAAATGCGCAGCTAGTTTGAACTAACAAGTTAGTTTCAACTAAAAATCTGCATTTAGTTTGAACTAACTTTCAACTACTTAGGTTGGACTAAGCAAGTCCAAAACAAGGTTTTAGGTATAGACATAGCCTTAAAGATTAACAGATTTATTTATTGCATGAGATTTCATGGTAGGGAATGCCACTTTGTCAGAAACTTGAAGTTCCTCATCTTTAGGTGTCTGATGAAGTGGGATTCACTCCCATAAAAAGCTCATGCAATAAATAAATGTTAGTCTTTGAAAGTGACATCAGACTCCTTGTTTGTTTTTGCTGGACTAGACTAACACGGCTATCCCTTTGGAACTCTTAATCTTAAGACTGACTCTCATTGTTTTTCACTATTTATGGTTGCGGTCTTAGTCAAAAGCCAGAATATCTGAAAACCACAAATATTAATTAAACTATCAGTTTAGGATTGTCCAATATATTTTAATCCAAACCAAATATCCTGTGATTCTACTTTTTAAGTAAAATTTTCATTTTTTTTATTTAATCAGAAGTGGTTTGCTTATATGGTGTATATATATTCATACAGAGCACTGTACTATAAATTAGTAGGCAGAAAACTCAACCAAAAAGTGGTAAAGTATGTGCAAACTGCAGTTTAATCCAAAATCTTTTACTCTAGGCCAGCTTTATTATCATGGAAGGATTTAAAATGAGGAAAACCCTTGATCCCAGCCATCAGAGCCCATTTTAGTTTTCAGCAGCCTGGGAGGAGAGGGTTTACCCTTCCCTCTGGGCAACCTTTTCTGATTATTATGTAGGCCTCCTTCCATGTCCCCATGAAGGTCATTTCAAGCACTATCTTCTTGAGACTGAGCCAGGAGTATTTTTTACGTAGCTTCCAACGTGTTGTCCCATGATATTTGGTTAGGCGAAACATTTCCATTGTGTGCCCTTTCAGAGGACTTCATTTCCCAGGAAAGAGCAGTCTTAAAGAAACTATGACTCTATGACGGATGTCCTGGATGGGCTGCCTTTGCAGAACAGTAATCTGTTACATTTATGTTGTTAAAACTTTTGAATGTAAATAGCAGTATTTTGTCTGAAGATGCAAACTAAGACGTATCTAGAATATTTGGCTACAGAGCGTGGGAGGTAGCTATTCCTCTCTCTCACAGCCTCTGGATGTCTCTGTTCATGACTAATCATATACTATGCTGAGAATAAAAGGAGAGAAGTTTCCTGGCAAAAAGGAGGAGGAACCAGGAAAGGTGGGATTCTTCCAATGAAGAAGTGATATTCTAAAGCAAATTACCAGCTTAATACTGGTTTGACCAAGATGGACCTTTTTAAAAGGAGATTGAAATGTGTTGCTGAATTATTGGAGACAGTAACATCACTGCTTGAAGACAATTGTCAGGGTGTGTGAATAATTGCAAAGAACCTATTTTGAGATATATTTGTGTAGGTAGGGGGTTTTACCCCAAGTGACTCCAGTTCTACACATTCATACTTCTGAGAGGTTACGAACCTTAGACCAATCAATAGATAATGCTGCAGCTGTAAAATTTCTAAGGTAGATGTGCAGCATAAACTAGAGTGAATTGTTCCCGTTATGTAGTTATTTCCAACAAAGGAAATGAGCTGGACTTTGCCTAAATAACAGAAAACATTATCAAAGTGTTTAATATTCTGGAAACATATTGCATACATTTTTCTGAATATTTTTATTCATGATAGATACTAGATAAAGTCAGCATCATAGATTGAGATCTTGCTTTTAATAGGGGCCAGTAGGGTAGGGATAGGTGGAAAGCAGGAGAAGAAGAAACATCACAACAATTTTGAACAACCTATAAAACTGTAATTCAGTATATTTTACATGGGTTATTAGGCTGTATAGCTGCTTGAATGCTGTTTTATTGAACATAGCGCCTATTAGATTTGACACTGGCCAAGAAATTATGGCTGCCAATTTAGATACAGATAAGTTGAAATATAAGGCTGAGCTGATTTAGATTCTTTCTTTTCATCTATAAAAGAAAGAACCATAAATACTAAAAGGTAATATAAAAATAGATTTCTTGGTAATGATACAATAGGTTTCCCTATGTTTACTTTCAGTCTGATTTCTTGTGTTTGTCTCTTTTCTCCAAGGGAGATGCATTAGCAAAGCATGGCTATGTGATGGAGATATTGATTGTGACGATCAGTCTGATGAGGATAATTGCGAGAACTATATGTGTGGACCACCAAAATACCCTTGTGCTAATGATACCTCCATCTGCCTACAGCCTGAGAAGCTTTGTAATGGAAGAAGAGATTGCCCTGATGGATCTGATGAAGGCGACCTTTGTGGTATTTTATTTTTACACACTCTCGCATGCATAAATAATTTAGTACTATTTTGCTTCCCTGGTACCACACAATGCTTTCCGTTCCCATCTTCCATTTCTAAAGAATCTTATATTAGTGGGGTATTTAAATTTGCTGTCAAGTAATTTGTGCATTTTATTATAATGCCCATGTTATGCTTCAGATTGTACCAAACCTGTCCAAAATGAAGCTCAGTAAATAACATAGTTCTTTGGATTAGAAGATGTGTTTTTAACCCTCCTCAAACACATCTTGCATTGTTTGTAGCCATAACCAGTTGGAAAGACCTCTTGCACATAACAGCACTTATACCAGAGGTGTCAAATTTAAGGCCTGCGGGCTTGATCCGGCCAGTCAAGGGCACTGATTTGGCCCACATAGCTGCTGCCTGGTCTGTGCCTGGGAGTTCTCTGCAACAACAGAGTGAGTCAGAGCTCAGGGAACAAAGGAGGCACTCCAGACAATCCCAGCTTAGCTCTTCTGTGATCTGGCAACCAATTAGAATTTCAGTCACAGCAGGCTGGGCTGGGCTTCCAGAGTGCCACTGTACCACCCTCCATCTCACCTGTTCACTGTCAGTTAGTTGGCATGCTAATCTGATTGAGTGTGCATTGAACAAACCACAAATAAGAAGAAAATTGTGGCTGGGTCCCATGTGAGAATGACCCAATTAAAGGCCACCATGATGCATGACTGACAGTAAGTGGGCAGGGAGGAGCCCAGCCTGCCTGTCTCTGAGACTTCCTGTCCACTACCACGTGGAAGGGTCTGGGAGCTGCCCAACTAGGGGTGGGGTGATCCAGGAACAGCCAATCAGAGGAAAGGAGTTCTGGGACCTGCACAATGGGGGAGTGGGGTCAAGGAGCCAGCATGGGAAAGGGGAGCCCACAGGACAGGGAAAAGGGAAGGTGTTGCAGAACCTGCAGGAAGGGGAGCCCATGTTGCTCTGAACATGGCAAGGGAAAGTGTTGGGGAGCCCGTGCAGACTCATGGTCCATGACAGGTGTCCTTCCCTCCAGTGTGGCCCCCCACATTGAATGAGTTTGACATCACTGACCTATACTAAATGTTCCTGTAATTCTGCCAAACTACACAAACTTAAGCAATGCTGAATTAGGTCATTACTGACAGAGATTTTTCAGAATGATATTAGTGTGCTGCAAATAATGTTGGGGTTTTTAACTATTACAAATTCCATAGATGTCGTTCTTCCTTCTGAGTCAGTAGTGAATATTTGTCATATTATGTTGTTAGATGCACTGTGTTCGTCCTTTGGATGAGATGTGAAAGAGGACTATTCTGTCAGAGCATACTCTGTCTGTTATGCTGTTGGTTATTATCTCATTGTTTCTTGGTATTCCACCATTGATCTGCCTCTATCCATCTGTTCTTTCTTATTTTATACTTGGAGTGTGAATTTTTGGGGTAGGGTTTGCCTTTCTGTTCAGTGCTTCCCCATTGCCTAGCACAATAAGGTCCTGAGCTCTGAGTGGGGCTCCTAGGCCATACAGTAATATAAATAATGAAATGGCTGAAAGACAAGAAAGGAAGGGGGGTTACAAGAGTGAGGATTGTTTGTGTTCTCAGGTGTTCAGCTCCTTGGTAGTAGAAAACGTGCTCTAGTAAAGTTACTATAGCTTCAGAGATAAGGCACATTTTAATCCTATTAGCATCCGGCCCATGGTAGCTCCTGTAGGGCCTTTATTGCCCTTGTTTGGTGTCAGAGCACTATATAATGGTCAGGATTAACCCCCATATAGTAATTGTATTGTACTGTATTGCTGAATTTAATAAACCACTTTTTATAGGTTTTAATTAGATTTTTTATTCTGTCCATAGAAGAAGTTTTTTGGGATATTTGATGAGGCAACCAGCAAGTTTGTGGGATCTAGATAGACAGTGTCATTGATAAGAGTTCTTAATGGAATGCAAATCTGTGTTTGAGTCAGTGGCACATTCACAGCATGGTTTCCTATCTCCATGGAAGTTAGGCAAGGCAGCATCCTACATCACTTATCTTTGTTCAATCTTGATGTTGATTGGTAAACTAGAGGACAGCTCTCAGTGGCATTAAGCTGAACATCGTTCTGCTTCAAGATCTTAAAGATCATGATGACAGTGTTGTTTACTCAGTCTGGTGAACTGCTACAGCTAATGGGTTCCCTGGCTGGGCAAGAAGCAACACACTTTGGTCTTTTTCATCTGGATAAAATAAGTCCCTGACTATCACCATCAGCATTACAGGCTCCAGCATTAAATTAAAGCTAATTTAGTATTGACTTGTTTGGAGGGGACATTGAGAAGGAAGCAATTGTCAAACATTTGAGCACCATTGTAGACAATGATAGAGAATGCTTGAAAGATATGGAAATTCAGCAGCAGTTGCTGCCAGGTTTCAGACATGCTTAAGCAGCCTCTGTGAGGATGTCATGGTATCAAGGTTGCCATAAAACTGGGGATCTATAGAACTGCAATTTATATCACATCTGTTGTATGGCAGTGAAACCTGGGTGCTGAAGAAGGCCAAAGAACATCATATTTACATTTTCAATTCTCATCATCTTCATCAGCTGTTCCAGTGCAAGTGGCATGATAGGAACAGAGATGAGGATACATGAAGCCAAACCAAGCAGCCACCTGCATGATTATTAATTCTGTAGCTCTCTTTGTATGGACACATTATTAGAATGGACAACCAACAAATTCTGAAGCATGTATACTAAGGAATGCCATTACACAGTGATCACATGGACACCAAAAGCTTCAGTGGCATGATAAGATTGCCAGTGATGGACATAAACTGAATATCTAGCCTGACTACCTTATGAACAAACACAGACCAATGGATGCTTGGACTGCAAAGAGGCCATGTCCCTTTGGGATTTGCCATGATGATGATGACCATCATAATGATGATAAATTATTAGACAACAATGATTTACTGATAATTTATTTCTTAACATAAGTGTACTTATGACGATTGCTTTAAAATGTTAGTATGCATTACAGGATATGGGACAGCACTGTTGCCTATCGGTATTATTTTAAAAGATTTACTCCTTTTTTTTCCACCAACACTGGAGAATACTGAAGTCGGGAAAAATAAAAGGACCTTCAGAAGAAAGGGAACTGTTCTTTAAAAAAATCGTGGAGTTATTGTTCTCCTATAAAAGAACTATATATGTTGGGTTGCATACGTTTTCTTGTGCAGGTGTAAAATTCTGATGCATGTGACTCAGAGTAGCTAACGAGTATGAATAAATTAGAGAATGTAGAAGAAAATCAAACTTCAGATGAATAAATACATCAGTGCACCAGCTGTGAATTCTTGAAATTCACACAGACATGAAAACACAAATTCAGGTCTAGCTCATTAAAGTTCTGTAATATTTGTTTTCACAACATTCCAGAAAAAAAAGATAAAATAAAATAAAGAATTGGGTCCTCAGTTTCCTTTCACACTGGTTTCCTTCACATCACAGTGGTCACTCCAGGAATGCATAAACATATCAGAAAACAAAATCTGTTGGGGTGCAGCATACCCTCTGCCTCCCAGTCCTAGAAACTCAACAGACAGAGGTGTAGGAAATAGAAGAAACCTTGACACAGAGGACTCAAGGAACAGAGGGAACAAGACAATTTGGCAGAGGATCAAGTGTTCTGAGACATAAAACAGTGCACTCCAAAACACATCTGGGATTAGTGGATGCTGTGTAGAAACATGCCTGAACAGAAAAGGATATCACTAGTTAAGTAACCTTTAACCAACTTAAATGTAATCTTAACATGTGAAAATATTAAGTCTGCAGTTAGGGCACCAAAACAAACCTTAACTATACTGTAATAACACCATTCAATAGTTATCCAATCATGATAAAAATATTTTAATGTTTGTAATTTCAAATTACATTAAATTGCAGAGATGGTAGTGGTCCCCCCCACACCCCAGTGTCACTGCATGACAGAATTTGGACACTCTTTATTTTGGGGAGAATTACAGCATCCCTGTAATGTATTCTACTTTAAAATATTCCCATGTACTGTCTGCTTAGCTCCCATCTTAATATAGCTTTTGTCTGGGAATTTCATAGTTCTTTTTTCCAGTGGGGAGGGGGAAACCATACATGGATAATAAACAAGAAGTCCAAAGGATAACATAAAGTAAATGAGGAAAAAAAATCATTCTGTAATTACAAAGTGCACTAAATAAATCGACTGTATAGCTCTGATGATCTGTGTGTATAGATATAGTAAATAAATTGAATGCAGTACTTTTCTGTATAAATATTCCAAACAAATAGTTGTTCAGTCAGATTTAATTTTTTTGATTAGAGAGTTTTAATTTGTTTTATTCTAGAAGCTCTCAAGAAGCATATACATAATATACTTGACATTGCAGTTCTTAATGTTCTTTTCCTATTATTTCAGATGAATGTTTGCTTAACAATGGTGGGTGTAGCCACCAGTGTTCTGTAGTTCCTGGAGGAAGAATTGTGTGTTCCTGCCCTCCAGGACTTTACCTAAATCCAGACAACAAAACCTGTGAAATAGTGGATTACTGTACCAAACACCTTAAGTGTAGTCAAGTGTGTGAGCAGCACAAAAATAGTGTCAAGTGCTCCTGTTATGAAGGCTGGAAGATCAATAATGATGGTGAAAGTTGCACTAGTACTGGTAAGCTCAGATTTAGTGTTTGTTCACTACTGGAGGCTCAACTGTAATTATTCCTTGTAATAGGAGGGGTAAAACAGGTTAAAATAAGTCTAAACAATTGAGTGGGATCTGAGGTTTCTTGGTCCAAGTTAATTTCAAATAGTTTCTAAAAGATTTATTTTAAATTTTAGTACAGTTTTTCATAGATAGATATGATATGGTGGACTGTTTACTGTGGAGCTAATACTACAATGTGTTTAGAGCTGTGGTTCCCAATCTTTTTGACTTGAGGACCACAAATATCATTTTTACAGTGCTGAAGGGCCAACAGTCTTTCAGCTCATTAAAAAAAAATGTACTGATATATACACCATTAAGGACGACAAGACGCTACATAAACATGATGATGCTACTGTGGTCATTTTACATTCACTATATTACACCTGCAGATTTCTCCCAGTATGTCACACATTCAAAACTAAGCAGTATTGTAGATGAGTGACTGTCACTGCACACTGAAGCACATGGCTTGACAGCTAAGTGTCAGAGGATGGCCTTCTAAGCTCAGGCCAGACCATAAGGCATTGGTTTTGAGAGTCTTTCCCCTCATCAAGCATGGTAGGTCCTGACTTCCCCACCAGCAGCAGGGCTGTAACTATGGCGGGGCCAATGGGGCATAGTCCCGGCTGGCCTGAAGCAGCTCAATAGAGCTGCGCTATTAAAGGGGCAGCTTTGTGGCGCTGGCTATGAGCGCCGCTAATGGGAAGATGGCAAATTGCCACATTACGGCTCTCACCGGCAGCACCTCCCATCTCCAGTCCTCCTGCAGCCAGACAGAAGACATTTAGTGAGGAGACTGTCCCCTTGATGATCTCCTGGCCCCTCGGCTGCAGTAGGGAAACTGCACCCATTTGGTAGCTCTGTGCACTCCAATGGGGTCCCTTGGCAGTGGCTCCCTTCTGCAGCCATGGGGATGGAAAATCAGTTCTCCCGCCTTTTGGCTTCAGCAGGGACTCAGGTGCCTGTGGCCTAAGGAGGAATACTTCGCCATGCTACCTGCAGCAGTCAGTGGTAGGTGAGCACTAATCTCTCATCCCCTAGGTTGTAACAAGGAGTCTGCACTGGTCTTGTAGCCCTACTGCAACACCTTCCACATGGCGGTAGCTCAGTTGTAAAGCCAGCAGGAGGGGAGTATCAGGGAACTTTGAAAAATATGATGGGCCACTTTTGGCCCATATGCCACAGCTTGAGAACCACTTGTTTAGAGAAGTAGTAACTTCTACTGAATTGAGAGAGTGCTGCTTTAACTTGCTCTGATTCAAGGCCAGCAAAGACACATCTTGTGAATCAGGGATATGTTAGCAGCTCTCTGATCCAGTCCTTTCAGCTTAGAGCTTGGTAGCGGAAAGAATTAGTACTATTTAACTTTTACTGGTAGGTGTCTTCTTCCATGAGAATGGAATCATAATAATCTAATATTTGTGCTATTTATTATGTTCACTGAAGTTGTGCCCAGAGTCCCAAATCAGGAGGATAAGGGCTCTGGCTTGCTAGGTGCAATACAGACTTGGAAAAATAAGTCTTTGTGCCTGCCTGGAGGATCTTGGATATTAAATAAAAACTATTGGGCTACTTAGAGTTTCAAGCTGCCCAAACAGGATTCTTTCTTATGGATATTTTTTCCCAATATTTTTTTGTCAACTCTGGTTTTAAATGTATCAAATTATTTTTGGGTGACTTTCACAATTGATTAGATCTCCCCATGAAGAAATTATTTCAGTTGCTCACTTTTTTTCTCAGATTTCTGCTCTAGACCATTTTTTGAACCAATGAACTGGAAGAGAAAGCCTTTGTATCACATAATCAGTCACATGAGATAATTTCATTAATACCCAATTCAGATATTCTGTAAACGGGATATTCTAATTTGACAGTAGCTGAGCTAATTCAAATATTTCATTACATCTCCTTTATAGTTATGGTTTATTCACAACTTGCTTGCAATTAACAGCGTGCCAAAGTACAAATTACACCTCATCAGAATAATTACTTTTTATTACTTCAGATGAGTGATTATATGCAAACAGCAATGTGCTAAGCCACTTAAACTGGGCCTAATTTTAATTTAATTTAAAAGTGTCTAAATATATTGGTTCTAATAGGACAACATGAGTGTAAGTGTGAGTAGATTTCTCTACTCTGTAACAGGAACCAAAAAATCCACTAACTTTTCTGGAATTATGTCCATTTACAGCAGGGTTAAAATTGGTGTTCTGAGAGTAAAGAGCATCCACACTATAAAATCTTCTTCCCATCCCTCCAGTTGCATGAATTGGAGTAAACGTGTTCCTAGCATAATTGCAGTGATTTACATTGCCTTGAAATGAGGAAGAGATTGGTCTCTTGTATTAGAGAACTAATAGCTAGATTTCCAGTGAAAATGAAATTGTCTGAGAGGGATTATTAACCTGATCTTAAACTAAACTTGTATCATATAGAATATCACTCTGATAGTCCATCAAGTATTTCAATAGGATATAGTATTAATAATACTTAAGATAATGATATTGCAATTTACAAAGCACTGTACAAACATTTACTTGGGTACCTACTAGAAACCTAATATGAATATGAATAGTATTGGTTCAGTACATTATTCATAACATAGGTATGAAGTGGTGAGAGTTTAATGCTTGCCAGTTGGATGTTTCCCAGGGAAATATATTGAAATGTAGAATACGAAATGAATGAAGACCACTGCCCCAGAATAATGGCAGTCTGTTTTATTTTTGTTTTTCTTTACTCCTTTCTTTAGTGTCATCTATTTCTTTAAATCTTTCAGTTTTCTACATTTTCCCTCATTTTGGCTTCCATTTCTGTTTCCATGGTTGTTTTTTCCATTTTCACCACCATCCTGTTTTTATATCTCATCTTTTTCTGCTCAACTGCTTCTCCTCTATCAAACCTAATTCTTTCTCTTCCACAGCAGTGGGGGAAAGACACAAGATGGAAGCCCCCACTCCAAGCTACTTGTGAGTGGTGCTTCTATGCTGATTTTCCAGAGAAGAGATGTTCTCTTCATTTTCAATTTGTATTAATTGAATATGAGTACCATACCAAAAGAGGGCTATTATTCACATATCATTTGAATATTAAAAAGTACATTCTTTACACCTTTTTCCTATTGGAATACCTGTGAACAGTAACAACTGGTGGTATATTGCAATTACATTACAAAAATATCATTAGAAAAAATGAATATGGTAGAAACTCTTCTTTTGAAAGATGTTTTAAACCCTATGTTTATATTCGTCCTTTGGAATTCAGTAGAACAAAAGACAATTAGATGAACTCAGAGAAAGAGGAGCTTTCAATGTAATTTCAGTAAGAAAAGGATGTCATAACTTCTCTAAAAATTTCAGCAACTCTGCTTCTACATTCATTATGCTTTGACATTTTTCCCCACAAAAAACATAATTGATTCCTAGCTTCATTCTTGCTTAAAATGTCAATTTCTTGGAATATTCAGGGTTATTCTTTTAAGGTAATTCTTGCCTTCTGACTAAGGGAGGATCAATGTAGATGTAAATGCTGAATTTCAATATTTATGAAGTTAAAGTATCAATTTGCTTTGGAAGCATGATTAGCAAACACACAATATAAGGTAACAAATAGATATGGTTATGCAATTCCACCTAAGCTCCAGTGACACTGACATTTCAGTTAACGATACATCTAAAAAGAATAACAATAAAAACATTTCAGGAAAATTATTCATTAGTTGTCTTCCCATCTTCTTTTTTCTTCCATGGATGGTTTGTATAGTCCAATTTCTCACTCCAGATGACATTAGAAAGATTTTTTTCATTCCAGCATTCGCCTATATGTAAATTGTTCTGTGATACAGCACAACATTTCCGTTTGACACATTGCCTTTATTTCTTTATCTATCATTTGTATATGCTGAGGAGTAATTGTGTAAAAATCATACAGCATGTTTCCAATAAGAACTTTTTTTGGTGTGTGTGTGTGTGTGTGTATAATTATTTATAGAGAAAAGAAGCTATTTTGTCCATATATATTCCTTAAACATTCTTAGTATCACTGTCACAGAACGTTGTGTTGCCATGGTTAAGATCACATTCTCTTTTGCATTTAAAACAGTAGTTAAATTTGTGAAACTAAATATTACTTGTTCAAGGTTTCAAAAGATAATCTGGGGAGTAAAGCATGAATTTTCTTCAGGGGAGGACTTGGGATTTTTGAAGAAAATTTTAATTTCTAAGTTCTTGTTCATTATATAGGGGCCAAAAATAAATTCATTTTCTGAGTTTGCATGATTTTTCCATTTCTTCTAAACAATAAAAGCAATAAAAAATAAGACCCCCCCCAAATTCTTATTCAACATAGCAGAAATTTGGTGGACTCCAAATATAATTTGCCATATTTGGTGCATTCCAAATATAATTTGCAGTATTTACTCCTTATTGGAAAATGAATGAGCTAGAAGGCATACAATTTCTATTGTTTTAATCACACTATTCCCCCGATAAAATACCCTGGAAGTCTTGTTTAGATGTGTGTCTCAGATCTCAGTAAGTCCTCTAAAATTCTACTCTGTATTACATATGTTTTAATAAACAATCCATTGTACTTCCAGATCCATTTGATGCCTTCATAATTTTTTCCATTCGTCATGAGATCAGAAAAATTGATCTTCATAAGCGAGACTACAGTCTCTTAGTTCCTGGATTAAGAAACACAATAGCACTTGATTTTCATTTCAGTCAGAGCTTACTGTATTGGACAGATGTGGTGGAAGACAAAATTTACCGTGGCAAGCTTTCAGAAACTGGAGGTATGAATTTAACATTTTACTTATTTTAGTTGACCTTTAAAAAGAAAGTGCAAACCAAAACAATGTAGCCATAGAACATCAAACTTTTCAGACTCACCATACTATTATTCTCACTACTCTCAGAGCTATTAATTTATCACCAAACTGAGGCAGAGTTCATTGGTTTGGTTATTGTTGGTTTACAGCTTGAATATTATCTTTGGAACAATAATGTATAAAAACTTATTTTTTAATGTGAAACTTTAGATTCTGCTGAATAAAATATGACAGCATTTTTTTTTAACAAATGAAAAAATATGAGGCCTTTAACATGGTAACCTTTGCACTACATATGGTCCCTGCCTATAGCACACCATTATCTCCTAGTGTATATAGAAATACTTCCATAAAAATGTTTTCTTGGCTAATATGTGCCTCTGTGTTCTTTCACTAGAGGCCTAACAGACAAAATCATGTATTATGCATTAAAGTTCTGCAGTTTCAAACTTTCGAATTTTAAACTTCCCTTGACCATTTTATGTTTCCTATTCTGATAAAATAAAACTTCTTCATGATATTGACAAAAATGTGTCCTGTGCATAAGCATATATTCTCTCACTACTTGACTATGTCTACACTGGGGCTTTAAGTCAACTTAAGAGCCCTTAAGCTGATTTAATGAAGCCCAGGCCACACTGCAAGCCAACAAAGTTGACTTTACAACTTCCACTTTGTAAAGTTGACTTTACGGTTGTTGACTTTATTAAGTCGACTTAAGGCAGTGTAGCCAGTGTTGCCTTAAGTTGACTTAATTGGCCTCTTAACTACAGAAAACATGGGGATGGGGGCTGGAGAGAAGGCACAACACAGCTAGGAGCATTCCCAGCTGTGTGCACCTGATCCAAACTCCCCATGTTCCCCAGCTGATCCGGCATCTCTCTCACTTCTCAGCCTGACTTGGAATCTCCCCCACTTCTTCAGCCTGACCCCACATCTCTTATTGTTCTCCGGCCTGACCCCTCCATCTCTCCCATTCTCAGCTGGACCCTGCGAGTCTCCCATTCTCAGCCTGACCAGCATCCCAGCCCAACCTGGCATCTCCCCCTATTCTCAGCCGGATGCTCCCATCTCTCCCCTTCTCTTCCCAAACCCGTCTGTTTTCCCCCTTGCCTTCTCAGCCCAACCCTTGGCGTCTTCCCCTCTCTGCCCGACTCTGTGCGTCTTCCCTTCTTAGAGGACCTCCCTGATATTGTAAAACAAACAAGGAGTCCAGAGGCACTGTTTGACTAACAAATTTATTTATTGGATGAGCTTTCATCGGAGAATATCGCGCTTTGTCAGATGGTTTGAAGATGGGGGAACATACAGAATGGTAGGAAATAAATGCAGGGGGGTGTAAGACATAGGATCAGGTCACACTCTAACAGCAAATGAAAGCAGTTGTTAAGATTCTATTTCTTTTAAATTAGATTGTGTAAAAGCAGGATTAAATCATGAGACAGGATTTTTTCCCATTACAACAGGTGATTTGATTTCACCTTCCTCTGTTGGCTGTGTCCCAGTGTTAGAGTCTTAACAATTGCTGGGCCCTGCCCCTGAGCTGGCAGTTGTCCTGTAGCAGCTGGTCCAGAGCCAGAGGAGTCTAGGCAACACAGGGAGGGTGTGGAGTGCTGTGCTGGCACATCACTGGGCTATGTCAGGCTCCCTGGGCTCCCTGTTGCCCCACACAGTATGGAGGGTGGTGTGGTCACTGACTTCCTCTAGTAAATGAGTGGCTAGGAGAGAGGGGTACTTCTGCTGTGGTGTCCTGTGGCCAGGCACCCACAATGCATCACTTCTAGGGCAACCTAGTGGCTGCCAGTGTGGACATGGGCAGTCTCCTGGCATTTTGAATGTGGACACTCAAAGCTAACTTAATAAGGTCTACTTTAAAATGGCTTAAAGTAGACCTTATTAAGCTGGCTTAAACAAGCCCTGTAGTATAGACATAGCCCTTGTGAGCAAAGAAAAATAATTCATGAAGGCACATATAAGGTCGGATTAACTATTATGTGGTCACTTAATGAAAAATAAAGTGACCTCATTCATTGAGTAGAGCCTGTCTTAACTATAGCGTCCAGAAGGTGTTACACAGTTTTGCATGTTTGAGTTATTTTGTTCAGCTGTCAGTATGTTCATCATTTACCATATTTTAAATGCTGTGTCTTTGCTCTGATTCTTTTATATATTTGCAACCTTTTTATCTTTGTTAGGTGTGAGTGCCATTGAAGTGGTAGTTCAGCATGGCCTGGCCACTCCTGAAGGTCTTACAGTAGACTGGATTGCAGGAAATATATACTGGATAGACAGCAATTTGGATCAAATTGAAGTAGCAAAACTAGATGGCACTTTGAGAACAACATTGATAGCAGGTGCTATGGAGCATCCCAGAGCAATTGCCTTGGATCCTAGATACGGGTAAATACACAGTAGTTCTTTTTTTCATGATTGCATATTAGATACTTGAAATGTAGAAGTGTTTGTTCGCTCATTTGAAGTGAGTGTTTACATTTAACATAACATTAACAAAGCCTGAAGAACTAAATTTTTTGGTCCAGTGAACAAGGGCACTGGGAAATGCAGAAGTCAGTCTGTTCTTGGCACTTTTACTGAGTCACTGTGTGACTGTGAGCAATTAATTTAACCTCTTTGTTTGTTTCTCCATCTCTAAAATATGGATAATAATATTGCCAGCCTTTGTAAAAAGCTTGTATATCTGCAGATGAAGCATACTACATGAGTTCTAAGTGTTATTATTTAGGAATATTCAAAAGGAAAATATTTATTAATTAAACTGGTAAATTAATTTATTTTACCCAGGAGCATATAGAATGAATTGCCTTTCTGATGGCTATGAGAATCCATACTTTACAATTTAAAGCAAACTGTTTAATTAAAGGTAGTCCTAAAATCATATGTCAAAGAAAGATTATATTCTTATTCTTATCAACTCTCCTAATTTGCTGTGTGTGTGCATGATGCAAAGTGTACCATGTGACAGGCCTTCTGATGTCAGAGGTGACCCAACCATTTGCTCCCAAGAAGCAATTGGTTGAGTCACCTCTGAGATCACAGTGGCCTAGGAGTCTTGGTATAGCACAGATATATGCCTTATTGTAGCTGCGTTCCTCATTGTAATTGATAAAGGCAAAATGACTGAGGATTTAAAAATTGGACAGTAACAGCCGGTGAAACCCAGGGATGGTTTGCTCTGGTGACATGGCTGGCCCTTTGGAATTTGTCAAAATTATAAAGTTCTCAGCTATGCTTTCAGCTGTTTTCAATATTTCACACTGACTCTTCAAACAATTTTATGTGGCACTTACTCGGGAAAGAAATCTTGAAAATCTGAAAGTTTACATGAAGGATATGAATAACCAAGGAAAAGTTTTAGCTGACCATAGAACTCTTGCAAAAAACATTTTAATTTAAGAGCTATTAGTCAAATAAAATAAGTAAGTATTTCATAAATTCCTTTTTGATTTTCCCCTGTCATTTTTGACAGGTTACAGCTAGTATTCTTCTATTCCACGTGGCATTATCTGTGATTTGTAGGTCATTTTTCTTTTAACGGTGGTGTGTCTGCCTTGTTGCTATGGAAAAAAAAAACACGTAATGGTTCAGTACACTAAGGCAAAGTTAAGTAAGGGATAAAATTAAATAAATGTTTTTATATTTCTCAGAATTTAATATTTGCTCTATTTAAAGTTTAAATGAAATTCATACACACATATGATATTCACCAAGAATATAGCTTAGTGGGGTCTTTTTCACTGATTAGCCTGGAATGTAGCTGGAATAGGGAATAATTCAGCTGAATAAATAAAGCTAAATCAGTATAAAGTTAGTGAAAGTGAAAGGAAAGAGAAGCTGTTGCATACCTGGAAGTCTTAAGCCGATTTTCAGCCAGTTATTGAATGACACAAGACTCATCTCTGAAAGTATGCTTGGCTATTTCTTACAAGGATCCCCCCCCCCCATTTTTTGTGTTAGACCATTTTATTGAAGTAAATGAAAAAGAATGATCAAGATATAGAACTCTGTTAGGTCAATATTGGACAGACTTTGATTTATTCAGATGTTTTTGGAAGTCAAGCTATAATGTCTAAAAGCCTATTGACCACAAAGTGAGGGGCATTCTTTTTATAAAGAGTGGCCCTTTTATACTAATGATGAATTCAGAAATGGGTTTAAAAGATAAAGCAAGCTAAAAAGAATTTGTAGAATATGAGAATTGCATTCTGCTTACTGACCTGACAAAGTTTGCCACTTGACCTGGCTGACCACCAGTTCTCAGCTATTGTCAGAGAGGGATCCCAGTGACAGCACAGTTAATAAGAAGTAACCTGTAAACCATTCAATGTAAGTGAACAAGTTACCTAAATTGCAGTGGTGTTCTTCCATTTGAGACAATAAAATTAGCTTTAAAAGTAACTGTATACGTGTTGTTCTGGTAAGAGCAGAAAGAATAAAAGCATTGAATGTATAAAGTATCACTAGCTATGTCTATTCTAAAGAACTTTTGAATAACAAAATAATAAATTATTCAAATCAAAGATATTTGCATTGCTGCTAAATATTTAGTTCTGATTCTTTTTGTGAGCTTTATGGCTATGACAATCCTTATAGAAACTCCTGAACCAAATCCCTAGATAATTTCAGCCACAAAGTATTGTGCTCAGGGTTAGGGGACAGTGTAATTTATCTACATATATGATGAGTTACAAATATAGCCCAGTAGGCATCATCAGAGAAAGAAAACTGCTTTATATTCCTAAAAAGGGAGGATCCAACCAAAGGAAAATAGTCTTAGGTTTTTCAATAAATTTGATTTTGATTTTTAGTTTTTAAGATGCCACAGGACTTCCATTATTTGATTTTGAATCCTTCCTCTTTATCTTTTTTTATGTTTCATTTCTAAGTTTAACTTTAAACATTTTGAAAAAGATATCTATCTATCTATCTATACATAAGCGCGACTGGATAGCTTAGTGGTTAAGAGCGCCGTAGTGTTTCAGAGCAACGTCCTTTGATACGGGAGACCGGAGTTCAAATACTGGTGGGTACTTGTCTACCTTCCCAGTAGGGGTCCTTGGGCAAAAGACCCCCTAACATCTCACTTGCCTACCTTGAATATGAGAGTGACGTGAACTAGGAGAGTCATGCCGGCTCAGACGTCGCCCGGATTAACAAGGTCTGCGCCAGATTTTGGGGAACCAGGACAATCTGACGATAAGTGTGCTACTGGAACAAACCATGCATGGACAAGAGAAGAGAACCTGGAATCGATGGAATGCTACTACAACAGTAGACCTAATGAGAGGAGATATATGAAACGTATGAGGGAACTATGGATGGAGGAAAGACCTACATCCACGCTAAGTGAGAAACAGCTAGTTACCCAACTCTTCAACATAGTAAAGAGGCAGCTGCTCTCACAACTGGAGAATACATCAACTCCACATTACATACTGCACTCAAGAAGAAGACCCAGAAGAACAGCTAGATGTGCAGCCACTACCTGAAGCTGGAACTTCACTGCCGCCCCCTCTATTGCAGAGCACAGCAGCTGATATAAGGCATAAGAGCATGGATAAACTAGCCACAGTCAACCCTCGAGACCCATTACCAAGGCTCGTTGGAGAAGTACCATCAGCTAGTATGCTAGAAGATGCCAATAGAGCCCTAATGACAATTCCTACTGCCACCATCACTGAAACTAATCAACTGGTATATGCTACAGCCTGTGTAATCCTGGAGATGCTTGGCTACAAGATCAAGAAGAACAGCAGTACATATCCCCCCCTGGAAAATGAGGTTGGAGGATAAAATCAAGGCAACCCAGAGAGAAGTTAGCTGGCTGGTGGAACTACAGAAGGGTGTAGAGATTAAGGATAAGACTCAGCTACTGGAAAAATACAAGGGCCTGACTCCATCTGAAGCCCTAGAGACTGCTAAACAAAGGCTCACAGCACTGGCTACCAGGCTAAGGAGATACACTAGAGAAGCAGAGGCCAAAAAGATAAATGCCCTGTTCTCCAAAGAACCATCCAAGGTATACTCCCAACTGCAGTGCAACAACACAATAACAGCAGAGCCACCAACAGCAGAATCTGAACAGTACTGGAAGAACATCTGGGAGAAAGAGAAGACTCATAACACCAGTGCAAAGTGGCTTCAGGCCCTGAGAAGAGACCACAGCAATCTCCCAGAAAAGGAACCAGTCACCATCACAGTAGCAGACATCCAACAGCGGGTCAAGAACATGAAGAGCTGGTCAGCACCTGGCCCGGACATGATCCACACCTACTGGCTAAAGAAACTAACAGCAGTGTATGAACGCCTAGCAGCACAGATGAACCAGCTGCTAGCAGTAGGCTCCCACCTAGACTGGCTAACACAAGGAAGGACAGTTCTGATCATGAAAGACCCCCACAAGGGAACAGCACCATCCAACTACCGACCAATATCCTGCCTCCCCACAACATGCACATGTGGGCTTAAATGTAAGTTGCCATATGTACCCAAGATCAAGGCCCAAGTTGTGGGCTAGCTAGCAGAGGCATGAAGGTGTTCAAGGCAGAAGCGTGGGAGGGAGAACAGACTCAGCATACTTACTATATCCCCTCCAAACAATTGTAGCAGGTCTGGAATAAAGCAAAGATCATGCAAACACTGTTGCTGTGCCCTCTTCAAGCATTGTAGAAGGGCTGGAATGAGGCATGTATCATGCAGAACTGAAGTTCCCCCCTTCCACAAAGCATCCACCAGCTCAGTTGTACTGGATGTATATAGGTCCAGCATAATTTACTTCCTTCCCAGAGTTATCAGGAAACTTTTCTGGGAGTTAGCCATTTTCCTGGGATGCAGCTGTGGCTGTCCAAAAACACACTGCCACCTTATTCAGGGCTTATGGCAATATCATGTCTGAGCTCCAGGTATATAAGCATTCTGACAGCTAGTTAGGGTTATGTACTGAATATTTATGTACATATGTTTCAATTATGCATTCACAGAAGTATCAAAGCGATCATACGTGCCTGAAATCTAGATTATAATGTCTAGATTTGATTAAATCCTAATAAATGAATACAATAGAGAAGACATGAACTTAAACCCCTTTTGGCACACTAGATCAGTGGTTGCCAACCTTGGCACACCTTGATACCTTCAAATTTTTTGAGGTACACCACCATCAAAAAACTCATGAATATTCAGATTAATTTAAATGAATATTATGAAGATTCACAAAACATGGCACAGTGTTTCGGAAATGCTGCTGTGTAGGGTAGTAGGGTAGCAAAGCAGGGGTAGCAAAACACAGGAGGTCAGGAGTTGTGTGCAGTGGCCGGAGTGAGTGTGGGGAGCAGAGCAGGGCAGGGGTGGCAAAAGAAGACAAGGGCTGCCATGTGGGGAACAGCACAAGGGTGGCAAGAGAGGAGAGAGGAAGGGAGAATGAGAGTGGCTTGGGGAGGGCAGGTGGGAACCTGGGGAGTGGGAAGCACAGTATCCACTTCTCTCTTCTACGCAGTGGCTCCCTGCCACCCAGGTCAAATCCTCACTCCACTGCTGCTCCCTCCAACCCAACTGGATCCCGTCCTCCCCTTCCCCAGCCGTCTGCTGCCTGTGATGGACCCTCCCACCACTGCAGGGGCCAGAACTAGGCCTTCAGCCCCCAGCCACCCCCAGCTATACCCCCCACACACAGCCACCCCCACCCCCAGCTACACCACCCAACCAAACAGCCACCCTACAACCCCAGCTACACACCCTCTGCTACATAGCCACTCCCACCCACCTCTGCTACACACACACACCTGCCCCACCGAACCCCCAGCAGACCTCCACCCCAAAGCCCTTACCTGGGCTGTTTGCAGGCTGGCTGACACTAGCTGCTGCACCCTGCAGGGGGGAGATTCACACACTCCCAGCCTCCCACAGCTCTCTGCTTGTTGGTCTTAAGGTGGAGTGGGGTTTAAGGTGGAGCCACTGGAACTCTGCATTCCAGTTGCTCATGCTATTTTTAGGAGGCCCACGGAACTCCATGTTCTGGTGCCTTCCTCTATTTTTATGGGGGCTGGAAGGCTGCCTGCCTAAAAACAGGGGGCCTGGGAACTGTGTTCTAGTGCCTTCCCCCTTTCTTTAACCCCTGCCTTTTCCCAGCTGTGCACAGCCCACCTCGCTGGGTTGAGCAGGGAGGGAACTTTAACTCCAGCTCTCAGGGATGCTTGCACCACACTTTGAGTGTTGCCATGGCACACTGGTTGGGAACCACTGCTCTAGATCAAAATATTAGCATTTGTATTTAGTTGCATTTAAACCTTCTATTAGATTTTGTTGAGGTGATAAAATTTTCAAAGCTTTTTGCAATCTTTAATTTTTATCTTTTGTGAAACGTATTTTAGCAAAAACTGGAATTGGTTAATTTTACTTAGGTATGATCATTTATCATACAATGCAGGTTGTAATAAATCAGACTTTGAATAAGTGCTCTGTTCTAACAGCAAGAGTCCTATGGCACTTAAAAGGCTAGCAAATTTCTTCAGCAAAAGTTTTCATGGGCTGTAGTCTGCTTCGTCAGATGCATGAAGTGGAAACTGTGGTTGAGATGTGTATATATAGACATGCCATGATGTAGGAGGACAAGTATTAGTGAAGTCAATTCAGTTACAGAAGGTGGGGCCCATTTACACCAGTTGATTAGGAGGTGAGAATGTGTAAACAGGGACAATCACTTTTTGTAACGTGCTACCATTCCATGTCTCTATTGAGACCCATTCTGGTTGTGTCAAGTTTGCAAATCAGCTCCAACTCTGCAGTTTCATGCTAAAGTCTGTTTTTGAAGTTTTTTTGTTGAAGTATGACAACTTTCCAGTCAGCTACTGAGTGTCCAGAGAGGTTTAAGTGTTCTGCTATGGGTTCACGGATGTTGCCATTTTTTATGCTCAGTTTGTGTCCATTTATCTTTTTGAGTAAAGACAGTCTGGTTTGGCCAGTGTGCATCACAGAGGAGCATTGCTGGTGCATGACGACATATACCACAATACTGGATGTGCAGGTGAATAAGCTCCTGATGGTGTGGCTGATGTGGCTGGGAGCCGTGATAATATCACTGAGTCCATGTGTGGCCGGAGTTGGCAATGGGGTTTGTTACAGGGATAGGATCCTTGGTTAGTGTTCTTATTAGATGGCGTTCGGTTGCTGGTGAGTATTTCCTTCAAATTGGTCAGCTGTCTGCAAGCAAGGATTGGCCTGCTTCCCAAGGCTTGAGAGAGTGTGGAATCATCTTCTAGATCTTTGATGATTGTGTTGGAGAGATTTTAGCTTGGGGCTATAAGTGATGGCTGATGGTGTTCTCTTGTTTTCTTTGTTGGGTCTGCCCCATAGCAGGTACTCCTGGATATCCTTCTGGTTCTGCCAATCTCCCCTCCTCCCCTACTTCCCCACACAGGTACTGTGGTTTTAGGAATGTTTGGTAGAGATCTTGTAGGTGTTTGTTTCTGTCTTCAGGGATCAGAGCAAATCCAATTGTACCTTAAGACTTGACTGTAGATGAATGAACATATAATGTTTCCCAGGTGGAAGCTGGAGGCATGTAAGTATGCATTGTGGCCAGCTGGTTTTCAGTACAGGATGGTATTAATGTGTCCATCCATTATTTGTGCTGTAGTATCCAACAAGTGAATTTCTTGTGGTGACTGGGTTTAGGCTGAAGTTGATGGTGGGGTGGAAATTGTTGAAATTCTTCTGGAATTCTTCAAGGGGCCCTTTCCTGTTGGTCCAGGTGATGAAAATGTCATCAATGGTTAAGGAGGTAAAGGAGAGGCAATTCTACTTCATATATCTGATGAAGTGGGTTGGAGCCCAGAAAAGAAGAAGAAATTGCTTGAGGAAAATTAAGTGCCACACGACTCTTGTTTTGCTGTACATAGACTGACAAGGCTACCCCTCTGAAAATGTTTTCATTTGGAAAATACATATGTAAAACAATCTCTGGGAAATGCACAATAATTGTAGGGCATTTTCTTGAGTTGCTTTACATAGCAGTGTGTGTTCAGATTGCTCATATTAAAATTATTAAAACAGCTTTACTGAAAAAGCAATATAAGGAAGCACTCTGAACTAGCTTCAGGTCTGAGAAATCATTCTTACAACAGCAAAGCAGAGAAGTAGGTATGTGAGTTCAGTGAAAGGGTTTGGGTGTGTCTTTTAGAAATGGGGGCACATTGTGGGGGAACTTGACATGTGGAATTATTCTAAAATTTTAAAAAATGTTATAGGCTCATTTTTAGCCTCTTTAATTTAAATAATTCCTAGGATATTTTAAATTACACCCCAAATGTCTTCAATGTCAGAAACAAGCAGGCCACAGCTAGTGGCATAAGCTTTTAATACCTGTGAAATGGGATTCTCCTCTTATAAGCAATCAATGTTAACAGTATGGGATTTAAGCAAGTTGCCTTAAAAAATGCCCATTGGATTGCAAAACTTCTGAGTATTGGGGATCCCAAAATACTACTTCAGTCTAATATAGTCACAGATGTTCCGTTATGGCTTAACTCCCCATATAGGAAGAAAAAGAAAGGAGTATCTAGAAGCATCAACAAAACAAAAAGGGAGGGAAATGCACACAATTAAAAAAAATACTACATAGCAAAATATGGACAAACCACTGCAGTTTCAAATCCCTCCTGCTGCAAATGGGCTCCAAAAATAGGCTCAGCTCCTACACTATCACTAACTTCATAAAGATCCTTGCATGTTTACAAGTTCCAGAAGGAGTAGCCATGTTAGTATCCATGCATCTGCTGAAGTGGGTTGAAGTTCAGAAAAGCTTATGTTCAAAGACATTTGTTAGTCTTTAAGGTGCCACAAGACTCTTGTGGTTTTATCATAAGGAGCCAACAACTTCCCCTAACTCCAGCACCCAAACAATACAGGCACGCATTTATAGAGTATGTTGTGTGTTAACAAATGGTATGCTATCTATTAAACATTAAGAACTGTAAATTTTCTGTAATCCACCCATCCGAACTCATGGTAATTAAACCTTTATACTACATTCAATCATCAGGTATACATGCTGTACAAAATTGTGATTATTGGACTTCTTTTTGTAAAACTGATCATTCAGAGAGAGAGGGTTGGTGATGCTGCAGATTAATTATTTGAACCAATATGTGTTCCTTTTATTTTAGAACCTGTTTGGGTATCTTTAGTCTATAAATCAGTTACTTGATTTTTGAGACTGTCAGTAATTTGCATCTCATTATGTAGACAGAATAAATAATAACAGGTTTTTTTTTAGAAAACTATATTTTAATTGTCTCTCTAAAGAATTTTTACTTTCTAGATCATTTTCTTGATCATAAATATACTGCACTCCAATAACTATACATATCCTTGACTCAATATGTTGTTATGGTTTCTTACAGGTAGTTTTGGTACATCATTTCCATATATAGTGGCTTCTCGGTTTGTTGATAATTGACCCATCTGAGTTCCAAGTAGATGTTGAACATGAAATGGATGTTGTCTTGCTATAAAATGTTAAAGTATAATGAATTCCTAGTCAGGCATCTTTATAACACACAGTTATTACTCTAAAGATTGTAGTATTTTGAGCATAGGGTATTAGTGTATAAGAAATCTTTATTCATTGTGATACAAAAAGCCTTCCTAATAATACTTAAAACTTTTGTTTAGTGCTCTGTTCCTTTTTGTTGTTTTCAGCAGAGCCAGATAAGGGGGATGCTTAGCTAGACCCAATCTGAGTGAGTTGTGGGCTGGTGGCTGAGATCTGCTTCTCAGCTACAAGCTGTTTCTGCCCTGCAGAGGGAAGATTTACGAACTGACAGCTTGCCACAGCTCTCTGTTGGCTGGACTTAAGGTGGAACACCCCAGAACTCCACGTGCGGGCTGCTGTATCTATTTTTAGAGGGTCCTAAACATTGCATTCTGGTGTGCTCCTCTATTCTTAGGGGGGCCTGGAATGCTGCCCACCTAAAAATAGGGGGCTCCAGAGTGGTGTTCCAGTGTGTTCCACCTTATTTTAACGCCTGTGTCTAATTGTAAGAGAACAACATCACCTGTTGCTAACATTTATACATTTAAGAGAAAGGGAATTGTAAACACCAGGAAATAAAAGCCCACAGATAAATATAAAACAAGGTGACAGGGAATTAGATATTGGGGAACATGAAAAATTAAAATACAGTCAAAGGACCAACAAGAACAAAGTAAGAGGTGGAATCTACTCAACATCGTATATGTCTGCAGAGTCGGATAAAGGCAGGGGCTTTAGTGGCTCCAGGCCTCACCCCAGGCTAACGGGGGGCCCAAGGCCATGCTTCTCTGCAAAATCTGGCCAAACTCCTGCCAGCACAGTGCTGTCCGGTCATTGTGAGGGACACAGCTGGCACTCAGGGGATTGGGATCCTGGGGCCAGAGGTGGGGAATTTAAATACTCAGAAATATATAGGGAAAGTAATATATCAAAATACAAAATCTCCAATAAGTTCCTGATCTATATCTGAGACATTTTTGTTCTAGAATATGGAAGAAGTAGCAAAGGAGAGAGCCATTTTAGACTTAATTCTGACCCCCAGGGACAATTTTGTAGTGCGTCTGAAAGTGAAAGACGGTTTGAGTTACAGTGATTGTGAAATGACGGGTTTAATTATACCAAAGGAAGGAAGGAGTGAAAGCAGCAGGATAATAGAATTCAAGAAGACAGACTTTGACAGACTCAGAAAGCTGATAGGAAAAGTCGCATAGGAAGCAAATCTAAAGGGAAAAGGGAATTCAGGAGAACTAGCGATTACTCAAGGAGACAGTATTAAAGGCATAACAGCAAACTATTCTGATACAAAAGAATGAAAGGAAGGAATAGTAAGAGACCAGTATGGATCCATCAGAAGCTCTTAAATGATCTGAAAAAAAAAAATCCTAAAAAAGTGGAAACTTGCTTAAATTGATAAAGTACAAAAGAACAGCACAAGCATGTAGGGACAAAATCAGAAAGGCTAGCTGCTAAGGCACAAAATCAGTTACACTTGTCAAGAGATATTAAAGCCAATAAGAGGCTCTTTAAATACATGAGGAGCAAGGGAAATACTTAGGGAACGAGAGCCATCAAGAAAGCTGAGATGTTTAATGCCTATTTTGCTTCTATCTTCTCTAAAAATGGTAATGATAACCAGACATTTAACACAACTAATGTTGACAATGAGAGTGAAAGAATTTACCCCAAAACAGGGAAACAAAGTTAGATGTCAGGTTAGCAAGACCTGAGGAAATTCATCTTAGGGTCTTCAGGAACTTATCTGAAGTGAGCATGGAGCCATTAGCAATTATCTGTGAGAACTCCTGGAGGATAGGAGAGGTCCCAGGGTACTCAAAAAGGGAAAACATTGTATCTTGCTTTAAAAAGAACAGGGAAGACTCAGGAAATTATAGAACAATTAGTCTAATTTCAATATTTAGGAAGATAGTGAAGTGCATTATTAGAAAGTCAGTCAGCATCTGGATCATAAAGGTATAAGGAGCAGTCAGGACAGATTCATCAAGAATAAGTCATGCAAAACCCACATAAATTCCTTCTTTTTAAGGATTAGTGACCTAGGCCATATTCACACTAGAAAGCTGTGCCAACAAAAGGTGATTTTTGATAGCAAAACAATCCTAACGTACACACTTCCATGATAGACATTGCCCTTAGGTTATATTGCTAAAAATAGCTGCCCTGTTAACCCAGCATGCCATCATAAGTGCTGTTGTGGTCACCTGTTCCATCTTGGCTGTCTGCAGCCATCTGCTTTCACCCTCCTCTTTCAATGTCCCAGCGAGCATTCAAACAAGCAGGGAGTTTTCAAGTAACTCATGCAAAAGTGGAGAATTTACTCACGGTGCAGCAGTGGCAATCTTGCCTGTCTGCCCTAAACTACAGGGGAGTGTGTAACTCCATATGCACTGTTCAGAGCCAGAGAGTGAGGCAGGAATCCTTTCTCTGCCCCCCTGTGGGTGCACCAGACCCATCTGTGCTGAGGGAGATGGGGGAACTGGGAATACCAGTTATCAGCTCTCTGTGTGGCATCTTCAGCCATGGAATCAGTTGCTTCCAGCTGTTACTGTCCCAGTTTACAGGAGGAGTGCAGACACACTGTCCCTAACACTGGGTGTGTGTTGTTAACACATTCACTCACATCTCCCCCCCCCATGTCTATGGGCTTCTTGTGTTTGTTTTGAGCAAACTGAATTAGTTTGAAAGCAGCTGTCAGACTAGAAGGAAACCTTCATCACGTGATGTTGTTAGAGCACAAAGCTCTGGTAGTCCCCAAGTCAATCCAAGTGGTCCCAAGATGCACTAAGACAGAGGAGGTCACAAACATATATATGCTTTATTATCTTACAGAGATCTCGTGGAGCTAGCTCCCCGAGGGGTACAGTACAGCGGGTTTTATTGTACAGTCTACAGGAAAAGGGGTAAGGCGGGCACAGAGCCAATCATAATTCAGGGTCGGGGGCTGTATACCTTATATGTCTGGTCACCTCACCTGGTCAGGGAAGGGTTGTTTCCTAATATGGTGCATCACCTTATCTGATGCTTCTGGGCCCATGTGACTGACCTGGAGATGGTGAGGACAGGTGAGATGTGACTACCCTGGGTCCCTGAAATGGTGTCTCAGGACCCAAAATGGAGTCTGGTGACTCATGCTAACCCCTTCAATGCAGTGCCTGTCCCATGAAGAACTGCAAACCCTTTCCAAAGCCCCATGCATGCAGTTGCATAATGAGATAGCTACCTACAATGCATTGCTCACTTTATCAACAAAAGAGTTGACAATGTGATTCCAATCCACTGACAGAAGGAGACACTGATGATGCACAACAGCAATTTAATTATAGTAGTGGCTATGTGCTGGTAAAATTTTTGTTGGCAAAACTTTATAATGTGTACATAGCCCTAGTGCATAGTGGGGAAGCAGTAGGCACAACATTCTGATTTGAGTGAAGCTTTTGGCACAGTTCTAAACGACAGTCTCATAAGTAAATCAGGAAAGTGTGAAATTACCAAAGTTGGGTGGATAACTGATTGAAAAATCCTACTCAAAGAGTACTTATCAATGGTTTGCTATCAACTGGAGGGGTATGTCTAGTGGGGTTTCAAATGGTTCATTCCTTGGTCCAGCACTGTTCAATAGTTTTAATAATTACTTGGATAATGAGGCAGGAAAGTAGTTTTGAACCTTTTATTTTGAATCTGCAAACCTCTAAAAATTGTTGAAAGGAGGTGTAGATCACTTTGGAAATTTTAGAGAGAGTCTGCACAATGAAAGGTTGAAACCTATAGGAATATAGCGTATATTTATAAAATATGCAGATAACACAAACTGGGAGGGATTACAGGAGCTTTCGAGGACAGGCTTAAAATTCAAATCACCTAGATAAATTGGAGAATTGGTCTGAATTTAAGAAGTGCAAAATACTTCAGTTAGGAACGACAAATCAAATGCACACTTAAAGTGGGGAATAACTATCTCAGAGATAGTACCACTGAAAAGGATCTGAGGATTATAGTGGACCATAAAATGAATATGAATTGTCAATTTTATACAACTGTAAAAAGGCAGATATGAATCTGTGGTCATTTAAAATATGTATTGTGTGTAAGATGTTAGTAGGTAATTGACAATTGACAGCAATGGTGAGAACCCAGCTGGAATACTATATCCAATTCTGGGCAGCACAATTTAGGAATGATGAGGACAAAGAACAGAGTCCAAAGAGGACAATAAAAATGATAAAATGGTTAAAAAATAAACATGATCTGTGACAAAAGCATTGAAAACCAAAAGTGTAAGTCTGGTCATGTTTAGCTTTGAGAAAAGAAGGTTGAGGGATGACTTGATAATCATCCGATGTATCAAAAGCTGTTATAAAGAGGGCAGTGTTGGGTAGTTTACTGCGTCCACTGAAGGTAGGAGAAGACACAATCGGCTTAGCGTGCAGTAATCAAGATTTTGAGTAGATATTAGGAAAATATTTCAAATGTAAGGGTAGTTCAGCTCTGAAACTGGTGTTGGAGGTTACGAAAATCCCTGTGATTGGAGGCCTTTACAAAAAAGTTGGACGAATGCCTGTTAGGTATGGTCTGGGTTTACTTGGTCCCGAATTAGTGCAGGGTTTATCTTGATGACATCTCATGGTTCCTCCCTGACCCACGTCTCTAGGATTCTATGAAATGTACAATGGTGCTTTTGATTTCATACTTCTTTTTTTTTAAATGGCAAAATTTTTCAATGGGGAAGTACTATTGCTGTTTCATCCATGTCCTTTGCATGTAAAGAATTAAAATTATTTGATTGTTTGTGCCTTAGATTCTTCTGAAATACTTAAACATTAAAGACTTTTTTTTAAATAAAAAAAAGATAATATCCTTTCTTTAAATACTCTAATTTTTTTCTGGTGTATTTTACATTTCACTGTTTCATTTGAACATTTAAATTATGGCTTTTCTCTCCTCTCCCCATAACTCCTACAGAATTCTGTTTTGGACAGACTGGGATGCTAATTTTCCACGCATTGAGTCTGCTTCCATGAGTGGGGCAGGAAGAAGAATCATCTATAAAGACATGGATACTGGAGCCTGGCCTAATGGTCTTACCGTTGATCACTTTGAAAAAAGAATAGTGTGGACAGATGCTAGGTAAAAATAACAATCAAATATTTATTATCAGTTTACTAGTATTTGTTGTTTTTTTGTAATGCCTTGTGTGGATTGCAAGCAAATGTGCTACTTTCTGCTCGTGTAATTAAACTTATTAGGTAGTAACTGTTTTTTACATTTAAATTCTGTACCCTTGATGACAATTGGAGTTCAAGTCCTTAATATACATGCCATTTAATTCTGAAAAAAATTCTAATTTTCAAAATGTATGTATATTCAAAATACACATAAAGAGTCAAATCTACTCATTTTTCTTATGTAAACAGTGTCATTAACACTTAAATTATGCATGAGTTGTTTGTAAAGATTTTCCTTTTAATTTCAGGAAAATGGAAATTATTTTGTTTTTATTCAACAAAATAGAGATTATCTTTTAAACTTGACAAGCAAAAGAGTAACACATGAGTCTAAAAATACTAGATAATGTGTGCCAGGGTCACTCTGTGATCTTATTTGTTTTGTAAGTAAACTTCTGGCTTTGCAGTTTGTAGCAACAAGACCATAAAATATATTCTGAGATTATTCACTGAAGCATTTTCAGGTTGATAGTGCAATCAAGTTAGCCCTGCAAGTGTCTTAATTTTTATGAATTATATTTGGTTGGGTTTATTTTGTAGGTCTGATGCAATTTATTCTGCATTGTATGATGGAACTGGTATGATAGAGATCATACGAGGCCATGAATATCTTTCTCACCCCTTTGCTGTCTCTTTGTATGGGAGTGATGTATATTGGACTGATTGGAGGACCAATACATTGTCAAAAGCTAATAAATGGACTGGGCAAAATGTTAGTGTGATACAGAAAACTAGTGCACAGCCTTTTGACCTTCAAATATACCATCCAAGTCGCCAGCCACAAGGTAACTGAAACTTAATTATGTATTATTTGTCTGATCACATATATGTTTGCCTCTATGTAATTCTGTTTTGTGGTATGTTATATGCTGTGGCATAACTATTTTTTTTTTCTTTTTTAATGTTCCAAGAAACATCTGAGCTGAGTTATGAAATGGATAAAAAGTAAAATACTTCATGGAGATCACAATGTTCACATAATACTTAATTTTTTTGTTGAGAGAGGGAAGAGGAAAAAGTTATCACTTCAGAAGCGGGGGGGGGTGTTTCATTTTTCTCTCTGGTTTGAATTTTTCTTTTGCTGTGTCACTATGAAATCTAGTTCATGATATATGTCAAATACTTTCCATTTTGTTTTTCTGAAAACAGTTGAAGTGTCACCTGCTAGCATGAAAACTTGGATGCACAGTCGTAAAAGTCAGCTTGTGAAGAGGCCTTGTCATTTGGTTAACTTAAATATTGCCTATTTTCAATTTTGACAAAGATCCTAGTACATTTTAAACAATAACATTACCAGGATCACTAAACGCATAATAATCATTAAATTATCTGCCCTGTTTATTTGCCTCAGTGAAGTATTAGACCTACTTATGAAAATGAAAGAATGTGTTAAAAAACCATGCTCCTGAGGACAGAATTACGATGGATGTAACACTGTTCACATGAATACAGTTGCAGTGAATCATCAGTGTAAATATTTCTAGTTCTGGAAGAAATTACTACCAGATGTGTTGAACTTTTTATTCACTGTGGTGGACACTTGCTTTTGCGAGTAAAACCGCTGATATAAGTGTGAGTAACTGTTCACCAGCACTGAGATAAGGGGTAAGAGTTAGAGACCTTTTAACTTTTCCTTTAAATAAAAGCTTAAGATTCTGGAGCACAAGATGGCATCCAGTGAGGAAAAAACACTAATTGACAGAGCACCTGAAAATTTTCCCCATTTGATGACAGATTGGTTTTTAAGTGATGTTTCATATTTTCCATATTTCTTACATTGTATTATTTATTTAAAAGATCTACCTCTTTATTTTTCACACTGGAGCCTATAGATGTTTGGAAAGAAAGTCATATTTTCAGTTTTTTGGATCTTTTTGTTTAAATATATCAAAGACCTCTCGTTTTTTTCCTTGGGAAAATATTTCTCAATGCTGATTGTTTTAGAATATGAAAGGACATTTTCCTGCAGAAGTATGATGGGTTTTATAAAAATCCTGAAGATATGCAGTTATCAAAACCTCTTGTGATATCTTGCAAAAGTTTTTAACCCTGTATTCATGGTTCATGGATAATTAGGTTCTGTTCTTTGCCATTCTGCGGTTTCACTTCCCTTCCTGTGTGTGTGTGATGGTATTGCTGATGTGCATTGTTTGGCTTTTTTTTCCCCCCAGTTTTTTGTTTTAGTTTCAGTAATGGACGAACATATAATTGTGTGAAGTGTTATGGAATCATTTGTGGTGAATGTGAATACACATCATGAAATGTATGACATTAGTAGGAGTTACACAGTTATGTTTTCTGAGCATTGATGGGCGATTGATCCCTGGCCCAAAGAGGTTGTTTTTATTTAAACTTTATATTCCATTCACTATCAATATCTCAGTATATAATTCCAGCTCCCAATCCTTGTGCTGCTAATGATGGCAGAGGCCCATGCTCTCATATGTGTCTGATCAGTCACAACAGAAGTGCTGCATGTACATGTCCTCATCTGATGAAACTTTCCATAGATAAGAAAACATGTTACGGTAAGTTTCTTATTTTGTTCCCCTTGGGAACTAATGCTTTTATTGATTCATTAATGTGAAGATTTTAAGTGGACAGAATAGATCTTTATAATGCTGTATGATCTAAACTCTAAATAGTCCTTTTAAAGATAATTTTCAAGGTATACCTACTTTTTGAAAGTTATTTTAAAATATGTAATGTATGAAACTTTGATATTATACCCTTGTTCATTTTTTTCTATTGCTTATGTATGTTATGTGTTAGAACTTATCTCTCTAGTACAGGAAGATTTATAAGTGTAAGGAGCATCACTGGAAAATGATGACACAACAAAAACATACTTAATAGCTTTAATCTCTACCTGCTCTTCTTATAAAGTCCTCTTAACATCATTTTCTGGGATTAAAAACTAAAATGAAGAGCATGCATATAACAGGTAACCTTGCAGGGTGCATATAAATATTATGAGCAAAACTTTATAACAATCCCAGAAATATCAAATAATTTTGTTCATTATTTTTAAAACACGTAATGCCTTCTTTTTTCCAGTATCTCATTGGGTACAGGAATCTCTAGAAACATATTTTACCATACCAAAATACGTTAAAAACCCCCCAAACTTACATCTGCAATTCATGCACTGACATGTTGTTCTAAAACATCTTAACTATTTTAGAGACAAAAAAACAAAGATTCTGTTTTGCCCTGATATAAGCTGTGCATGTATCAGACATTAATGCTGTGTTTTGTAAACGGATTCATCTGAACAATGGACCTGTCCTTTGTTCTTCACAGACTTATCTCTATTTGTAATTAGTGCAGACATTAAAGAGCTTCCTGTAATTATTTCAGCCTGTAATACTTTCCCTGATCTATATCAGTGTTTTACCTGAAGTTTCAAATGCTATTTAATATTACAATGATGTTCAAATAAAGAAATGGATTATTTTAACATTTTGGAAAGGTGTACACTTGGAAAACTGCAGTGGTACGGCTGCCCTGATGGAGCTGCATTTCTGTACCACTTCAGTGAAGAGGCTACAGGGCTGACGAGACAGCTGCTCCCATTTCTGTAGATAATTCACATCTGTGAATGGCAGTAACTATGTAGATGAGAAAAATCCTCTCATCAACATAGTACTGTCTGCACTGGGGGTTAGGTAGCTATATCTGTGTCACTTAAGGGTGTTCAGACACACTGATTAGGAAAAGGTTTCAAATATGTGTAAATTAATCTGCATTTCTTCTTTGTATCAAATATTGCATCTCTGTGGTAGTTTGCTACACATGATATCCACAGATGTGTGTCTAAAACATTGTTCTACATCACTGATATAAGCTTTGCTTAAATACTGGTAGAATAATGTTTAAGGGATCACTTTCAATATAGTCAGCTGCAGGGCTGGCTCAAGGGATTGTGGTGCTCTAAGCCAAATGTTGCTTTCCACCCCACCCCCCCATCTCATTCACGTAAGCTTTAAAAGATTTTCCAAATTGTATTTGCAAACTAAAATTTCAAATAGCAAGATCAATTCCTTCTTTTAAATACAAAAATAAAAAGCAATACTGATTAATTTAAATTTGATTAACAAGTAACATTTACCATGTACATACTTAGTAAAACTTCAGCTTCAAAGGGTAACTTTTTTGGGTTTTAGCAACTGCAGATTGTTGCATCATTTCATCTTGAGCTAAGTCCTTGAAGTGGATGAATGGAGAGGTTAGAATGGGTGTTTTGGAGGCATGGGGTAGTTCGGGAAAGCTGTGATGGGTGTCTGGAGGATTGGGGTGTGTGGAGAAGCTGAGAATTGTGTTTTTGCAGTAATGGGGTAAGAGGGGGGAGGTTGGGGTGGGAGATGCTGGAGTTGGAGTTTTTAATGGTATTAGAATAGGGGGTTTGGGAAGGCTCAGGTGGATGGGGTTGGACATGGGAGATTGGTGTGGCTGTACATACAGGTAATGAGCTTGGTGGGGGAGGCTGGGATGGATATCTCTGGGCAGATGGGAGTGGATGGCAGAGGCTAGTGTGGGTTTCTGTGGAAATGGAATTGGTGGGGGCTGCGGGGGGTGAATCAGGAGCTTGGAGTGGGCAGAAAAGGCCGTGGTAGATGTCTCTGAGTGGATAGTGGTGGGCAGTGGAGGATGGGGGAGCCAGAAGCAGTGTGGGGGAGGCTTTGGGAAGGGTTGGGGGAGGGTGCATTTTGGGCTGCTTGCCACAGGGTCCAAAATTTGTCTTTACAGCTCTGCTGGCAGAGGCAGGGGCATGGGGTCACTCTGCTCACTGGCAGAGGCAGGGGGAGGGGGCCATGGCTGAGGCAGCTTGGCTCATTGGTAGTGTGGGTCAGATTATGCCCATGTGGGCCACATTTGGCCTGTGGCACTGCCGCCGTGCCAATTCCATGCAGCCGGGGGGGGGCCTCAAAGTTGTTTTTTTTTGTTTTGTTTTTTTTTGACTAAAAAGTGGTCCCCAGCCTTAAAAAGTTTGGGAACCACTGCTTTTGTGGGAGAAAATCCCCCTTCGCCAGACACTTTGAAGATGGGAAAACTTCCAGAATGGGGGGAAATGAACGCAGGGAAATGTAAGTCATGGAAACAGGTCACACTGTCATACACTTACCCAAGATTTACATTTCCCTGCATTTATTCTGCCATAATTGGCCGTATTCTCAATTAGAATTATAATCTGATCAATTAATTAGTGGTAGTTTTATCTGAAACTGTGTGATCTTCAGAGGGTGTGAGTAAAGAAGGCTGGGCACAAGTCATTTTTTTGTTAATTGGACCAGCTTGGGTGTGCGGTGGTTGGGAGTGGCTCCCAATCTCTGTAGACAGTGGCTCCTGGTGTATAACTGGGGCTAGGGGACCATCCCTTGAGTAGCCAGAGGGCATACACCCACTGCTTGGGACCGATTACACGCAAGAACCTGGAGTGGACTGGCTCTGGAGTGAGTGGTCACTTGGCAAAGAGGAAAGAATCAGAATTCAGGAGTGGGAATCAGGGGTCACAGTGGCACATTGGACCAGATTTGGGGAGTGGCCTGTCACAGTGGCATTCATGAGGGAAACACAATATAAAGGAGTCACAAGTGACCACAAGGAAATATAAGGTAAAACACTTTCCCTCCCCCTTTTCTGGGCAGAGGCAATCCCATTGTTTCTTGTGATAGACCTCAATTAACTCCTCTTTGCTGCTTCCCTCCAGGCATTCCTTTGCTGTTGGGAGATAACTAAGCCATACTAAACAGTGTTGTGAAAGAGCTTTCACCTCCCCAGAGATGGCTGCATTCCACGAAAAGGAGAAACAAATTCTGAGCCACTAGGGCTGATGACATGTAACAAGTACTATGTGATTCTTTCTGCCCTCTCTACTAGCTCTTTCTTGGGGAGAATTAAATTCAGGAGAGATGACTGAGAGATGCACCATGAGACATGGGTGTAGAAGTTTAAAAAGTGATTAAAATTAAAATTGGTTTGCTAAAGCCCTGGGAATAGACTGTCCTGCCATGGGCTTCAAGGAGGTGGCCAGAAGGGGATGTGGTGGTGTTTTTTTTTCCTCGCACCTCTAAGGTCCCCATCAATTTTATAAGGTACCATGGTCTAGTGGCTAGATCACTGCAGTGGGACACAGGGGACTTAGGTTCTATTCCAACCTACAAAAGAAGGGGCACAGACACAGTGGGACACCAGATAGAAACTTCATCTGCCCATGGCCTGGCTGCCAGCTCCCCAGACACCCCAATCCCTTCCCTAAGCTAACCCACCCACTGGCTCCCAGACGAGTCACCGACTCTCCCCCAAACCTGCCCACCAGTCAGGCACCATCTCCTCCCAACCAGGGATTTCCCTAACATACCTCCCTACACCCCCCTGAATTCCCAACCCTCCCCAGTTGTCAGCTAGTAACAGTGTTATACCAGTTTAATGAGTACCCCAACACCCCCCATACCTCCCCTGAATTTCACAACACTCCCTGAGTTGTCAGCCAAGTAACGGTGTTATACCAACTGGGTGAGTGAGCACCCCAACACCCCGTACACCCCCCTGAATTTCCCAACCCTCCCCATTTGTCAGCTAGTAAGAATGTTATACCAATTTGGTGAGCACCCCAACAGTCCCCAGCAGGCACCATCTCCCCTTGGTGCTGGGCCCCAAACTGAGTTTTTCCCTACCTGCTGGGTCCCCCCAACACCCCACTGGGCCTTCCCTTCTGACCTACCCACTGCACTGTTTCCCTGCCGAGTGCTGACTCCCCATCCCCGATCCTCCCCACCCCACAGGATCAGTTCCCCCCCTTACCTGGCCAAGGGTTGCCAGTCTCTGGAGCTGCCACTTTGCTTCCTGTGTGGGTGGCCACATGGATACTGCCTGGAGCATGCAGCTGAGGAGCAAGGTCAAGGAGGGTGAAGATCTAAAAATTCTCCCAGCCTCAGTACAGCTCCCCACCATAGCCTAGGGGTGGCTGGGGCTTCTAACCCTAACACACACCCCCCCCAGACTGGGGAACAGCCAGTTGAGAGGCTGAGAGGGCTGGTCCAGAGGTGGGGCTCCCCTCTCCTGCCCCTCCCGGGACCGGCTCTTGCTTTCTAGGGGTGGAGTGGGCCAACCCAGCAGCAGGGTGACAGAACGGAGCCCAGTCCCCATACCAGTCTGCAGTTCTTGGCTCAGGGAAGGGGCAGAGCAGGAGTGCAGCCTCTGCTTCTCGGACCCACTCCTAGCAACTGTTTCGTGGAGCCACCCCTGTCTCTTGCCTCATACATGGGCCGGCCTTGGTCAGCTGTAATTAAAGAACACTATATTCCTTTTTTTCTTACAGAAATGAAGAAATTTCTTATTTATGCAAGGCGTTCAGAAATAAGAGGTGTGGATATAGAGAACCCGTACTTCAATTTCATCACTGCCTTTACTGTCCCTGACATTGATGATGTAACAGTCGTGGATTTTGATGCAGCAGAGGAACGCTTGTACTGGACTGATGTAAAAACACAAACCATCAAGCGTGCTTTTATTAATGGAACTGGCTTAGAAACAGTCATCTCAAGAGGTGAACAGAGTATTTATTTTAAAGTAGTAGTCATTCATTATAATATATATGCATGTGTACTAATACAGAATCATTATTTTTCCCTAATTTTTTTGTGACTTGTGCTTTAAATGGATTACAGAAAATTGATGCAGAATTATATGGTTTATTAACAGACTGATATTATTTGTACCAATCCATTGATTTTATCTCTGTAGCGGCATAAAATTTATATGTTTTACTAAGATTTAATTAAGATTTAACTTTGATTTCTAATCCTTGTTAAAAATTTAAATATGTTCTAACTAACAAAAGAAATGTTGACTTCCTAGAAAGGTTAAAAAGGAGAAAATGGAGACAAAAAGCAAGGGGAAAACAGTGTACTGAAAATAGCTATACACTTAATGCATTTTTATGCTGTATTTCATGGTTAGTTACATTGACTTCGGGCACAAATGATAAGCTCCCTCTGGGCCATTGCACTTCCCTAATTGTCCCAGCTCAGATGTGTTTTGAGAACTACAACATGAATTTCAAATACAAAAATATACAAAGTGGCTGTAACTTTGGGGTGTTGCCTGTATAACATACATCTTCAGGAATTGTACCCCATAATGGCTTTAGAACAGGAGTCTCAAATCCAAATCACCACGAGGGCCACATGAGGACTAGTAAATTAGCTGGAGGGCTGCAGCGCTGAAACCTTTTCATACAACAATATTGCAAATCTTGGTAATGATAGTGTCATTACAGGCAGCAGGAAATAGTATTAGGGGCTACATGCAGTCTGAGGGCCATGTCTTTGATACCCCCGCTTTAAAATATTTGTGATACTATGTTTATCAATATAACTGATGCTTTCTTCCATTTTGTCAGTGGATTAACAGGGTGGTATCAGTGACATTCTTTAGAGTGTTTGACTGTAGCCAACATGTTCCATGTTACAAACTAGAACCTTTTTATCCTCTTCCCGTTCATAACCCTTTGCTTGTGTCAGTGTTCTGGTTGACTGATGCTTTGAATATGTATCAGTTTTCTTTATTTTTTTCCTATTTTCATCATTGGCACCTCTTTTTAGCACAGCAGATGAAGAAAACTGATAAAAAGACAATATTTTGCTTACATGATGCATGTATACACAGTGGCAACTATTGAGTCATTAGTCAACGAAGAATCATGACTAACTATGATGCATCCTCAGTTGTACACAACAACATCAATATCCTTCTTTAGAAATACTCATATTTCTGATGTTTACTGGGATCTGTGTTTCACAAAAGTTGATCTCCAGTGAGAAGTACCAAGCATTTTAACATCAACCAATGTACTGCAGGTCCAGGGAAAGCCTAGACTAACTGTTTTTCTTTCTTCCTGAAAATAATTGTCCCTAGTGTGACAAACAACAACTTCGTGGTGGTGGGTCTCACGCTCTGGAAGGCTAGTGGGTCACAGTGGTCCCCTTCCTCTTTGTTTCTGCCCATAGGGACCACCACTGGTGTTGCTCCTGGAGTGAGGAGAGGGTTTGCGACCCAGGCCCACCTTCTCCTCTGGGTCTCGGTCCAGGGACCTTAAAAGATGCAGCTATGTGCTGCTGACCAAGTCCCAATCCTGCACTCCTTTCCCCTGGGCTGTTTCCCCCTCCTTTACATCCTTTAGGTTTTTCACCCAGTCTCCCCTTCTGCTGGGTTTCTTCTCTGGCTGTCTGCCTTTGCCTTTGTTTGTCTACCTCTTGTCTTTTCTACAATGCCTTCTGGAAGCTCTGTAGCACAGCACTGACCTCCTGTTCCTTCTTCAGTTTGTGCAACTTCTGTTTGGGGCAGGGAGGCTTTTATTATGCACCTTGCTGTCTCCTAATTACTCACAGGTGCTCCCAATCCCCTGCAGCAAGCCTGGTCAATCGCTGGGATACACAGCCTTCAACATCCTGAGGCTTATATACCTCCCCTCTGCTACTCTGTATTTGCCAGCTGACCCAAGTATCTCACACTAGCAAGAGATATTCATGTTGTGAGTTGAGGTGTCAATGACCTCCAGTTCTGCGACATCTTTCTAATACTAAGTGGTGACTGATTTCTTTATTTTTTCCCTCTTCCTCTGAAGTATTGGCCCCTGAAGAGCATTCTTCTTGCCTTGAGAAATGTCCACTCACCAAATTCTCAGTATTTGACCAACTCTCATTCCAGGAGGCAATAAAAGAAATATTCTCAGACTTGATATCACTTAGGCAGAGTGTACCATGCTGTTTCAGAGCATTCTGCATTGTGACTGCACAAGCCACATTGACTCTGTGATCTGAACTCTTCTATCCCCACCTATGTCACACCAGTATTCATCAGTGTTGATGCTACTCCATTATTGACTTCATGGTGATTTTCGTGCAACCAGTGTCAGTTGCTGTACTGGCAGCAGCAAGGCCTCTACTTTGTGGATTGAATACATTATTCTAAAACAGGCGCTTGAAATTAGGAGGGCCGGGGTAATCAGGATTTTTTGTAGAAACATATGTCTGTTTGGAAACTGAAATCATGGTTGAATGCTCGGAGGCAAAATTTATATCCAAACAAGAATAGGGCAAAGAAAATAGCACTGCTGTGGAAGGTCTTTTCTCTTTTTGATGGGCAAAAGAGTAATTGCGAAGGCTTCTCTTTAGCTCCTCTGCAGACAATCCCAAAGACAAAATTTGATGAGTATTGAGACCATGCTTTCCTTTAGAACATACTTGCTCTGACAGTGTATTCTTTTCAGACTCAATTAGCAGCTTTTTAAATTTCTTTTTGGATGTTACTAAGCTAGCTGATTGATCTATTTTCCAGGCGAAGTCACTGTGTTTCACACTACCTCAATGAATCTGGCAATGGAGTTATTTATGGCCAAGACAAAGAATATGGAGACTCTCTGCACCTTACAAATGAAGTGAGATGCTGGAATGCCTCTAGAAAAAAAAGAGTTTACCAGTAGAGGTTATTATGTTAACTATTGAATAAGAAATGGCAAAACTTGTCAATTAATTCAATGAATAAAGTACTATCTTTCTCTTTACATCTATCTGCCTTTGGTAGTGGTCATACTTCATTTTGCAAATTAACTTTCCTTTACAGACCACATGCAATTTCATCTGCATAAAAAGACTTGCAAAATCTGTAATGCCAGAATATGGCTAGAAATCAGCAACATGTGCTCTTTAATGTGAGAGATAAAGCAAAAAGGTTTACAGTACAAGGTTTCAGTTCAAGGGTGATCAGCAGGGGCAATCATTGTGTTCACCTTCCTCTGAGACAAAAGAACATTTAAGTTCCATTTTTAAAAGGAGCAAAAGTTTCCAAGTTTCTGAAATATTTTCCAGGCGTGTAGCCAGCTTAACAATCTCAGCTTGACAAGACTTTGGAAGGAGACTAAGAATCAGATTTACTTCTAGGTAGTTTCTTTATATTCCCACTTGTGAGAGATGAGGCCCAATAATGTAGAGGTTCAGAGCTTACTGGAAAACTATGATATTGGGCTATATTAATAGCCCTAAACATTTGGAACAAGGTGATAAGAGTGCCATGTGACTCTACCTGCCTATATCCCTTCTCTTTCTAATCAGCTGTGGGCCATACACTGCTGCCCTGGACTCCGGTCTTTGATCATATGTCTCTAATACACATTGTTATGCATATGAATTTATTTAGGGTTATGTTTAATAGTAGATTTTGGATTTTTAGTGACAGCTGTGGCATTGTGGCCAACTCAGACCTTGCAGCACCTGAATTCAAGAAATATTTGTTTTGCTTCTCTAGTTTTCCTGAGTTTGATGTTCATAGCCAGAGTCTCATCTAACTTTACCATAGTCATTCCCAGTTTGTTGCTTGCTTTACTATAGTTTTATGTCTGATCCTGTAAAGAATAGTAGACTTGAGTGCTGGCTTGTCTCATGAAAGAGTTCATAAGAACTTGGGATGCAGTTCATGTTCAAGGTCTTAGTTCTGTTCATGGCGAGCCACATAGTATACCAGCTTTATTTTCTAAGTCCCATAGAGGGAGGAAGTTGACGCTTTCATTACAGGAATCAGCATTTTCTTTCAGATCCTAGCTGGAATCCAGTTCTGTAGTATGGTATTACAGCACTGGAGAAGCTGCATCTATCTTCCAACACCATTAGCCCTATAGAGCCCTTAAGTTTGGGGTCTTCCTTAGTGCTGTCTTTGGTTCAGATGCTGACCTGTGACACTGAATCTGTATCTTTGATGCCAGAACCCTTCTTGGTGTTGAGAAACTAAAGAGAAACAGCACCACAGGGTTTATGCTGGGCTCCCATAGAATCTATCCATGCAGTTGGGCTCATTGTTTGAAGAGGTCTTTAATGTCCTGCCGATGAACCATCATCTTCTCAGAGTGAGCGTAAGAATTTTATGCACATCATGATAGATTCTGTGTACATTCACTTTAAAAATAGAGTTTAACCTCTGAACCTATAAAGGGAGGGTGAGTTGTTTCAGATCATCTCTATCAAACGGACACTTATTAAGCAGCACACCAGATGCTGAGATATTTAAAAAAAACAAAACAAAACAATGTTTTTCTCCTATACAACTTATATCGGTTATCACCCTTGGACAATGTGATTAATTTCTACTTTTTTAACTTCTCAGTGTTTTCTGGGAATCATTGACTGTTTGGTGCAATTTCAATGTTAATTGTTGCTGTAGGCTTTCATCTGGCTCAGCAGTAGAACATTAATGATTATTCATGCTTTAACAATGTCTGATAAGTGAATGAGATTACAGTCTTGAACTATTTTGCTAACAAACTAAAATATTTTCCCCCTAAAACAGAAAATAATTTACTTAGAAACAACCTATATTGACTTTTAATTTGCTCTTTCACATTTTGCAGATATTCAGAGTATTAGAGGCCTTGCAGTGGATTGGGTTTCTCGAAATTTGTACTGGATTAGCTCAGAATTTGAAGAAACTCAAATTAATGTGGCACATTTAGATGGTTCTTTGAAAACCTCTATTATCCATGGAATGGATAAACCCCAGTGTCTTGCAGTTCACCCGGTCAAAGGGTAAAGTATTTTTCTTAGCTAATAGGGTTTTATAAAATATATGCAAAGTGTTCTTGTATTTGTTGCTATATATGGTGCTTTTCTGAACTTGCTTTAGTTTTAGGACTACTATGAAAAAATATTGAACATAGAAAATTTGACAACTCATTTTCTCAGTCTTAGTACAGATAGATCTTAGTACAATGATTTCTGACATTTTATTAGTGTGCCTTTTGTGATGGCAGGCGTGGAAGGGGGGAAAAACTGTGCTCATGAGCACAAATAACTATTTGTCTAAACTTAGAGGAAAAGTGTAAGTGCAAACTTGCTGATTTCTTATTTGTTTATATTAAATGCATGTGCTTCAAATGTTTTGTACAAAATTTCTTGAACTGAATGTAGAAGACTTTTATAACAATCCTTCTCATGAATTAGGAAGCATAGCTATTCATGTTGTAGTATTTGTTTTATCATCTTTTTGCAACTGACACATTTAGAACATAATGTATATGAAACCAAATTTTCATTCACTCTTATTTCTTGTTCAGGAAGCTTTATTGGACTGATGGGAATACAATTAATATGGCAAGCATGGATGGCAGTAACAACAAAATACTCTTTCAGAATCAAAAAGACCCAGTTGGTAAATATAGTTTTATGCTATTCTTTTTTATGTATTCTAATACTGAAATAATTTTATGAGATATTTAAAGTGCTGTGTTTCATATAGTGTGTACCAGTAATATGCAATATATTAAGAACCATAAAAATAATTATTTTGTATAATTCATTTAAGGCATTTGGACCCACTCCAGCGCACACTGTGGGTTTGAGTAAATATATAAAGTGGGTATGTAAATTATTAAATTAAATGGGTGTGTAAATGTATTAAATGAAGGTTAAATTTAGTAAATGGGGTTTGGAGTAAATGTATTAACTAACCTAAGAGTAGTAGTAATATCAATAGAGTGCATAGGATGAAGCTGAAATTATTTTTAATAGAGGTATATCCTTTGACTGGCAAAACCCCTTGGAAGTCTTTGAATATACTGTAACTGGTATGGTTCTACTATGGCTCTTGCAGGGAAGGTTATGAGTAACCCAGTCATGAGGTTCACAGCTACTCAGTGCTCAGTCTGGAAAAAATCTGCATATGGCTGTCTGCAGCCCATTGCAGATATAAAGATGTTGGATATGTGACTCCGATTTGTTCCCCCTAAAGAGCTGGTGTTCAAGTGCTGGAGCTCTTTTTATGCTGCTCTGTGAACTAGTGGGTTAGGATTGTGTTCTCCTTTGGGCACACAGACTTCTGCTTCAGCTTTTTGATGAGAAGGGTTTTGGCCCTTAAATACTAGTTCACAGCGAAGAACCAAAATAGAAGCAGAAGTAAATGTACTACATTATGACTCCTTTTTCTTAAATGTTAATATTCCTTAATGTGTGTCGTTGGTGTAAGATGTCAACTTTTTTTTTTAACACTGTTGATTTGTTAGTTAACATATAGTGTATGAGAAACCTTTATCTTTATGACTTGTTCTTTCTGGTAAATTATCTGATGATATGTTTTATTCCTGCCTTTTGTGAAGAGGGTCATTGTATTTTCTTTTTGATTTCCTTCCTACTGGGTGTTTAAATACCACATATTCATTTTATCTTTCTGAACACAACTTTTATCATTAGAGAGCTTTTTATCACATTGTTTTATGATATCATATTTAGTAGGTATTAATATGCAAAGTAAGCAAGAGCAAAATGACTGGGATAATTAAATCGACATTGGAGCAAATGCAAAGTGCTTTTTATTCTGAAAACCAATTTTTTGGTATTTCTCTTCTGATACCTGTAAAGTTTTGAGAATATACATTTGAATAAAGAATATACATTATAGATAATGCAATAAATGCATTTTGTTGCCCAATCCTATAATAAATCTCACAGTTTAATCCAGAGAATAAACCTCATATAGGAAATATTCAGTAATTCTCTCTCTGGTATAATTTCATGTGTGTCTTGAGACACAGAGAGAGATTATGCACTTGGCATAAAAAGGTAAGTTCAAGAGCTAAGTCTCTTATAATATACAAGGCAATAAAAAATAGAAAGGAAATAAATATTCAAAATTAGGGCACTGTGTGATTACAACCTTACAAAGGTGGACTAAATGTGAACCGAAGAAGTTTCACAGTGCTTATCTGACTTGAGCAGAGCCCTTTCCATTGACTGGGAATCTATCAGTAAATCAAAGGGTCAGATGTGCATCTTCTTGAGAAGGCATGGAAAAAGGCAGCTTGTATTCAGTAAGGTGCAGAGCAAGCTAAACTGCATGTGCAGGTAAATGAAAATGGTAAATTGCTGGATTTTATGGCATGGATGGATGTACAGCACAGAAGGAAAGGATACATTGTAAGATTGTGGCTGCAGCTGTGATAGTGCTTCTATATTTCCGACAAAGATTTACGCTACACTGGTCAAAATCAGTAATTGCTTCTCAGCCTTCAGTATGACAACGTCAGCTTAAACTGAATGGCAAGATAATTATCTTTTTTAACTAGTTTGATTTTATTTGGAAGGGGGGATTTCACATTTGCATTTAATAATGAAATAATGATAGTTGATGAACATCCAAAAGCATTATTTCCTAAGATTTAATGGTTTAGTACAATATGCATAGTTTCTGATAGTCTTCTTGTAGAAAGAGCATAGTTTAATTATAAGGTCCTAAGGGAACCATTTAGGGAAACTTTTAAAAAATTATAATAATCTGAGGGTTATTGCTATTAGCAACCTAACAATACTAGATATTTAGAAGTTTAATCTAGAATGAAAAATTAATTCCTTGTGTTGTTGAGGGTCATTTAGGATGATGCTGGTAATTAAACTATAATTGACTGTGCGATTATAAAACTACCACAGAAGGAATATGACGTATGGGAAAAGAGGGAAATGTATAACTTTAAATAAAAATTATATCTAGAAAAGAACATTGGGAGATTATTAATGTCATGGCAACATACACCTGAAAGTTGGTAAATGTCGGAATTAAGATTTCCCAAATTAAAATGGTGTGCAGTGCTGTGGAGGGTTTATAGTATGCTACCAAAACCAAGCTGTACTACTAAATTAATAGAAGGGAAATTGTGATTTAAATCATATTATAATTGCTATGTTACAATTGTGGGCTCCAAACCACTTCATCAGATGCATGAAGTGGAAACTATAGATGAGTTATATATACCCATTCCAGGATGGAGGAGGGCAAATGTTAGCAAAATCAATTCATTTAGGACAGATGGGGCCCATTCACACAACTTGATGAGAAGCTGAGAATGTGTGAACAGGGACAATTACCTTTTGTAATGTGCTAACCATCCCAAGTCCCTATATTCAGCCCAGTCTGATTGTGTCAGTTTTGCTAATCAGCTTCAGCTCTGCAGTTTCACGCTGAAGTCTGTCTGTCTTTTTTTGAAGCATGAAAATCTGCTATTGTGTGTCTAGGGAGACTGAAGTGTTCTTCTACTGATTTAGGGGCGTTACCATTTTTATGTCCAATTTGTGTCCATTTAGCCTAGGGTTCGGCAACCTTTGTCAGAATGTCATCCTCACCCACCACACCCTCAGCAGGTGCAGAGGGTGGGGCCAGGCCTCCAGCTTTCAACTGAGGCCAAGGCCAGTACTGGCACCTGCCGACAAGCGGCCTCCAGTTTCCAGGGTTGGGTCTGGCTCTCGCTGGCAGTGATGGCTCCGGGTGGGCTGGCCCACCCGGGTACCTGCAGCAGCCCTTCCCAGGAGTCCTGCATGCCTGAGCTTCTTTGTCTTTGCTGGCCATGCTCTCCAGCAGGAATGTATGGCCAGCAGGGGCCGGGAGCTGTAGCACATGGCTCTTGTGGCCCCAAGCTGCGCAGCACTAGGGGAGTGGGGCCAGCAAGGGAGCCTGAGCAGCATCATGTGCTGCTCAGGCTCATCCCACATGCCACCTTTGGCATGCATACCTTGGGCCCCTGATTTAGCCTTTTGCATAAGGACAGTCCAGTTTGGCCAATGTACATGGCAGAAGGGCATTGCTGGCACATTTTAGAACTAGTTGATGTTTCTTGGAAATCAGTGGATGGTCATGAAGAAAGAACACATGGACAACATAGGTCTTGATAAGAAGAAAATACAAAAAAATCAAAGTAAAATGCCTTTCCTTGTATTTTTAAAGGATGAAGAAGTTCCTTGTGGTGTTCTTAATTGTTGTTACTTAAGGAAGCAGTTGGAAGGAAGCTACTCTTATTGCGGTCCCCCTAAAGGAGAAAAGCTCCTGCACACAGGAACAGACCCTACAATACAGAAAAACAAAGCTTTTAAAAGGAAGGCTTCTTAGGGTGCTCACCAGGAAAGTAAGACAAGGAACAGTGCTCCTAGGTGTGGAAGGATGAGCTATAAATGGCAAACATCAGCAAAACCTGACTTTCATCAAAGGACTTTAGCAAGCAGCATGTGGAGCCCCAGATCAAAGAGATGATGTACTTCTCCTTTGGGCACTGCTCGCATCATTCAGTTACAGGTGTCTACGTGCCACAGCGCACGGTAGCTCGGAAAGTTTTCAGCCTTAGCTTGTCAGGTCAGGGCACGTGGCCAATGCTCCCTTTACGCCGCAACTGTAGCTATATAGGTGACCGAGACCCTGACCCTCCCAGCTCCCTTTTCCGCCCTCCGCGATGGTTTTGGATCAGCCAAGAAACTTGTGTGAGCAAGTGCCTGTCTTATACCACGAAATTTAAGATGCCTGGTTTCAAACCATGCTTAGGATGCTGCAAAGCTTTCCCACTCAACGATCCGCATGATAAATGTCTTACATGCCTGGGTGAGTCCCATCTCGCCAAGAGCTGCGCTTTCTGCCAGTCCTTCAAAAGGAGGACTCACAAGGACAGAGAGCTGCCCCTCTGATCCCTTGCTGGGAGCAGTGTGCAAGCATCTGATGCCGCCCAAGTCCTGAGTGCTCCACTGGCTCACCGATTAGCCTGGGCACCAGAAGCCCAGGACCGTTCTTTGGTGCCGAGCCCAAAGTCTCAGTCAACGGCCCTGTCAATATTGTCAGGGCACCAAGCACTTTGATCACCAAACCAACCCGGCACCAAACCAAAAGTAGCATGGCCAATGGTACCATCGACGCCACAGGTTTCTGCGATGGTGCAGGTGCATTTCCCGGCCTGGGTTCCAGCACCATGGAAGAAAACTAGCTTGACGCAAACTGCCAGCACTGGGAGTCGAGTCAGTACAAGAAGTGGTACCATCCATCAACCCGGTACCGCCCAGCTCACTGCCGGTACCGCAATCCAGCACTGGGGACCGCTTTTCGGCCAACCCGGTGCTGGCCAGTTTGCCACCAGTACTGCAATCTGCTGAGGACTGCTCTCCAGCCTTCCCCCCACGCTCCTCCTGGGATGTGTCGGTGTCATGCTCTCAAGCTTCGGGAGTCCCTTGCCATGGCTTGGTGTCAGCTTCGCCTCCAGCCTCGGTCCACTCTTCTCCACTCAAGATGGTAATAAGGGTAGGAGAGCATTTAGACAAATGGCGCCATAAGCACTCCTGCTTACCCACACCTTGGCACAAGAACAGATCATCGGGACCGGCTGGGCTGGTGGTGCCTTCCCTTTCCTGTACCGCACAACCTAGCTGAGGCTGTTCCCCTCCGTGCCACCTGGAGGCCAGGACATCTTTTAAGGACTGGTTACACGATTGTCTGGACATGGCGACCGATGTCACATGGCACCGCTGCATCCAGTCCCCCTCGCAGACCATGGACTCAGACTTCTTGGACGATGAGCCTGATCCTGACTCCACACGTCGCAGTAGACCGTATGCCCATTCCTCCTCGATGAGTATACCTTTAAGAGACCAATTGACTGTAACAAGGACTCTCGTGCCCACCAGGAGCTGCTACGCCACATGGCAGCAAACCTGAACCTGGACCTCGGGGTTGTCTAACAGGAAGCTAATCCCCGACATCGTCTTAGGGCCCCACCTGCTGAGGTGTCTGTCCCTCTCCATGAAGGGGTATACAGTATTGTCAAGGCCCTTTGGCAAACCCCATCCTCGATTCCACCGGTATCACGGCTTGCGAACTGTAAGTGCCATGTCCCTCAGGAGAAGTTCTCCTTTCTATTCCAGCACCCCACTCTGGGGTCGCTAATTGTTGATGCTATGAACCAGAAAAAGAGGCAAGGCCAACCAGGTTCCACCACTAAAAATAAAGAGGCAAGGAAGCTTGACCTGCTCGGCAGGAAGGTTTACTCCACAGCAGCCCTTCAGCTGTGTGTAGGAAACCACTTGGCCCTTGTAGCAAGGTATTATGTTTAACTTCTGGAGTACCATGCAAGGCTTCCGCGCCATTTTCCCGAAGGACCTTAGGAACTTTGAAACGATGTTCGATGAAGGGGAAATTGTATCCAGAGACACTTCAGTGGCCATCTGGGATCCCATAGATACAGCCGCTCGTATAATGGCATCTGCTGTGGCAATGTGTCACTTGACCTGGCTACAGGGCTCAGGCCTACCACCACAGCTGCAACTTACTATTCAGGACCTCCTGTTCAAAGGCCTTGACCTCTTTGCCGAGTCCATGGACATGAAGCTCCATGGCGTGAAAGACTTGAGAGCCATGCTCCAGTCGCTGGGCATTTACACCCTGCAACCTAACAGAAGCGCTCTATAACCCCATCAACTCCTTCAATAACAAATTCAGCAGTTAAAACAACAGATTCAACTGTAGAATCCATTCCCGAGGTCCCCCCCTTTTGCCCAGCGCCATCTTGGGGGCATGGACAAGGACAAGGTCCATTCGGGGAAGAGTGAGAAGTTGCACACCCTGCAGTGGGGTAGCTGTGGGCAGGCCTCTGAATGCTCATCAGCGAAGAAACAGCATTATTGATGGCTACTATACAGGCAGCAAACCCATGACCCAACCGGTCCCTAACTGCTTACACCATTTCACACACAGCTAGGCCAACACCACATCCAACCAGTGGGTCCTTGAGATGGTCGCGGAGAGGTATCGTATTGTTTCTTTCGATTCCTTGGAACAGAAAACTGCCCCCTCGTCCAACCCTTGGAAACCAGGAACTATCCCACCTTCTCGAGATCAAGTGCCAGAAACTCCTCTTCCATGGAGCCATAGAAAAGGTTCCCAAGCGGGAGTGGGGAAAAAGGGTTTTACTCCTGATACTTCCTGGTTCCGAAATCCAATGGGGACCTTCAGCCCATTCTAGATCTCAGAGCCTTAGACAAGCACATAAGGAAAATAAAGTTCCGCATGGTTTCCCTGTCACAGATCCTCCCATCTCTGTTTCCCGGGGATTGGTTCACGGCCATCGATCTGAAAGACACCTACTTTCACATAGCCATAAGGCCCTGTCACAGGTGGTTCCTAAGGTTCATGGTGGCAAACGACCACTTCCAGTTCATCTCTCTCCCTTTCGGGCTCTACCTCGGCCCCAGGGTGTTCAAGAAGTGCGTGGCGCTGGTCGTGGGGTACCTGCGCAGAAGGGACATAAGAATTTATCCCTATCTAGATGACTGGTTATTAGTCAGCAAATCGAGCTCCCAAGTAGAGCTCCACGTCAGAGCGGTAGTGATGTTCTGTCATTATCTGGGCCTCCACATAAACCAAGAAAAGTCAAAGCTCTGCCTGTCTCAAAATATAAAGTTCACAGGGGCACGTCTAGATACCTGCAAGGGGTCAGCATTCCTACCTCTCTCCAGATTTTGGTCCATTTACACCATCATTACAGAGCTGCAAACGTCCCCCATGACTATGGCTTGCTGGTGCCTTCAGCTCCTTGGCTACATGGCAGCCTCCACCTCAGTGATCCAGATGGCGTGCTTGAGGATGAGGCCTTTCCAGATCTGGCTTTCTACAGTGTTCCACGTATGGAGGGACTCCCTGAACAAAGTACTGTCTGTTCCCCATGACACTCTGGGGACACTTCAGGTTTGGAGGGATCCCCGCTTTGCCATGGGGTCATCCCCTTCAAAGACCCCCAAGCCCTCAGGGACCCTAATAACAGGTGCCTCAAACACAGGGTGGGGGGCCCACATCTCTGAGGGACTCTCCACCCAAGGGCTTTGGTCCCACACGGATAGTCCTCTCCACATAAACATAAAGGAACTAAGGGCCATCAGGCTAGCTTGCATGACTGTCTCGGACAAGATATGGGGCAGGTCAATCCAGATCCTCCCAGACAATACCACAGCTGTGTTCTACACAAATCAGCAGGGGGGGGGGTTGTCTGCTCACAACCACTTTATGAGGAGGCGTGTAAACTCTGGGAATTGGCCATATGACACAGCTTCATCCCAGTGACCTCCCACCTACCGGGGTGGATAACGGGCTAGTGGATTTGCTAAGCAGAAAACCATTAGCAAACCACGCGTGGTACCTCCATGACAAGGTGTTTTTCTTCCTGATAGGCAGATGTGGTCCCCCGTTTGTGACACTGCAGAACTGCAGTTGTCCCCAGTTCTGCTCCCTCAGGGGCCGGGAGGAGGGGTGTCTCACTGATGCCTTCCTCATCAATTGGTTGGGGCCCCTGATGTATGCCTTCTTGCCGGTTCCCCTGATACAGAGGGTTCTTTTGAAAATCGACAGGGATGGAGTGAACATAATACTAATAGCTCCGGACTGGCTCAGACAGCGTTGGTTCCCATTTCTGTAGGACATGTCCATAGAGATCCTACTCCTTCTCCAACAGTGGGCGGACCTCTTGACACAGGACACGGGGCAATTTTGGCACCCAGACCTGGGCTGCGTACACCCGACGGCCTGAATGCTCTCTGGCTCAGCAAGCAGGAGAGGCTCTGCTCAGACAGGGTTAAGAAGGTCCTGGCTGGTAGCAGAAGACCATTCACCAGGTCCACGTACACAATCAAATAAAAGCGATTCTCCCTTTGGGCTTGGGACAAAGGTGTAGACCCTATATCAGCCCCAATACACCTGATCCTCTACTATCTGTTAGACCTCAGAGAAAAAGGCCTTTCTCCTTCCTCACTGCGAGTCCATTTAGTGGCAATCTCAGCTCTCCACAAGAGTGTGGATGGGCAATCAGTTTTTTCCCATTCCACCTCTGTCAGATTCCTAAAAGGGGTGGAGAGACTTTTCCCCCAACCCTGTAACCCACCCACGTTGGGAGCTAAATGTCGTCCTCTGGGCAATGACAGAGCTGCCCTATGAGCCTTTGGACTCAGCCACCCTGCTGGTCCTGTCCTGGAAGGTGGCCTTCTTAGTAGCAATCACCTCTGCTCGAATGGTTTTGGAGTTGAAAGCCCTCTCCTTGGAACCCCCATATACAAGGTTCTATCCAGATAAAGTGATTTTACGTCACCACTCATCCTTCCTTCCTAAGGTGGCCACCCCCTTCCACCTTAACCAGGAAATTTGCTTGCCAGTTTTTTACCCAGACCCCCAGGTTATGCACAACCAGAAGAAGTGGCATACATTGGATGTGAGGTGAGCACTTCTAACTTACATCGAGCTCACCCAGCCATTTCGCAAGATGCCCCAACTTTTTGTGATGGTCACCGAATGTAAGAGAGGTTTACCAGTATCCTCACAGTGTATCTCTAAATGGATTGTGAACTGCATTAAAGACTGCTACGGAAGGTCGAACACACTCCTTCCTGGAATAGTTAAGAGCCCACTCTACCAGGGCCCAAGCATCCTCTACAGCCTTCCTTGCCAAGGTCCCGATCCAAGAGATCGGCAGGGCCGTTACATGGTCGTCGATACATACCTTCACAATGCACTACACCATCACCCAGGAGGCTAGACATGATGCCACTCTGGGCAGGGCTGTACTCAATGTGGGTAGACTAACTCCTCCCACCGTCTTTGGGTACAGCTAGCAGTCACCTGTAACTGAATGATGTGAGCAGCGCTCAAAGGAGAAAGGTGGGTTACTTACCAGTAACCATCCTTCTTCGAGATGGGCTGCTCGCACGTATTCAGGCCCCTCCCACCATCTCTGCTAATGGAGTTGGCGAAGGTATATGGGACTGGGAGGGTCAGGGTCATGGTCACCTATATAGCTGCGGTCACGGTGTAGAGGGGGCGTTGGCCGCGTGCCCTAACCTGACAGGCTAAGGCTGAAGACTTTCTGAATTACCATGTGCTGCGGCACGTAGACACCTGTAAGTGAATATATGTGAGCAGCCCATCTTGAAGAAGGATGGTTACTGGTAAGTAACCCACCATTCTCTGAGACAGAGTCATCACTGTTTGATCCCTATGGGTACTGTGGCACAGGTGGAGAGACCCTTCCCCAGCTAGTGACTGAGTCCTTGACTCCATAAGAGGTTCTGAATAAACAAGCCTCATTGTACACGACATGGGCATAAATCGGGGTTAATAAACTAAGGTTAATTTGGTCCCTTTCCCTTCCAGTGTGGGTGGTGGATGGCACCTTACTGTGCAATGCTCTGTTTTGGGTTAAATAAATTAAATCCTGAAGGCATTCTGTTCAATATACAAAAACCTAATTGATCTTACTGAAACCCACTTTGGGAAACTCAAGCAGAAACTTAATTGCAGGTCTGCATTAGACCACCGTGGATGTGTCCAGGACGTGGGCCCTGAATACAGAGCTCTAGAATGACCTGTTCCAAAAAGTAAAGAATTATAATGAGAAATTAGTTTAAAACTGGGTTGTAATTTCACAAGACCCTTCTTTTTTCCAGGGGCTTTGAAATTTTTGGTTAAGTCAAAGGAAAACCTCTGTAGCATCCTGAATGCAACTCTGAACTGAAGTAATGCTCAGAAATATTCTTCTGTTTTATCTAGATTCTTTATTGTTTGTACATATTTGTATGGCAGATTCATGCAGTTGTTTTTATTTGGTGAAAAGAAGACTCAGTAATAGATGTGTTTGTCACTTGTTTGTCTTCTAATCTGTATGTGAAATGTTCTTGAAAGAGAAGTTCATCAAAATCTTATCAAAACAGTCAAGTTGCATTTTATGGGTTTGTATTGCTACTGCTTGAGTAACTGAAAGTTTCAGACAGTTTTGGTTGAATAACTTTGTTTCTTTTAAGTAGAAATCAGCATTCCAAGCAATCCATTGTTAAACTAAACATTCCCAATTAAGATTTATTGCTCGGTTTCACTTGTATTAAGTGCTCAGAGCTGTTTACAGTTTGATTTGAATTTACTAATTGAACCTATTTCCTTATTTAAAAAATAATTCATACCAGGCAAATGTCGCTACAAATATATTAAAATCAAACTTCTATTTGTCAGCTGCTTATCCAGTATAGAACTTCCTGCTCAGGGTTTGCCATGTGCTATAATTATTAATTTATTCTTCTTTTAATTTCAATCAGTTAGTTATGGATATAGCAATTGAGACCATCATTAGGATGTAAATAGGAGAGAATGCCCAGAGAATGGTGGGCTATGTTCACACATAAACTGTTATTTCAAAATAAGTTATTTCAAAATGAGTTATTTTGAAATAAAGTCCTTTTTTCGAAATAAGTTAATTCGAATTAAGAAAATGTAAATTTGAATTAAGGGAAAGCCTGCTATCGAAACGGCTGTTATTTCAAAATGGTTATTTTGAAATAAGGCCGTTCGGACATGTTTTGAAACAGTTGTTTCGCAACAATGGTGTTGTTTCAAAACATGTCCGAACGCCGTTGTTTCGAAACAGCCGTTTCAAAACAACAGCTATTTCAATTTCAGGCAAGGTTTTACTGTTTCAAAATAACGGCCGTTATTTCAAAACAACGGGACCCGTTGTTTCGAAATAACAGAACGTTGTGTGGACATACGAAATTTTATTTCGAAAGAACGGCTATTGTTTCGAAATAAAACTCTCATCTGAACACAGCTGTGAACTTGCGTATGAATGGATCACCATTGGTAATTTATTTACAAAATATTTTTTAATGTATTGCCTAAGGCATGGTGGGTTCAAGTTGCATGGAATTTCAGAGTGGTAGTAGAGTGGTAAACATTCTTCCAAATCATATTTCACTGGAATAGAGGAATAATTAATTTTATGATTTATGTGGTTGGTTTCATACATTAAATTGATATTAGACTAGATATCAAAATTTCCATTTTTTTCCTGGTTAATAGATCTCCAGAATTGTGTTACCTAAGTAAGTTGATGTAAAGTTTGCCAGAGAGTGTCCTGTTTATTTGGGATTATGAACACACAAAGAAATCCAAAATATTCTTGTTTCCAAAGAGAAGGATTTTTATTTGAGTGAGTTTTCAAGTATACTACCCATTAAGTAACAAGTGAGGTGGTTTTTGTTTTTTGTTTTATTTTTTAATTTTTAGGAAATTCAGGTTTTGTATTCATCTGTGGATACTGCCATACCAAAGGAGGGTAATTAAACCCCCAAGAAGAGGAGGTAGCATCATAACACTCTCTCTTCTGTGGGTCATTATGCTGAGGACAGAAGTTTTAACTCACGTGAGCTTTCATGGGAGAAAATCCCACTTCATCAGATGCTTTGAAGATGGGGGAGCTCACAGAATGGGAGGAAATAAAGGCAGGGAAGTGTAAATCGTAGGAACAGGTCACACTGTATCAGCAAATCAAAATAGTTATAAAGATTTGAACACTGATGAGCAGCTTACAGAGGAAGATGAGGTCAAATCATCTGTTGTAGTGAGAGAAAAATCAAAAGTCTCTCTTAAGCCCTGAAACAATCTCTTCCAAGCCTTGATCTGGTATTCATCTGCCTGAGCACCGCAATTAGCAAATTGTTAATGGAGTGATCAGGAAGATTGAAAAGCTGAACCACTGGTTTTAGAATGTCGTGACTTCTGATGCTAGATTTGTGCCCATTTATTTTCTTGTGCAGAGAGAGTTCTCTTTGTTCAATTTATAAGGCAGAGGGGCATTTCAGGCACATGATGTCAGATATCATTGTTGGATGAGTAGGTGAATGGAGTGGCTGGTTTTAAGTCCTGTAATAGTGTCTTTTGTGCAGATATGTAGACAAAGTTAGCAGTTTCCGTGTTTTTATCTCCTCCCATTCTGTAAGTTTCCCCCATCTTCATAGTGTATTATGAAGTGTGATTTTCTTTCATGACAGCTCATGCAATAAATAAATTTGTTAATCTTTAAGTGCCACAGGAATCCTTGTTTGTTTTACTGAACAAGACTGACGTGGCTGCTCTTTGGAACTCAGTTTTAACTTCTAGAACAAAATCTGTCTGAGAGGGATGCTGATTCTGCAAAATCCTCTAGCTGCAACCATCTGGATGCACTAACTCGTTCTCTCCAAAGTCAGACCCGCCCATTTTGTAGGCTTGGTATGCCCACTCACAGACTTCCATTGAACTACATCCCTGTTCATGTGAGACTATAAAATCTAGTCTTCCCCATGAAACTCGGTCTTTTGTGTACTTTTACCCTATAGCATATGGATTTCACAGGGGCAGAAAACATTTTTCAAAATGGGGGTTCCAACACAGTCAGGTGTTATGGGGGGCACAAGTTTGCTGTAGGATGTTCATGAAATTGCCACCCTTACCTCTGTGTTGCATTGAGAGTGGTGACTGCTGGCCAGGTGGCCATCTCTGGAAGCAGCACCCTGCCAGCAGTAAGGGAAGCAATACTATGACCCACCCCCCCAGTAGTAATCTTCAGTCAGAATGCCCAAGTTTACAACAGTGTGAAATTTTAGCTGTGAATATCCTAAACAATTAAATTTGATTTTTTAAAATCCCATGACCGTGAAATTGACCAAATGGATGATGAATTTGGTAGGCCTACAAATAATATTGATACCTTCTAATTGTACTGAAGAGGACAACTTAGAGAAAGCGAAAGCAGGGCCAAAAGGGAAGGGATATTGGCCACTGTGAATACCCAAGGAACCATTAGGTCACCAGATTATGAATGTTTGTAAGAAAACTAAAGCAAACCTTCTGTTAGCCTCTCCAGCTTCTACTCTCTAACCCATCACAGTTACCTGTTTTTCTTCTAGTTGAATTAAAACACAGGGCCATCGAAAATGTGATCTGTGGTAGATAGTACAAGTCTTGCCTGTCTGGGCTGGCTACCTCACCCAGGTCAGAGCAACTGACTGTTGTGCCTGCCCGCCCTGTCTAGGGGCCAGCGCTATTGACTCTGGTGCCTGCCCATCGCACAAGGGAGCTGGGTCTATAGACTCTGGTCCCTGCCTGCCTTGCCTAGGGGCTGGGGCTAATGACTCTGGTGTCTGTCTGCCCTAATTTTGGGGGTAGGGCAACTGACTCTGGTGCTTGCCTGCCCTGCCTGGGGGGTCGGGACAACTGACTGACTCATTTGTACCCCAACACCCCGGAAGGGGAAGACTGATGGGCTTGGAAAGAGGGCTAAGGCCTAGAGAAGGACTCAGTGTAGATTCGTGTGTGTAAGAGGTGAAGCACCGACTGCCTGGAGGAGAACACAATGAAGTCAACTCTGCAGTGTCACCAGCAGAAGGCACCCCTCATGCAGGTCGGGTGCCACAATCACCTATACCCATAAGCAAACAGCCTGTGATTTTGATTTTTAGTTTTGATACCTCAGCAAGCTAAGTAAGAAGAATATACTTAAACAATCATAAACCGTTACAAACAGGCCTATACATCTATATTCTAACACCTACTAATATTCCAATTTGAGTTTCTTCTTCGAGCAGCGCTCCTGACTGCTCCACTCTAGGTGTTTGGTTGCCCTGTCACTCCGGATCGGGAAAAACTTGTAAAGCAGTGGCTCTGGCAGCTAGGGACGACAGCGGCGTCTGTTGGTTCCCAGCATCAGTGACGTCACGCCCTCATCGTCCCTGCTGCAACTGCCTCCCAGTTCCTTTCTACCGCTCCAGACTCTGGACGGAGTCAGCGGTGGCTCCCCCTCAGGGGATTTTTTCTCACTGAAAAGACAAAAAAAAAAAAAAAGAAAGAAAACAACAGAGAACAGTATTAGTAAGGCAGTAGTGTTTTAACACTACATACTAAACAACTTTTACAATGCCTAATCCAGCGGGTTTCAAGCGATGTGACTCCTGTCACGAAGCTATGCCGCTGTCTGATGGACACTCCTCCTGTGTCAAATGTCTTGGTGAGAGTCACCTCTCTCACAAATGTCAATTTTGTAAAAACCTCACTACCAGGACTAGGAAGGAACGAGAGCGCAAACTAAAAATCCTACTTCTGGAAGGTGCGCTCCAACCATCTTCAGACCCCGGTGCCTCTCCTCAGCCTGAGGGAGCGCATAAACGGCGGTCAGCAGGCTCTTCCCCAGTGCCCTCTAAGATGTCTAAAGGGACAGAGGGACAACTATTACAAGAAAAACGGAGCTCTGCCGACCAGCTCACTGAGACCCTGGCGGCAACTCCTTCAAAGAAGCGGCAAAAGCCGCAGATTAAGCCGGCAGCGCGTCCCTTAACGCCGCCGCTGCCGCTTCCGGCACCGAATGCAGCGCCGCCGTTTCCCGCGGCTTTCATCATGGCACCGCAACCAGCGCAGCCCCCGCAGGTGCCCTCTTCAGCACCGCTGATGGTGCCACCTTCGGCACCGTGCTTGGTGCCGCAGGTCCAGCTCGCCCCCACAACGGTGCAGCCTGCAACACCCCAGAGAGCTACAACCCATACACTGACACAGTCCCTGCCTGCATCTCTCACTGAACAACCTTCCCAGCCCCTTCCTACTAAACGGGCTAGGAAATCCAAACATACTGATTTGACAGAGGACCTCACGGTTCATTCTTCACCGGGGTCTCCTCTTTTTCAAACACATTCATCCGACTCTGAGTCATCTCTGTCGTCCCCAAGGAGGGAATCTGACTCAGAAGATAATTCAAGCCCAGTGCAGAGCCAGTCTCCTCCACAGCAAGTGACTCAGCCTGCACCTTTACAATACAATTCTTCAGCACCGTGGGCTTATTCCCCTTGGTTGGTGTACCCTCAACAGGGAATAACTGGAATGCCATGGCAATTTTATAATTTGCCAGTGTCAGCTAACAATAGTGGAGCTTAACCACCCAGTCGCCCAAATCACTCATAATACAATGGCTATAGGGCTACCAATGGCAAACTTACAAGAGGCTGCGAAAGATACAGTTCCTCAAAACAAGAATGATGATAATAAACAGTTTAAGGATCTTTTTAAAAGAGCTGCAGAGTCAATGGACATTCCGCTCGAAGAAGCCCCGACCACTCAACACAAATTGTATAAGATCTTGCAGTCGGCAGGGTCCACTAGATTAGCCCTGCCAATGGATGAGGGCATATTAGATCCTGCAAATGCTATCTGGCGGAACCCAGCATCAGCACCACCATCGAATAAAAGGGCTGATAAAAAGTACTTTATAACCCCTAAAGGGAATGAATTCCTTTTTTCTCATCCTCAGCCTAACTCGCTGGTCGTGGAAGCAGCGAAGCAAAGGAGCAGACAATCCTTTTCTAAGACAAAATTACCCAATAAGGAGGATAAAAAAACTAGACTTCCTAGGGAAGAAAATTTACACCTCGGCGGCACTACAGCTCCGCATTTCTAATTACACTGCTTTATTAGCCAATTATAATTATAATATCTACACCAACCTAAATGAAGGGTTCAAAATCCTTCCACCAGACATACAAAAACAAATGCACCCTCTGATTGAGGAAGGCTTGTTGGCGGCTAGAGTTGCTCTCCAGGCATCTTTAGATGCAGCTGATGTTGCAGCTCGTACACTTGGGACGGCAGTCGTGATGCGGCGTTCCTCATGGTTACAAGCAGCAGACCTGCCGAGGGAGATGCAACGCACGATTGAAAACCTGCCATTTGATCGGATTAACTTGTTTGAGCAATCCACGGATACAGTGATGCACGGGCTCAAAGACTCCAGAGCCACATTACGAACACTGGGAATCTACACACTGCAATACCCATTCAAGGCGTACAAGAGTCAGCCCACTGCCATGAGATACGGGCAGCCTTCATCTAGCCGTAGAGTAGATCCGTATAGAAATAGGTCTAGACAACAACGGAAGGGCAGACAACCAAATCCTGTACATCAGTCCTCCCAGCCTCGCAATGCGAAACAACAATTTTGATGGACAGGTCGAGGGAGTGTTCCTCCAGTCGCATGGCACCCCTACGCAAACACCATCGTACCACCTGACTTTTCGAGACAAACTGAAACCATACCTTTCACAGTGGCGGACCATAACATCAGACAAATGGGCGCTAGAGATTGTCCACTACGGTTACTCCATTCCCTTCATTTCCATTCCAAAAACCTACCACCCCTACCCGTCCCTTTTCAGGGACCCCAGTCACGTACAACAGTTGCAAATAGAAATTCTTCGTCTCCTCAAAATAGGAGCTATAGAAAGGGTTCCAAGGTCTCAGGAAGGGAAAGGTTTTTATTCTCCATACTTCCTGGTCGAGAAAAAGACAGGTGGGTGGAGACCAATTCTCGACCTCAGAAAACTAAACACCCACGTCCAGGTAAAACGATTCAAGATGGTGTCTATAAACAATATATTACCAAACATACAACAACTCGACTGGATGGCCTCCCTCGACTTAAAGGATGCATACTTTCATGTGTCCATTCGACCGCGTCACAGGAAGTTTCTGCGATTCCGGGTGCTTCATACACATTACCAGTATACAGTCCTACCCTTTGGCCTGTGTACGGCACCCAGAGTTTTTTCCAAGCTCATGGCCCCGGTTATAGCATACCTGCTGCGCAGACATATCGAAATTTTCCCGTATCTCGACGATTTCTTAATCAAGGCATCCACGAGACATCTTACAGCACAATCGGTGCAGGCTACAATAAACCTGTTCCAAAGCCTTGGTCTGGATATAAATCCCGACAAATCATCCCCAATCCCCTCTCAGGACATTCAGTTTATTGGGGCACGGATTCAGTCGCAGGTGGCCAGAGCCTTCCTGCCCCTAGACAGAGTACAAAGACTAAGTTATTTGGCAACCAGCATTCAAGGAGCTCTCATGATTTCAGCTCATACGGCGATGAAAATGCTCGGGCATATGGCGGCATCAACTTACCTGGTCAAGAACGCCAGACTTCGCATGCGCCCGTTGCAACTCTGGTTTCTCTCCCGATTCAAACATTGCAGGCAACCAATCAATATCATGCTAACGGTTCCCAGGGAAATCAAGGATTCCCTCAGTTGGTGGATAGACAACACCAATCTGCTACAAGGAGTTCCCTTCTTACCACCACAACAGCAAATGATAATCACCACCGATGCTTCATTGATGGGTTGGGGGGCCCATTGTCACGACCTCACAGTTCAGGGACGATGGTCTATGGCAGAAAGGGGCCTGCACATCAACCTACTAGAATTGAGGGCAGTTTTCAGGGCTTGCCAACATCTGCTTCACCTGATCGAGGGGCGAGTAGTAACGATCCGAACCGACAACACGACATGCATGACGTACATAAATCGGCAAGGGGGTACCAAGTCAAGGAGTTTATGCTGCGAAGCCATAACCTTGTGGGACTGGTGCATACATCACAATATAACCCTTCGAGCAGAATACCTGCCAGGCAAACAGAACACTCTAGCAGACAGACTCAGTCGCTCTTTTCCAGACCAGCACGAATGGGAGATTCGTCCAGATATAATACAGGAAATCTTCAACATATGGGGCACGCCCATCTTAGATCTGTTCGCTACGGTTCACAACAGCAAATGCAAACAGTACTGCTCCCGAGAGGGCAGGGGACAAAACTCCAGAGGAGATGCATTCCTCATGTTTTGGGGCGGTCCACTTCTCTATGCATTTCCACCCATTCCGCTGATACCACGCACGCTTTCCAAGATCCAACACGACAAATCACAAGTAATCATGTTAGCCCCAGACTGGCCCCGTCAAATATGGTATTCGGTGCTCCTTCGAATGTCAACACAGAGACCGATCGCTCTTCCTCGAGTACGCGATCTGTTATCACAGAACAACGGCACTCGCCTTCACAATCATCTAGACAAACTTCACCTAACGGCTTGGAGACTAGATGGTTCGATGATGGGGAATTGCAATGTTCAGTCAAGGTTAAGCATGTATTACTAAACAGTAGGAAACCATCTACAAGGGTTACTTACCTGTATAAGTGGCGATGCTTTTCCAGCTGGTGCATACAGCGATCCTTGTCCCCGGTCAACGCTCCGATCCCGGCGATCCTTGAGTATCTTCTACACCTAAAAGAAACAAACGTCTCAGTTAATACAGTCAAAGTACACCTAGCGGCCATTGCAACATTCCATGTCAGAGTAGATGGTGCTTCACTATTTGCACATCGCATCATTAAAAGATTTATGTTGGGCCTTGTTAATCTGTTTCCACATGTTCAGCCACCAGCAACACCGTGGAACCTTACCTTAGTGCTGAAAGCCTTAACTCGACAACCATTTGAACCTTTGGCGAACACTTCCTTGATGCACTTATCCATGAAGGTGGCCTTTCTAGTTGCAATTACCTCAGCTAGAAGGGTGAGCGAAATGGCAGCGTTGATGGCCTATCCACCTTATACCATTTTTTATAAGGATAAAGTTTCATTGAGGTTACATCCCAAGTTCATCCCAAAAGCATCCTCCTCCTTCCACATTAATCAAACCATTTATTTGCCAGTCTTCTACCCTAAACCGCATTCGTCGGCACAACAGAGGGTACTGCATACATTAGACGTTAAAAGGGCACTTGCCTTCTATATCGAACGAACCAAACCATTCAGGAAGACGGATAGATTGTTTGTATCTACCACTGAAAGATCCAGGGGACAACCTATCTCTAAACAGAGACTCTCTAGATGGATTTCAAGTTGTATACGCATGGCTTACTCCTCTTGTCGTACAACACCACCACACTCAATTCATTCTCATTCTACCAGGGCGTTGGCATCATCAATGGCGTTCCTCACGAAGGTTCCGACGCACGTCATCTGTCAGGCGGCGACTTGGGCTTCGGAGGATACGTTCGCTAGACATTACGCGTTAGAACGCTTTTCCGATATGGACACAGCAGTAGGCCGTGCAGTCCTACAAACTATGGGCAGTGTACACGCCGAAGTGCCCACCACCATACATGATTAGCTAACTGCTACTAAATCACCTAGAGTGGAGCAGTCAGGAGCGCTGCTCGAAGAAGAAATGGAGGTTACTCACCTTCGTGCAGTAGCCGAAGTTCTTCGAGATGCGCGCTCCTGACATGCTCCACTACCCGCCCTCCTCCCCTCTACTTCGGGCGGTATTGATCTTCTCGTTGCAGGTCTCGTCCGTGGTAGAAAGGAACTGGGAGGCAGTTGCAGCAGGGACGATGAGGGCGTGACGTCACTGATGCTGGGAACCAACAGACGCCGCTGTCGTCCCTAGCTGCCAGAGCCACTGCTTTACAAGTTTTTCCCGATCCGGAGTGACAGGGCAACCAAACACCTAGAGTGGAGCAGTCAGGAGTGCGCATCTCGAAGAACTTCGGCTACTGCACGAAGGTGAGTAACCTCCATATATTGAAACTAACTTTTTGAGATTCAATAGAACTAATGCAGCAAGGCTATCTTATTTCTCCCACCTATAAGGTAAGCTCACTTATCCCTCAGTACCTTCCTCATATTACAGGTCTCTTGTCAAACTATACCCTCTGATTGCTGTTCTGTCCACTGAATTTTTGTCACATATTTCATGTAAAAATTTGTCAAAGATAAGGGAGTTGTTTTCCCTGCTGCTCTGCTCTGTTTTGTAAGTCAACTGTCCATCACGGAGATGTGCTGCAAGTACCTTAAAATTGGAAAGGGTCATCTCCTTTTTGAAGTAGCACTGATTTCTGCAAGATAATCATCTCTTATATTTGTCACTTTGCCATTTTTTCCTCTTTTTCCATAATTTCTTTAGGTCTGAGAACCTTTTTTTTTTTACTTCATCTGCTCACTACAACTGTTCACAAGTATGTCTATGTATCTTGTTCAATTCTCATTAGCAGAATTTTAATTAGTATTCTATATCCAGTAAGTAGTTTTGCCTTCCTCTTGGCTGCTTTTTCTAATCTTTTAAGGGGCTCCTGTATTGTAAATATAATTTTGTACAATGTGGGAAAGAAGTGCAATTTCTCTTCTAGTTTTCGACACAAATGATTAAAATATTTTTCTTATTTTGTATTTTTACAGTTTGCAATAGCAATAATGACTTCTTTGGGGGAATTTATTGTTAGTTAATGACCTCTCCAAGGACCTTGGCTCATCCAGCTAGTTGTTCAATGCCAGAAAATACTCTACCATCAGTCAGTCATAGATTAATTTATGTTTATGAGGGGAGAAGAATAGAATTAAATCTGTTTTCACTGTACATTGCCTATTTTATTTGTTTGCATCTTTGCTATTGTAATATACTTTACAAGGGAACATTTTGTATTTTGATATCTTTGTTACTGGCTCAAAATCTTTGAATGTGCTGCCTTTTAAAAAAAATAGCCAAAAATTAAGTGGAAATTGCATTTTGAGGCCACAGTTATGTTTTAATTATATAAATTAATTACAGGTCTATCGATAGATTATATGGAGAATAAGCTTTATTGGATTAGTTCAGGAAATGGAACCATAAATAGATGCAACCTGGATGGTAGTAATTTAGAAGTAATGGAGTCAATGAAAGAAGAATTAACAAAAGCTACAGCTTTAACCATCATGGGTAAGTGCTGGGGTAATATATTTCTTATTCTTCATATTGATTGAATACAGATTAATTATGACCTGTTAAGTGCTTGGAAAAAATATTGCTCTACTAGGATAATAGTCCGTTTGAAACAAATTTCACCAGTGAACGTATTCTTTTTATTGTTATTTTTTATGTTTTGGTTTTAGCTAAGTGGTTTCATGGGTCACTGAGGTCTGTACTTAACATCTCTTACTAGAAAGATATGTATTTCTAAATGATTTAACAATTTGTATACATTTTAAAGCTTCTTATGACTTTTGATTTATTCAAATAGTATTTCACAGTTACAGTCCAAATATATGCTGCTATAGGAAATGAAATAAAACTTTGATAGGAAGATAAAAATTAAAAAACAAACAAACCCTGTTTTAAACTACCAGTTATTTTTTCTATATTTAAGCCTAAATTGCTTTTCTGTTCTTAAGCCTAACCAAATGTTGCTTAGGTAGACATCAACAGAATCTTTCTGAGCAGTGTCAGAAAGCACTAGGGAGAAGATAGAAGTTAAGGATCTAAATACATTTGCTTCTAATAACACTTCTTTCGTCTCTCTTCCGGAGGACATAGCCGCTTTGGACCATCTCTTCTTCAAAAACCTTTTCCTACAAACTTATAATTCATAACTAAACTACTTATGTTTTTGTTAATATTTGTTATTCTTAAAAATATATTTATAATATTAGTTGTTCTTCCCTCCTCCGTTGGCTCTGGCTGCAAGGTGAACTTTGAATTGGGGAAATATGGAAGAGTTGTGTCTCTTGATTTAACATAGTTTCCTTTTTGAGTGGACAGAGGCATTGTCTTTTTGCCTAGGAGGTAGATACTGAAGGAAAAAAAAGTGTAGTCCAAGTGGAAATGTCTAAGAAAGTTTAGAAGTGTGATCAGGAAATAAGTACTTGTAATTCAGGTCGGCTTAAATACATGCAATACATCTGGTGAATATCTGTTCAAAATACGATTTTATTTTAATGGGGGGAGGCATTTTTAAAGAAATATAGTGAACACTGGAGAGGAGCTTGGATTGATGGACAACTAATTAGAAATGAGCCTTCAGTTCAAAATGGTGATGATGAAACTTCGCACTATATTGTTGCTGATTTTGGTGTAGTGAGGAAGAATGCAAGACTTCAATCTTTCCTGCATTTCCTCTGTGAAGGCTACAGGCAGTCATAATCCCTTTGCAAAGGAAGAACATGAACTGCTTCTGTCTTCTGTGTGCTAACTGACTCCCTATTTTGGCTATGGCCTCATAATACATCTTCAGGAACCCACAAATTGAATGTAAGGTCCACTTATGAAAATCTTAGACATACTTACACATTTAAAAAGTAAAGATGCTTAACAGAATCAGGAATCTAGCTAGAAAAATGGAAAATTGAAAAAAAAATCAGTAGAGCTCTGAGTTGACACAAGGATCCTGATGACTAGCTCTAGGCTTTTCTGATGATTAGAATGATTTTCTATCCCAGTGGGGAAAAAAAAATCAAGCTCTCACTTTGTTTCTGTTTTGTTCAGCATCAGAACAAAACAGAGACCTTTTTTTGCCCCCTCACATGGATAAACAGACAATGCAAACAAACTACTCCAGAATTACTAATAGCTATGAGACTCATATGGATTATAGAAGTCCCAGATGTAGGTCTTTGTGTTCCTCCATCCCAGTTGTGTACTTTAACTACTATATGACAGAGTCGGTTTCTAAGTCTCTGTGGCCCAGTAAACATTTAATTATTTATATCAAATTGAAACAGCTCCAACAAGAGAGATTTCTGAGAGACCAAGAAGTTAGGACCCTCATATGGAATTTGGGAGACCCAGATTCTAGTGCCTGCTCTGAATCAGAGTGCTCTAACCAGTTGACTTTTCTGGGGTCTCTGGTTTTGACCAGAAATTTCATTCTGCACCTGAAAAACTGTCTTGACAAAAGATCTGTTGGAACTAATAGATTCTCACTGAAAGTTACAGGTTCAGCAAATTATCCCCTTCCAATGGAGGAAAAAAAAAAAGTTGAAAAATCCCTAATCAGCTCTACTGATGAATCACATTGATTGCAAATGAATATGAAGATATGTAAGAAGAAATTGACCACATTGCTATCAGCGAGCAGTGGGTAAAGTGTTCACCTTGAGGACCTATTGGCTTTGCTACTCCTAGTCTCCCCCCCACACACACACTTCAATCGATAATAGCCAGGTTTTGATGACCTTCAGGATATGTTCTAAATACCTTCTCTATGGTAAGGATAGCTGACTGACTGATAAGTGACTCATTCTACCATGTTAAGTGATATTTTGAAAGGGTAGATTTAACTGTTAGGGCAACTATAATCTGGGTATAGGCCTGTGGTCACTTGCACCTGTGTGTGTGTGTACATGCTAATTGCAATGGAAGGTTTTTGAAAGATGTACAAAACTCTCTATTCTATGTGCACCTCTCTGTCACCAGCTGAGTTCATATAAATCATATAAATAAGTAAATGCTGGTTTTACGGTTTTGAATATGTCTCTGTTTAATAAATTTTCATGATGTTGATATACATAGAGATACCTTCCTGGCTCCTTGGAGTCCTTCACATTCCATCTATGAAAAAAAAAAGTTTTAATTTTGTCTAATTGATTCAAATGCATGATCATATATTCAGTGTACGTGTTTTTTATTTATAGATACCTGTGAAAATAGTTGGCTATATAGTTTATATTTAATTACTAGTATTGAATAATAGATGAAGTTATACCAAATGAACTTTGGAGCTTTTGTCACAGCATTGATACATAACAATATTAATCTCTTTCAACTGACAATTTGCTAAAGTAGGTTCAATATCTGAAAAATTATGTATTAACATTTGTGTGCTGTGGAAATCAATTGTGGAAGAAAGATCTGAGTATATTTTAACTCTTGTCTTAGAAAAAGTCACAGCTGATTAATGCATAATTTCATTATCTTGATTATGCTTAAGATCTTTTGTATAGATTGATGCTAATGGAATAAAAACATTCTTTCCTTCAGAGTAATATAGGAGGTGTTTAATGAGGGGAATGAGGATAGTTGTTCATACTTTCACTGTGATGTCCTCCTAAATATTATACCTTCCAGAAGTCTTTAATTGAGACTCTTAGTAGTTGTAACCAGTGTTGAGATTAAGAAATCCAGTGCTGTCAGATAAAAGGTTTATAATTAATGTCAGACCATGAGTGTTTCATGTTTATTTGCTGTAAGAATTAATAGAGTACTGGTTGCCCATGCTTCCCTTTGACACTTGCTGCCATTTACTTTTCTAAATAAATTTATTTACACATGCACACACGCACACAGGTTACTATGGAATATCTATATACTGGTATAAAATGTATATATGCACTGCATTGTTTAGGCTCCGAGCAATTTTAGGTGTCTGTGGAATTCAGAGAAACTTAGCCTGGGGTTTAGGAAACAAAATGATTCCTGATTCTGCACCTAGAGTAGCACATAAGTGCCTGAGTGTTTTTTAATCTACCTTTAATAGACCAGGACATCTTGTTTGTTTAAAAAAAAAAATATCTAGACATCCATGTAAAAGTGATAACCAACTGAGAGAAAGAAGAAGTGGGGTGGGTGGGTGCGTGCGTGCGTGCATATTAGACAGAGCTAAGACATTCCACAATATCACTTGTGTATTAACTCTGTGGAAGAAAGTTAATAGAAGCTAAAGTTTTGTGGAGAGTGTTATCTGTAGAATATGATTAACTAGATTTGAGCAAATATGCAGAGGCATCAGTACTCAATTCAGTGTACATTTTATATTAGTTCTTACATTCCACAGTACTGTGCATGTTGACTACTTTCTTAGGACAACGCTGGCAGTTGTAAGCAATTTCTTAGATACAGTATCCAGGATTTAAAGCAACTTTAGTAACTTAAAATACTGTATTTCCAAATGAGAACCAGATAAAAAAAAATATGAAAAGGAAAGACAATGACAAACAATTTTAATGATATAACTTGCAAATTATTTTACAGGGTAAAATGATGTGTTCTAGACCAGGAAATAAAATAAAACAATGAGATTGTATTACATTGGTTTTACCATTTATGAAAGAAAAAGATTGTATCATGTAAGTCGCAGAGTATTTTCTTTAGTGCTTAGTTTTCTGTCTGGTTCATGAATTGCCTTCATTACTTCCACCTCTCTGTAAGAAAACATTAGACAGTAGGAGCATAACAAAATATGTTTAGAGCAGTGCTTATCAAACTTTTTTCCTCAGGACCCAGCTCCTGACCCCTCTGTGATGCGGCAACCCTTCACTGAAAAAAGTGGCCGCTGCCGGAAAACTCAACAGTGACCATGGCTGTGAGGGCTCAGGTGGACTGGGGTTGGGAATACCTCATGGCTTTTATCCTTTCTTTTGAGGCTTCTGTTACTTCTGTCTACACATCTAGTTTGAGATCACCTACATGGAACATGCAGAGGGTGATCCCCCATGCCATACTACTGTCTCAAATCAGGAAGTATGTCAGTTCTCTAAAATTGCATGTAGTAGCCTGGAGTGTGTGTGGGGGAGCTGCCTGCAGCTGGGGAGTGACTGGGTAGAAAAATGAGGTGGAAGTGCTGAGACAGGGGAAGGAGAAGAGAGCTAATGCCAGGCTGGAAAGAAAGGTCCTGGAAGAAGCTGTCCAAGTCTCTCCAGCTCCTGCTCCCTTCTCCACTGCCAAATCCCAGGAATTGAAGCAGCCCCTCTGGGTTCCACTTTCACCTCTGCTCTTCATCTGCTTCCTAAGTCTACATGAGTTTCCATGAATACAATGTTTGATTGAAGGGCTGCTAGCCCTCCCTGCTTGGTCTGGTGAGCCCTGTCACTGTTATTGTGCATGAATAAGGCAGTAACATAATAGGGCTATCCACTCTTCTTTAGACTGGGACCTTGTTATAACTTCTCCTTCCAGCAGATACATCCCTGAGTTGGATTTTATTGTTACTTAGGCTTTCTAGTTGTAGGAAAAAATACCATAATCTTCTCTTTTCTAATTATCAGTCAAAAAATCTCTGGAAAGAGTTATTAAAATCTACAAGCTGTAATTTTTGTTACAAGCAAGGGAATTCTCAACCCACTGAAAAAAAAGAGGCAAGTCCTAATTTGCAAAAATAACTGCAAAGAGTTCTTTTCTTGATTGGGTCTTTTGATAAAAAACACAAAGGTTGCTTGCTAGTGATCTGAGTCCTTTTCAGAAGAATGAGGGAGCCCAAAGAGACGCTGACTCAGAGAGAAGGCATTGAGATTGTTTGAACAACAATTAGCACCTCATTGTTACTCCTGATGCTCTCTACTGAAGGCTGATACTATGTTACAACGGAGAGGCAAGTTCTAAAGAGGCAGCGCAGCCACCTTCTTCCCTCACCTTCCCCCATATCTCCCCTGCTGGTGACCCGGTTCCTGAGAGGTGGTGACCCACTCCTGGGTTGCAACCCAAGCTTTGACGAACACTTATCTAGAGCATAACATGAAATGGAATGAGTTTTTCCTTTATATAGGGTTTATGTAGGCATAAAATGTTTAGGTTTTTTTTTTTTCTTCTTTTCAAAGACTGAACTGAGGACAGGTCTGAATGATTAATGTGACTGTGATCCTTAAACTGTTGTGTTAAATTAAGCATTGGATGAAGTGGGATTTTTCTCCCATGTAAGCTCATGCAATAAATAAACTAGTCATTTAAGTGTCACAGGACTCCTTATTTGTTTTACTGAACTAGATTAACACAGCTATCCCAATTGAACTTAAATTATTTGATGTTGCATTCGTATTCATCAGGACACTTTGTTAATGCAGAGTTCAAATAGCCGTGTGGAGCCTCATGTCCTTCCAAAATGCCAGTTAAGCAAAACTCTGAAAACCCAGAAATACAGAGTCAAGGTATTTGTTCCCCAGCTTAACTCTGGCACTGGGAGGTAGCAATAGCCACAAGGAATTATCTTCATGCAGGACAACTGAGCCTGAATTCAGGGTTTTAGTTGTAGGTGCAGTGGAAGAATTACTTGGAGCCCCTTCAAAGAGCTGTGATTGTTGTAGAGGGCAAAGGGGATGTGTGGGTGCTGTGCTGAAGAGGAGATGTATGTGAGCCTGTGTGGTGATCAAAGGAAACAGATAAATATGTACTCTGAGAGAGAGTGTATGCCTCCTTTCATTGCTGCATTATGTAGGTTGTGTCTGTATCAAGTCACAGGAGTTTTACTGCAATGGAGATTGTCAACAGCTAGAAGATGAATATAGGATTAGTTAAAGATAGTGAATGTGTATTGTTAGATGGCATAATGTGCCTTGCACCTAAGGATGAAGGAACTGTGTAAGAAGCTGAAGGTTTTAGGACTAATACACCACATCAGTTAACTTTTCTTTCTGTGAAGTAAGCATAATTTTTGAGTGTAAGGAAGATATAGGAATATTCTTGTCAGTACGTTGTGAAAGTAGAGTTTGGGTGAATGTGTTAGGATGTACTGGAGCATCACTCAGAAGGGATTGAAGTAAAGCTGCATGGGCATATATTGTAACTTTTTACGTCTTGGTTTTCAGACATTTAAGTTTTGCTGAATTTGACATTGTGGAAAGGAACAAGACACCATTGAACAATCAGAACTTCAGTTAATGAAGATTTTGTCAGTGAAATTTATAGCCATGCCTCCATTGCCTTCTACCTACTTAAGAGAAACATTATTCTTTGTCGGGGTCAGTGGCCATCTAAGCATTTATAATTATCTGGTAGCTTTGTAGCTGAGGCACTATCATGGCCAGGTAATGATGATTATAAATAACTCTTTAAATGGTGCATTTTTTCAGTAAAGCTCAAAGCACAACCTAAGGAGGAAGTGTCGTCATTCCCATTGTTCAGATGGTTAAGCAGAGACACAGAGAAGTGAGATTAGTTGACCAATATCACTGAGCAGACCAGTGGCAGAACTGGGAATACAGCACAAGTTATTTGAGCCTCAATCTAAAGTTCTCTCCTCTAGGCCAAATGGTTTCTATGCAAGTTGAAAGTTCTTTGTGTCACATTCCTCCCCCTCCTTCATGTACCAATTGTTATAGGGCAATGAAAATAATGATTTTGTTTTTATGAGTTAGGAGTGTTAAACTGCTAACAAGGCGAGTGGCAGAAATCAGGCATGTTCAGTAGTCCAAAAATATTAGTTTTATTACATGGTGAAAACATGGTGATGACAGTAACTTTAAGCACAGAAGAGGAGATGGGTGTCTCTCTCCATTCCTTCACCTCCTCCTTCCCACCACCATTTCAGCTCATTTTCCCCTTCCCATCCCATTAAGCTGTTAGCATTTCAGAAACCTGGAAAAGAAATGATTGAATTTGTGATCTTTAAGGGGAAATAGGAGATAGTATTTTAGGAAACTCTTGCTGAAACTACCCTAAATGTGGATCACTATCCTTAACCTACATGTCTATGATGAACAGTAAATAGCAAGACAATTTGAGTATGATTGCAGGTTTTAGAACACTTAGAAAAATTAGCCTTGAAACAGAGATGTCCTCTCAATCTCAGCTGTAGAGAGATAAGGCGGGGAAAACAGTATTTTTTTTTATTATTATTATTTTTATTGAATCAAATTCTGTTGATGAAAGGGACAGCTTCTTGAGTTTCACAGAATTCTTCATATATGGGAAAGGTTCTGAAAGTGACACAACTAAATACAAGGTGGAACAACAGATTGTTTAGCATATTTACATGTTCCAAGATACAATTCAAAGTGATGTTGCCTGATAATACCCCTTAAATTTCCAGCCCTGAAGAAGAGCTCTCCGTAGCTTGAAAGTTTTTCTCTTTCATCAACAGAAGTTGATTCAATAAAAGATATCAGTTCACCCACCTTTTCTGTCTAATATCATGGGGCCAACAGAGCTACAGCAACATTGAAAACATCAGCAACTGCTTTGTTACATCCAGATCCCTGGCACAGGATATTCCTTAAAGTACAGGGCCATTCATCTTCATGTGATATTCTTATATGAATGAGAACACCTCAAAGAGATGACTACAGGCAAAAATAATAGCTTTGAGAGTTGTAAACTGCTTCATTCATCTCAGTAGGTGTTCTTGCCAGTAACATTCCTTAAAGAGACTGTGCTATGCATCAGACATGCCTGTTCCCAGCTTCTTGCCTCAAGTACATGCTTGGTACATGGTTCCAGCATGCCTGTTTTCAGCTTTCCAGCCAGCTGGCAGCTGATAAAGACATTAGACTAGGACGTGTGATTTGGGTTCTGTTGGTGTCCCTTAAAGTTCCTCTGTGCACCCCGCATGAATTGTATCTTCGGTCTGGAATAGCATATCCCTAGAATGAAACAGCCTTTGAAATTCCCTAGCCGTACATTTGAGACAGGAAGTGGAGACTTCCACGCTGAAACCCAGGGCTGCCTCAAGGTTTTTTGGTGCCCTAGGGTGAACTGTGATTTTGTTGGCCCCACCCCTCTGGATGTGGCTGCTCAGGCTGGGTGGTTGGCTGGGTCAGGCCAAGCTGAGCAGGCCTAGCTGAGCCAGGATGAGTGGCAGGCCAGCCGAGGGTTGTGGGCTGAGCAGCAGCCCACAGGGGGTGCTGGGTGAGAGGCAGGCCACACAGGGCCAGGCCAAGCAGCAGGCTGTGTTAGGCCAGGCCGAGCGGCCAGGTGGTGACTGAAGGATTGTATTGGATGAGTGATGGTATGGGCTGAGCCACGGGCCAGCCAAGCTGCAGGCCAGCCAAGGGGCTCCCTCTTATTTCTCCTATTACCCACCCCCCCCCTCGCACTTACTGTTGCTGGAGCAGGGAGTGGAGCCAGACAAAACAATTGGTTTCCTGAATTTCCCACCTTGCTCCACCCTGGGCTACATGCCTGTGTGTAGCAGGGAGGGAAATTTAAAATAGTCTCACTGGCCCCAGCGCCCCTTAATGTTTGGTGCCCTAGGCAATTGCCTAGGTTGCCTCTATGGTAGGACTGGCGATGCTGAAACCAGAAGTGGAGCTGAGTACGAGAACTGTCATCCCTGTAACACTCAAAAGCCTTTGTGGAGAATGTTAGAGGGTTAACTGAAATGTTGTTTGATTTTCAGGGCCTTCTCTACTGACTTGAGTCTGTGTTCCTGAAGATTCTTCAGCAGTTGTCACTTACAGAAATTCAGCAAAATTCTGGCTTTCAGAGGCTTTGTCCAGGACCTAGGCTTTTTTTCAGCATCATCATTTTTCTATGCTTTTACTTTTAGTACCCTGAGAATATCATCTTCTTCTTTGGTTTTACAGTTTTGGCTATGGGGGACAAAAAATAGCCATTAATTAGGCACGCTGATACGGTGGTGGTGTGTGTGGTGTGAATATGTAAGGTAGCTAATCAGAAGATTCTCAAGGAAGCAGCACCACTTAGTACTACTCCTCCAACATTAAGTTGGCAATTATCCTCCTTTTAGGAATTTTATCTATGTATCAATTTGGAAGCCGTCCATTAAGTTTTATAATCTCCCCTCTCCCAGTTCCCCAAGAAATATCTGAAGTCTCATGTTTGCTAGAGACCAAAATCCTGTTCCTGGAGAAAAAGATGGATCAACTGGAGCAATTTATTTAATATTTAAAGGAAGGGAATCAAAGAGTGGAGAACATTCTTGAACCTTAAAAGGAGTATGCTACCTGCTTTATAAACAAGGAGTCCTGTGGCACTTTTAAAGTCTAACGGATTTATTTATTGCATGAGCTTTTGTTGGGGGAAAGCACATGTGGAATGCTGACGATGGTAGACTGCATATCCTGGCTGTCAAGAGAACCATTGTAATTTAACCTGACCAGACTGTTCAACTCAAAGACTCTGAGAGCTGGTCCATTTTCCACCCAGGACTTGGGCCTGGCCTACTCTAATGGTAAATTTACACTACAAAAAGTGTTGACACATCTTACATTGACTTTATGTCAACAGAACCTTCTAATATAGACCAGGCTAAGAAGTTAGGTAAGGATAACTGTGTCCTCAGGGTTGTGAAAAATCCAACCCCCCTGAGCAACACAGTTACACCGTCCTGACCTCTGATGTACACAGCACTAGGTCAATGAGAGCTGCCATCTTTTAAATGGCTAGATTATCTACTCCTTATAACTCCTTTACTTTGCTGTGGCTAATTTTTTTCAAAGAAGCACTATTGTGGTTCAGCTGTTTTACTGCAGTGTATTAAGTTTATACAATCCCTTAATATGGGAGGAAAAGTTTGGCAGCTTTCAAATCTAGAACTTTCAAAATTAATTAAGGAATCCTTTCAAAGATGATTATTTAAGCACTTGAAAGGAACTCCCAAATATATTAAGAAGTTCATTTGATCACACGGATGGAATTTTCCTGGGAGAAGGAGGTAGAGGTCCCTTTTAATGGACATATGCAAAGCGATTAGCAGGACAACAATTCATAACATCTAATGTTAAATGTTGTAAGAATATAATAGGAGGCTGCCTTTGCAGGAGAGTATTATATGTTGTGATGCTATTCTGATCTCTATGGATGTTGGATATCCTATCTTTTTTTGTTGGTAAAATACAAACATTTCATTTGTTGCTTGTTGAAAGTTTAATTGTGAAGGTTGTTTTTGTTTTTCCTATTCCAGTTAGTATGACACTTTTTAAATGTAAAGCTCTTTCAGACAAAATACTTAATGCAGATGTAACCCTTCTGCCAGGGCAGGCTAGCAGAATAAGGGCTGGGTTCTGTATCTAGGGGTTTCCCATAATGTAGTAACACCACCACCCATCTCGAGCCCCCTCCCATATTTCTGAGTAATCCTGCACTGTTCCCTGGGCACCCCAAAGGGGTAAGGCTTCCCCACTTGCAAGCACCAATCTGTGTGTAGTAAACAGAACTTTTAATAGTAGTGAAGTGTAATATAAAAGGCCAAATAACAGAGATCAGCACTGATCTAGAAAATCAATACAGAGCAAACTTCCCAACCACCCACACCACATAACAAGACATACAAGACTTAATGGCAAAAATCCTCACTGGTCAGGGGAATCAGTGCTAATCAGGCTTCCATCATCATCCCTCGTATCATAACAACAAAGGTAAAGTCACTAGCAAAAATCGGTACCAATTTGGAGAATCCGTGCTAACTAGGCTCCCAACCAACCCTAGGGTACACAGGGAGTGTCTTTCATGCCAGCTGTCTGCCAGCACCACCTGCTGGTCACTCATTCCATCTAGCGCCGTCCTTTGGCTCTGCCTGCTGTCTGCCAGCTCCACCCACTGGTCACTCACACCGTCCAGCTCGCCGCTGGCTGCTCTCACCTTCTGCTGGCTCATCCTGCTGTCTGCCAGCTCTGCCCACTGGTCACTCATGCTGCCCAACTCACTGCTGGCCACTCTCACCGGCTGCTGGGTCCGCCTGCTGGTCCCTCCATCGTCTGCTTCTCTTCAGTGATTTCAGCTCAGAGAGAGGGTTTCCTCTCTCTGGTGATTTCAGCTCCGAGAGAGTTTGCCTCTCTCTAATGATTTCAGCTTTTAAATCTCAAGTAGCTGCAAACAGCTACTTCTATTAAAATAACAAATGGTCCTCAGACGAAGGCTAGCTAGATTTATCATTTAACAGTGGGGCACTAAAAGGAGGCAGAATGCCTCAAGCACTGCTCTAGAAGGAGCTATGCAAACCCCCACCCCTGTCTTAAACTTTTCCAGGCTTAAATATGCAGTGGCCTCTCTTTAACTAAGGGTAGCTTTCAGCTTTTAACTAACCCAGACAGATTTGGAACAAACAGAGAGTAGCATATCACAAAAAAGACAGTATTGTATATTTTCCCTTCTGTAGAATTACAGATATTGACAGATTTGTGATCAGATTAATCCCAAATACCATTACCTACTATGCCCTGCACCCAGTATGCTAATACCTAGTTGTGCTCTTTGGCTATGTCCACATGTACATCATTATTTCAAAATGAGTTATTTCAAAATAAGATCTTTATTTCAAAATAAGTTAATTTGAATTAAGAAAATGTTAATTCAAATTAAGGGAAAAGCTCAAAGCGAAATAACATGTTTAAACACAGGACTTGCTATTTCGTTTTAGGAGAGGGGCACCATGGGAGGTGTGGCAACTTGGCCTCCTCCCTGGGCCATGGCCCTACCCAATATTGGCTAAAAGGAAGGCACCCTGGGAAGGAGAAGGGCAAAAATGTTATTTTGAATAATGGTTATTTCAAAATAATACGTCCAAATGGTGTTATTTCAAAATAACCATTTCGAAATAACAGCCATTTCGATTTAAAGAAGGTTTAAGCTATTTTCAAATGACGGCTCTTATTTCAAAATGACGGAGCCCATCATTTTGAAATAAGAATACGCCATGTGGACCTAATTTCTTTTATTTTGAAATAACCAGTGTTATTTTGAAATCAAAGACAAGTGTGGACATACCCTTTGTGTTCATGCTAATACAGGATCCATACAGATTAGTTGTTCCCCTTCAGAAGCCACTAGGCACAGCTTCTAAGCCTGCCTTACACAGGTTATTAATCCTTTGTTAGACTAACATAAATCCACTGCATTTTATGCACTGAATGGCTATAGTTTAAATAGCAAGTGGTAATACTGCTGCTTGAAATGCTTATAAAACTTCAAGCAACAGTATTTCACAAGCATCAACATCAATTCTAGACCTTTTAATGGAAATTTGTATAGTAACAATATGACCCTTTGAAAACGAATTGTAATGTTAATACAGCTATCTAGTTATATTATCATATTCAAAATATCTAGTTAAATTACTGTATATTATTTTTTTATATAGAAAATAACCGAACTATTAAAATATTTTTACTTTGTAATGTCAGGTATATCAGATTACTGATTTGATGTAATTGATTTATGAACTGTTGGATTTTTATATAGTCTTTAATTAATTTCACAAAATAGATCAGTAGTGCACAGTCTTACTCACTCATGTAGTGGTTAATTATAGAAGTAGTCTCATTTACTTCAGTGAGTTTAATTCTATAGTGAGAGGTGCTACTTAGTTTAAAAAAATCAGATACTATACCTAAATTTTCTAAGCCATCAGTCTTCTAATTGCCATAACACTTCATTACATTAACAGTAATATATGAAATATATCTAGGCAATTTGCCCAGTGCTAAGTGCAGTGCATAGTTGTCTTCCCTAAGTACTCAAACTACCATTAATGAAAACTAATGACCCATCAAAATTTGCATTGAAAGTACTGCTTGAAATCTCCAAAGGACAGTATGCAATGCTAGTGTAGCAATTTTTGTCACTGTAAATTGCTGTTTCCCAATATGTTGCTATTCTTAATGCTAATTACCCTACAAAAAGGATAAATATAACTATTGTAATGTATATTATAGCCTGGTTTCAGCAGCAAGATTGTAATTAGTGATTGGAGAACACACTCATTAGCATAAATGGAACAATTAAATCATTTAAATTTCAGAATATTACTTAAAGGCTTAAAATAGTGTTGATTTATCCTTTCCTATTTGGTGAAGTTGAAATTCTTTCACATTGTTCTATGTTAAATCAAAAGCTATACTTAAAACATAGGTTGCTGAAAAGATCATTTTGTATTCTTTTTTCTTATTCTGTTTTTATACTTTTATTAGCTTTCCATTGTGATAGTATTATTTTTAGTTTGAATTAGAACTGCTAGTGAACTGTATTTTGGATCGTGGTACATTTAGAGGAAATGAATTCAATCTAACATTCAATTAAAGTTCAGGACTGAAGGAACGAATAAAGTTGAAAGATTCATTCTGAAATTCTGCTTTTTAAGGTACATTTATGGTCAAAGGTAGAAGTCTTGAAGATTGCTTGAAATCAGGCAGTTATCTGGTAGACATTGCCCATTCAAATAGAATCTTAATAATCAGACTGTTTTTGCTCTTTAGTTCTTAGGCATAGCTGGTCAATTCAGCTGCCAGAGCAGTTATAGTTAGCTCAGATTTTTGGTAAGTGGTCACGGGAAGATATTCACCAGGCTATCTAGACTTCAGAACTTCATATTTTATGAAGTTTCATTTCATGCAGTTGAAATGTCAGAATGTGCATTGGCTTCAAGATACTTGAAATCCCAGTCCAACTTTCTTATGTGATTGAGCTCTTTAACTCCCTACTCTTCTACAGCTTCTAATCTTTTTAAAACCATAACCATTCCATGCCCCCTAATTCTCCACAAGGCCTTCTTCAGTATTAAATCCGTGTTTTTGTACTTTTTATTAAAATATTTTTAATTCTTAAAAAGTATAGACAACCAGGAGTCGTATTAACAATAATGGAGAGGAAGACAGAAGAATCACTTTGTGGTATATTTTGATCTATTTCATATTTTTAAATTGTATGGGTGTGGGAGACCATTCATCTTCTATATCCAAAGAAGGCCAATACTCTAAGGACTAGTGATAAGATTTTTCTGTGCTGAATAGTCTTCCAATTTTAATGTCTGTTGTGAAAAAACTGATTCTGTGATTTAAGAAAAAAGATAACAAGATTGTCTAATTACATGATGGGGATTAGCAGAAGAGGTAGGTGGCCTAGATACTGTTTATGAGAGCTGTAATAGTCTCATTTATCAGCACAGTAAGCATAACAGGCTGACTAAATGTTCCATTGAAAGATGTAGAAATAGACTGCACTCAGAGAGAAAACTGCATTTATAGTGTGGGGAGCTATCTGGAAAGAAGCTTGTTGTATAACCTGTTTTTCTGCTTACATCCTGTGGTGAAAAATATTTGAAGCTTTTCCACACCTATTGTATAGAAACACAATGGCTGTTTTGCTAGAGCACCTCATCCCCATATGTTGGTAGGCCATATTTTGGATCAGAAATCTGTTCCACCCCCCCATTTCCAAAGTAGTAAATTGATTATGTGAGAGATTCCACTGATGTAAAGGATGTGCTCAGGTGATATAACGCTATCTCCATATTATCTGTCTTCTTCCTGAAACCCAGACATGAGTTCTTTCACATGTGAGGGTGGAGCTGCAGTAAACTTTGACAATTCATGGCTAATTCAGCAGTCAGTAGGAAAGTGAACATCACATTGCAGTACTGTAAATTATTCTGGGGCCACTTTGATTCATGCAGAAGCTTGCAGGAAAGTGAACTGTGTGTGTGTATTTTAGAAATAGGTATTATAGAAAAAATACATATACAGAGACACATCATGAGTCGTGCACTGAAAGCATCTCAGCTAAACCTTTGAGCTCTGACCCAAAACATTTAATTCTAGAATCTCAGTTGTTCTTTAGAATTATACATTTTCCCATGGCTTCCCTTATGGAACAAGTTTCTGTGTTCCCTCATTCCCTCCACCCCTCGCCTTGTCTTCTGAGACTGATGTCATTCTATATCATATCTATATTAGTAAATCTATATCTGTGATAATTACTGAATCAACCTAATTAAAATTGTATTATAATATCTTGTAGGGATAATCCAGTCACAGACTCCTTAGATATAGACTACTATTGATAGTCATTTATCACATTAAAAGATTACCTTATCATTCAGTCCATAACGAGTGCCAAATTTGGATACATAGAGTTGATAGGCTTCCTTTAATTTCCTATATGTAATGGAATATAAGTATTTCATTGCTTGTTGCTGTGTCTCAGACTAAGAAGGTTCTGCTTTCCAAATACAATTTAAAACAAACAAAACCCACTACTTTACAGGGCCTTCAGAAGCATTTTTTATTTAATGCATTACTTTTATGTTCAGAATATAAACAAGCCATTGATTCAGTCATTTCATGTCATATAAATAAAAGGGTTAGTGGATAAATATGTAACTGCTTTGCTTTTCAGTGCTTGTCTCCCTTTGTCCAAGGACATTTCTGCCCTTGAAATTAAATGTGATGATTTTTTTCCACTTGAAATGAAATTAAGTCTATGCATGAATTTTACCATTCAGATGCCAAAATATCTATTTGGCTCCATAAACTGGGTATTCAGATGTCTAAATAGTAGTTCACACATAATTAATTTAAGTGCAATATTGCACCCAAGTGAAAAAAGAGGACTTTAAAAATGAAATGGAGTTTAGGCCAAGCTGTGAAATTTGGTTTGCACTCCAAAATTGCCCAGTTTCAAAGTGTCCAATCCAGGGTTTTAATTTTATTTTGGTTTATCCTTAATTACAACACTATAGAATCATAGAAATTTAGAGCTAGAATGGACCTTCAAAGGTCATTTAGTCTTGGCCCTGTGCTGAGGCAGGTCCAAATATACCATAATTAGCAAGCTTTCCCTGATATCTAAGCTTAAACTATCCTTAATTCGAATACTAATTGTCCTCCCTTCAGCAGACATGGATAAGAGTTGATCATTGTCCACTTTATAATAGCTCTTTCCATCATTGGGAGACATTATTTCACTCCCTGTCAGTTTTCTTTCCTCAAGATAAACATGCCCATTTTTATTTAATATTTTCTCATTTTTGTAGCTTTTCTCTGTACCTCTCCAGGACTGGATACATTATTTAAAAGGAGGCCTCACCATTGCTGATAAGAGAGAGACAGTTACCTCCTGTGAACTAGATATGACACACTGGTGAATGATACATTCCAGAAAGAAGTTACCCTTTTTTGCAACTGCATCACTTGTTGGTTCACATGCAGTGTGTAATCCTCTTTAACCCCTTTCCAGTAGTACCACTGCCTACTCAACTCATCTTCATTTTGTATTTATGTGTTTGATTTTTCCTTCCTAAGTGTTGTATTTTGCACTTGTTTTTATTAAATTTCATACTGTTGATTTCAGACTAAATCTCCAGTTTTTCAAGGTCATTTTGAATTCTAATCAAATTATTTATTAATTACTTGTACCCGAATTGAAAATTATCATATATTTTTCTTTGATTATAAAGATTTGCAAAGTTAAATCCGTTAATTTCAATCAAGATGTAATGATCTTGAGGGTTCATTAAAGGCCATACTACTGAATGAGTAAGGAATAGAAATTTAATCATATAGACAGGTATCCAGGTGTGTACCTGGGAGCAGCCATATTAGATCTTCTCTAGGGTACGTCTCCCAATTCACACAAAACTGGCCCATGCTAGGGAGTGTCTCTAAATTCACAGCCTTCTACAAGTATATCACTACATCGTCCCCCCCTAAGGAAAACAAGTAAACGTTTACATACATATAAAAGCTAGCTAATGATGCATGCACTAACATGTAACAACACATAACAGCTATCTAAAAAAACATGCAGAAGAACAGTCCATAAACCCAGGATCTGAACTACCTAGAGAAGAGAGGTTACTCACACATCACTCTCAAGTGAGTCTTTACTACCCACTTCTCTCACACATCCTAGCAAGTCTCTATGGGTATGTCTACACATAGGTTTTAAATCAAAATAACACCGGATGTTTCCTTGTTTTGAAATGATGAGCTCCGCCATTTCAAAACAAGAAAAGTTAGAGCAACTCAATAAAACCTGGGTTGAAAATAAAACAAGGGTTAGTTTGAAACTGTTAAATTGAAATAACACCGTGTCGATATGTTGTTTTGAATTAACAGTTGTTTTGATTTAATAGTTTTGCCCTTCTCCTTCCCAGGGTCCCTTTCCCTTTTCTTGTATTGGGTTGAGGTATGGCCCTTCTAGAAGGCCATTTCGCCACACCTCTCATGGTGCCCTTCTCCTAAATCAGAATAGCAAGTCCTGTCCCTGGATGTGCTATTTTGATTTGAGTTTTAGGTGTGGACCTGTTAAATCAATTTAACTGAAATCGATTTAATGACTTTTATAGCAATTTTATTAAATTGATTTAAGTTAAATCAGTTTAACTGCCTGTGTGTGGACATAGCCTATGAGTCTTTCTGGACATTTGATGACTCGACTAGATCTTCTCAGTACTCATCCTTCATTCAGGTCTGGTTCTCTTGTTCCCTGACAGTTTCATTACCATGTGTTGAAGATATCAGATCAGTCGGGGGAGGCATGCCAGAATCTACCTCAACTTCCACGGTGTTGGAACTCTGATCCTGTCAGTTACGTCAAAATGTGTCCCCTTGGTCTGTCTGGACCACATAAGACCGTGGATGCAGCTCTTTATTATAGTACCTCTTTGACCCCAAGTATGAGAGGAGTGATTTCACTGTATCACCTGGCTTAAGGGATGGAAGATCACAAGCCCTTCTATCAAAATAATATTTCTTCTTCCACTTCTGATTTTCTTTCATCTTCCAAATGGTAGCATTGTTCTGAGATTGCAGCAAGTTATCAGTAAATGGTAAATTATATCTGATCCATCTTCCCATTAACAGCTGAGCTGGAAAAAAGCCATTCCCCAGGGATGTACTTTGGTAGACCAGCAAAGCTTTATGCAGATCACCTCCACTTTCAAAAGTCTTTTTCACCAGGTTCTTTACTGTCTGTATAGACCTTTCCATGAGTCCATTTGATTGGGGGTAATTTGGGCTGGGGGGTTTATGATGAAAATCCCAATCAGAGGCAAATTGCCTGAATTTTGCATTGTCGCTGAAGACTTCATCAGGAATTCCACATCTGGAGAAAATTATTTTCATGCCAGTGATCACTGAAGTTCTGTTAGTACTGTGCAGTGTGCAAGTTTCTGTATATAAAGAGTGATAATCAGTGACTATTAAGTAATCCTTTGAATGCCAGGTAAATAAATACACACCTACCTTCTCATAAGGCCTCTGTGGAACAGGATGGGGTCTCAGTGTCTCTGCCTGTTTGCGTGGCTTGTATTTCAAGTATAAAAAGCATTTTTTTACCACATTGCTGGTGATGTGATTGATCTGTGGCCAATACATGACCTCTCATGCTTGTTCTTTGCACTTCTCAATTCCTAAGTGACCTTCATGAATCTTCTGTAGCATTTCTTTTCAGAGGTTCCATAGAATTACAACCTTACCACTGTTGAAAATCACTCCATCTACCACAGTCAGTTCATGTCTGCAGTTCCAGTAGTCTCTCATACTTAGAGAACAACTGCTTATTATTTCAGGCCATCATTTACTTATCACTTCTTTGAGGGTTCCCAATGATTCATCTTGCTCAGTTTCTTTTCTTATGTGTTGCAGTCTCCTGTTAGTTATGGGATTTGCTCTCACAATCATATCTACGTAGGCTTGCACTTCTGTTTCCAGTGTCTTCTCAGGTACCATGGGTGCTACTGCTTTGAAAAGTGCATATGCTGTGAATGTAAATTTGCCCCGATGTGTAGGTCACCAATAAAATGTATTTCTGCAATTTTATCATCATTCTTTGAATCCTTAAATTAGTAATTTTTTGTTAAATAATGCAATCAAGGGCTTGTGATCTGTTTCAACTTCCACCCTCTGTCCATAAATATACTGAGCGAATCTCTCACAGGAAAATATGATTCCTAAAAGCTCCTTCTCAATCTGTGCATATTTAGCATCTGCATCAGTCAGTGATTTGAATGCATATTCCACAGGTTGCCAGTAATCTTAATGTTTTTGTAAAATCACTGCACCAAACCCAGACTGTGATGCATCTGCTGAAATTTTAATAGGCTTCTCTTGAGCATAACATTTCAATACTGGTTCCTGCATTAAGTCTTCTTTTAAACTTTCCCATGATTCCTCCTGTACAGCATCCCAGCACCATTCATTTCTGTACTGTAGGAGTTGTCTCAGTGATGCCGCCTTGGCAGAAAGATTGGGTATGAATTTTCCAAGATAGTTAACTGTTCCCAGGAACCTTTGGGTATCTTTCTTTGATTGGGGATGTGGCATCATTTCAATGACTGAAATCTTCCTCTTATCCAGTTTTACAGCTTCAGGGGAGACAATGTCCCCTATAAAAGTCAGTTCTCTAACTCCTAGCACACATTTGTCCTTACTTAGTTTGAGGTTTGCAGCTCAAGTTACATCTAACACTTGCCAAAGCCAACAACCATGCTCCTCTTCTATAGAGCCCCAGATGATGATCTCATTCATGGAGGTGTCCACACTGCTAACATGTTCCCAGATCATGAGTATAGTTTTGTGATACACCTCTGGTGATGAAGCTATACTGAAGGGTAAGCATAAAAATCTGTATCTTCGGAATGGAGTATTAAATGTGCATAATTTTGAGCTTTCCTCTGTTAATTTTAGCTGCCATAATCCAGAGGATGCATCCAATTTACTGAAATATTAAGCATTTGCAAACTGAGCTATAGTCTCTTCTGAAGTTGGTTGTCTGAAATGTTCTCTTTGTATAGCTCTTTTGAGGTCTCTGGGGTCTAAGCATATGCATGGCTGGCCATTACTTTTTTGCACTGACTAGGGAGCTTACCCATTCCATTGGCTCCTCTGCTTCCTCTATTACTTGCATTGCTTCCATCCTTTCAAGCTCAGCCTTGAGTTTATCACAGAGTGCAAATGGCACCTTTCTAAATGGATGAATAACTGGAGGCATCTGCTTGTTGATGTGGATTGTATGTTCACCCTGCAAGCAACCCAATCCCTGAAACAGGTCCTGATATTCTGCAGAGTGCCTCATAGCCAGATGCAGCATTATCTTGTAGTGAGAGCACTCTTTTTACCAGATTGAGTTTCTCACAGGCAGCCAAGCCCACAATTGATGTCCCCCTCCTGTGGCACTGCAATGAAAGGCAGGCAGTACATGGTGTTCTTATGGTTAAAACTACCAAAGCAGCGCCCCTGCATGGGTATATTTGTTCCAGAATACCCAGTTACTTTTATGTTTGTTGGTTCTAGTTTACATCTTATTCTCAGTCTCTTGTAATCTCGTGCAGACAGAATGTTGAACTGAGCTCCTGTGTCTAGTTTCAGTGGAATGACTGTTCTATATACTGTCAGAGGCAGTGTCTAGTCCCTCTCACTAGGTCTGCTTGATCCCAGTACATCTACAAAGCACTCCTCAGTCTCACTGTCAGTAACTAAATGCACTTTGTTTTTCTGCCGTTGGGATCTGCAGCAGTTTGCAAAATTGTTGTTTCTCACAGTTATGATAGAGTTTCCTATAGGCAAAACACTGTTTGGGACCATGCCATGATCCACACTTGCCACTAGACTGTCTGGACTCAGTCTTCCTGATAGCAGGGATTGGTTCCACATTGCGATTTCAACCACTTTGGCTATATGCTGTTTCCCTCAGTGCCATGCACTGTCCCTTCTGGTGAAGTCATCTCTTTTACTTGTATTTTTACCATTTCAGTGGCCCAACATATTTGGAGGGCTTCATTCAAAGAGATCTCCCCAGTTCTGAGCAGTCTTTCTCTTAACACATTGTCTGTATTGCCACAAATGAGCCTGTCTTTAATCAGAGACTCAGCCAAAGCACAAAAGTTACAGCTTTTACTGTAACATATTGCTCTATGGTGTTATCCAGTTTTTGCATGCATGAAGACATCCTTTGTTTTCAGACATCTCTGGTGTTTTTCTGTTTCCCATTGCAAATGCAGGAATTTTTCTCCAAGTCTTTTTAGTTTCCAAACTCATTCACCATCTTCTGACACCGTGTAATGATCTTGAGTGTTCATTAAAGGCCATACTACTGAATGAGTAAGGAATAGAAATTTAATCGTAGAGACAGTTATCCAGGTGTGTACCTGGGAGCAGCCATGTTAGATCTTCTCTAGGGTATGTCTCCCAATTCACACAACACTGGCCTGTGCTAGGGAGTGTCTCTAAATTCACAAATTTCTACAAGCATATCACTGCACAAGAAATCTTAAAAAAATGCGATAGAATCCTGACCTTGCCCAGCAATTCTTATATTATTGGAATTTATAGTATTCTCATTTAAAAAACAAGTAAATGAACAGCATGCACTAATGATAGTTACAGTTGAAGTTTTCACACTATATGCCCAATTTCATTCCCCCGTCTTATCCCTCCTGTGTACACAAAATCAATTTATTGGTGGAGTTGAGGCAAACTGCTGAAAGAGAACATTAAGTCAATTTGACCAAAGGGTGATAAAACACACTAAGAATAGAGCTATTATACACCATTCCAAAAAGGTCTGGTGATGCGACTACTGGTGTATTGACCCTACCAACCTCTTTCTTGCAAAACATGGAAAGAAGGCTGAGTAAGCTTTCTTTCTTTACTGGACTTGCCAAGAAAAGATATAGTGTCAGGACCAAGTTTTACATGATTAACGTGTAATGATTGAGGTTACTAATGTTTTGTTTAGTAATGCACACAGGGAACATCAGTTACAGCAAGCTTAGTATAGCATTTAGAAAGACTGCTGGAGAATTAATTTAATTTCTCTAGGTCTTTTCTTTGCTGAGGTGTAAACTGGTCACTGGGGTGAACATGGTAATGGGTGGGTGCGGGGAAGAAGGATCTAACATGCTTATAAGACGGTAACAACTCTCCCAAAATTTACCTGGAACAATTGACTCAAGTAATTTTAGGCATACGAACAAGACTCTTGGGTGTTTGAACACTTCCTTAAAGGGTACCTTTCTGCAGGTGCTACTCAAGCTTTGTGGCCATAACCAGGAGACTATCTTAGATGGCCACAATTTATCCCATACTCCGTTCATACTTGGGAGCCCATGTTAGAGTCAGAGTAAGAGATCAGAGGGAGGGATATTATTCCCATGTCATGGTCTGATCACTGCCTCCAAAGTAGGGCATTAAGATTAGAGCAATTTCCTTATTTAAATATATTTTGAGAAAGATTTCAGAAAAACTTTTTGTTCATTTTATGTGAAATTTTGCATTTTTTCTTACTTTTTTATTACAAAAAATGGCAGGGAGTGAGGAAAAACCCACTTTATCTTAGCTTTTTTTTTTTATCTTAGCTTTTTTCTCTCCTAAAAAATTAAAGACAGTGGGATTTTTCACAGGAAAATGAAACATAATAAAAGTCAAAAAAAATTTAATTTACAATTTTCTTTGAAAGCCAAAAATATAGAGAGAAAGGGATGTTTTCTGGTCACAATTCTGCTACCCAAACAAGCCACTCCCATGTTTCTTATCATGGCAAAAGACCTGTTTTGTTTTTTTCATCTTCTGAAGCTGACAGAACCTGAGGGTTTCTAGAGGGCTCTAAAAGGAAAATAAGTTACTGCCTTTTAAGTGTGGAAAACTGTTGCCAGATACGCTACCTACTATACTGCACTCAAGGAAGCAATCAGGTTCATTAGTGCATTTGCAAAAATACAAAGAACATTTTCATCCCCTCTTCTAGATGTTCATGAATTCCTGCAATCTATCCTGGGTTAAGTATAGATTCTAGTTCTTTGAAAACATATTGAGCAACTATTACAATATTGTGTGAAAGAACAGATAATTAGTCTTTTGACTATCAATCAGAAAAATTCAGTTTCTTCAGAGCTGTAGAAAATCTAATAATTAGATTCTCTGCCCCATGTATATCTTCTCCCTTCATATCTGTGTAATAGCCAAGGGATTAAAAAAAGAATTTCATCAGTGCAGGTAAGTGTCAAGAAGGGAATAAATAGAATCTGACTACATTTCGCCCCACCGCTGCCCCCCATATCTGGGTTCCTGAATCCTGGCCTTCAGGGTTCAGTAATGAGAAGTAATAATGCTGTTCAAAGATAGCTACAATGAGATTTTTGGGAAAAAAAAATTGCACTGAATATCGGTTTCTCTTGGCAGTGGGGCAGCTTCTGTCCAGAACAAATACTAAGAACCTAGTCACCTAGTTTTCTGATGATCATTTTGTAACTCTTCATATTCAACTTTAGACATAACTGTCTTGAATAATTTTGTGTCCTCTGAAAACTTTGCCACCTTACTGTTTATTCTCTTCCAGTTTGTGTATGAGTATGTTGAATAACTACAGATCCTTAGGAGGAATTTCTATTGATCTGTTTCCACTGTGAAAACTGTTTATTTAATCCTACCCTTTTCCTCCTATCTTTTAACCATATATCTGTGGCCTCAGTTTGTAACGAGTAATTTTTTTTTGTTTTTAAACAACTGTTAAGACCATTGGTGTTTATGGCTAGAATGTAATTGCATTAACTGTGATAAAAGCAGTGTTTACTGACTGACATGCTATTTATTAATCTGAATACGGAGGTCAAGAACTGAAAGCATGGAGACTGACCTTCCTGCTTATCTCTGAATGTGATCAAGTTAAAGCACATTTAAGGATATTGTGATAATGTTTATGCTGTTATGTTGCTGATATTTTTTGATATGTAGAAGATTATGATTTCCATGGCTTTTGCTTGGGCATCCTTCTCAAGCATACTGTTAACTTTAAGAATGCTTGGAACCCTAATAGGTAGAGGGATAAAAATGACATGAATGTGATTTCTGTACTGACTTTAAGATTTTTAAAGGTTAGTTAAAATGGAATGAAATTGGAAGCAGTGTTTTATTTGACTCAAATGCATACTATTTGATAAGATGATTGCTTGTATTTCAAACAGAAAAAATTACATTGTTTTACAGATAAAAAACTCTGGTGGGCAGACCACAACTTAGCTCAGCTGGGCACCTGCAACAAAAGGGATGGAAGAACTCCCATTGTCCTGCGAAACAAGACTTCAGGTGTTGTACATATGAAAGTGTATGATAAAGCAGCACAGCAAGGTAGATTGTACTTCAAATGTCTTGAAATGACCTTTAGAGTGCCTAATGTATTCCTTTTCCATATTATTCCCAAAATGCACAGAGATGTATGTTTGATCTGATTGGTTCTCTGATATACTTACTGACTGAAAGTATAGTCTCCTATCCACTGTGTATTATTTGATACAATAATTAATAGAAATCTTTCTTTAATATGTTTTCAAAAATATTTGAATATAATGCACAATTCCTGTGATGTTGTGAAAGTAAAATTGGCAGTCAGAACTAAGATTTGTTGTTAGTATGCACCTCTTAAAAAAATTTAAAATTAAATGAATAAAATGGCAGCTGAAAAATCATTATTTTCATTGATGTCAGTGGTTTTAAGCCAATGTAAATAATTTTACTTCATTGACTTAGCACCGGTGTAATTGGGAGTAAGTGACCAGAAAAATCAAGAAATTTTTGTTTTTCTTTTGGAGGAGAATGAATGTATAAGATGTTTTCCCATCATTATAATGAATAAAAAATGCATACACATTGCAAATTGTGAGTTTGGTTTTAGACATATACGCTATCCCATAAAATTAAATGCGTATGTGTAACTAGATTAAAGTGTATGTGTCTGCATTTAAATCTTGTGCAAATTTATCTGTGTTTGTTTCCTTTCTCTATTTCATACACCTGATGAGGTAAACTGTAAACCCAGAGGGTGTCACTTTTTATATGATTCATTGGAATGTGCAAGAGCTATTAGGGAGTGTTGGGGGAAATGGCACAAGTTTGAAGGCCTGGGGAATTGAATGGCAGGGTCTCCACTGCCAGGAGGGATGTCAGACTTGACATCTGTACCTGGAATGTGTGCGCAAAGTCCCAAAGCTAGGGTTAGTGCTAAAATGCTGTCCTTTTCCAGTAAGATAAGGACATGCAGGATTCAGCATTTAGATGCCTTCACAGTCAGTATCCATCAGTGAGCACAGCCAGATTTGTCCCTGTGATACCTCAGTTATCACTGTGCATATAACCACAGACAGAAAACAAACCCTTCATCATAATCTCTCAGATAATGTGTCTTTTTGATGCCACAGTATTACACTATGAGGTATCTGAAACCAAGGCCAGCATTTTTTTAAATCACTGATTTTCATAATGATTTAAATTAGTAAATAGGAAATGTTGATTTAAATAATAATTTGTATCATAGAAGTAAGGTAGATGAGATAATATATTTTATTGGACCAAATTCTCATGGTGCGTTTCCCAGATTTGAAGAAGAGCTCTGTATAAGCTTGAAAGTTTGTCCCTCTCACCAATAGAAGTTGGTCCAGTTAAAGATATTACCTGATCCCTGTTGTCTTTCTAGTATTGTGGTAGTGACACTGCTGCAGCAACACTGCATTCAGCTTTTTATGTTTTTTGTTTGTACTTTTAGTTATGTTTCTAAAGAAAGGTTGATTCTCATTGGTTGATAGCCAGTAAAACGTGATGATTTTCAACTAAATGTGGTCATTAAGGTAAATGTGGTGATGCTTTTTGCTAACAAGGAGGAAACATTCTAGTTAACTACATTTATTTCAACAACTATTTCATTAAACTGTGCTTGGTAGATAAGAAAAAAATTATCCAAACAATTTTTACATTTAAATCTAACTGATTTCTTAAACAGAGGAAGTTAGTGAATTGAACTGATAGTGTTTGGCCACTGCGTGACCTTCAAGATTTTAGAACTAATGGAATTCATCCTTTCATACCTTGTTTCATAGCAGCAGCGTCACTGAAGACCCGGGGCATGGACCTGTGCCTTGCTTCCTGGCCACAGGTCCTGCCCCAATGGCCCTGTTTTTTTGCCATGCCGCCTCCTGCCACTGCCAGCCTGGCCCTAGATCCCTGGCTGGGGAAGTGGCTGAGGGAGGCAGGTGGCACTGCAGGTGGCCCGGCCTGAATTCCTGGCTCGGGACCAAACCAGGAGCAGCAGGCACAGCCCCAGGCAACCCAGCCTAGGACTGGGCTGGAGCGGCAGGGGTTTCCCCGGACACTCGGGGCACTGGCTCTGTGACTCGGGGCATGTTCCCCATGTGCGAGGCACCAGTGATGCCATTATTTCATAGACTGGAAGAAAAAAGCAAGATTCTCCTGTAAATAGTGTCCCCATGGGTGCTCCACCTTAGGTGAGAACACATTTCTCTGTCCTGGATTGGAGAACTTTCTAGCCAGGCTTGTTTGGGGCCATGCAAGTGACAAGAGGCCATCTAGCACAGCAGTTTGGCACTGTCTGATTATATATATGCTGCCCAACTCTCCCTCAGATCCTTCTCCACCATTTGCGGTTTAGGACGAAGTCTAGCCTCCCTCCTTATTTTAGCTCTTCAGAGAGATTTTCTTGTTAAAATTGTGTTCATTTTAGTTAGTTGTTAGACCCCCCCCTTTTGTAATTCGTTTTTAAAAAAGAAAGAAAAAACTTCATCCATGCCCAACTTCCTGGGCTTCAAGGGTTATGAGAGCTGCTGTGATGCCACGCTGGCCTCAGTCAGATGTGACTGCTGTATAAGGAGCACTTAACTCGTATGTGCTCTCACTGTGAGAACTTGAGTGCCAGAGCACAAAAAGATAGTGTTCTGCAGCCCAAACTCCTCCTCATGGAGATGTTCTCTGAGGTCAGCTTCAGACCCTAGTCAAACAGGATCAGCTCCTCAGCCTACAGAGTCTTCAAAGAGTCACTTAACTTCTCTGCATTCCACATGAAAGAGGAGAAAGTTATCCTCACCTCTGGCTAAATCTGATCATGCCAAAGAGGCAGCAGGATCCTTGGGTATGCAGACTGGCAAACCCAAGAGATGGTTCAGTTCAACTCCTTCAGACCATAGAGACAGAAAAGCCATGCCCATCAATCTAAACCAATGGCCAGGCCAGTAAAACCATAAAAATGACCACTCCAATTGCAGCATCAGTGACTTTGGCACTGACCGTACATTCATCTTTGGTGCTGCTCAATATGGTACCTTTCCAACCAAGCTCCGTGCCGACAACAACTGAGGCACCCTCTATAGTGCAAACGGAACTGTTGGTGCAGTCTGCACTGCATGCTTTGCCTCTGGCACTGTCCAACATCCCCATGCCCCAGCTAGTCTCGTTGGCACTGAGACTGAAGCCTGATCAATGGGTGGTGTGCAAATGCACAGAGAAGACAAAGCACTGTGTTCCCAAAGACAAAGACGTCCCAATGGTATCTCCAGGCTCACATCTGGATGGCACTGAGGGCTTTCCAGAACGCTTATCACACATAGGCCCTATATCACCAATTCCCTTCTCTAGTGATGAAGAAAAGGATCATCTAGGAGCCATCTTCTCACCCCACATGGCATCTCCAAGACAAGACTGCAGTCATTATATGCAGGCCACCATGCCACCTTACCCATGGTACCCACAGCCCTGGTACAATCCACCACCCTCAGGTCATCCTCATTGACACACATAAGATTCTTGGTCACAATATTCAGTACCTTCTATGAAAGTGTCTACCTCCAGAGGCCACAATCCACCCCACACAGCAGTACCACCACCACCAAGGCCAGAGGTCCAGTGCTCTCAAGATGACAGAGACAATCCAGAACCCATGTCTCCATGACATAATTCTTCTTTTTTGCCCAGTGAGGCAATCATGCTGCCCCACCACCCATGGCAGTGGATGACTTCTGAGAGTTTCAGGACTTGTTGCAACACAAGGCAGATACTCTTGAGATCTCCATGCACAAAATACCATAGTCCCAATAAAAATTACTTAGAATTCTACAAGTTAAGTCAGCCACCTGTGCTCCCTATGGACAATAGCTACCATCCCTCCTAGTTGCAAGAGATCTGATAAAATATTACATACCCAGAAAAGATGTTGAATATCTTTTTAATCACCCTGCTTCCAATTCCTTGGTTGTTGAGGAGGCCAATCAATGGCATAAACAATTCAACTCCCCCATGATAGGAAAGACAAAAAAATGGGCTTGCTGCGAGGAAAGGTTTACACATCTGCTGCCCTCTTTCTTAGCATATTCAGCACTATTAGTGAACCATAATCATGACAGCTACATTGTTTGCTGATTTATTGAAAATATTCCCAAAGTAATGAATAGAATTGTTGTTTCTTTGATCAGAGAGGGACAGTTGATTTCAAGAACAGCCCTCAAAGCCATTCTTGATGTCATGCACACTGCAGCTAGCATGGTGGCCACTAGTGTCATCCTGCAGAGATTTTCTCAGTTACATTCCATCAATCTTCCGCAAGAGTTACAGATGACAATTGAGGATCTCTCTTTCAACAAGGAAAAGCTGTTCTAATAAAAGACAGATGATACCATGCATACGACTATTAGCAAATCATTAATGGAGTGATCACGAAGAATGAAATGCTGACCAACTGGTTTTAAAATGTGGTGATTTCTGATATCAGCTTTGTACCCATTTATTCTTTTGCACAGAGACAGTCCTGTTTGTCTAACATGTAGGGGAGAGGATTTGCTCATTGTTGCGTTCAGACAGATGAATACTAGATCAAGGCTTCAAAGAGAAGCTGCTGAGATTGAATTTATTTGCAAATTCAGTTGTATTGCCTCAGGACTTAATAGGGACACTGGATTTTTCTCTTATTACCACAGGTGATTTGACCTCATCTTCCTCTGTATGCTCTTCCCCAGTGTTTGAATCTTTATAACTGTTTTGATTTGCTGTTACAGTGTGACCTGTTCCCATGACTTACACTCCCCGGCATTTTATTTCCTCCCATTCTGTAATTTTCCCCATCTTCAAAGTGTCTGACAGAGTGGGATATTCTCCCTTGAAACCTCATGCATTAAATAAATCTATTAGTCTTTCAGTGCTACAGGACTCATTTGTTTTACTGAACTAGACTAACACAGCAGCCCCTTTAGAACTTCACTCAATGAAGGTAGACTTCCTTTTTCTTCTTTTTCAACTTACAATTGGTTTTCAAACTTTGAGTGAACTAATAATTGAGCTGAAGTAAATGAATAAACTGGAATAAAGAACATAGTCATTTGGCACCTGCAGAAGAGGCTACTGCTGTCAAAAACTGGTTGGTCTGAGGTCTTCCGTTGATCCAATGACTCTTCTCATTGGTGGTTTGAGTTTCTTTAGAACATGATTACAAGCACAACTGTTAATGTTGTTTTGTTTTTGTTTATCATTACTCCACTTAAAAGATAATTAACTAAGATAAATTTGGGTTTTTGCTTAGGATAATAATTTCAAATTTAATTTTTTTAAAGAAAAAACTAAAACAAAAACACTGCATTCAATTTAAATGTTTTAAAAATCTGTGTGAAATGAAAATATTTTAAAATTAAAGTCTTGATTTTATTGTCTATTCTACTTAAGTTTATTCAATCAGTCTCCTCAACCGGATCACTGGAACATAACCATTATCAGGATTAGATAATAATAATTTATCTTAAACTTCAAGATTTGTTAAAAATAAAAGGTGACAAGTTGAAAGAAGTCATAATATGTAATCAAAACTAATAATATGACTTGACAAGAAAAAATAATTAACTATTGTATTATATACAATTTTCTTTGGAGCATATTTCATGCATACTTTTTATGGTAGTTTATAATCCTCAGAGGGATCTGTTACACTTTGAATCACTGCCTAGCATGTTGTGAATAGCATCACATGACCTAACATAATAGAAGTGCTATAATAATTAGATATTTAATGAACTGGGAGAATTTATTGATTATTTAAATTCAAACAGTCCATTTTAATTACTAAAGTGAGCCTGGAATAATCTGTGGAATATCTCTATGGAATATATTCCTATCATTATCTGTGTAATACTTGTCACCGTTGCTGCATGTAGATAATGAGAATTAATATGCTTGATAAATAAGTAGAAGTGTGTGGGGGAGAGAGAGAGAGAAAGAGACTTAGTTTTGCATGTGTCCCTTCCAGCATGTAAGCTGTCACAGGCTGTCTTGACCTTTTGTCAGGGGCAGCACAGGCTGTCAGCTACACTCACATTTCTGGTCCATCTTGGTGCCTGGTTTTGGGTCAGAGGTGGGTGTTTGTGTCTTCAGGGGGCTATACCCTGCCTCCTGCAGCTCTGCCTGTGGCTGGCACAATGTGATGAGGATGTGCACTGAGAATCTGGTGTTATATGCATGGCTGGGACCTTGGTGTGGGCACAAGTTAGTGTGGTGGTACATCTGTGGAACAGCAATACCTGCAGGGTTTGCCCCACTGGGGGCTGGGTGTGGCAGCTCCTATGCAGTCCTGGGGCAAGATCCTGGCTGGTGCCTTTTGAACTAATTGATTGCCATTGAGCCCACTTGAATGTGAGTAATTTTACCAGTCTCCTATATTCAGCATTGGGAAATATGATCACCCTATTTATGAATCTTGTTACTTAAATATATCAAAGACCTTTTTTCCCCCTGGGAAAATATTTCTTAATGCTGATTGTTTTAAGGAATAAAGGGGACATTTTCCTGCTGATGTATGGTTTTATAAATACCCTGAAGTTATGCAGTTTTTCATTTAATGCCATGGTAGTGAAGTTTTAGCAGTTACTCATGGAATGCTAAACTTCAACTAGACATGTCTCCAGCTTCAGCATTATTATAGTTTAAAATTCATAAGCTTTCCTGTTTGAAAACTTCAGTATTTCTAGGAACTCTTCTGATGATAAAACTATTCAGGGCTGTTTTGTTTTAGTGAGATTTATAACCTATTTTAATTTGCGAATGTAAATTGTGTTATACTGAGATTTTCATGGTTTTCAGTCTGTGTGTGTCTGCAATTACAAATAAATCAGGTGAATAAAATTGTTAAATTAGTACTAAAATGTTAATGAATTGGTATAAAAATACTAAGAGTAATAAAGAGGACAATGCAAACTTTTAAACTTCAGCAATATACACAGAGTCAAATTAATCCATTTTTGTTTTCATTTTTTTCATGCTACAGGTAGTAATTCCTGTCAAATAAACAATGGTGGCTGTTCCCAGCTTTGCTTACCAACATCAGAAACTACCAGAACCTGCATGTGTACAGTGGGTTATAACCTCCAAAAAGATCGGATGTCGTGTCAAGGTATTCCACCTTTCGTTTCTTATTTTTGCTAAGCTAAATGTTAGGACAACACTGAGACAGAAGCAGCATCCTTATTAATTTTACTGAAAAGAGCATGGCTAGATTATGGCAGAGGAAAGGAGTTCACACTCTAGCTAAGGCTTAATTGCCCTTTGATTCTAATTTCCATATTTCAGTTCCTCATAACTTTCTCAGATTTATGTTTGGGAAAAAAATAATGCCAGAAAAATTGAATATGTCCCTTCCTATGTCATGCTTACCCAGATTAGCAGGAATATTTAGAAGGGCAGAGCCATCATTATGGTACAACTTCTTACTATTTTCACATCCACTAGATCTCAGTTTTCACAAACCGTGCAGGCGTACATACTTTTTATGAGAGGCCTCTACTACAACAGGATATGAAGCCATTAATGTTAATATCTTGGAATCTGAAAAGATTAATTTTCAAGAAATAGCTGTTGATAGGAGTTACAGTAGTTACTTTTCATAAATTCTAGAAAAGATTTTGCTTCTAGAATATATTATAGAAGTTTAAAAAAAAACCTTTTCCAATTTATTAAAAAGCTTTTTAAATTGAACATTCGGAAGCTTCCACAAAGGTTTTAGGCTTTTCTTTTCCCCCACAAGAAAAACATAAGTTCCCAATAGGTATGACATTTAGTGTGGAACTTCAGTTTCTCAAGAGCCTGCCTATACTGAAATCAATGACAAACCATGCTTACTTTTTTTCACCTTTTCCCAAAAGCCTGGTTGAATTGTGCACGTGCAATGGCCTGAGAAGCAGCATGTATCCCCTCAGCTGTTCATCCTTCTTGTGAGCATTACAGATACCTCACACCTTATCTTGCAGTATTTCCAGAGCCAAGGACACACCTGTCATGCATAACATTGCCATGTCATTCAAGCAGCCTGGCTGCAAGCAGTAGAATAAAACAGCTGGTACTAGCACATCATCTGATCATGGTGGACCACCGTTTCTACACAATCCAGTTGTTCAAGAACAACAATCTCAATTAATATGTCCAGATTTATTTAACAGAAATTGACAGCTGTCCAGTACGCTGCATTATGAAACATTTATGAAAATTTGTTTATTTTGATTGTTAATCTATAATTACAGAGTTTTGCTTTTATTAACTATTTAATTTTCCCTTAGGTATTGAGTCATTTCTAATGTATTCTGTTCATGAAGGAATTAGAGGAATACCTCTTGATCCAAATGACAAAATGGATGCACTAATGCCTATATCTGGAACTTCATTTGCTGTGGGCATAGATTTCCATGGAGGTAAATGAAATATTATGTAGCTTTATTTTATACATACATTACAAGGCTTATTTTTCAAAACTGCTGAGTCAATTCTATTTGAAACCAATGGGAGCTTCTACTTCTTGGCCCCTCCCCCCCACCAATATCCTTAAATACGTAGCAGAACATAGTAGTCACAGTTTTAAGCTGCGATGCTCTGGTTTTGGAGATGGGCATATGTAACAGGAAATTGTAATCAACTCTTATTTTTGAACATGAGACTTTATGTATAATTAGGAAACACAAGTAATTAATATATATTTAGAGGACTATTTATTGAAAATTTATCAAGCTGGATTTAGAGGTGGTTCACACGTGATTTCATATTTGCTGTTTTTCAGACAAATATGATGCATATACAATGTAGAGGGACAGATTCTCTTCCCCACTCTGCTACTTTTGTGCCACTCAGGTAGTGGAGACTGGCCAAATTATCCTACCTGGTAATTCTCCCTGCATTAGGGAGTCCTTAGTATTCATATAGCCAGTATAGCAGACATCTGTATGCCATGGAAGGTTGGTTGGAGATGATTTGAAAGATGTATTGTAAAGCTTGAAGGGATGCTTGCTGTAGCTAGGTTGAGGGTCTGACATGGTAAAGTGATCAAAATCAGGGCAATTTAAATCACTGATAGAGATTACAATTTGAATCACTTGATTTCTTTTTTTTTTCAAGTCATTAATTTAAATCTGATTGAAGCTTTTTAAAATTAATCAGAAAATTTGTGCTGTTGCTACCTTTGATTAAAATTTAGACTGAACTAATGTTGATTAAAAAGTGGCAGGATGTGTGATCTCAATATCATAAAATTATTACAGGCACACTTAAGGTACGTATACTCACATTCAGAAATAATTATATTGACTACAGTTGGGCTGCTATTTTACTTAATGTTAAGTATTCGTTATTATTTCTTACTTTAAAATAAAGTTTTCAGTGTGAACAATTAAAAGTTTACTTAGAGTTCAGTACATTCAATAATTGTGAGCCTTTTTCATACATGCAGGTCATTTTTTTCCTAAAATAAATAAATGTTAATGTTCTAAGAGTGGGATTCACAAAACCATGTAAGTTCCTTGTAAGTACAAAATCACAAACTGCAATTCCTGATCAACAAATATAGTCTGGTTGAAACAGTTCAACTTTTTTACATATGGAAGTTCAATAGGAAGGAAGGCAGTGTTGGCCGCTAGTATTACACAGACATGAAATCTGCTGGCATTCAGACCCCGACCACTGACTCCTGGATATTTTACAGAGCCAGGTACCATCCATGGTTACCTTCCCAATTACTGAGGCCATATTGGAACAAATGAGAAAGATTTGGCATAAGCTAGCACCTCGTGTCCCTATCCCAAAGCAAGTCAAAACACTACCTTGTGCCAGCCAAATGAAATGACTTCTTATTTTCCCATCCTCACCCTCACTGATAGTAGAGGCAACTACAGATAGAACTCAGCAACACCCTCAGAAATCCACTCCCCTGATAAAGAGTCAAAGAGATTTGACCTTTTTAGCAAGAAAGTTACCTCTTCAGGCCTCCAATTTCATATGGCCAATTACCATGTTCTGTTGGCTAAATAAAATTTTAACTATTCCTCAAGGGTTTCAGAGTTTAAAGACAAACTCCCTGTAGAAAATAATTCCAATCCTTTTTTAAAGGAGGAAGGTTGTTGGAAAGGTAGCTCTCAGGCAGTGAGAGATGCTGAAGATGGAGCATCTTGATCTTTGACCACAGGACTGGTCTTGTGCTGGGATTCGTGGCTCCAGTCACCGGGCTTCCTAAGAGAAATCCAAAATATTATCCGAGACCTCCTCTTTGATCACTCCAACCTGTTCAATGTGAAGATAAACAAGTTCCTGCATTCCCTAAAGTTTCCAGATTCAGCCTGTGGTCCCTGGGGATCTGTACTCAAGTTCCTAGATGGAAACATCATAAACAACCTTTTAAGCCATGACCTTCATATCCTCCTTACTACCAGCTCCCATCTGAACCTCCTTGCAAGCAGCTAAAGACTCAGAAATCCTGTTTTCCATTTGCCACTGTCCTACTCTCTATGTACGACCAGCCATAGGTCAACAAACTCTTTTGACATGCAGACCAAGACCAGCATACCACGACAGATGCTGCCTACTTCACCTCTGATTGTCTGTGGAGTGTGTCTTAATTTCTCTGCCCACAGTTGGATACCATTACAAGAGACAAATGAATTATGCATATTATCCACGGTGGGTAGTCCATAGAATTCCTCTTCTTGCCCCCCCTTCAAAAGTCTCTCCCAAAATCCATTTGGCAACTGATCTCATGAACTGATTTTTCAACATGGGGAAAAGCTCCATGCTACAGCTGGGAGTGATGAATGGTTCTGCCTCAGCATGAAGGGAGAAAGGGTTCTACTTTCTATATGTCCTAATCTTCAGAAAGTGCAGAGATGGTGATCCATTTTGGATCTTCAATACTTAAGTATCTGAAGTTCAGAATGCATGTGCACACATCTATAATCTCCTGCCCTCAGGATGGAACGTGGTTCACAGGTCTCAACATGGAAGATGCCTATTTTACATGTGGATCTTCACCCACCAAACAGACAGATTCTGCAGTTCAGAGCTGGCCAGGAGGATTATCAGTTTACAACAGAAGCCAGGATGTTCACAACTGTGTTCAGGCTTGTGGCAACCCAGAATGGATGACAAGAATTTGCAGTGTTGCCATATCTGAATGACTGTCCCAGTAGGACATTGTTGCAGAAAGGTATATTAGTGATATGTTCTCTTTGGTGCCCCCTTGGTATCTTAGAGGTCTATGTAAATGAAGACAAATCTGTTTTGTCACTCACATAGATAATCCATGCTTTCTCCAAGTTTTTCTGCCCTCAGATAAAATTTAAACAGTGAACAACCTGATATCTTGCATTAAGTGCAAGCTTTGAACTATAGTGCACCAATGCCTCTTGCTGCTAGGCTACATGGCTGAATGTACCTATGTGACACCCTTCACTAAACTCCATGTGCAGTGCTTGTAAACCTGTCTCCCCTCAACCTACTGGCCATATGGAATGCATTGACTCTACAGTTCTTGACTTCTTAGCTTGGTAGTCCAATTCTATCAAAGTTTTGTTGGTGACTCTCTTCAGCCCACCCATACTGAAGACCAGCATCTTGATGTACAGCTCCTTTACAGGATGGGATGTTATTTGGACCACTGCACAGCTCAAAGTACAAGGACCCCATGGGAGCCCCAGCTGTGTATAATCCTGGTTGAATGCTGAACAGTGTGCCTCACCTGAAAGGTCTTCCTCCTCCTCATACATATTGCTCATATGCAAAAAATGTCAAACAATATCATCACAGTGCTCCACGTAAGCAGGGAGAAGCAAAGCCTCTTCCTCTCTGTTTGGATGCAGTCACACTGTGGAGCTGTTGTAACAGGAATCAGATTACCATGAAGGCCACTACTTCTCAGGCATTCAGCATTCTAACCAACATCTTTGCATGGTGGGGTACTCCCCTATGGGACTCTTGGAGTCACATATAAATAGAAATCTTTCCATATATTGCTCCAAGGGAGTCATAGGCAGCAACTTCCATGGCAAAGTTCTTCCCTGGACAAACAGCCTCAAATATATTTTTTTGCCTGTCGCCCTCATAACAATTTCTATGGAAGGTCCACCGCAGCAGAGTCATTGTCATTGTTCTAGCACTCCCCCGGCCCAAACAGTTTTGGTTCATGGACTTCCTGAAGATGTCCCCACACACTTCCATCAGTATCTGCCTCTGGGTCTCTTCACCAAGACTCATTACACCACATGGCATGGTATTTACATGGGTGTCAGGAATAGCAAAATCATGTTCTGCCCCATTAAGGAAATCTAATCAAAGTAAAAAAGATTCCAGTAGAGCCTATTAGCAGGCTAAATGGCACTGCTTATAAGACTGGATGTGATAACAGCAATGTTCCATTAACACTGTAGGCATCCCAATTATCCTTGACTATCTCCTCACCTTGAAGATGATAGGTCTAGTCCTTAGTTTATTGTGAATGCACCTTGCACCAACTAGCACCTTTCTTCCCATGACTGAGAGGTTTTCTACTTAATGGATCCAGCTAAAGTGGTATGTATGAAATGCTTGACCAGCACCTTTCCACCAGTCATTAAACCCGCCACTTTAATAGACCCTTAAACTAGAGCTGTCAACATTCACAGGTCCACTCTTGCAGTGCCATATTATTCCTCTCAATCAAGTGTCATTCTTAGTAGCCATCAGATTATATGAGCTGACAAGATAGTGGCTGTGATGGCAGACCTTCCTTATATAGCATTCCACAAGAAGAAGATCTCTCGTTGGTTACGAAATTCCTGAACAAGATTGATAGATATGGAATTCAGAAAAATCAATTCAGCTACCTCTGTTTTTTCCAAAGCATCATGTTTCTTCTGAAGACAAGAGCCTGTACTACTTTGATGTCTGAGGCACCCTAGCATTCTATCTCTAAACATCTATGCTGCCAGCTTCCTCACACTTTCATCCACACTGAACATTTCTTGAAGTCTCCCATGAATAGAATACACATAGAGATCAGCCCTCAAAGAAGAAATGGGGGCTACATATTATAACTAGAGGTTTTTCAAGGTGTGTCCTTTTCTGTGTTCTGCTACCTTCCCTCTTTCCTCTCTGCTTTGGATTGTATTGCATTTCTGTAAGAAGAACTGGAGAAGCATCAAGCTGTGTCTTACACCCTTGGTTTGAAAATGTGTGGGAAGATCATGATCATGTGCAAGTCAACAGACACTGTGTGGAAGAATTTCTGGAGCTGGGTGCATAGCATGCCATGTGAAACATAGGGAGCATACGTCTTGAAGAACCTGAAGCTGAAGTAAGTAACCTCGCTTTCTAAGGAAGATTCATCAGGACAAGACTCAGATGATTTTTAATGTCTGTGGTTTGGGTGTGTCCGTTTGATACTCTGATGGATGAATCTACCAGTCAGTTTTCCTCCTCCAGTTTTTTTTTAACCTCTCAAACGTCATTTCAGAGAACCAGAGGCTAGTACAGCACCTCGGTTCAGAGTCTGAAACTTGACAGCATGGCAACTAGTCATTTGAGTTCTCTGGACAGAAGCTGTTCATCAGTTGTACACAGCTCGATATATTTTTCAGTTGTGTTCTACTCAGAATCATATTTCACTTTTGGATAATTCAGTTTCAAATATCTGGATCTACTTATTGTAATTGAAACGTGGGCTTTTCAGTTAGCTTTGTAAGAGTACATCTGGTTGCTGTGTAAGAGTATTATTCACCTATTGATGGTCATTTTTTTAATTTTTACCTACTGTTTCTAGGTTTTTAAAGGGACTAACTCATGCCTATTTGACAATTAAGGAGTCTTTCCCTACCTGGGACTTATGTGTGTTATTTACATCTTTTGAAGGATCCTCCCTTTAAGTCCACATAATCATATTCTCTGCATCATCTTTCTACTAAAACCACTGTTTTTAGTTGCTGTTAAGTCAGGTTGTAGAATGGGTAAAATTCAAGCATTAATGGCTGCACCATCTTATGCAATATTTACACAGGGACAGAGTAACTCTCAAACCACATCTGACATTCCTACTGATAATCATCTAATCTTTTTGTGGCTTTTGACAGTTAGTCTAAAGGCAATAAGCCCTTTAATCTCAAAAGCTTTCTAAATTGGTTACATACAGCATTAAAATTTCCTACTGGTTGAATAAATTGTTTTTTCCTTCATGAGTTAGGGGACATTCCACTGGTGATCAAATAGCAGCTGAGGGTTATTTAAGACGTGTCCCTTTCCCTGAAATCTGTAGAACAACTATTTGGAGTATGAGTTATACATTGAACAATCACGTCTCCATTGTCAGCTTCTAGGTCAGACGTTTTGTTTGTCAGGGCTGTTTTACAGCCACTATTTATATAGGGATTCCAACTCCCTAGCTTCTGGGCAACTGATATCCACTTACCTACAGTGAGGGTTTTGTGAACAAATGCTCAAAGAGGAAAGCGTTTTATGTGGTTATGGTAACTGAAGATCTTCAAGACACCTTTGTCCATCTAGATCCCCAGATCTACTGTCCCTCCCCATTGATATAGAATCCTTACTCAGAGTTCTATATTGGTGAAAGAGCTGAATGATGCTGCATTTTATACCTTTGCTGTTGGGCATGGAAGTGCATGCAGGGCATATGCACAGTCCAGAATAGACTCTGTTGCGTGAAGGATTCCAGGCTCACAAGCATGAAACACAAATATGTACAAGTGGGATCTGTATAGACAAAGTTTCTAAAAAGTCCCAGTTACTGTAAAGTAAGTAATCTTTCTTCAGGTATTCAGGAGGAGCAGGTCCAAAGCTGCCCAGGAAGAGGAGAACCCAAGCAAGAGACCTAGCTCAACCACATGTATGAGCAAATGACAGTCTGGCAACACTTAGGGTATGTCTACCCTGGTGGGGCTGAATGGATCTCTGCAGTGGGATCAATTGAGCAGGCTCTGGAGACCTGCTCAGTCAATCCCAGAAGTGCTCTCTGGTCTGTCATAAATCCACCCCACCTGAAAAGAATAAGTCTGCATCCACTGGAGGGTTTCTTCTGTTGACACAGCGCAGTAGAGATGCCTCAGTACAGCAGCACAGGTAAGTTGACAAGAGATGTGCTAGCTACTTAATGTAGCTTGCGTATCTCCTGTCCACCAGTGGCATCAGTGTTGACCAGTCCTTAGAAACTCTGTGGCTGTCGAAGGTTCAGAGGGTAACTGCACATTTTTTATATTCCAGTTTCACCTCCTGTAATCTATAATGGAAATTAGCTAGACTATGCTACATGTTAGTGAAACACTGTTAGTTGCTTTGAGAAAGAAACTTGATTGCAGGTGCTTTAATGGGACAAAAATATTTGAATGTTAGGGAGACATAGCATTTCGCATGGCAGGGAGCTGAGATACAAGAGTGAAAATCAAATGAATATGGTACTTCTGGTGGGAAAAGAAGTGTTATTTTTCTGGACAAATTCATTGGCAAGTAAAATTTCAGCATGAATTATCATTGTATTTATTAAGATTGACAGCAGATAATATGCATTTGTGATTGATGCATTGTGCCCAAAATAGCTGAATAATGTAAAGAAAATATGTAAGAGCAATCATTAACAAATTTAGACTTGTATCTAGAAGGCATACCATTGTTGCCTCCTGATATGCTGAAGGTCATGAAGGGTGCTACCTAGTGTGAGGTGCTCCCTACATGTGGAGTTGGAAAATCCATTGGGGGCTATGGCCATACTTGTATATAGGGCTGCTGATCATCTCCAGATATGCAGGATTGTGATTCTTAGCCATATATATGACCTAGTGGGTAGATTTGCAGCAGAGAGGTTCCCAGACTGTGGTAGGATGATAGATGGCTGTTGCATCCCTGTTTTGACATAGGCCCACCTTGCCAACAGAAAAGGCTACTTTTAAATGGTTACACAAGTATTGGTAGATAACTAGGGATACTTCCCTGCTATCATTGTAGGCTGATAAAGGGAGGTTTATGAAATGATATACGAAATTCAGCTACAGTTCCAGCAGCTGCAGAATAACTGTTAAATGTATTTTGGTAGACTGAGAGAACATCAGCCATGTTTACATACATGCTATGTCTCAGTAAGAAAAATATCCTAATGGTTATAGGTATAGTGTGATATCAAGGGCAGCAGGTACTCTGACAGTGAAAGAAAGATGGTACTTAAGATGCAGAATGCTGAGAGTTTTGTTCTGTAGTGGCTAGTTAGGGTTACTGCAGGGTAATCAGAGGCACATGAGATCAGTTAAGACCCAGACAGGTCCCTGATAAAAGTCTCCCTGCCATGAACAGACAGTGCACAAGCTGGACGTGAAATGAGAGAGGTGCTGCTCTGAGCTGAGGAGCATTTATGTGGTGAAGAGCAGTATTGAGCAGAAGAGAAGAAAGAAACACAGAGAAAGGTATGGGACCCCAGAAGAGGAAAAGCTTGTGTAACTGGACTGAGTTACTCCCCAAGCACTGGGGAGCTGGAACAGTAGAAGGTGGAAGAACAGAGGAGGGAAAGTAGACCAGGGGATATTGGTGCACATGAGAATACAGCACCAGCAGCAAGTTGCAGCCATTAGTAGGGTCCCTGGGCTAGGAGCCAGAGGAGCAGGCGATCCTGAGTCCCTACCCCCCTCCAAGCTGTATTCATAGAATCATAGAATCCTAGGGTTGGAAGGGACGTCATAGGTCATCTAGTCCAACCCCCTGCCAGAGGCAGGACCACTCCCACTAAACCATCCTAGTCATGGTTTTGTCCAGCCGGGCCTTAAACACCTCCAAAGATGGAGACTCCACCACCTCCCTTGGCAGCTCATTCCAATGTTTCACCACTCTCCTAGTAAAAAAGTTTTTTCTAATACCCTGCCTTGACCTCCCTAACCGCAACTTGAGACCATTGCTCCTCGTCCTGTCCTCTGTTATTACTGACAACAGTCGAGCTCCATCCTCCTTAGAGCATCCCTTCAGGTAGTTGAAGGTTGCTATCAAATCCCCCCTCAATCTTCTCTTCTGCAGACTAAATAAGCCTAATGCTTTCAGTCTTTCCTCATAGGGCTTGTGCTCCAGCCCTTTAATCATTTTGGTTGCCCTCCTCTGAACTCTCTCTAGCATGTCCCTGTCCTTTTTTGTAGTGGGGAGCCCAAAACTGAACACAGTATTCTAGATGTGGCCTTATGAGTGCAGAACAGAGGGGAATGATCACATCCCTTGATCTGCTGGTAATACTTCTTTTGATGCAGCCCATTATGCCATTAGCCTTTTTGGCAGCAAGAGCACACTGCTGACTCATATCTAGCTTCCCATCCACCATGACCCCCAGGTCCTTTTCTACACTGCTGCTACTTAGCTGAATGTTTCCCAGCCTGTAGCGGTGCATGGGGTTTTTCCGTCCGACGTGCAGGATTTTACACTTGTCCTTATTGAAGCTCATAAGATTTCTATTGGCCCACTGTTCCAATTTATTTAGGTCTCCCTGAATCCTGTCCTTGCCCTCCAATGTGTCTACTGTTTCCCCCCAGCTTGGTGTCATCCACAAACTTACTGAGGATGCAGTCTATTCCATCATCCAGATCATTGATGAAAATGTTGAACAGAACCGGCCCCAGGACCGACCCCTGGGACACACCACTCGTGACTGGTCGCCAGCTAGACATGGATCCATTGATTCCTACACGCTGAAACCGTTGATCTAGCCAGTTTTCTATCCACCTTATAGTCCACCTATCCAACCCATACTTCCTTAATTTGCCAATGAGAATGCTGTGGGAAACTGTATCAAAAGCCTTGCTAAAATCAAGGTATATCACATCAACGGTTCTTGCTGCATCCAGAAAACCAGTCATCTGATCATAGAAGGAGATGAGGTTGGTCAGACATGATTTACCCTTGGTAAATCCATGCTGACTGTTCCTGATCACTTTATTTTCCTCTAAGTGTTTGAGGATGGATTCTCTGAGAATCTGCTCCATAATTTTTCCAGGGATTGAGGTGAGGCTGACTGGTCTATAATTCCCCGGATCCTCCTTTTTCCCTTTCTTGAAAATAGGCACTACATTTGCTTTTATCCAGTCCTCTGGCACCTCCCCCATTCTCCATGAGTTTTGAAAGATAACGGCCAGTGGTGCTGCTATCTCATCGGCCAATTCCCTCAGCACTCTTGGATGCAGTTCGTCCGGCCCCATGGACTTGTGCACATCCAGTTTCTTTAAGCAGTCCCTAACCTGACTTTCCGTCAGCAAGGGCCTGTCTTCTTCTCTCCCATGTGCCACACCCATGGTAGTGGGCTGGGAGCTGACCCTGCCTGTGAAAACTGAAGCAAAAAATGCATTGAGCACTTCAGCTTTTCCCTCATCCTCTGTCACGAGGATGCCTGCCCTATTCAGCAAGGGGCCTACACCATCCCTGATCCTCTTGTTATTAACATACTTGTAGAACCTCTTCTTGTTATCCTTTACATCCCTCGCTAGCCGCAACTCCATTTGTCCTTTGGCCTTTCTGATTTCATCCCTGCAGTCCCTAGCAATATCTTTATATGCCTCCTTGGTCATCTGACCAAGCTTCCACTTCCTGTAAGCTTCCTTTTTATGTTTAAGCTCAGGGCAGAGTTCTCTGCTAAGCCATTCTGGCTGCCTCACATGTTTGTTCTTTCTCCTAATTGGAATGGCAACTTCCTGTGCCCTTAGCAGGGTTTCTTTAAAATATAACCAACTCTCTTGGACTCCTTTCCCCTTCAGATTAGCTTCCCAAGGGATCCTGCCCATCAGTTCCCTGAGGGAGCCAAAATCTGCTTTTTTGAAGTCCAGTGTTTTTGTTTTGCTTCTTTCCTTCCTTCCTTTAATCAGGATCCTGAACTCAACCATGTCATGGTCACTACTGCCTAGCTTGCCATTTACCTCTGCGTCCCTGATCAATTCTTCCCTGTTTGTGAGCAGCAGGTCGAGCAGTGCAAGGTCCCTAGTTGGTTCCTCTAGCATTTGTTCAACCCCATTTGATGAACCGCCATTGTCAGGGAGACAGGACAATGGGTGGTACCCTAATCAATAGTAAGAAATAAAAGTGCAAGACGTAAGAGGAGAGCTGGCGATTTACCATGGTACCCATTGCATCCTGCCACCAGGGTGAAGAGGAGCTTTGGATGTGCCTGGAGCTTTGGATGTGACTAGGGATTGTGTAAATCTGACTACACCTTTATAAGTCCTGGAGGTTTGTGTACCACTGTGTAATCTGCAATATGTATTGTGAAATAATAAAAATTTTATTGTTTAAAACCAGAAATTTATTGAGTGGCAAAAACAATGTGCAAAAAATCACAGTAGAAACTTTTAACATAAATTAATGGAAAATGCCATTCCTAGTCCCTCTTCTTTTTCCACCTTATCAGAGTCAGGCACTCTGTGGCTGTGGACAGGCACCCCTACAGGCCACAATAGAGGAAGCTGCTGATAAAAACAGACAGACGTAATGTTGAATTTACAGTTACAATAGAAAGGGAAAGATAACTTTCAAAATACCCTTTTCTTATTCCCTTTTGAATAATACATGCTTATTGATACATCAGCTTTGGAATACCTGCTTAGAGCCATGCGAGTTAGAGGCATGTAGGATTCAGCAGGTAGATCCAGTCACAACAGACTGGGCTCCATGTGGGAAGTGGGGCTATACCAAGTCCTGACAGTATTTTTGCTGAAGCATATGGAGCATTTGATACAGACTACTATAGGGGAAGGATGCTGAACTAGGTAGATCACTAGGTCGATTCATTACAGAACTTCCTATATTCCTGTGAATTTCCAATTTGGATGATTTTTTACTATTTTTTTTTAAAAGCATATAATTTTTCTCCCAAAAGAGAGTACCAGTTTTGCATCTGTTCCCCACCCCCCATACTTGGGGCCTTGTTTTCAGTTCTTTTTCTTTGACAAGGGTGTAAGTCAAAATTCGAGACTCTTGTCTCATTGGTAATTATGAAAATAATTGGCTTTTCTCCATAGTAATCCCAAAGATGTTACCCTTTCTAGTGTAACTTTCATACTTACAACCAACCATTAAAATAGCCTCATGTGCTGTATCAGCCCTTCAAAGGGCAGGGCAAACAAATTATAACCTACATTTCTGAAATCCCTTTCTATAACTAGCAATTTTGAGGTGTGAAAGAGTATCAATGTATCCTGCCCTTTTTTATGTATGCTTTGATATGCTCAGCATTCATCAACCCAGAGGAGTAAGGTTTTTTCTTTTTTCTTATTTTTTTCTTTTCTTTTCTTTTTTTAATGAAAGTGTTTTGTTTTTGTTTTGAATTGGAATCTTGTTTCTGAAACTGAGTCTGATAGGTTTTCATACTCTGCTTTTTTGGCCTATTTAGTGTTTCAGTATAATTTATATATTTTCTTATCTAAAGTGATATATATTTCCATTTTAAATTAAAATATTTTTTAATTACTCTAGGTTGATGAGAGTCATACTTTTAACACTAGGAATGTTCTTTCCAGGTACTTTATCAGATACTACTAATATGTTTTTTGAAGACATCTGTTAGATTGAAGTGCTAAACTACTTATACATCTGTTTTAGGAAACAAATATTGCATACTTGATTAATCTGGTGGTTTTAAGGAACACTTTTTTTTTAAAACTGGTTTATTTAAAAAGATCAGTTTTCTGAGTTCTAGCCCAGAGACCCTGTAACAAGCAGCCACTCTTCCTGTACAATCTTACCTCTTGCTTCTGTTTCTCTGAGCTTCTTTCTATATATCTGGTTCATGTCCTTGCTGCTTCTTCCAAGGGCCTGCCCATTCTCTACTGTTGCCCTCCATATATAGCTATGGGAAGAGCTGGCCTGGCCATCACACTGTCCCTGGTGCCTGCTTCTAATTTGAACAAGGCAGACTCAGATTGTGTGGACCCAGTGCCATGGCTATAGCTCTTTAGCACTTCAGGAAATGCAGCATGATGCCTGGAATGGATGGGACATTAATTGTGTTCCAGGAAAGCAAAAATTTCCTGCCCTCTCTGCCTGGTGCCTTGGAATCCGGACAGCGCAGAGGCAGGCCCTGCTGATTCCAGTTGCTTCCAGCCTAAACCTCCCTTGCTGTAGCCCACCTGAGCTGATGATCTCTTGCTGGCCTGGTGTGGGGAGCCCATCCTATCACAAATCTTAACAGTTATTTGAAACAATAGGAGATAGTGTTTTCATGTAGTCTCAGCTACTCAGTATACTTTTTAGGTAATTTACATATAAAACATAGCCTTTCCAAGTGTGTCTTAAAAAACAGAATATCCTTATAAATAGAATAAGTTGTTAACTCTGCAATTCCAGATGACTTTGCACAAACTTTAGAGAATCTAGGCCAACCGACTTTCTAAATGTGAACACGTTAGACAAGGCCATATTTTTTGTTTTTATTTTTGCCATATTTCATTTTTTGTGTGACAGGTCAAATGCATGTCCTCCTAACACCAGACAATTATGTGTTTGGGATGTGGGTAGACTGAAGTTGTCGTCAGTGTCTGGGAGAAACTGGAGAAAGATAAGCAGTTTGGCTGCAGTTTTTTAGTACAGCTTTGTTGTCATCCTGAAATTAGTCTGCATGGAAGTTTTGTGGTTGCTTTTGCTGTTTCATGCATATTAATTCAAGCAAATAAAAATAGATAAGTGCACAATGAAAATAAAGCAGTAAAGAATATCATGGGTCTGTATCATTTAGTTATTTCCAGACAAAATAGCTCTTCCATAATTCCAATGCTCTATCTAACCACTTGGAAGATGGAATATAGCCATCTATCCAAATAGAATTACAATACATTTACAGCATTAACTTATAAGAAGAAATGAGTCACAAATTATCTAATTTCTAAACTTCTCTTGTAGTGTTACATCATATTTTTTTTTAACTTGTTTAGTAGATAGGTGTGATTTTGTCTCTATGGCTATCTCTATACTAGAGGGCCCTTAGAAGTTAATTTAACAAGACTGACTTTGTCACCTTAAAGTCACCCTTGTTAAGTTGACTTCAGGATATATTTACACTGGAGACAAGGGCAGGAGCTGGATCCAGCTTGCAGCCACTTGCTGGTTCTGGATCAGGCCTCCAGAGCCTGATCGGGACCCTGGGTGGGGCTGGGGCCCTGACCCTTTCTACTCTTTAAAGTCAACTTAAAAGCTTAAGTTGACTTTCATGGCAGGAGTTATTTAGTTGACTTCGGCTAGCGCCTAAGTCGGCTTAATAAATTCTAAAAATAGGTCTGGAGTTGCTTAAGTCAGTTTAAGCCTCTGGTATAGACATATCCTATGATTGCCAAGGAGATGGGGACTGATTTAGGTAGTTCCCAAGATTTGCCCAGTGATATCTGGGCTTCAAATATTGTTGACATAATTATTTTTTTTAAAGTTGTACTGACATTAAACGTATAACAGTTGTTCAAATATCAGGGTATCCCATAGAGAGGAAGCAAGAGAGCATGCTATCTGTATATTATTTTTTATTACAAGTATTCTGGCAGTAATAGCAGTGCCCCTAATCAGGATCATGACTCTGTTGTGCTAGTAGTTACTTGTGCATAAACAGTAATATCAGATAGTCCTTACTCTCAAGAGCTTACAGTCTAAGATTAATTGTTAAGATTTATACTGATTTTTATTTGTGGAGGATCTAGTCCATTATATATTTCTTTTTTAAATGGAGAAGGTGCTTAAAACTATTATCTTAATCCTATGGTAGTTACTAATATAATAGTATTAAAACTGTTAAGAAGCAATGACCATAGTCAATAATTTGGAATACAGTACTGGGCAAAAATATGAGGTTCATTTTGAGTAGAATGTTTTTCATTGAATTACTCTCAGATCAAGTGATAGCTTTTAATAATTGTATTTTTACTTTCTGTATTTTTCTTTTTCAGGAAATGACACAATTTACTGGACTGACATGGGTTTTAACAAAATTAGCAGAGCTAGACGAGACCAGACCTGGAAGGAAGACATAATTTCAAATGGTTTGGGAAGGGTTGAAGGCATAGCGGTGGATTGGATAGCAGGTATCACATGTGATTTTATTATTTTTCAAATACTTTTTTGATATGCATTTTAATACTTCAAGAAATCCTGCTTTGTAACAGCAGACTACTGTACTTGCAGCCAGAAAAATAACTATTTATTTTCTATCAACGTCATTCTCTCTAATATTCGGAGCCTCTAGATATGTGTTTTTATGTTGAAGAGGACTGTAGTTTGTGAATTTAGTAAAAGTCTCTCAAGAACTCTGTAAGGAAGGAAAAATGAAGTTCTTATGCTTCAAGACCATTGGAAATCTAATATGTCCTATGTTTCTTAGGTAGGGAGTTTCAATTTTGCCTTGACAGATGTGAATTTTGACCTTGCAATAAAAATTTTTGATGTAGTATTAAAAATTACAAATCTTACTTCAGGGTAGGTTCATAATAATTAAGGTTAATGAGAGTGTAATGAAACACAATGACACATTAAAACAAATACAGAACGTTATTCTTTGCTAAATTTTATGGAGCTGAGATTTAATAGGAACTAGTCTTTTAAAAGAAGTAATTTCTTTTCTTAGTAATGTCTTGGTTATTTTTTCTAGGCAACCTATATTGGACAGATCATGGCTTCAACTTAATTGAAGTTGCTAGACTCAATGGCTCATTCCGATATGTAGTTATATCCCAGGGTCTTGACCAGCCAAGATCTATAGCAGTGCACCCAGAAAAAGGGTAACAAAATATTTATTTACCTTTTTTAAAAAAATGCATACCAATGTTAAAACTCTACACTTAGTAAATCAGCCATTCATCTGAAATCTGTTTGCTTCTGGAGTTTTCAGTAAAACCAAATACAAACTGTATAATAATGAAATACAGGGTTTTATTTAAAGTTGGATGTTTTCATATACCATGCTACTTATTATGACATATCTGTTTAGAGTAAATTTTACACTCAACTTCCCTATTTGCAGAACATTTTTGCTACTCTGAGACAGTCATTTCATCTGAAGGTTAGCAAGGGATCAGAAGTGTGTGGGGTTTCTTTTCTTTTTTTTTTGAATCCTCTTAAGTTGTCTGCACATTATCAGAAGACAAACCACCCAAACTATAAGTCCATGTTGTGATGAGCTATTAGAAGGATGTAATCCCTTGATTCCCAAAAACATCTGTGTTTGCTTCAATCTAACATGCCTTCTACACCAACCAGAAGATTGCCAGTGTTTACAGACAAACTTTGTCTGATGAAGTGCTGAGGTACAAGAATAAAATTGTGATGTCACAATCATTCTTCAAAAACATTCATCAATGTCACGCTCCTGTGGACTATTTTGATGCAGTAACAGAAGCAAAGAGAACCTTCCATGCCTTTAGGAGCAGAGCTATACAACTGTGGAGCAGTATTGTGGGTTGTGTAACTGAAACATTAAACAGAAGCAATGACTACTGCAAAGAAGTTTCATCCTACTTTGCAGAAAATATCAACTGAATATGGAAAGAACTTCCTAAGGCAAAAGACTCTAAATTGGACCAGATTGCAACTACTTCACAACTTGTGATATAATTTGGCTTCATTACTCATGGTGAAGTCCAGAGAACAAGTTGAATGACGATGTGTAAATTGAGCCTGAGCCCTCCCTAGCAGGCAAAAGCCAGTGAAGAACAACTGTATCCACTGCTAATGCATAATCAAGCTCTCCTTCAGAAAAGAGAACTAGCCAATCTCCCAGGAAAACATAAAAGTCCGCAAATACTTTAGAAAGTCATATATATGTCTATATATCTCATTTTTCACAGGTTCAACCAAAAAGAGATCAAAATACCTACAGAAAATCAGCTTCTGCATTCAGTCAGAGGAGTTCTGCAAAGCGGTGAGAAGCCTTGAGTGGCTCTTCCAGTTCATCATTAATCCCTGACATTCAGTTAGTATCAGTGATGGAAAACAGCTTTTCTAAAACTTTGCCTCGTCCTTTTGGATGAGATCCTAGCAAGACTAATATATGTTTTCTTCAGCTTGGATTATTATAACTCATTGGATCTTGGGTTGAAGGTGGAAGTAATCAGAAGCTTCAGTTTCTGCAGAATATGACATCCTGCCTCCTCAATACAACCTCACTCTGTGTTTAGATAACTCTGCTAACTGCCTGTCTACGTCTGCCAACAGTTCAAGGCCTTGTTTCTGGTCTGCAAAGTGACTTATGGAGCAGAATATGGCTATATGAATGACCACATTTCTGTCTATGAATTGCCAAGACAGCTGCATTTCTCAGGGTCAAAGTACCTCAAAAAGTTTTGAATGAAAAACAGGAGATCCAGAAAATGTACTTTTGACCGAAGGGGCTTGTTTATTGAAACAGATGCCAGTTTCAAAGGAAATGTTTTAATTAAGCTGTGGCAGCCATTATTTATATAGTCCTCAAGTAAAATTATTTACTGGAAGGCAAGGGTGGAGAGGAAGTCTCCATAAAGTTTAATAGGGACCTTATTGTGCAGCTCTGTTTTACCTGGGGAGTGGTGAGAGGCTGCAATAGTGAACTCTATAAATAAATTCCTCATCCACAAAATGATCTTGGAAGTATAGAAAAAGAAACAATCAACTACCCCCAAGCATTTGGGACGGACAGAGGAATTGCATCCCTGATCATCATTCTGCAGAGACATTTAAATATCTGTAACTCTTTGTGAGGGATGGTGGATCTAGTGGCCTCCAGTGAGAATGAAAAATTAACATGAGTATTCTTACAGGCTTTGTTCCTTCACTTTAACCCGAACCCAACCATGTGTGTTTTGGGTTTCGGTGCAAACGTTTTTCACAGCCAAGTTCCTCACTGAGTCTCCTGTTTTAACTTACTAAAGGAATAAATGTTAAATAGACGTAGGACAGTAAAAGAGAAATGGCAGTGCAAAAAATGAGACTTTCATTGTTTGCTGTGTTTGGGGGCGGAGCATCTTTGTACTAGATTACTGTGCATTCTCTCTCTTTCCTAAAATCTTAAAATACTGTGATAACTGCAATGTCAAGTTAGTTAAAACAACAAATGGCAGGTGAATTATTGTCAGAGGATTTTGCTTAGTAATTCCAGTTGAAATAGATGATGGGGGGAAAAGGAACAGTTTGTATATGAAATGATTTATAAACAAATTCAGTAGTGGAGACAGTCTGGTTTTTGTGGTCTTGTTAAGCTTTCTAGGTTTCAGAGCGTCTGCAAAATGATTGAAGAACTGGAGAAGACTAACAGGTACATTAATTAGAAAGTGTTCTTATCACAATATAGTATAACCCAACTTGGCTGGATCTCTGTCTTTTATCCTATGCCTAAAAATGTTACTTGAGATAAATTCTGAAGCTATACACTTTTAACAGCCCGAGGTTACATATCTGTGGTTTCTTCAGAAAAGAATTAAGTCTGTGGCAAAAGCATCTTTGGATAAGTGGGTGAATATTAATACATTCTTTATTATGGGAGGAGTGGGTCTCCTTTCCTCATTTTTCCTCTCTTGCCTTCTTGCTAAATACACATTTGATAGCTACTACTGACTACACTTCTGTGATTCTGTAGCCAGCTCAATTTCAGTGAAAACCAGGCTGACAGATGCAAAAAGGAAAGTGAAAATGATTATTGTTAACCCCTTCTCAGTGCAACTGTGAGGGAAAAGTTTCTCATTCCTTGAAAAACTGAGATATTTGAAAATTTCTCATCCTGCATTGTGATGAATCAGGGATTTTTCAATATTTTTTTTCACAAAAACAAAAACAAAAACCAGTGAGCAAGATCACAGAATATTCCACTGGTTTTGGCACTCTTGGGATGTGTAAGGTATAAGAGTACTACATTCGAGCCCCTCCTCTCCTTGGCTGAGTACAGAGACTTTTTCTTGTATCTTCTGCATCTGAGGTAAGTCCCCTAGCCACTGGGATGTGAAACCAGTCACTCTGTGGCCCAATTAATATTTAATTAGTTACACAAAATGCAGCAGATGCAAAAGGGACAGAATATATCCCAGATGTTCAGTCACTCCCTTCTGATATAGAAGAACCATGTCCAAATTCCTGCTGTCAGTGAGTGATCTCCCACATCACCTGCATCTTATTGTGACTATGGATGGGTCTCTCTCCCCCCCTTTTTCCCCTTGTTTCTGGTTTAGAATACAGATTTCATCAAATATTTCAGGTTTGATGAGTTGGTGTACTCTGTTTAAAAAAAAAAATCACCCGATTCCCAGACTACCTATCTCTTTTACGCATTGTAGGAAAATATAAACCACTCTTCTGATAATGTGTTTCTGGATATATGGTTTATCACTGAGGAATAAATTCAGAAACATAACTTAGACCTACACAGCAATGTGTCTACCACTCCTCGCTTATACGTGGTTCTGCAAGATAATATAGATGTGACTAATTTTGATTTTCTTGGGTGAAGTCAAGGAGAAAGTTACTGATTAGTTTAGTCATTTTGACTTTAATTATTTAGCTAATTCACACTTAAAAAAATTCTGAATTTACTGAAGAATGAGGCCTTTTGCTCACTCAAATTAATCTCAGATATTCTTTAACTTTAGGTAGATTAAGCCTAACACCTTCTCTTTTCACACTGTTTGAAAGATAATTCCAAGAAAATGTGAAATGTCAACAAATATGTTTAAAGTAAGAGGTAGCTTTGCCTTGCCAACAAGATCAGTTTTATTGAGACATTTCATAAAATGGTTTCAAAAGTGGCTGTTCTGTAACATCTTTCCTTGCTACATAGGGAGCTGCTACCTTCAGAGATTCACAAGATACATACATTGAGAGTTGTTTGAGAAGGTCCTGTGGATTTTTCTACACTCTGTTAGCAGTGTTTATTCTCTGTCATTCTGTTGGGATTCGAATAGTGTATTTCAGGGATTCCTTCCCTACAAACTTCCTGCTGAGAGTCCTAAATCAATGTTTACCTTACTAGATGTGGTTGTTACGGTAACTGGAATTCTCTCAGGCAAGCAGTAACACCTTTAAAGAAGAAATGTTCAGTTGAACAAAGATGGAAGGACTGTTCTTCTGAAATCATCATTCAGTCTAAATTTTATATAAAGAGAACCATGCACATTAGAGATGTGAGAATACAAATATAGTTAATCTTGGAGTTGCTGGTTGCAATTCCCTAGTTAACTGCATTTTCAATGCCACATAAAGGTAATTCTTAATGAACTATTTTTTAAAAAAAATGTTAGATTATAAATTCCAGAGGGGTAGCTATGTTAGTCTGTATACAGCACAAATGAGAGATGCACAGAACTCTCATTGTCACAGCTTATTTTTCTTCGGCTCTCTGTGATGGGTTATGAATGCAGGACCCACCTGACAAGCAGCTCCTGGTGGTGGTTTTGAGGATTAGCTGATATTGTCCCCACCAAGTGGTCAGTGTGCTATCTTTCACACAATTAGGGTCTCAGTCCTCCAGCTGAGTCCTGAGGCTACTCAACTCTCTGGCTGCATGCCTTAGTCCATTGTCTCCCTGCTTCCAGGGGAAAAATTCCACTCCCCAGCCCTGGCTACTACTCATGTTCTCAGTGGTCTGTCCAGGAGTCCAGTTCAACCCCTGCCCACCATCTGGTCCTGTTTCCCTGCCAGAACGTCAGTAGCCCACTGTCATATGCAGGCCTCATCACCTCTGGATCAGTCTCAGGACCTCCACCGCCTTCTGCATCTTCAGGATCTCCAGGACCCAGGTTAGCTCCCAGTGACATGTTGTGAGCTCTCCAGGGTGCTGAGTTCCTCAACCAGAGGGACAGCCTTCTTCTCTTAGCTCCCCTAGGCTAACTGACCTAACTGGCCCTGCAACTCTTTTTTAAACTGTGCTGCTCCAGATCTGCTCTCTCCTTGTTACAGCCCATTGGCTGCAGTACCCTGGCCCTTATTAACCCCACAGAGGCTAGAGGAATCACCCCGTCTCATACCCTCCCCCATCAAAATCTTACCAGGTGCTCAGGTGGGGCTATTTACTGCCCCTTCTTTTCTTTCTGCTCAACCTGCAGGACATCCCTCTCTTTTGCAACTTTTGCCAGGCACTGGCAGACAGCTTCCTTTTCCAGTCTTGCCCCCTTCAGTGCTTCCTTGATGGTGTCTTCCAGCACCCTTTCCCTAAGGGTCGGGATTTCCCCAGTGTCTGCCCACAGAGGTTCAGCTTTGGCTTCCCATTCACTCTAGGTCCTCCCTGTTCCTTCTGACTAATTGTTTACTCACTTGGTTTGGTTTTTCTGTCTCCCAACTACCTTGTCCTTTTTGTCCCTCTTTCCTTCCAGGGGATCAGTCCTGCCCTCTGTCTGTGCCAAGGCATCCTTACAGTCAGCTCACTCCTTGGCTGCCAGTGGCACCCTTGCCCTCATCAGCCTTTGTCTCAGGGGTCAATATCTCCTGATATGTCCTATTTCCTGGTGGTGGAAACATTTCCTCTTTCTCCTCCCTGTCTCTCACATCTCCAGCTCACTCCCAGTCCCCAGACTAGCCCCAACATTTCTCTCTGGGCATTCTCTTTTAAAATGATGCCTGATCCCACAAGTCCATCAAGCCCCTCCCACCCTGTTGCTTTCATAGCTGAGATTTGCAGGAGTACTCCCCAGGGTCCCTTCCATCCCCCTCAATTAGGGCATCTTTGTCCCCAGTGGCCCTCCTGGCCACAGAGGAGGCAAACCCTTCTCCCACTTTCTTGGCTTCCAGGCCCAGAGCTTTCTCTTATCCCAGTCTCTGTGTCCATCCCAGCTCCAGCAGTACTGCTCCTCCACCAGCCGGTGTACCTGCACCTCCAGACACTGATTTGTCTCCCTCAAATTCTGGAAGCCTGCAAGGATCTGGGACAGCTGGGCCATTATCTATCTGTTCTAGCTGCAGGTCCTTGGCCTCAATTGGCATTGATCAGTCAATGACCAACCCAGGAGGACTTTGCAGTTCTCCGTGAGGAGCATCTCCTTAACTTAAGGCTCCATGCCTCTGCCACTAGCTCCTTCCCTTTGGGACACTCTGGGCAATCTGTCATGGTCTGTTGTCCTGCCCCTCGGTATCTGGGCAACCATATGTCTTCATTCTCCACGAAATGTGATAAGTTAGCAGCATAGGATCCACCCAACAAGCACCTCTTGGTGATGTTTTTGAGGATTAGTTAAAGTGGTCCCAAGTGAGTGGTCAGCACTCCATCTCTCACAATTATGATCTCAGCCCTCTAGCCAAGTCCTTCAGGCTACTCAGCCCTCTCTCTGTGTCCCTTAGTCCATTCTCCTCTATGGGAAAATTCCATTCCCTGGTCCTAACCACTATTTACATTCTCAGTGGCCCAGGAGTCCAGTCTAGTTTGTGCCCTTACCTCTTGGCTGCTCCCACTGTCTGACCCTATTTCCCTTGTGAAACCTCAGCAGTCCCCTGTCCTACCCCAGCTCCTCACCACTGGATCACTCTCAGGACCTCTTCTGCCTTTCGCACATTCAGAACTTCTGGGCTCCAGGTTCGTTCCCAGGAGTGAATGTAAGGTCTCTAGGCTTTTGACTTCCTCAACCAGTGGGACAGCCTTACCCTCTGAGCTCCCCAGGCTAACTGACTTTGCTGGCCCTGCAGCTCCTTTTTATACAGGGCTGCTGGCTCCCAATGGACTCTTTCCTAGTCTTAGCCCATTGGCTGCAGTTAAGTGGTCCTTACTAACCCCATAAAGGGCAATGTGTGGTAACAGCCCATATACTATTTAAAAATAAATAAATAAATAAAAACTTAGAAACTTGCAAGTTTCTTGTTGTAACTGTTAAATTTTATGGAATAAAATATGTATTGTATTTATTATTTGAATCATAAATATTAATATTTATATTCATCATTACTTTTTTTCATTTAGACCATGGATTTTGAAGATGAATGTATTTTACTATGGTCAGGAAAGATGTTTTAATACAGGGAAACTAGTATAAGATGTTTTAACCAGGGCACCAATTATAATGTTAAAATGAACCTTCTCTTCATCTACCTTCTTCCAATACCCACATTCTTCCTTCCCTGCAGTTGCTGCTTCTGGAATCATTCTCTAAAACCCTGTTTTGAACAGCAGAGTCCACTTTATTTATAGAAGAGAGGAAACTATGATAAAACTTCATATTGGCATGTTCTAAGTAATTTATAGCTATTTAGTCTGAGGATGATATCTCTGTAGAATATAGCAATGGACCAGGACTAAGAGATCTCTTACAAAAATAAATTTGCTGCTTATTTCTTGCTAGAGAAGGGAAAGGAAAGTTTGATGACATCTTTTATTGATATAAACTGATTGTCTGAACATTCAAATATGAAGCTTTCATATTTGACAATATTAGTTTAGAAAATCTTTCATCAACTTCATTTAAGCTGTGACCATATTCATAACTCTTCAGTTAGGACCAGATTGTGGCCTGTCCTGCGCAAAAGTGAAGTGCCGTAGAAGGGGTGTCATATGTCTTCTCACTTCCTTTGAACTAGTGTATAGTATCACAGCAGTCAGTTCACAAAAGGAAGTTGGCTATGTAGATTTAGACTCATAAACTCCAAGGTCTAAAGGGATCATCTCATCTGACCTCCTGCACATTGCAAGCCACAGAATCTCACACACTCACTCCTGTAATAAATTACTAATCTATAACTGAGTTATTAAAGTCCTCAAATCCTACTTTAAAGAGTTATGGTATGTAGACTCCAGCAGCCACTGAGCTATGCCACATGCTACAGAGGAAGGTGAGAACCCCCACAGCCTTTGCCAAATTGCCTTGGGGGATAATTCTTTCCTGGCCCCAGATATGGTGATCAGTTAAACCCAGATCTTGTGGGCAAGAGTCATTGGCCAGATGCCCAAGAAAAAAATTATCTGTACTAACTCAGATCCTATCTTATTGAACGTTCCATCGCAGGTCATTAGCTTATCCATCACCACTTGTTCCATTCCCTTATTCTGCTCAGAAGAGGCAATAGGCAGAGACTTGATTTAGGTACTTCCCATCCCCAGCATGGCCAGAGATGTACTTCTGAGTAATTAGTTATTAAATGTAATCTCATTTTACCATAAAATGATGAATTACCGTCTTGATATCTCTCTTTATATGTTGTTCCACTTCCACTCATGTTCAGTCCATCTCTTGAATAAGAGTGCCTTATTTTCAGGGAATATTCCATATTTTAAGGATGGAAGATCTGAAATTTATTAAAGATGATGCTATTAATAAATAAATTCTTTATTTGTATTGTAATGGAATTCTGATTTTTTTTCTTGTAGCTTCACTATTCTGTGGGATAATATTAATGGGACTGTGATTTAAATACATTCTAAGCTAGTGTTGATTGACACAGCTCCTTTAAACTCAATGTCAATAGAAGTCAATGGACTACACTAAGAACACAAATTAAGAAATTGTTCTTTATACTCAGATGCATCTATCACTTAAATTGTGTGTGTAATTATTGAATAAGTATGATATGTTGTAAGAATATATTTAAAAATGTAAAGCTCTTAAAATTACTTAAATACTCAGTCATTTATAATATTCTTAAAGGCTGAATTTGTGTTTATTAGAGCTAAGTTTTTTATATGGCTTTTTTTATTTATGTTTTGTACTCCTGTGTGAGTGCATTCATTGATACACGTGAAACAGAGAATAATATTCTGTTTGTGAAAGAACCTTGCCTTCAGAGTTTTGAATTTTTGTTTTTCTTTTGTTCGGGAATTAACAAAAACGTCTTTAAGTTTATGATCATGCAAATTTCTGCTAACTATGTTAAGATATACTAGATCTGATGAGATGTATACTAAAATCTCTGGGAGTTTTTCCTGTGATCTGTCAATATGTGGAACTACATCCAAATGTTTTTTGTAACAAATTTTAAAAAGCAGAGGTTATATCACAACCTTGTCCAACAGTCCAAAATAAAACAAAACAAAAAAAAAACAAAAAAACACAACCAAACAAAAAAACCCCCACAAAAATGGGAAAACACCAAAAACAACAAAAAACCCACCCAAAATAATATTCCCTCACAAGTATATTTGTATCTCAAATTATAATGTAAATGTAAGAGCATTGCATTTTTAAATAACCTACAGAAATGCAAGATATAACAGTAAAAATATTACCATTTACATACTTCATACAGACTGAAGTAGTTGTATTTGGGTCTGATCTAAAGCATATTGAAGTCAGTGTAATGATTCTTATTGTCTTCAGGGGTCTTAATTACCTTTGCCTTTATCCAAAGGGGCAGCCGTGTTAGTCTAGTAAAGCAAAAAAACCCCAAACAAACAAACAAACAAAAAAAAAACAAGGAGTCTTGTGGCACTTAAAGACTAACAGATTTGTTTATCGCATTAATTGAGCTTTTGTGGGAGAACATCCCATTTCATCAAATGCTTTGAAGAGGGAGAACTTACAGAATTTGATGAAAATAAATGCTGGGAAGTGTATAACATGGGATCAGGTCATACTGCAACAGCAAATCAGAGCATTTGTAAGGATTCAAACTCCAGGAGAGGGCATACAGAGGGAGGGTGAAGTCAAATTACTTGTTATACTGTGAAAAGAATCCATAGTCACGATTCAGCCCTGCTTTCACACAATTTAATTTGCATATTAGTTTGATTTCGGCTGTTTCTCTTTGAAGTCTTGATGTCCCATTAATTTTCTTGGCGACCATCATTAACAAGTCATCAGTGGAATGATTAGGAAGATGGAAGTGCTCAGCAACTTTTTTTTTTGCGTGTTTTATGATTTCTGACAGTTTTATGTGCATTTAGTCTTCTGCGTAGGGGCTGTCCTGTTTGTCCAATGTGTAAGACATGGGGGCATTTCTGGCATATGATGGCATAAATCACATTAGTGGATCTGTTAGTCTTTAAGTGCCACAACACTCCTTGCTTTTTTTGCATTAGCCTTTAGGAGTTGCACATTTGACCTAGATTCATTCTTCTCATGGATGTAAGGAAAGGTTTGCCTTTCTAACTTCAAGTTGTTAACAGGGCCTACTAGTCACTTCAGACTAGTGTCCCAAATATTTTGATTGGTCAGAAACCTTGGTCAATGATTCCTGAAGCTGCTTGAGGTTTTGTATTGAGAGCTACAAAATTATGATTTTTTTTTAATTTGAACAGGAAATTGCTTAAAAGTAGAGGTATTGAAACAAAATCTCACCTATCAAAATGTATTAATAAAACAACCATTTTTTTCATGAAGGAAGTTGAATCAGTTGAATAGTCTCTCTAAAGAATATTTATATTCATCTTCAAAAGGGCAGCTCATTTATTTATATAATTTCAGAATCAGAATCTTTGGAGTTTTATGCTTTTGTACTCTGATTTTACCTTATGTGCACTTATATTTTGTATATTATATATTTTGATGCTAGAAATATACAGCTGTACATATGTTTATCTGTTTGTTTGTTTGTTTTTTTAAATTTCTGCAATGGTTTAGGTATTTGTTCTGGACAGAATGGGGACAGACTCCATGCATAGGCAAGTCACGGTTAGATGGGTCTGAGAAGGTTGTGCTTGTGAGCTTGGGGATTTCATGGCCTAATGGAATATCTATTGACTATGAGGTTTGTTCCTGTATTTTTCCACTAAATATTAAATGTACATTAAATGTTATACTGCATTACAACTTGGTCTTCCACTTTATCAGTCTATTATTTTCTTAATGCTATTCTCAGACAAGAAATTGGTTGTTGAAGTTTACTTTGAAATTGATCTTTAGGAAAATAAATTATACTGGTGTGATGCTCGTACAGACAAGATAGAAAGAATCGACCTTGAGAGTGGAGGGAATCGGGAGATTGTGCTGTCAGGGAGCAATGTGGATATGTTTTCAGTTGCTGTGTTTGGAGCTTACATCTACTGGTCTGACAGGTAATTTATTTTTCCATAAGTATTTGAGTCTCAAAATGTTATTTCAGTGCCAGATGCTTCACCCTTGTTGGATTAGCCATTGCTTAGCAAGGTCACAGAAGGGATCCCACAAAGCTATGCAATTTTCACAGAAAGGGTACTTTCAATAGTCAACGTCAAACCGTATCAATGTCAGAGAGGGGATGTTTCTTTAGCATCTGTTAGATCAGATATCTTCTGAATTTTAAATGCTTGCTTGATTTTAATTATCACAGGGTTGTCAATCAGACATCTTCAACTTTTTTTTTTTTTTGACAGAGCACATGCCAATGGTTCTATCAGAAGAGGTCACAAAAATGATGCCACAGATGCTGTGACCATGAGGACTAGCCTTGGAATAAATTTGAAGGAAGTTAAAGTCTTCAACAGACAACGAGAGAAAGGTTTGGTCATACTAATTGTACTAATATTGATTTTAATATCCCATTTTATCCTTTTTTGAGTATTACTTTTGGATTATGTGAACAGCAAAATCATTATTTTTTTTTTTAAATTATTTCCCAATTTTTGTTTCTTAAAATTATGATTTTTCTGGGTAAAAGAGTGTTAGAAAAAGAGAATACGTGAAGCATGTAATTATAACATTTATCCAATATTGTGTCAGTGGGCATTTTAAGAATACAAGTGAAAACTAAAAACAAAATCCCTTCCTACCATCCCTTTGATAGTTAAAAAAACAAACAAACAAACAAACAAAAACCTATGAACCTGAGTAGTGACATGGGCCTCAAACAGATATAAAATAATCAACATGGATTCCTGGCACTTGTGTATAACAAGTGAACAATTAAAAAGTAAACAGGACCCTGCCCAGGCCTGAGGTGGGTAAGCTTTGAATGTTTAATAAAATCAGTTGGTGAGGTATTGATCCAAACTTTAATGCCCCCTGACAACAGGAAGGGAGGCTGCCAGGTTCCCCAGAACAAGTTGATGTTAGATTGTCTCAGAAAAAGCTTTAGTGGTGGTGCTTTCTCCAATTTTGGTAGTAGGTCCAACCATCTTTTTCTGGGGATGGTAATTTAGAAAATTCTGACAAAGCAAACATGGTCTGTAAAACATGACATTTTGAGACCTCCTTTTCCTTGATCCCTTCTAGTCTCACTCAGACCTCGGCAGGATGCTTTGTTTTGGGTTTTTTGTTTGTTTAAATATTTATTTATATTGATGAGAAACAATGTTTACAATAAATAGCACTGGCTATTTTTAAGGCAGAAGTTTAATGGTATTTAATAAGAAATTGTGTTTTCCTTTTTTTATAAAAGGAAGTTTCAGTGATGGTGATTATAGTCTCTTCTGCACAGGTATCTGGGTATTGACTTCATTTTGGGCTTTGCACATATGATTTTGGAAGATTAAAGAGAGAATATTTTTTGGACTAAAAGATAATCCCTCACTCATATTTTAGCCCTTTCTAAAAGGGATTAGAAACAGATAACGTCTGCTTCCTTGGAAGTGGTTACTATGTTATAAAGCTAGGAAAATGGAAAAAATAATTGAAAAATACTTATTTTTACAAATGATTTGTAACTAGCTCTTTAAAGACTTGATTGTGCCAGCAGTATGAGACAGTTACTGAAAAAGAAGGAAATGGATGATAAAATCTTTTTATTTTAGTTTTAAAAAGTAATTCATCATAGGTGAATATTTTTAATGATTTTCAAATTTTGCTAGGCTACAAATTGTTAACGTCTATGTTAAGGGCTATCAGTTAGCCAGGAAGATAAAGGGGGAAAATGCTTTTGGAATTTGTTTCTCTCGCATTTAAATGATGGTGATTAACTGAAGTTTTAAAATGTAATTAGCTGGCTCTAAGAGCTGTCTAGAACTAATAAAAAAGACACAAAGAGACAAGAGATTATTCCTCTTTACTCCTTCCCCAAATGCTTGTTTTACTCTTTCTGAAATATGAAAGCAAGACTGTGGTCTGGAAGCAGACTTCTGTCCTTCCATGAGTAAAATTCTGTATAGTTACTTGCTGATAAGATCTCTGAATTGTGGCCTTAACAAACAACATTTTAGTGGTATTTAAAATCAATAAATATAGAACAGATAAACTTTTCAAAACATATATTATCATCTATTAATCAATCAATCGAAGTCTGAGAAAAAGATCTCCCTGACTTATTGTCCTATTCTCATACACATATACTTCCATAACATATTAAGTTATCTTGAATATCAAAACTTTAAAGAACCATGAAATATGAAAAAATGGTGTATAAATAACTGTCTAAAATGTTATTTGATCTTACTACTGTTATTACACATAACCTTTCCCCTAAGGAGATAAGGTGAGAAAAAAATTAGTCATTATCTTAACAAAAAATGTTGATACTGTTTATACTAATAAAAAGGGACTGTTTTCACTTAGCATACTGACTTTGAAATGTAGCAATAAAATAAGCAAATATAGTTTAAAATAATTTTGCCCTGGGTTATCTGAATTTATTTATTTGTGTTTGCTTGTTGGTTGGTTTGTTTGTCTTAGAACTATAACACAGTCTTTTAAAAATGTTTTTTTTCCTCCCTTGTTGAGTAATAAACTCACACAAATGGAAAAGTATGTGAGCATTGTGTGAGTCAAATTGACTGTACAGAAAATGCTGTCAAATGAACAAGTAAATTATGGAAAGTAGCTGAAGAGACTACATAAATGTACCAAAAAGACAGACAAAAAATACTTTCTTTCCAATTTCCGACAGTGTTGTAATATATGAATTTGTAACAAAAATAGTATTTTAACAATAATTCCTTATGTGTATATTGATGCCGGGAGGCTTTTTTTAAAGTCATCATTCAATTGGGATGAATTGAACAAGTTCATAAAATTCACATATTTTCAACTCCTTAAATTTGAATAATTATCTATTTTTTATTTGTAAAATATGTATTATTATTTGAAACTAAAGTTAATTGCACGTGCTAAAATTCACTGTTTAAAATTGGTTTGAAGTATATGGGTCAGAATTTTAAGATGTAGATAATGTTTTTTCCCTTTTGCTCTCATAGTTCTCTGTTTGATTAACTAATTTGATAGAAATGGTTACGGCAAAGTTTCAGATTTCTTGATCCTCAAAGCATCTGATGAAGTGGGATTTTCTCCCAAGAAAACTCATGCGATAAATAAATTTATTAGACTTTAAAAGTGCCACAGTACTCCTTGCTTGAATCACAGCAAAAAATCCTTAGGATGCATAATCAAAGCCAATTCTGATTTCAATCAACCAGTTACGACAAGTTCCAAAGGGGTAGCCATGTTAGTCTAGTTCAGCAAAACAGCTATGACAGTTATAAAACCCAGACTAATTTTTCCTTACAGGTACTAATGTTTGTACCAAGAATAATGGTGGTTGTCAGCAACTTTGTCTGTATCGAGGAAGTGCACAAAGGACATGTGCTTGTGCCCATGGTTATCTTGGAGAGGATGGAGTTACTTGTTTAAGACATGAAGGTTACTTACTATATTCAGGAAGGACAATATTAAAAAGTATACATCTTTCAGATGAGATGAATTTAAATTCACCGGTGAGACCCTATGAAAATCCAGACTACTTCAAAAATGTTATAGCACTGGCATTTGACTACAACCTGAAAGGAAAAGGTACTAACCGTATCTTCTTTAGTGATGCACACTTTGGAAATATACAACTTATTAAAGACAACTGGGCTGGCAGAAAAGTGATAATTGAAAGTAAGTAAACATTAATAACCTTTATTAAATAAGATTTAACTACACTTGGTTTTATAAGGTGCAAATGATGAAAGAATACTATACTATAGCATAACATGGTATGGATAACACAATTATAAAAAGTAATAATATCATCTATCTGCATATTGCAGACATAATTATCATAGGATGTTTCAGCTTTAAAATCACCTGCTCTGTAGTATTTATGTGATGTACAGTATGTATAATTAATTATAAAGAGCAGTTACCCTAATTAATTATACTTTACTTGACAGAGTTTATGTTCCTGTCTATTTTCCTCAATAGGATTTAACATCCTCTTTCTTTTTTAGTCTTTTTACTTCATTCTCAGGGTGGGGGGAATATACTTTTTAAATTGCTTCTCTGTTATGGTGTCTTTAAGAGGTTTCCATGAAGTTACTTTCATGATAGTTAGTGTGAAAGGAGTGACAGACTGAGAGTAATTTATAATATGTTAAACACACCTTATGGAACTAAAATTAGATGTACTGAATTAAGTTAAACTTTTCTGAATTAGAGTGAACATCTCTTTAGTACACTGTACTAAAATGAAGTGTGTATGTGTTATTGAGGAATTGTATAGACCATCTCTAGTATGAAACGGAGAATCTAGGGAACTTCAGTTTTCAGCCTTTGAAGCCCCACCGTACTGAGAGATATGTGTATTCTAGTTCAGACTGTATTCTCCAAAGACCATCAAACAAGGAAGAGATTTGTGGATAAAGAGCTTGAATTTAAGCTGAGCCACACAGCCTTGTACCTGATGCACCAAAAAGATGAGGGTCCCTATACTTAATGAGGTGTTTGAAGGACTTGGCTTAGTGAGGCCTCTGAAGACTATTTACTAGTTCTGTGCTGGAAGTCTTGATAATCTTCTGACCAACCTGAGAGTGGGGTTATTCCTTGTAAGCATCATATCATGCACAGAAGTTCTTTTATTGATTGTATATTTTCTCTGGAACCCTTTTACCTTATAAATAAAATAGGCTTGCTTAGAAAGAAGGCAGGATAACTTATGTCCAACAATTATGGTGTTATCCATCTCTTAAGAAATAGTAAGCAGGTGGGTTTGCACAGGCTATTGGTGGTGAGAATTATACTGTGAAGGCAAGGGAACCATCCAGCCTAGAAATATCTATAAACAGAATGGGGAGCTCACTTAGGGAGGATGGGCCAAGGAGAGAGAAACAAAGAAAATTCCCTCTCTGGGAAAAGTCTGGGATAGGTCAGGCTGCAACAGAGTGACAGGGAGCAAGTTAGGCATCTGTGGAGGAAGCCCTTTGATGGAACTTATAAGGGGAAAAGAGATTGCTAAGGTAAATTGCTGGAGTCTCTTGGGAAGAAAGACAGAGAGAGAATTCCGCTGGACAAGCAGCAGCACTTGGAAATGCTCTAACAGGCCCACAAGTGAAAATAATGCATAATATTTCTGAGTGTCCTGAAAAGGGCAGGAAAGTCCTTCATTTTGCAGATCTACGTAGCCTTTCTATCACAACTTTAAGGATTTGAATTTCTGTGTGACTTGGCTGGAGGGTCAGGTGACGATACTGCCAGGTTGGAGACTGCCACGTAGAATGTATCAGCATAAAACCCTGGATATGAATGACTAGAGCGAGCTTCTCAAATTCTCAGAAACAATTCAGCCAGTGACACAATGTGCTGAAACGAGTTCCTTTTAATCCTGCCTGGGATTTTCATTGATGCCTTTAATCTCTGTCTAGGAGAAATAATTTCTGTGAGCTGGAATTCCACAGTCTGTAGAAAAAGTTGTGAGCTAAACACTTACAGACAACACCAGGGTTAGGTGTTATGTGAACAAATGGGGTGGAGTTCACTGTGTTCTTTTGTAAGGAAGCTGTAAATCTTTGGCAGTGGTGTTAGGAGCATTGCATACACTCAGTGGTTTTTACTTTGATGGGAGAAGAGAATATACAGGTTGACTATGTCAGCATGAAGGCTGAGTCAGTACAAGTGATACTTGAAATTGTAGTAAAGTATATCTTCATCAGCTGGGGAGTACCAAAAATAGACCCATTTCCTTCCAGAAAGAATACCAGAATCCCCTGTGTTGCTCAAGATCCAACAAGAATAAGAGCTCTCTAATGCTTTAATTTATCTTTGGCCCAAAGAGACCTGTTGTGAGTGTGTCTCCCAATCAGCTGTATAGATTGAGTCACTCAAAAGAGATGTCAGTGGTGTTCAAGATTCATCCTTATGAAGCCTGTATGGCCAAGACAGCTTTGGGGTACAGAAGTGAAGATATCACAGAAGCCTCCTGATTGCCTGACTCTGCCCCAAGTTCTTTTCTTGTGGGAAAATAGCAAAGTTCCCCTACCGAATCAAGAGTCTTTGAAACTAGTTAATTTACAGTTAGGTCTGTTGCTAATACTAACTTTCAAACAAACCAAAAATAAACTTTATTCCCTTGCTTGATGGTGTATTTTTAAGGCTGAATTATTCTTCAAATGCTAAGACATACGAATAACGGTATGTACGTGTATAATAATCCCACAGACGCGTGCAGAAATGGACACCTAAAACTGTTGTGCAATGAACTAACCTCAGAAATACATTCTGATTCCTAGAAAATTTATGATACTTTTATCTCAATCCATTGAGAAATAGAATAATCACATTGTATAATCAGTAATGACATATATAAATGCTTATATTTAAAAATAAACAGTTTCCTTACAAAATAACTATTTTGGTCAACTGCTCTTATTTGAAGAATTTTCACTATATATATTAAGTCCATCAAATTTAAAGGGACATTGTTGAGAAAGTGTAGGCCTCAACTTTGGTACCATTGCATGCTAAAGCTGTGGTGCTTTGGTGGAATTTCATTGTAATTCAAAGTATCTTGTTTCCATAAAATAATGTGCCACTGTTCTACAATTTAGTAAAAATACTGCAGTAGCCAGCATTATTACAGTAAAATATTTTTCAGCCACGTAAAATGCAACAACCATTCTTATTAGGAGAAGCTAATTAAAATAAAATGTGTATTTTAGAATTGTGCTGAAATTGTTGAAATGTATCATTGTGTATCATTATTTTTCATTACAGTTTAAAGAGAATGATCTAGTATAAAATAAGAATTAAAGATGAGGTTTAAAAATAAACTAAAAAGAGCATGAAGCAAGAGTTATTATTTATTGAAAAGATTCTAAGAAGGAGATTATATATATGAGGAAAAAGGCAAATCATAACTTGGATGAATGAATAAACATAAATGAAATTATAAACAAAAGAAAAAGGAAAAAGTATTGCATACTGTGTACCATAAGTGTTGTACTCCATTTAAAGTTGGAACAGCAATCTTTTGTACCTTTTCATTTATTTTCTTCCTTCACCAGTTTGCCAGTATTTAAGACTACTATTTAAAAATCCTAACAAACTTTTTCTTTCAGTATAGCTACCCCGTGTCAGTCTGAATTGCAGGATTTTCACCTAATCTTTCCTTTTCTTATATCCTGATTCAATTTAATAAAAAAATGTTCATATCCCCATTCAGAAAAAAAATCACAGTGCGTAGCCATACATTAGATGAATATCTCTTGTATAACTTTTGCATTTTCCATGTTAGTTAATTTTCTAATGCTGCAGTTCCACTCAGTATCTAATCTTCATGAGGTCCAAGGGTCAATTAAGTGATATTCTACTTCAATAAGTACTAGTAATCTTGCGAGGATTTCTCAGGTAGAGCATTAAGTTGACCCCTATCTTACTGTGTTTGATGTACCATGGATATTTCTTGAAGTCATACACAAAATAAGTGCACATATAATATACCCTTCTATGTTTCGTTAGCCCCATCAAAAGATAACAATATTGTTCACATGTAAGGAACAGCAGATCTGTAACCTGGGTCTGCAAGTTTCCCTGGCTATGTCTATCCAAGCAAATTAGACCAGACTAAGCAAGCTTAGTTTGGACCTATTTGAACCATGTGTACACTAGCCTTTGGCTAGTTCGAACTAATTTTTTTTTTTCGGTTTGAACTAGCCAAAGCTTAGTTCAAACTAGTTAGTTCAAATGGTAAGTTTGAACTAACTGCTTAGTTTAAACTTGCCACTTTGGCTTGTTTGAACTATCACAATGTAGTTGTGCTAGTTCGAACTAAATAAAGTTCGAACTAGCGGTTAGTTTGAACTAGTCACATTTATTTTTTTTTAGTTCAAATTAACTTTTAGTTCAATCTAGCCATTTTTTTTAGTTCAAACTAAAAAGTTAGTTTGAAAAAAAAAAGTGAGGCTAGAGCAAACTAAAAAGTTGGTTCGAACTAAAAAAAAGTGATTAGTTCAAAGTAACTTCGAACTGCTTAGGTCGGATTAAGTAAATACAAATTAAGCTTTTTGATGTAGACAGTAGCCCCTGAGAGTAGTCACTGACTCGAGACCCAGCACTGCATGCTTGAACAGACCACCTACCCCATCTCATCCTTTGCCCCATCAAGGGAATGGAGAAAAATAGTGTTTAGCTTACTAGGAATCTCTGAGGGGTTCTGGGCAGGTAGGAGTGGATCAGTCAATAATGAGCAGAGAACAAGACTTTGCAGGCCCAATAGCAGAATTAATGGCAGAAAATCCAGGCTTTTATAACCAGTTAGACCATTTGCCTGCAGGAAATGCCACACTCAGTCCTTGGGGAGAAGCCCTGTCTTTGAAACAAAGGTTTGCTGTGCTATTGCCAAAACAATTAGAGAAGGGGCCAAAGATGAGTTGGGTTTGTGGAGGATCCCCTGGACTTATCCATATCTACAGATTTGATATTCATCTCTGTGAGCAAAGAGAAGAGAGAAAGCAGATCATTGACGTCCCTGCATACATACATACACCTAAACTTTATCTGGAACCCATTTTGAGAAATCTGATAGTGTAAATCTCTACTGACTGTCTAAGGGTCCCTGCACTAGAACCCAGGGTAGAAGGTGGGTCTGGGTTCTGCTAACAACCAAAGGCAAGGTGATGTGAAGTCCCAGAGAAGAGGATTCGGGTACTGGAAGCTCTGAGAAAAGGATATACACTATACAGTCATCTAGGTCCAAAATCTAAGACAGAAGACTGGAAAGAGAGCTCCAGTCTTCCTTTTAGCCTGGAAGGAGCGGGTTTAAAAGTCCTGAATCAAGACAAGTGGCAAACCATTACAAGGCTGGAAAAGCCATTGGTGAGGACACTAGAGGAGGACAGGCTGCTATGCTATATCCAGCCACAGGCAGTAGTCCTGCAATGTCTTAACTTTTCCACAGAATCCAAACTATCTTAAGTACTTTTCTCTTCATTGTGAATATTTTAACTTAATCTTCACTATGGACTGATAGCTGCAGCTTCCATAATTATTTCGCTTTGAATAGCAACAAAATATGATAGACATTGTATAAGAGAGAACTGGAGGACATTTCAATTCTTCCCCTAGCATCTTTTTTCTCTCTCTCTCACTGCGACACTATTATAGGCAGGAATTGCAGAAATTGTTTTTTATTGTTTAACTTCAGTGGGTGATATTGTATATTTTTATCTATTTAAAGTTTCATAGTTGAATGAAATTATGAGTATTATACTTTTTATTTAAAGTTTTTATCAATTTCAGATTTTCACAGTTGTGGGTAGATAATGGGGGGATCAGAAAATAATTAGTTAATTACAGTAGACACTGAAACTCAAAAGATTAAAGCTTTATAGCCATTTTAAAATCTTGTCAATAAACTAATGTCAAAATAGACAAAAGTCAATATCTTTAAAACAAATGCTACTAAATTTACCAGTAGCATGTTCTTTCTTTGCCTATTGTTAATCTCGTTTATTATCAGTGGAAATATTTTTGGCATTTTGTGTGTGTACAGTGAAATCAACATTTACTGATAAATATTTAAATCTTTGAACTGAATTATAGTTAATTCAGTGATTTATAATGTGTCTCCTCTTACACTATATGCTGTGCATGAATGCACCTAAAGAGATTATACAAAGCATAGTGAGAAACATAGCATTAAATGAATTAGTAATAAGAGATTCTGATTAGAATCTTAATTTTCTTGAATTCCTCTGTCATTAAAAATATTAGTCCTCTGAACCGTTGTATTAGATTGATTTCTTTCTTAGTGCAGGAAACTCAGCTGTCTTTGTGTTGGACATATTTGAAAAAACTGTTGTTCCCATTTTCACAGCTTCTGTTTTCTATAAATACTTGAGCTGTAGACATAGTGAATGACAAATGGTTTTGTACCACTCCCTATGCTATTCTCTGTATATTTAGCTGTGTTGATGTATTTTGTCTTTGTCCAATGTCTTCAATTTTTCATTGACATTTTCTGCTCCACGCTGAAATATTCTTCTCTTCATTCAGAATCTTTGCACTTGATTCTACTTTGATACCAGTGTAAATGAGATATGACTCAATTTTAATCAAAGGAGGTGTCTTTTGGGGTTGATGGTGTAATGTAAATTGATGAGCAAAGGGAGTCTATAACGAAAATTGAAGGGGTGGGGGAAATGGAAGGAACAAAACTGGCTCCAAAGCCAGTGATATGAATTTGTTCGCTATAATAAATTAAAATTTTGGGCAAGATAAAAAATCGTTCTGGCTTCCATCCTGTTGATTATGTGCTATGGGGTAGAGGTGGTTAGGTGAAAGGAAGCGTGCAGATTTTAGTAATGGTGATAAGTAAGCAAAAGATAGGAAAAGGTAAAATTTGATTTACCTGTGATTTGTGATCTGAAGTACCCTCTTTCCCCACTGAAAATGATTTAATCAGCAAACATTTTACAACATGTTTTCTTTGGATTTACCAGAGCTCTAAAACCACTCCAAAAGCATTATCAAGTATGGTTCTAGCTTACTCAGAACAGGTCTACAGCCCTTTCCAGCTCATTAAGTACTTCCCTAAAATTCAGACATACAATAACTCAATATGTAACCAGAAAGCTGAAAACAAAGTGGATGATATGCAAGATACTATTAACTCGTATTTCTAGTTCACTGAACACAGATGTACTACTGATAAAGAATCCATTAGCTGTTGTTTCTACCTCACTGACATCAGATCTGTCACTCATAACCAATGTATTATCAAACACTTTTTGCTCACCAAAAACAGTTACGACACATAAAGAGCCCTTTATTAAATGAGTTTCCAGTTCACTAAAAACAGATTTACAACTCACAAGCAACCATTATCTAACTTTTTTTTTTTTTTAGCTCACTGAAAACAGATTTACTACTTAGGAATAACCCATTATCTAACATATTTCCAGTTCACTGAAAACAGATTTACAACCCCTACACAAGCCATTATGTAATCCAGTTCCAACTCACTGAATATTGATTTAGAATTCATAAACAACCCATTATCTGACACATTTTCAGCTCACTGAACAGATTTGCAACTCATAAACAACCCATTATCTAGAACATTTCCAGCTCACTGAAAGTAGATTTATAGTGTAAAAACAACCCATTATCTAACATTTCCAGTTCACTGAAAATAGATGTAGAGCTCACTAAGATCCCAGTACCATCTCCATCAGATAAGAATAGCCAAAATTCCATTTCTTCTCCTGACCAGCTCAATCTCTGCTTTTTTGATTATGTCAAATATGTTAACCTTAAGTTTGTGTAACATATTTTTTCCCCCAAGAATTAAATGTTCTTGGAAGTTGTTTATGGAAAGAAGACAGGCAGAGCACAATAGGTTTGAGCAAGTTTGGTGCTTAAATTTTCGCATTTGGCCTTGGCTCAGTGACAGTATAGCTTCAACAGGAGCTTTGTTTTAATAGCAGCTGGGTGGGTTTCATCTTCCTTTACTCACCCCTCAGTGCCAAATAGTCCTGTTTTGTTTCTTTCCTCGCTTCTTCTGTTGTCCAATATATAACATGTCCTGTCCAATGCATGACATAGGGTGGTATGGGTTACAAATTGCCTGTCAGTGCAGTTCTTCATTTTTTCTTAAATTGTTTCGTTTCCATTACTGCGACATCACATACTGTTGTTCAGTTCTAAATCATGTGTTCCAGTGAATTGTTTGTGATAATATCTGGGTGCCTTCCTTTAGTGAATTAAGTAATGTGATTAATATTGCATTCAAGCATGTGCATGTTTTTTTTTCTTTTTCCTCTCTCTCATCCTCTCCATAGGAGGGCATTGAATTTGCAGTGAAGTGTTTTATTCTAGAAATGCTTGGTTTCATTTGGTTGTCATGTATTTATGTTAGAGAAGGTAAGTCAAAGAAATGTACCTTTCCCCTTGGAACAGATAATGATGAGGTTTATGATAATTGTTCATTATTATTTCATTCCACAGTTCTCAGAGTAGCCCCCAAGAAATCACATAAGCTCTGTCTCCTATACTGGTGTGCTTAACCCTATCTATATTGTAGAAAGTTCTACTGTTTCAGATTAGTGAAATTGTCAGGCATGGTCTTCATCCTGGAGCTTTAGGGGATGTTCAGATGTCTGGATTCAGACCTCAGGCCACCTTAAAGATAAATGTTGAGTCCTTGAACTGGATTTGATATATTGGAAGCCAGTGTAAAGTGCAGAGGACTGGTTTGAAGAGCTGATGGTAGCCTGTGTTGTTGAGGAAATACATCACAGTGATTTTTTTCACTCTTTTTTTTAAGTTGTTTCCTAAATGTTATAGGCTTCACAGCGTGTGTATGTATTGCTGTAGTTCAGCTGAGAGGTGATGAAGATGAGACTGTTATCAATCAGGTTTAGGAAGAACACTCCTAGCCAATAGGAGCTGGTAAAAAGACATATCCATGGACACTACTATGTGAGAGCTTAACATCAGTCAGAAATCTAAGAGAACGCTTAATTATGGACAGAATTGACCATTTGTGGGTATATGCTTTCATCCAAAGGAGGTTACGCCTTCTCATTGCCTTCTTTCTCTGGGCATATTTAGTCAGCTAACTCAGTGTGTGGCTAACTGGTACGTAAATCTCAAGCACTCTAGTGTGCCACTTTCTGTGTGAACCCCCTGCTGTGCACTGGCAGTTCCCTAATGTACATTAGTACATCAGTACACCCTAGGGAAATTTTTAATGCAGATCAACAGCATCCACATGGATGGTTTCTATGTGGCATGTTGCAGTCAGTAGATTTACACCCCAGTTAGCTAAACAGTAAACATTTGTTTGTGTCCTTCTGTGTGTGACTTTTTGACTGCCTAGTGACTTGTCTGCTAAACTCGCAGAAGTAACAGATTATTCACTCATACATTCTGGAAGCCCAGCATACAGCACCTCTTCTTGTGAAACTACAGACTTCTTCTGAGCTGAAAGTCATGCTACCATGCTGACTCTTTGCATTCTTTCATGATTCCTTACTAGTTCTTGATTGCCTCTCCCCCCAGGTCCCTTTTCCAGTATACCAGGGAAGGTCTGGTACAGCAAGGTCACTATTGCATGGGGAATGTATGAATGATTTCCTTGAGGAGAAGCATACACTTGAACTAGTTTTCTGTTCAGGACCCTTGGAACCTGAGAGTCTTGTATTACTCCCACTGAAGTCACTGGAAATACTCTAGCACTTCCGACAAGAGGATGTTGAGAATTCAGTTGCAGCTCTTAGAAATTACTGCTTCAACTTTATCTGTTAGAATGCTACCAACCTATTTTTTTTATCACATTCTATATTTGTAGACCTCAGACTTCTTGTTTTGTGTTTTGAAGAATCAGTGTTCTTTTTATCTTGTATTCATCCTGCTGTGAAAGCTAAACTAACTATACAGTATGTTACAGCAAATTAAATATAATAAGGGAATTATATTTTGAGTGCTTAGGGTACCTGCTCTCTGGGCCTGTCTATGGGCTCTGCAGATATTGATGAATTTGGCCTCATGACAACCCTTTGAGACTATAAAATATTGTCCCTGGTTTGTAGTGGGAAGCTGAGGTTTGGAAAGTTTGGTAGAATTGGTGAAGCATTTTGCTGAACAGGAATAAGAACTCAAATATTGCTTGAGGAAACTAATATTGGTTTAGAGCAAAGGTTCTCAAAGAAGTACTTCTTGGTGCTTGTGCTGTGGAGAATTGACTTTAAAGGTTAACTTGGAGCAGGGGTATAAATGCAAGCATCCAGAGGGGAAATTAAAAACAAAGGATTTTTTTTAACTTTGGGGAGGAGCTCTAGTAGTCCAGTTTAGAGGACCAAACTGCAGACAAGCTGTACCTAAATATCTCCTCTTATGCATCAGGAGAGGAATGAAATTTTTCAGTCACCCAAAAATAGTGCATATGTACCAGACAATTGTCCCCAGCTGCCTCTGTACATTGCCATGTTTCTTCATCCAGGTATATCAGCTCTATATACTGCTGCAGGTTGTCATGCTTTTTCAACAAGGCTAAGAGCATCACTTGCTAATTCTGGATGCCATCCGTGTCCACCTTCCTCTCCTCTTCCTGAGGATGCTAGCCATGAAGGGGTGAGAGGGAGAGCAGCCCAGATATGGAAGACCTAGCAGGCGGTAAGGAGCCTCCTGGCCTACCTCTCGCTACTTTCCAGCCTCTCCGTACCCATTGAATTAAGGCAATAATGTTCCTAAATGTCCAGGATGGTGTTAGCTTCTGAATAGAAATCTGTCTAGGTTCTCTGGTGGTCAGAAGGACTGTTTACCTGAAAAAGTGGGCCATTTGTTCAAGAGAAATATGAGATGTCATCTTAAACCATAAATGCCTTCACATCCCCACATATTTTTCATGAACAAAACTAACAAGTGGTTGATATTATGTGTGTGATCCCTCACAAACCATAACAATTCCACAGTCAAAAGACTTTCCTCTGGCAAATGTATTTGATAGCAAGTTTCTCTTTGATTGCTTCTAAGGATGCCTTGCAGTTCTTACTTCAGCTAGTGTGATATATCTCTGTTGCATGTGTTCTTTTAGGGATTTGGGAAGTGTTGATGCCCAGATTAGTTTCCCAGTTCTCTTAGCTCTGCAGAAGAAACCGTAGAGAAGGCTGAGGAACAGGATGATGATGCAGTCATCTAAGAAGTTGATTTATAATCCTGGCACCAGTCATGAACAACTGAAAAGAATATAGGTTATGTGGCAAGTTGAAATTCAGGAAGTACAAAACGAGAATAACACTTCTTGGCTAGAACAGATCCTGGGAAAGCATCCATTCAGATGAACTCAGTATTGACCTTCACTACTTCATAGCAATCCTCATGACTCCTATCCAATCCTGGTTAATAGACTTCTAGACTGATGCCACAACCTTTCAGTTTGGGAGGAAGTAGCTACTCAAAGTTAGTGAAAATGGGGTCACAAGGCACTTCATTCTGTGGAATTCTGCAAGGATATGTCCACACAAGTCTTTTATTTCGAAACAACACTGGTTGTTTCAAAATAAAAAACTGAATGTCCACACGACGTTTTCTTATTTCGAAATGACAGAATCTGTCATTTCGAAATAAGAACCGTCATTTTGAAACAGCTTAAACCCCGTTCATTTTGAAACGGCTGTTATTTCAAAATAACGCCATTTGGACATGTTGTTTCAAAACAACACCATCGTTTTAAAACAACTGTTTCAAAACAGCTTGTCCAAATGGCCTTATTTCGAAATAACCATTTTGAAATAACAGCTGTTTCGAAAGCAGGCTTTCCCTTAATTCGAATTAACTTATTTCGAAATAATGACGTATGTGTGGACATAGGCCAAGAGTGAGAGGTACTGTCTTGTCCCATTCCAAATTTCAAGCAGTTCTTGGAAATGCCAGTACTCAAAAACACAATGAATAAGAAGTTTATATGTTTTGATAGTTTTTTTATTTAAATAAAAAGCATTTTACTTTGAAAAACATATTTAAAAATGAAAACTTGTGTGAAGGCTTATGTTTACTAAGATTAAAACTTTAATTAAATAAAATTTAATATTCAAGCAGTACATGATTGCTATAATCTTAAAAAAAATCACACACTAATGTGTTGGAAGTCACTGACTAAGAACCTGGCATCACTTTGGTGAAGGGCCTCTTTTGCAGACGAAGAGAGAGTATTATCCTCATTTCAGTTCATTCAGCAAATTCTGTTCAATCATAGTTAATTTAAAGTTAAGAAAAATGATTGGGAGCAGCAAAGTTTGTTTCTTTCTCCTGAATAAAAATTGACATCAGAGAGGATGTGATCTTGTAGTTCTAAAATTAAAGGACATAGTGATCAGAAACAATTTGTATGATAAAACGGTTTGGTTTAGATGCAAAACATGTTTTGGTGAACTTACTTTTCCACCTTATGTATTTAGCATGTTTAACATACTTTTATTTGAGTAATAAAAAACAATTTTAATTTTCTATGCCCCCCCCATTTTAACTGAATTCCAATTTCTAGCCTAATGTAGCTTGACACATTTCATTAGACAAAAATAGTGATCTAATAAATGAGAAATGTCACTCACTTTTTCTTAACAACATAAAAGTTAAGAATCAGAATAAATGTATACCAAACTAACTGATTGCTTAATAGATTAGTATAGATATGCTCTGGACTATCGAAAAGTACCAAAACCTATCACTCATTTCTTCTATATGCCAGCCCTCCAGTACTTCCATTTCCGTCAGCTTACCATCTCACATCTCCCTGCCTAGAATCCTGAACTCCTGAAAAAAAATCAAGAACAAATTTCTTAAATGTAGCCATTGTATGGCTGACACTTTTCCTGGGAATACAGAGATCATTTTACCCCTTGTCAGCTCCCATGACTAGTGGAGAGGGAATCTTATTACTACACCACTGTAAGAAATAGTTACCTCAATGTTACAAGTGTGAGATTTTTTGTCTCTATATAATTTATTAGTTAAAGCTGTGTTGGGATAGTGTGCTCCTTTTCCCTCTTTAGGAAATACTAGTCAAATTATTCATAAATTAGCTTCAGAGTAATTATACAGAATCTTAAATTGGCAAGTCATAATGATAGAGAGAGAAAAAAATAAGTGACAAGAAAGGGTTGGGGAGGGGAGAGTAGAGGACAAAAAGAAGAAGAAATTCCGGGAAATAAGAGAAGAAGAAGGGCGGGGGGCGAGGAGGACTATCTTGACCTAGCAATTTGTTTTCCCCAGAGATGGACAGTGACACTGATGAATTTTACCAGTGCCCATCCTTTACAGTATGAAATTAACTATTTTGGCTACAAACACTGCTTCTGTTTTAAGTATTATATGTTAGCATCCATAGGAGAAAATAATCTATTTACTCTTAATATAAAATGCCAGATCCTGTGATGTACTGCAAAACTCTCACTTTTGGCATCGGTTAAGGGTCTTCTAATGTGTCTTACTATTCATTCTAACTAAATTATCTCAATTTAACTGTCAAAATAGTGTTTAAGTTACTGTTTCTCTTATGGTGTTCTACATTTGATATATTTTATAGGTTCTTTCCCATTTTTGAGCTTTCTACTCTCTTAAATAAGCTAAAAGATTTTGTCCTTTTTATTGGTAGCTTAACTTATAGATGCAAATTTATATTTTAAGTCTGGTAAATAACTTTAAATGGTCAAAAATACGATAAGAAATTAAAATCTCTATGGCAGAGGTGGGCGAACTATGGCCCATGACTAGATGAGAGCTGTGAGAGCCTTTCATTCAGACCTCTGTCTGGGCATGGCTAGAGCCTGGCAGCCACTTCCACCTCCTGTCGTCATCTTTCTCCCGATATGTGGGCCCTGCTAGAGCATGGCAGCTGCTCCGCCTCCCAGCCCCACCGCTCTCCTCGCTGTATGCGGCAATGGTGTCCTGGCCTGCCTGGAGCACAGCTGCCACGTGCCTCCCTTCTCCCACCATGTAGGCCCAATGGCAGTGTCCTGAATGGAGCGTGGCTGCTGCCCCTGTCCTGCTACCTGGTCCCAGCATTTGCATGCTGTTTGGAGCACATTGGACACTCCCCCATCCCCCCACTACATCTTCTCCCCACCGTGTGGCCGGAGTATGGTGATGCTTCCCCGCCCCCAGCCCCACACTTTCTCTATCCCCTACAACTCACTTCGCCCTCAGTATGGCTTTCAGGCCAAAAAGTTAGCGCCCCCCTGCCTATGCTGTTATACGAGGGGGTTTCTAACCTTTTAGAAAGAGGGACCACATAACAATTTATTTTCTTTCTCAGGGAGCCAGTGAGCAATTTGCATCGCCCTGGTGACACTGCTGCACCTGGCTGACTGGCATGGGACTAGAGGGGAAGGGGATACAGGTTACAACTTTTATTTTTGTTGGATGCTAGGAAAGTGTGGCGTTTTCGAGGAGGGTTAAAGGGAGGACATGTAACTAGTCATGTAAGTCACCTTCTTGAATGTCTCCCTCTTGCCCATGGCTTCCATGCTCTCTCTACTCCCTGCCCCACTTACAAGGTATGGGGGGGGGAGTTCTCTCCTCCCACTGTTCCTCACCACCCATTTGGCTACTGTCCCTGGCAACTGGGAGCTGGCAGCTATGGTTCACCTGGCCACTGCCCCAAGCAGCCAACCTGGATGGTGAGACAAGGCTGCTTGCACTAGTCAGGTTCTTGCAGGAAGCTGGTGTACAAGTTTGGGCTGCTCCAGGATGTGAGCTCTGAGATGCTGGCCTAGTTTGTGTTTCTGCCCAGCTTGGCCAGCATGCGAGCGGCAGAGGGGCTTTGAGGAAAAGGGAGTGGATTAGCCTCCCAAAGAGAGAGTAAATGCACGAGCTACACAGTTTGCAGCTGTAGCAGTGTCCCCTCCCAGTCTGAAGTGGTTGATCTGCTACACCCACCTCTGGTCCTGAGTCCTGATTGAGTCATAGGGTTAGAAGGGACCTCATGAGGTCATTTAGTCCAACCCCCTGTGAAAGAGCAGGACCACTCTCACTAAATCATCCCAGCCAGGGTTTTGTGTAACCAAGCCTTAAATATCTCCAAAGATGGAGATTCCACCACCTCCCTAAGTAACACATTCCAATGCTTAACCACTCTCCTAGTAGGAAAGTTCTTCCTAATATCAAACCTCAACCTCCCTAGCTGTAACTTGAAACCATTGCTCCTTGTTCTGTCCTCTGTTACTACTGAGAACAGCCAAGCTCCCTCCTCCTTGGAGCACCCCTTCAAATAGTTGAAGGTTGCTATCAAATCCCTCCTCAGTCTTCTCTTCTGCAGGCTAAGTAAGCCTATCTCCTTCAGTCTCTCTTCATAGGGGTTGTGCTCTAGACCTTTAATCATTTTTGTTACTCTTCACTGGACTCTTTCTAATTTGTCCACATCCTTTTTGTAGTGGGGTGCTCAAAACTGGACACAGTGTTCCAGATGTGGCCTCACCACTGCCGAATAGAGGGGAAGAATCATGGCCCTCAATTTGCTGTCAGCACTTCTACTGATGCAGCCCAGTATGCCTTTGGTCTTTTTGGTAACAAGAGCACACTTCTGACTCATATCCAGCTTCCCACACACCATAACTCCAAGGTCCTTTTTTACAGAGCTGCAACTTAGCTGATCGCTCCCCAGCCTGTAGCAGTGCATGGGGTTTTTCCATCCCAAGTGCAAGACTTTGCACTTGTCCTTGTTGAATTTCATGAGATTCGTTTGGCCCACTGCTCCAATTTGTCTAGGTCTCCCTGAATCCTGTCCCTGCCCTCCAGAGTGTTTACCATTCCCCTCAGTTTGGTGGCATCCACAAACTTACTGAGTGTACAAACTCTTCTGTTGTCCCAATCATTAAGGAAAATGTTGAACAGAGTGGGGCACAGGACCAACCCCTGGGGCACACCACTTGTTACTGGTTGCCTACTAGACATTGAGCCATTGATTCCTACTCACTGAAACTGTTGATCTAGCCAGTTTTCTATCCACCGTACAGTCCACACATCCAACCCGTACTTCCTTAACTTGCTGACAAGAATGTTGTGGGAAACCGCATCAAAAGCCTTCCATGGCAGAATTTTCCAGAGGGGTAGCTGCGTTAGTCTGTGTATAGCAAAAGCAACAAGAGTCTTGTGGCACGTTATAGACTAACAGATTTCTTCAAGCATAAGCTTTTGTTTTCTGACAAACTGGGTTGTAGCCCACAAAAGCTTATGCTTGAAGAAATCTGTTAGTCTATAAGGTGCCACAGGATTCTCGCTGCTTTTCATATCAAAAACCTTGCAAAAGTCAAGGTATGTCACGTCAGTGGCTCTTCCTGTATCCATAAATGCAGTCATCTCATCGTAGAAGCAATGAGGTTTGGTTGGGCATGATTTACCCTTGGTGAATCCATCATGACTGTTCATGATTCCTCTCTTTTCCTTCAAGTGTTTCAGGATGGATTCTCGGAGAACCTGATCTATGATTTTTCCAGGGATTGAGGTTAGACTGATAGGTTTGTGATTCCCTGGATCCTCCTTTTCCCCTTTCTTGAAGATGGGTGCAGTTCAGGATGGTACATGGGGCTAGAGTGGAGTGGAGGGGCCGCTGTTTGTTATGCTGTTTATAGATCATCTATGGATGGACTGTAATTCGCACATCCACCATGAAGGGGTGACCCTCCATAGATAGATCTTCCTTTTCTGTATAGAAGAGAAATTAGATATACAAAAGGGAAATGGTGTTATTCTGAAATAGTTGGTAATCCAATCAATGTCTTTTGGACAATCTGTGTTTTCCAAAGATATGTTTGTCATTTTCTGTTCCCCATGTCTAAGAAGCTACTTCAAAGATGACATGAACTTAAATTCCAAAGGGGCAGCCCTGTTAGCCTAGTGAACTTAAATGACTATTTTGGGTATCATAATGATTTTCTAAACAAAGGAAAGATGTACAGAAAATTAAAAAAAAAAAAAAACAATCTGTCAGTACAAAGGCTAAATATAAAGTTGAAAAGAACATTATTTTACAGGATTTTCTTAATTTTTCAGCTTTGGCCTAACTGCTTCTATTGCAGTCAATAGTAAAATTTCAACCAACTTCAGTGGGAGCAAAATTAGGTCAATATTAAACATTTTTAAAAAATCTCACCGTCAATTCACTTAAGATACTGTGGACTCTTCCAGTCAAACCAGTTTTTCTTCAGGGACATTGGCTAAGTATTTTATTTTATTTTACTTGTTTGCCGATTATTATTGACACAATATTTCATTTGCTGTTGTGATGACTTTATAAACAGAAATGTCTTCAGGATGAAAATTATAGACTGACAAATAAAAGTATTCAAAACTGGTCTTAAAAATAGAGATGGAGAAACTTAATTTTTTATAAAGGCTGTAGTTTTTTTAATGTGTTCATCTTCTATGTCAACAGACTTCTTATGGATATAGAGTTTTATTAGATTATTCCTCCTTACCGCTAAATGTCTGGCACTGCTTACTCAAGAAGGGCAGGTATAATAGAAGTCAAAGCTTAGTTATTATAAAATTGTATTGATTTATTTGTCTTGAATAGACCTTCAGTTGGCCTAAGAAGATCATCAGTTGACATTATACAATGTTTGGGCAGAAGTCATAGCTACCTTTAAAAAGTGATTTCTTCGTGCATACAGACACTTAAGACTTGTTATAAATTTTATCTTTTATGTTTTGTTGGTTTTCCAAAAGTAGTAGTCTGTTTAAAGAATCACATTATGGTTTGTTTGTTTTTCTGTTGCTGTACCTTTTCAAATATAGTAGATATTTAAACTTAAAATTCAGATATGGTTATTTAACTAAGCCTCACTCCATTCTACAAAGCTACTTGTTGCGGAACTTAGTCATGGAATTTTGAAGGGAGTGTCTCCTGATAATATGTGCTAATATGCTGTGCTATTTGCAAAAGAATCATAGGCATAGTCCATAGAAATCCTACTGGCAGCCCCCCTGGTACCAGCAAATCCAGCAGAGCACAGCTTCTTGGTGTCAAAAGCAGCAACACTAAGCCTGCCATTGGCACCGTCCACATGTACACCACAGTCTGCCCTGGCACGGTCAACCACTTGAGCACAGAATGGCACCAACCAGAACTTGCCACAAGGGGTAAAACAAAACACAAGGAGAAAAAGAAACACATTGTCTATGTCTACTGTAGACAGCTCGGGTGAGTCAACTTAATAAGGTTGACAAAGTTGACCTTGTTAAGTTGACTTAGAGGCCCCATTTATTCAAGCTGACTTTATAAAGTCAGCTTAAGTCAGGGAACCCATTTAAAGTTGACTCAATAAAGTCAACTTTAAATGGATCCACTGACTTGACTTTATAAAGTCAACTTAAATGGCTCTCCTGGCTTAAGTCAACTTCATTACGTTGACATTAATGTCCACATTTTATTAAGTCAACTTAATAAAGTTGACTTAACCCTAAAAGTTAACTTTAAGGGTGAGAGTTATTAAGTCAACTTAAGCAAGTGTTTAAGTTAATTAAATGAACTCCAAATGTGGCCAGGAGGTTGCTTAAGTCAACTTAAGCCTCCATTGTAGACATACCCATTTACCCTAATGCCACCTAGTCACCACAACTGTCATATGGGCTGGATGCTTCTCCCATGCTACCTCCCCTTTCATACAGTGGAGAAGAAGATGGGGTACCCACAGTCTTGTCACCCTAAGGATCACCTACCAGACCCCCATCCCCACACATACAGAAGGGATGGGAGGCATCCCACTTATCCATGGTTCATACCCCCATAGTTGGGTCCTCCAATGTTGTACCCAAATCATTGGTGTAAGTGGGACTCCTGATCCCCATACATGAAACCACTCAGTAAAGCCATCAACTCACACAGGGAGGTAGCTTTACCCATTTGTTCCTTGCATGTATCAAAAGAACCTCATTACACAATTGCAAAGGATGCTAAACGCCCATGAGATCTGGAAAAGGATACCATCCCACATACCTCATCTATACTACCAGACAAAATGATCATACCTATCCCACCCATGAATGGAGATGATTTCAGAGAGTTTCAAGAACTATTCAAAAGGGTTGCACAGGATGTGGAGATTCCACTAGAGGAAGTATCAGTATCACAGAATAACCACAAGCTTTTCAAGATCCTCAATATGACAGCTCCATCCAAGATCGTCCTTCCCATGAACAAGATTATGGATGTTGAAAACATGAGTTGGGAAATCCTGGCATCCATTGCACTGATGTGCAGAAAGGCCAACAAGAACTATTTCATTCCACCCAAAAAGAATGAATACTTACTCACCCTCCCCATCTAACTCACTAGCAGTGGAGGCATATCAGCAGTGAACCAAACAGACATGTTATAAGTCTACACCACAAGATAAAGAACGGGAAAGGGTAGACCTCTTTCTCTAAAAGGTCTGTTCTTCCACTGCACTCCAGTTAAGAATTACAGACTATGCCACTATTCTGTCAAATTACGATCACAGTACCTGTTCAGAATTCACCAACTTCATTGAATTAATCATAGAAGACAAATGTGAACAATTACAATCCCTGGTTAATGAGGGCTAACTCATATCCAGAGCAGCGCTCCAGGCTGCCTTAGATGCTGCCAGTACAGCGTCCAGGACCACCGCACTGCCATAGTGATGTGCAGAGACCATCATGGCTTCACTCAGCAGCACTACAAAAACTACTACAATCCACCAAAGAGGATTTACCTTTTGATAAATCCAAGCTCTTCAGAGGAAAAGCCAATAAAGACATGCATACTATGAAAGACTCCTGGGCCACATTATGAATATTAGGCATTTATACACCTGCAACAATAAGGAGGTCACATTTTAGATATCAGCCCTATCAATGTCGTTATCCACTGTATCAACAGCAGTGACAAAGGCCAGGAACAAACAAAGACCTCAGAGGAGGTGCCCAAACCATAATAACCAGTCAGCACTTCAACTGTTGTCATCTTCAAAAAATAGTTTTGAAGATTTGGTCAAGGCTATGAATGACCTCCCCCATCCAGCAGACACAGTCAACAGAACTCTTTTGTCACCATCCAAGACCATTCCTAGATAAATGGGAGTCCATAACATCAGACCAATGGGTTCTGGAAATTACACAGAGCAAATACTCCATCCCTTTTGCCTCCATTCCCCACCCAAAACCTTTCCTCATCTGTCTTTAGGGACAGAACTCATGCTCAGCTACTACAATAGGAAGTAAACTGCCTTCTGGAACTAGGTGCCATAGAACTGGTGCCGCCACATTGTGAAGGAAATGGCTTTTATTCTTGATACTTCCTAAAACTGAAGAAACATGGGGATAGAGGCCTATTCTAGATCTCAGAAAATTGAACAAGTGTGTATGAACCCACAAGTTCAAGATGCTAACACTGTCAACCATTATACCAATGCTGGAATGAGGGGATGGGTTTTTATCCCTCGACCTACAAGATGCATACTTCTGTATAACCATGTATTGGCCTCACAGAAAATTTCTACAAATTGTGATAAATCATAGCCATTACCCGTACAAAGTACTACCCTTCAGACTTTCAACGGCACCAAAAGTTTTCTCAAAACTCCTAGCCTTAGTCACCACGCATGTACACAAACAGGGCATGCTAAATTTTCCATACGTGGACAACTGCTTAAGAAAAGCAAAGTCTCTTTCCCAAGCATGACTGACAACCCAACAAACTATAACACTATTCCTTGAATTGGGTTTAATGATAAACTACCAAAAATCAATCTTAACATCTAATTCATAAGGGCCTATCTGGGTTCTGTGAAGGCACGAGCATCACTGCCAAATGAAAGATTCAAGGTTATAGCAAACTTGGTCATGACAATAACAGGCAGCTCTACAGTAACAGTCCACACCTATCTATGGTTGTTGGGACATATGGTGGTCACAATTTAGGTTGTCTTCTGTGGTCACCTACACATGCACAAACTACAAGCATGGCTAGCCTCAACTTATAGACCAAGGAAAACTGTCTCTCCAAAACAGTTACGGTGCCCCACACAATCAAACAGACTTTACAGTGATGGATACAACCATGCAATATAACCACAGTGATACCTTTCATAAAAGACCTGACCACAGATGCATCACTCCTGAGATGGGGCCCTGACCAAGAAAAATACACAGTCCAAGGCCACTGGTCAATTCAGGAGATGAATCTACACATCACTATATGAGAGCTCCATGTTATATGGAATGCATGCATGTATTTTCTTCCAGTGATAAGGAAAAATATCATAAAAATCATGATGGACAATATTGCATGCATGTATTACATAAGCAAACAAAGAGGAGCATACTCCCAGTCACTAGAACAGAAGCCACCAGGCTCTGGACCTGGTGCCTCCAGTGTGGTGTCACTATATCAGCTTTATACTTAGCTCGATCTATGAACACTACAGCAGATGTGCTTAGCAGACGATTTGTGATGAAATATGAATGCAAACTAAACAACCAAGTTCTCTGAAATGTATTACAGAAATGGGGTTACCAGTCCATCGATCTATTCACCACACAAAGGAATTGAAAATGCCACTTGTTCTGTTCCAGAGCTGGAGTAGATGACAGATCCCTGGGAGATGCTTTCCTCCTGTACTGGAACAACCATTTACTATAAGCCAGGTGTTGCCAACTGTTTTAAGGCTGGGACCCCTTGCCAAGGGGGGGGGTGGGACTTCCCAGACCCCTGTGGGTGCCTGGCATCACCACAGGCAGAATTTGGCTTGTGAGGGGTCAGAATGTGGCCATACTGGTCTCCTGCCGGGGACAGGGGTCCCTAGCTGCAGCAGCCCCCACTCCCTGGCAGGGGTATGAGGCTGCAGGCAGCTTCCAGGGAGGGAGCCATTGCTGTGGTACCTCTTGCTCCCCAGCAGGCGGATTAGGCTGTGGTGGCAATGAAGCAGCCATGGCTCCCTCTCCTCCCCAGTCTTCTCTGCCACACCTTACCTGGCTGCTGGAGCTCCTGTCACCTGGGTGTGCCCCCCAGGCTACTTTCTCTGCCTGGGGGACGCTCCTCTCTCGCCAAATCCTGGGTCTCGGCAGCAACTGGAAACCTCAGCGGTGTCCAGCCGCAGCACCCAGCCTGTCTGTGGACCCTCTGAAACCACTCTGTGGTTCCCCAGGGGTCTGTGGGCCACAACTTGGGAACCACTGCTGTAAGCATTTCCACTGGTATCCCTACTTCACCAAATACTATGGAGAACTCAGACAGATGGAGCATTAATAATCTTGATTGCTCTCACATGGCTGAGAAAAATGTGGATCCCTTACCTCCTCCAAATTTTGATGTGTCCACCGATACTACTACTGCTTCGCAGGTACCTCCTATATCAGAACAAAAGTCAGACCCTCCATTCATACCTACACAAACTCTATTTCACAGCATGGTGACTCCATGCTTTCAACTACAAGAATAACAATGTTCAGAAGAAGTAAAAGACATATTACTCAACAGCAGAAAGTAAACTGCAAGAAAATCTTAACTGTAAAAAAGGAAGAGATCCTCCCTATGGTGTGAACAGCGACAAATCTCCCCAAGCACAGCCCCAATTCCAAATATTCTTGGTTACATCCTCAGGCTCAAAAACTCAAGACTCTCGGACAAACTCCATCAAAGTTCATCTTGCCACTATTTTGAGAGTCCTCCTTAAGGAGGAGGACAGATCCATATTCACAGATTCATTCATCAAACACTTCCCACATGGCTTACAAAACATATTCCCAGATACACGCCCACCAATTCTACTGGAGGACCTTAATCTAGTATTATGAACTATAACCAGAAAAAGGTTTGAATCTTGAGAACCTGCTCTCTAATCCATTTATCTGTGAAGGTGACATTCCTGGTAGCCATAACATCAACTAGACATGTGGGGGAAACAGAGGCATTCATGGCTGAACCCCCATATACCATTTTCCACCTGGATAGAGTAACATTATGAACTCACCCTAAGTTTATACCCAAGGTTAACACTCAATTCCACAACAACCAGGAAATTAACCTACCCACTGTCTATCCGAAACCTCACTGTCATCCATGATCAGCCCTCCTGCACACTCAGGACATTTGAAGGGCCATCGCCTTTAATTTGGGCAAAACCAAACCATTTGGAAAATCACCTAATATTTTCATAGCGGTAGCAGAACATTCTAGAGGAACACTACTATGGTCCCAAAGACTATCTAAACGGATAAAAGACTGCATACTAGCAGCGTACACACTCAACAATTTACTACCCCCAGAATGGGGCATGACATGCTCAAGATGGGCCATAGCAACAACTACAGCCTTTCTCAGAAGTGTACCACTAAAGGATATATAAGCAGCAGCAACTTGGAGCTTCCTGCGTACTTTCATGAAACATTATGCCATTGAACAAATGTACAAACCAGACATTACCTTAGGCAGTGCAGTTCTTGCCTCTGTTGAATGCACAAGGCCCAAACTAACCCTCCTTCATATACAACAGAACTGCTCAATAGGCACTGTGAGAGATCAAAGCCAGCAAGCAATCTGAGTGTAGCCAATTTGTTATTCTTTTAGAATTTGGGATGGCCAATATAGATCAATTTGAAGGACAGGTGTTCTTAGTCTAGATTGACTACAGGCATGTTAATTAAATAGGACTTCCTCCCCGAAAACTAGCAGTTAAGGAGTACTCAGGTTGAGATTTTAAGACAATTCTTTATTGCTAACTGCACATGGCAAATGATAGATTAAAATACAAATGAATACTATGTAAAATAAATGATAAAGAGACATCAATACATCTCTATAAGCACTATAAACACAATTGTTGCTAAGATTTCCTATCTTTAAGATACAATTATAAAAATTATACTCACACTCGAATAAGTTGAAGTACTGACCTAAAAAATTTAAACCGATCAAAGAAAATGAAGAAACCTGACTAAAAAGTCAGGTAGAGCGTTGCTGGAAGACTGTGCAGTTTCCTCTTGTGTTGTTCAGGTTCATCATCCAGATCATGGAAGCTTCAACCCCTCTACAAATTCAGGGACTGTAAATTCCCTTTTTCCACAGTACCCCTCCAAAAATAAATTGAATTATCTCATTCTTCCTGGACCAAATACGCATGTTTTCCAGAAATTGCTGGGGGGTACTTTTAAATTATTGGTTCAGGGGTCTATTACATCTATTTTTCTGGCACGTTCTCCCCTTTTCTTGTTTATCAGCTTGTGGGTTTTGTGGTGGGTTTGTAGAGAGATTTTCCCACCTGTTTATCTGCAGAACATGATCAAAACCCAACTTGCCAAATTCTGCACGGCCTACGCTCACCACTTACCTAGTTAGCCTTCTTCTAGTGCATAGATAGATGCAAGCCTTGGTTTACAAAGCTTGAAGGTCTTATCCTATTGCATAGCAAACTTACTTACATATCTCTGCAAAATGAATCACACCTTTCGCAAAGATCTGAAGGATACATGTGTTTTTAGCTCATGGAAAGAACCTAGTACCAAGAACTCTTACCTCTAAGAAGTGAAATACTATAAAACCATGCTTTCTTAAACTTATATAAAGAAATATATTTGTATAAAATAGATAGGGAGTAATACATGCATACAAGCTCAATATAGGGTATAGCCAAAGGCTACATGAGAGTAGAAGAAGGGAGATATGTGAACCTCCGAATGTTTAAGGCTTTGTTCTTCAGTGGCTAACCAGGGTTATTGCAGGTTGATTAGAGGCACCTGAGATCAATTAAGGCTTAACTAGGTGCCTGAAAAAAGCTGCCCCACCTTAAACAGAAGTTGCACAAGCTGGAGGAGGAGCCGGAGGGTGGTGCTGTGCAGAGCAAAGGAGCAGAGGACTTTGTAGAATGTAACTGGCCTTGAGAAGAGAAAGAAAGGTGTGCCTGAGACTGGTTGATTGAGAAAAGAAACCTGGCCTAAGGGGAGACCAGGCACAAGGAACTGTAAGGATGGGGGGGAAGACAGCTCAGGGGAAAGAAGTGTAGGTTGGGGCATTGTCAGCAGCACATAGCTGCACTTCATAGGGCCCCTGGGCTGGGACCCGGAGTAGAGGACGGGCCCAGGTCCCAAACCCCCTCTCCCCTCCCTGGACTTTCAGCAGTGCAAGTGCCCCATAGAGGCAGGACTCAGGTGTTTGGGGTCTCCCCTGATCCACTTCCACTAAAGAAAAGTGTGAGACCCACTGCTGGAAAATCAGCAGTTTGCCACAGCACCTAGTTTGGAGCATGCAGGGACATCACTCGATGAAGGTTGCTCACCTTGCAGTAACTGTCATTCTTCAAGATGAGCGTCCCTGGGTATGCTCCACTACCTGCCACCCCCAGAACTGCAAAGTTGTGTGATACACTCCATGGTTGAGAAGGAGCAGGTGGGGGCACTGGCCACAGCACCACAGGACAACCACACGCTGTCCAAGCAACCATTGCGATAAAAATCCCTGGTCTTAATGCAAGTGTGTGATGAACATATGCAGGGGGACGCATCTCGAAAAACATCGGTTACTGCAAGGCGAACAACCTTCTATTCATAGTAATATATGTTGAGAAGAGAGAATGTTAGGCTGGATAACCGCAACAAATTATTCTGCAAATTAATTCATCACAGAAGACTCTAGTAATCTGTCCTAGGGCAGTGAGTAAAGGCATGCATAAACTTCTAGTGCAGTTGCTGGATCAGTGGTTTCAGCGTGTAGGAATCAATGGCTCCATGTCTAGTTGGCACCCAGGGGTCGGTCCTGGGGCCAGTTCTGTTCAATATTTTCATTAATGATCTGGATGATGGGATTGTTGCACCCTCAGTAAGTTTGCAGATGACACCAACCTGGGGGAACAGTATACATGGTGGAGGGCAGGAAGAAGATTCAGGAAGACCTTGACAAATTGGAGCAGTGAGCCAATAGAAATCTCATGAGGTTCAACAAGGACAAGTGCAAAGTTCTGCACTTGGGATGGAAAAACCCCATGCGCTGCTACAGGCTGCGGAGCAATCAGCTAAGTAGCAGCACTGTAGAAAAGGACCTGGGAGTCATGGTGGATGGGAAGCTGGATATGAGTCAACAGTGTGCTCTTGCTGTCAAAAAGGCCAATGGCATACTGGGCTGCATCAGAAGAAATGTTGCCAGCAGATCGAGAGATGTGATCATTCCCTTCTATTTTGCACTGGTGAGGCTGCATCTGGAATACTGTGTCCAGTTTTGTGCTCCCCACTTCAAAAAGGACATGGACAAATTAGAAAGAGTCCAGTGGAGGGCAACGAAAATGGTCAAGGGGCTGGAGCACAGGACCTATGAAGAAAGCCTGAAGGAACTAGGCTTATTTAGCCTGCAGAAGAGAAGACTGATGGGGGGTTTGATAGCAGCCTTCAGCTGCCTGAGGGGATGCTCCAAGGAAGATGGAGCTCGGCTGTTCTCAGTAGTAACAGAGGATAGAACAAGGAGCAATGGTTTCAAGTTGCAGCTGGGGAGGTCGAGGTGATATTAGGAGAAACTTTCTTACTAGGCAAGTGGTAAAACATTTGATGCGCTACCTAGGGGGGTGGTGGAATCTCCATCCTTGGAGATGTTTAAGGCCCGACTAGATAAAACGCTGGCTGGGATAATTTGGTGGGAGTGGTTGTGCTTTTTTTGGCTGGGGGTTGGACTACATGACCTCATGAGGTCCCTTCCAACCCTATGGTTCTATGGTTCCAAATTTTTTTCGGGCTGGGGAACCATTTTGCTGTCCAAAACATTTTGCCGACCCTCTTTGTGGTGATACGGTGGTGGGCAGGATCCGGCCCATGAGGCAGAAATCTGGCCTGCATGGCCAGAATCTGAGTAGGGAACCGGGCTGCCACAGCCATGCGCAGTGAAGCAAGCCATCAGGCTGAGAGTGGAGGGACTGCTGCCATGGCCCCCAGCCATCCGCTGCAAGGAAGTGAAGCAGAGATGCTTTCACCATCTGCAGTTGGTGAGCTGCAGCAGCAGGCGGTCCTCTGCGTGCCCCCATCCTCGCCGGTATCGAGCCCGGGCAGGGAGAATTAGGGCTGCAGCTGGGTTCCGGCCCCAGCAGGGAGCAGTGCCGCGAACCCCCTGGAATGCATCAGGTCTGTGGACCCTAGGTTGGGAACCACTGTTCTAGTGAGCAGCTGGTAAACCTTAGTAAGAATTGTAGACTCTCTTTTAGCCAGTAATGTCCAAGCCTCAAATGAAATGAGCTCCAAATCTCCCATTTACCTGCCTCATTCTCATGAATATAAGATAAAATTATCAGGCTCTAGTTAAATCCTCAGACAACTGTCAAGTTATGACTATTCTGTTCTCCAGTTCTATACTGATGAGATTCTTTAAATGGTCTCCTTCACATATTCCTTTCTCTTAGAAACCATCATCTCAGGGGATTTAAATGTAGTGTGCATCAGTTTAACAGATGATTGGGATGATTTTGAAATATTTTGTCCGCCAGGTTTACTGTGCTACAAAACATTTGTAGAAAGAAGGTGATTCTTTACCTGCACACCATGTTCCCTCTAAGCTGCGTGCGTGTGCATTTGCACGTGCATGTGCATTCAGGTTGTGAATCCCATGCACACAACAAAATAAAGTGCACACAAGAAAATTCAAGCGTCCTAAATCATATCCTTTACCTTATCAAAATAAAATTAGGTATTATTTGTATTATACACACTTGCTTCATTGAGCTCATAAGTTTGACCACGCTCACTGGAGGGTGTGCAAATTTGGACACTGGTTCTGAATATTTGCATGAAAGAATTTTTTTTTCTTCATGCACAGCCTACAAAAAATTAGAGGGAACATTGCCTTCATAACAAATTTGTATGAAGGATGGCATTTAGTTTCTACTTAATCCTGTCTATTAACTTGCTTATTTTTTCTGTAAAGTCCATTTATTACACTGTCTTGATTCTACGAGGTGTGTATCTGAACAGGAATCTACATTTTTAGCAGATATCTACTATTATTCATGCAATACTTAGTATTATGTGTAACAGTCTCCATGAAGAAATTATTCATGTTGGATTAATTTCTGCATACTCATGTTACGAACAGGCAGAGATTTCAGCACCAATGGCTTTCAGAATAAATTCTGTCAAGTCTAAGGCAGCCTCTACTACAAGTCTGAAAATGCTCCATCTTTAAAAGGTGGAAAGTTGCTGCCTCCAGTTGCATCTGTATATTCATGAAGCATTGTTTGCCACATTATAAGCAGGCTGGGGCAGGAGGAAAAGGGATAGTACCACTAAAGTCATACTTCTCTTTGGAATCTGAAACTGAATCCTGGATTGCTGATTCTGTATTCCTCTGCTGTCAACAAACAGCTGTGACACACAGTGACAAAGCAAGTGTCTCCTCCTCCTCATATCTGATTAACATGTCCAGCCTACCATTGCTATCAGATGCATTGTTACTGGAGCTCAAGTGGTAAAAATCTGTGCTGTGAAAGATGCCACCCCAACTGATGTCCTAAATTATAGGTTGGGTCAGTAGAGTTCCATGTGATGGGATTTCTGCTGTTTTATCACTATTTGGGATTATTTTAATAGTATATTGTATCCAAAAATCTGTTTTTGTAAACATTTTAGAGTGTTCTCAGTTCTGAGCATCTGAACGCTAAACTACATTTCAAGACACAAAAAAAGTTGAAAGGAAATTAAGGTTGCAAAGTCAGGCATTCATAATTAGGAACTGCACATGTATCTATGAATTGGCTTCCTTTTATGTCTGCAGTATGATATAGTCTTTAACTATACAGAATTTTTTCCTCAAAATCTGTGGCTTATTCAATTCACAGGTTGGACAGCACCTTTGTAATGAGTATAGGGTTGTGTAATGAAGGAGGGTGTCATCTATAGCAGTGTTTCCCAAACAGTGTGCCATGGCAAACAGGTGTGCCATCAGGCCTGAGCAGGTGTGCCATGGAATTTTTTGAAAAACTAAACAGAGTTCTGGATTGGCTCATGAATATTAATGAGTTCATTTACAGACTGCATGGTGGTGTGCCTCAAAATAATTAAAGGTTGTAAGGTGTGTCACAGCTGAGAAAAGGTGGGGAGCCACTGATCTGTAGGATTCTATCCTTTTTCTTGCAGAAGTTGGAAAGTATCCAGGGCTCCCAAAGCACATGAAAATCCCCCCCTCCTTTATCTCTGTGCCATGCCCTCATCTATAAATAGGGGATAATGCCATGTGTTATGAAGCTCAGTTCATTAATTTCTTTTTTTAAGCACACAAATGTAATATTGAGACCATCAAAGAAATTCCTTTCATTTGTACACCAATAGAAATGAAGTGGCATAATTTGTTTAATAAAAAATATCTTATTTATATGTTAAAGCATGACCTTTATACAAATAAAATAAATAAACTGACAATTAGTCTTCAACCTTGTTTCGCCGTTTGCCAAAACATCTTTGTAACATCAGGGTTTATATATTTATCATAAATATAATTGTGCTAAATGGAAGATGCAGAATCTGTGAACAAGTTACTTCAGTGGGTCTTTGAATTAGTCACTCTTTGAAGTAACAAGAAATGTCACTATTGCAAATAAGCTGGCTGTTGCTATGCAGAAGCCTAAAGGAATATCTGTGATGTATGATCATAAAGTTAACTACACCAGTACTTGAAGGAGTTTTAATGTAACGTGGCAGATAACATGCTGTCCTGCTGCACAGCTCTAGAAATCACAGACAAAAACTTGGTCATTTATACCATAATTTCTGAATTTTTTATTAGCAAAAAAAAAAAGCAGTGTAGTTGGACCATATTAATTAAATGTTGTTGTGCTGAATTTGAGCTAGTCTGGATTTAAAAGAAATCCTGATAAATGGCCCCATTTTGCACCTGATTGAGGAGAAAAACAATTAATCAAATCAGCCTGTAGTTTCAAGACAAGATGTTACCCATTCACTCATTCTTTTATTGCACCTTACTGTTGTCTCTTTGGAATTTGACTTTCTGCCAGGAATGATTTCCTTCTTTATGGCTACCTGAGGAGCATAATGGAAGCATAAAGAATTAATTAAAGTTCTGATTGTGAAATTAGTAACGCGTATGAACTGTTAAAACAATCTCTTCAGATGTTTTATTGCTTTTGAGGCATAATCTTCACTTCACTCATAAGATAGTGACCACCTGTTGTCTATTACAATAAAATAATCTGCTTGGTATGCTCCGAAAACACTGCTCATTTGTAACTGGGCTATTCAAGCAATTGGCAGACTGTTAAAAAAAAAAAAAGTAAATTGTGAAAGCCAAATGAGAGAGAGTACAGTAAATAAGAACTCAAGCAGGTAGGTAGGTAGATACTGTTGGTACCTACTGGTAAGTACTATTAAAACATCTCCAGAAATTTTGGTATAAGTGTGGTGTTTGTGCTCCATTTTTATGACATTTACTTTCAGTATTTACAAAGCAATATTTTATACTATATTGCTGCATATTATTGTTTTCTGCCTTACAACTTGCTCTATGATTGAACAAATGGAGGTGGCTTAGAATGTGAAGTTAATGCAAAAAGGTTTGTTGATCAGACCTAGCCCTAAATACAAAAGTACAAAAACTGGGTACATTTTGATTTAATCTTCCTGCAAGATTTTAAATAGTAGATGAGAGGAGTTAGAAACTTACTTTGCTCAGAACCACTGAGAAGCATTACTAAATCTCACAAGTTAGAATAACATGCTGAATAACAAGTGCTCTCTAATAAGTGTTTTTCATTTACTGATTTGTTGCCTGTCTGTCTGTTAGGAAAGTCAGATGAAGATCAGCATGACAATATTTATAGGCTACATCTCATCTATGGGATGTAATCCATCTTCGTTAAATTCAGTAAAAGTGATAGATGGTATTTGGCAACATAATGATGTGATCACCCTACCATTGCCTTTGTAAATCATAAGCTGTTGCTTTCTGTTGTGCAGATATTTAATCAGTTATACCCCATTACTGATTTAATTCAGAATGTCAATGGCAGGTGAATAATGTGAGGGTTTATGTATTAATATCATATTGTATTAATGTTTCCTTCATTTAAGCATACTGTTCATTTGAAAATCATAAACCCCTACTTCACGGGTAAAATAAATTTAACTAGTATTGTAGGCATCTAATGCCGTCAATGTTTTAATCTGGTGTGTCAGTGAAACAAATGCATGTCTTTTCAGTTCCAGTGTCTGTATGTTTTTCTAACTCAGAACACTATAAAGTAGCATGAATATATGAAACTTATAATAATAAAAAAAATCTGCTAATTTTCCTTCTTTTGAAAGAGTTTGGGTTTGACTTCCCAAATGACAAGGTTCTTCAATAGATCAACTAAATACTTTCTTGCACATTTCAAAATGAGTAAATAACTGATAACAAATGACTTCCAAAGAAAAATATGGTTGTGCTACGAAATAAACCTTAAAATGTATATGATAACTTAATATAGCACAAATTCATTACAATCTTGTAATTGCTGATCATTAGCACACAGTGTCAAGTAATTTTGAGGCAGAGTTGAAGGTATTAATTTTAACATGCAAGGCATTAAATGGTTTGAGATCTGACTGATCCATAGAAAATCTGTCTTTCCATGTGACACTGGCAACACCAGGGTATCAAATTATTTCCTTGAGGTCAAAAAAAAAAAGTGGGGGATTATGTGATCTTTTACCTTCTGTCTCTGTGCTAAAGTTGAAAGAATAACATGATTTAAAAGAGGAAGGTCATTGTAAGGTAGTAGTTAATGCTAATCATTTGTCAGATACAAAGTTAATATAGTGTGTTTCACATTGTTAATATTTGTAGAAATATTTAATTAATCCAGATCTCATAAAACTGCCCTAAAAAACAACTGTGTTTGTTCTAAAGTTCACTAGATATGTTTGATCTGATCTGTAGCTGAGATAATTTTTGTACTATAAATAATTTCTATTTCTTATCTTTAAGTGAAATGTATTGGATTCCTCCATGTGTGAGTGCTTGATTATTATTGATGGAAGCAAAAGATAATTATTTTACCAACTCCCTTTGTGGTGCTTTTGTAAATATAATTTTCACCTACAGGCTTGTCAGCCGAACCTTGTGTCTGCATAAGGTAGTGATGCTTTCTCAGGTTCTTGGAAACTTCCCTAAAGGCTGTTTGTTAACAGGCTATTTTAATAGGGCAGTCTGTTAATAAGATTTCTTTGGAAGATTTTTTTCTTCACCTAGGATCGGCTTTCTGTTTGAAATCTCTCTAGTAATGGTCTCTTGGTATCTGTTTTTATTGATTTTTCTTTTAATTGTTTTCTGTTAAAACTGAAATCTGTTGTTTAGATGAGACATGAGCTCATCACTGTCTTGTTGGTTCTTCACCATTTAAATTGTTTCTTTTGCAAACATAGTGAGATTTTTGTCACCAAATATAGTCTTTGTCTTATGCTAAAACAGATTGGATGTTTCTATAGGTGACATCCTGACATAGCTTTCCAGAAGTCTTTGTTCTAACATTTGAATGATTTTTTTTAATTTTTATTATTTATTATTTTATTATATTTTAGATAAATACTTATATCTTTGTATGTCAAAATTAATTAGCTGCTACTTTGTTGGAGATAGTTTACTTAGATTGTGTAGGCGTAGAGCAGGACACACACAAAGGAGGCTTCCAGCCATATTTGTGCCCACCCACAATGTGAGGCTGCAAAGCTGATGCCTGTTGTAATATAGAGGAGCCTCTAGCTTTAATAGATAATCCAACTAGCAATGGATCATTTGGGCATAAGATTACTGCAAGTATGCCCACTGCACTGACAACTACAGTGAAGTATTCCTCTGTAAAATGGGAAGAGTCAAGTGCCCAGTTAAGGGATATTAGCGGACAGAAAGATCTGTTCCCTAATCTCAGCACTTTCAGGGGTATCTTTTAGAATCTTCCTGAAATTTGGAGGAAAAATAAAATCACCTCTCAGAAGTCACTCCATCTAGTCTTGCTAGCTTCCATTCTAGTGTAATGAAACTAATGGTAGCTAATGGCGAACATTTACAGAAGCAAAACTGTTGATCTGAGACCTTTTTTTCCAGACAGAGTACTTTATGATGATGTTTACTTTCTGTCTGTTGTGAACACACCTAGTATATTCAAACAACATCATGGCCTAAGTTCTAGAGAGACATCCCATCCGTGTAGTCAAGGCAGAATAAGGAATGAGATAAAGGATGTGTTTTGCCCATTGATAGCCAGAGAAATTGTGTTGTACCTTAGGTCCCACAGGAAAATTGCTGTGGAGCTGGCTTTTGAATCTAGATATCCTCTGTCCCACTATGGAGTGTTAAACAAAAGATCTTTCTTTTTCTCTGCTCTGCCATTAATCTCTTACTGTACTCAGTAACTTTCAAACCAAAACAAATTGTCAGTATTTTAATTTTGATTAATATTTCAAGAAAACACTTTCTTCATCCCAATTTTTTAAATGTTTCCAATCACTCAGATTCAAATAAATATTACAGTAGAAGGCTGCAGGTGATAGAACTGCAACTACACACCAGGGAAGGAAAATTTCTTCCTACTTTGCATTTAACTTATGAAATCCATGAATTACAGAAAGCATTAGTTAAGTTTCTTCCTCCCTAGGGGTAAAATCAGTGGTCCCAAACTCATTGTCATAAAGGACAAAATATAGGAGAAATACTCATTTTTTTCCACTGGTTGGGGAGACATTAGGTATTCAACTCTATGAACTGTGTCTACCTGCAAGAAAAGATTTTTGGAAGGTCTGTTTCTCCTATCCAGACTCTCTTTCAAGATCATAGTTTTTAAGGGAATCCTACAGAATTGCAACAGAGTACAGAAATGAACTTCATATTTTCTTTTACTCAAAATACAAATATATTTTTTTCTATTCCTTTCTTATTATCAGATGGATTTGCTGTTTAATAGCGGAATGATTTAAAACCTCAGGAAACTCAATCACCAAAGATCAACACAGCCTTCACGCATATTCAGACACCTCCTTTAGGTGGAATCTGCTTCAGTCAGTAGTCTCTTCCTTGGGGGAGGGATTCCAGTGGATTGTTCTCAGATCTTTTTCTCCTATAATCCACCCCTGCCCTACTCCATCCCTTTTATCATTCCAGTCAGTGAATATATTATTCAGAAGAGTGAACAATTTTTTGCTTGCTAATTTTCTCGCTTCTAGAAATGTCTCAGCTAACGTTTGAATCCTATCTTTCAAGAAGGTTGAATTGAATTTAAAATTTATATTGTTTTTAAAAAATGCTACAGCTTCAGGAAAAAAAAAACTTCTCTCGGTTCATCAGATTAAGTACAACATATCAAATGTTTCCTTAAGAGCCATGCTCTTCCCCCAATCTATAACAATAGTGTCCATGACATCAGGAGGGATAGAGACACTATGAGGTTAGATGGAATTCCATAGGCTAAACTCTTTAGGCAGCTAAGACCCAAGAGTAAAAATTTGTCTTAATTAAATATATCTTCAGAGAAATAGAATTCTGTGATTTTAATTATGGTTTTTTAATAGTTCCTAAAAAAGATCCATATATGTGTATATGTTTCTTTTTAAGCTTAATTTTAAAAGGGATAGCCGTGTTAGTCTACTCCAGTGAAAAAACAACAAGGAGTTGTGTGGCACTTTAAGACTAACAGATTTATTTTTTGCATGAGCTTTTGTCTTAAAGTGCCACACAACTCTTTTTAAGCTGCCTTTTTGTAATAAAGTGTGGTCACTATCCCTTATACAAATAAAATGAAAAACATTCAAATACCTTCTTTATATACTGCACTAACCAAGGAAATATATGGAGTATAGGTAAATGCAAATTTAGCCAGGAGAAAGTCTGAGAAATCTAGTCAGAGTGGGACATTTCAGAAATGTACATCAGTGAGAACATAAGAATAGCCATACTGCTCAGATTAATGGTTCATCTAGCCCAGTACTCAGTTTTTAGCAGTGGCCAGTGCCAGATGCTTCAGAGAGAATGAACAGAACAGGGCAAGTAGCAAATCACCTATCTGCAGTCATCCAGGCCTATCTCCTACTGGTGAGAAATATCAAAATGGAACATGGGCTTCCATCCATAATCATATTACCTAATAGGCACTGATGGACATAGCCTTCAAGAAATTTATGCAGTTCGTTTTTGGCCTTCATAACATCTCCTGGCAACACGTTTCAGAGGTTGGTTGTGCATTGTGTGTAGAAGGACTTCCTTATGTTTATTTTAAACCTTATGTCTATGGATTTTATTGGGTGGATCCTAATTCTTCTGTTGTGTGAAGGGGTAAAAAAACCCACTTTTTATTCACATTTGCCACCCCGTATTATAGATCCATATCATATTCCCAGTTAGTTGTCCCTTTTCTAAGCTGAATGGTTCCCATCTTTTAATCTTTCTCATCTGGAAGTTGGTAGCTACCCTTGATATTTGTTGTTGTCCTTCTCTGTACTTTTTCCAGTTCTAAGTTTTTTTTTTTCTTTCTCGAGGTTGGGTGACATGAACTCCATGTGGTATTCTGTGTGTGGGCATACCAAGGATTTATATAGTGATGATATGACATTTTTGCATTTTATTGTCTATCCCTTCCCTAATGGTTCCTAACACATGTTACATTTTTTGACTGATATGACGTATTGAGATGATGATGTTTTCAGTGAACTATCCACAGTGATGCAGTATCTCTTTCTGGACTGAGTAACGGCTATTTAGAATCTTCCCTTTTATTTGTACTTACAGTTGGGATTGCATTTTCCAAAGTGTGTTAGTTTGAATTTAACAACACTGGATTTCATTTTCATGCCGAGTTACCCAGTGTTGTGAGGTTTCTTTGTATATATAAATCAGGAGTGTCAAACATGCAGCCCGTGAATCTCTTCTTGCTCACCCATGACTGCTTTCCATGGACCATGCTCTCTCTCTCTCTAACAGAGAGAGTGTCTGAGTATTCTGATGTCTGGTATGTAAGGCTAATTGAAGTACATTTAAGTCAAATCTGGCCCACTGTAGTGAATGAGTTTGACACCCGTGATATAAATATAAATAGTTAAGTGCAAAGTTGGCTATGAATAGTTCTTCACAATAGTTATTGAGTCAACTTTGTGCTTAACTATTCTGCATAATTTTGTATCAGTTTCAAACTTTGTTATTGCACTGTTTTACTCCTTTTTCAAGATCATTTATTGATATTTTAAACAGTATGAATCCTTGAGGGACCTTGGTGTCTCTCTCTCCCTGCTGTAAAGACTGACCATTTGTTCTTATGATTTGTTTCCTGTCTTTTAACTAGTTACAGAATGTTGCAAGGACTTCTTAGTTATCCCATTAATGATTGTTTAGCTTAAGAGACTTTTTGCATGGGTCCTTGTCAAAGGGTTTATGAAAATGCAAATACACTATATCAGCCGGATCATCCTTGTGCACCTGCTTATTGACACTCTCATTTTAATAACCACAATGCCTTTTCTCCAAAAGCATTGTGTTTGTCTATATGTCTGATAATATAGAGGATGAGTCAGTGAAACAAATCAGTTCATAGCAGATCATGTTTTATTGTCTTGTGTGTATGAACTACTAGTAGTCTAGGCAAGGTAAATGAACTTGCAATAAATAAATTTGTTGTCACTAAGAGGGCCATCAGACTTCTTGCTTGTTTTTACTCATCGGAGGAAAATAATATCCTCCTTAGTGCTAAATTTAAACAACAATAATTAAGATAACACATACTGAATATTATAAAATGAGACATTGGAAGAAAAATTTCACTTTCTGCCTAAAACTGTACTTTGTGTTAAATACTAAATAGATAATCAGAGTATCAGTTTTGTTGCCCTCATGATTGGGAACACAGTGGTAAGAAATAATTACTCCTGTTTCTCCTATTGTCACTTTTATTTATTGGAATCAGTGGTCTGAATTTATCTTTTCTTGACGGTGCTGAAGGTATGCCTTACCTCTCTCTCTCTTAATTTCATTTTCTTTTGCTTCTCATGAAGATGTAAGAGCACATTATAATAGCTTATTAAAGAAGATATATTTTGTGCTAAAGATTTTTTTAAAAAATCAGGTATGAAAATAAAGAAACTAATCAGTTTACAATGAAAATTATCTAAATTTAGAATATATGTACTGAGATCATTAAATAATTAATATAATTAGCAAATAAGGCAAATTTATTCTGTGTTCGCTTCACTATTGGTGGCATACAAGTTCCATATTTTTAATGCTGATTGGCAGCATTGTACTGAAAATATTGTATTAATGTATTTAACGGTTAAGAGGTGTTCTGTATCATTATAAGTTAAACAGTAGATACGTTTATTTTTATGTTTTTCCTTCATGTTATAGTTTTTTTCTAAATTATCAATGAAATACTTAATGGATTGATTTTGAGATGTGCTCCATAGCTTTCAGTGGAAACTATGAGCACACAGTAAATCTGAAAATCAAGTGATAAGTAAACAAAGAAAAGTGCAAGGTTGCACATATATATATTAATTTGAAAATACTGGCAGTATTTTTAAGATACCAACAGTGGTTTAGTTTGAAAGATGCTGAAAGAGAAGAAGCAAATGGCAACGTAGAGGAGAAAAGATAATCCTTTATGGATCGCAAGAGATATAGATTTCAAACTAAGATCCACCACAAATTTCCTGTGTAACCTAAAATACAGAATTTATTCATCTTAATCTCAGTGTGCAAAACAGGAATAAAAAGTCAGAAATGGGAAGAGCTAAAAAGTAGTACAGCTGTGTTATTCTACAAGTATCTGTTCAGAAAGAAAAATCCCCTTCTATGCTACCAAGAATTTATTTACTCTCTGTGTAATTTACTTTATCAGATGTAGGTTCTGTTGAAGGACTTGCCTATCACAGAGCTTGGGATACTCTCTACTGGACCAGTTCTACTACCTCATCTATCACAAGACATACAGTTGACCAAAACCGCCAAGGAGCTTTCAACAGGGAAGCTGTGATAACAATGTCTGAAGAGGATCATCCACATGTTTTAGCTCTTGATGAATGCCAAAAGTATGTACAACAGCTATGTTACTGGATTTTGAATGGTCAGAATTGTTGTGGCTCAAGTCTCTCCCTTCACTTAAGTGAAAACTGTAGTTCTTAGCACTTGTGAACATCAGGCAGGTGCCTAAATATATTTCCAGGAACCAAACTTTATACTTTTATTTTTGAAAGTGTTTCCAAAAAATCTAAAATGTATCATTTAATTCAAATAATCTTTCAGATAAAAGGTAAAGCTGCTACCCCCCCCCACCAAAGCAGTATGCTTTATCAGAAACCATTCTAGCTGCTGTTTGAAAAATCAGAAAACCTGGCTGAAATATTAAAGGTAGAACAGAAAGGATAAGCATTCCCCATTAAGGTGTTTAATTATGTAATGTAAAGTTTGAATTGCTTAATCAAAATAAAAGTTCAGTTTCTTGTCCTGCAAAGTATATGGGTCCATGTGAAAGTCCTAGGCAAAAGGCAAATGGGTACCTATATCTAGGCTTTAGAGAGAGAATTATCAAAAGACACTAAATTTCCTAGGAGCACATGTATGTCCCCTTGAGAGCTCAATCAGTGTGTGTGTGTGTGTGTGTGTGTGTGTGTGTGTGTATATATATATATATATATATATATAATTGAACTTCTCCTATGGCATATGGAAACATAAGTAATCAAAGATGTCACTTCAGTGAGAAATCCCCTCTTTAGATTCTTTATGTATATTGGGAAGTATGTTCTTGTGGTGAAATGCAAGTCATCCATTAAAGGATGAGTAAACAGACTCTTTGAGGGTAAAGTCTGTAATAACTGGAGAAGGAAAATTTACCTCTCCCACCTTGGATCCCAGCACAGTACTTAAAAACAGCCCTATTGTCTATTTCACAGCAGCTTTTCAAACCCATGAGTTACAATAGCAGATAAAGCCATTCTGTGCCATTTGTACAAGGTGTTAGGAACACAGAATTCATAGTCCTTTGAGTCTTCCCACAGCCTACATGTAAAGTTGCCCTTTACTCAAACCCTTATGTGGCTATCCGAGAGACTCTAGTTGCAGTACCGCTGCATCTATATCCTTATAGAATTTCTCTCATAGCCTTATTGCAGAGCATAAGTGATGTGGAGAAGACCTCACAAAGGTGGATTTTACCCTGTTTAGAAAAAAAAAAGTGATAGAATTGAAGATAAAATCTCAAAAGATTTGGGGAAAGACAAAACCCATGTGCATTCATATGAGACAATGAGCTAAGGATCTACTGTAATTTGCAGGTTGTTGATTATCATCTATGTCTTCCATTGTTAGATATAATTTCAAGAAAGGTGCACTACTTAAAATATTGAATCAAAAGAATTACATATTACTCATTGACACAGAATGAACTGCAGTAATTGATCAAATTATAATTTAATTAGAAATACTATACAAAGTAGAACTTTCTTTGAAGGTACATGCTTTTCAGAATCTTAAATTATCAGGACAACTAACACAGGAAGTAAAATAAAAAGTTTAGCTTACAATTCTTTCTTTCTTTCTTTCTTTCTTTGATGCTAATATAGTTTAATGTTTTGGACTAATTGGAATGAGCAGCACCCAAGCATCATGAGATCTACCCTTTCTGGGAAAAATGCACAAGTTATTATCAGTACTGATATCGTCACACCAAATGGACTTACCATTGATCACAGTGCGGAGAAACTCTACTTTTCAGATGGCAGCCTGGGAAAAATAGAGAGGTGTGAATATGATGGGTCACAGAGATATGTAAGTAAAACAATTAAAAGTATTGATACATGGAATTATATATTTGATTGTACTTTTTGGATAGTCTCTCTAAACCAATCATAATTTTAGGTTTATCAAATCTGTGTCTTATATTTCTGGCTATAGATTAATGAATCAGTAATTCTCCATGAGTTCTTCTTTATGAACAAAATAGCTAAATTGAACCATGGAAGCATAAAAAGGTAGGACTAGATGGGACCTTGATAAATCACCTAATCCAGTTCCCTGCACTGTCAGAAGGATTATCAAAATCACCCCTGGCAGCTTTTTGTCAAATCTGTTTTTTAAAAATCCTAAAACACAGATTCCATGACTTCCCTAGGTCATTTATTCCTGTGTTTAACTTTCCACATAGTTTGGAAGCTTTTCCTAATGTCTAATGTAAATCTCCTTTGTTTCAGTTTCAGCATGTTACTTCTCATTCTGTCTTCAGAACGATTTATCACCTTCTTTCATATGACAGTATTTACTGTAGTATTTTTAGCATTAATGAAGGAGCTACAAAACACTTCTTTTTATTTTATTATTGAATCTCTATAGAAAATTAAGTGTTTTCAACATGTTTAATTAGGAGCAATCATGCAGTCTTATTTTAGTAAAAAAAAAAAAATTGAACATAATTTAAATTAAGGAAGTCCAGCAATATTATGCGTGAAATGAGGAAAGCATAATCAGGCCTATAGTTTTAACTCATTCCACTCCAACTTTTGTATTTCAACAAAAGAAATCTCAGAACACTCTTGTTTCTGGATGACAACAGTTGTGTCAGAACTTGAATTTTCCTAGTGGCCTTGTGTAGCCTTATTTGGTATTTCTTCTAATAGATGGAGCCTTGTATTACACTTAGGTATGTGCAGGCCCACTTCACTGGAGGAGGAGAATTCTGCCTAGCAGTACACATAGGAGGTTGTTCTTGCATCTTGTCTCTGACTATATGAGCCAGTTCTGCCTCGGTCTTCAGTTCCTTCTTACTGACCATGTCTAGAGCTGGAGCTCTGTGAGGTTCTTTACAACATAGTCTCTCACCAACTCTTAGTGGTTTTTTTTTCCTAATTGCATTTATTTGGTACCGCTGGTGTTAGTTAAATTTAGTGTTAGCTAGATTTAATTTAGTATGCACCTGATAATGCCCTCACTGGGGTTTAAAGTCAGTGCACAGGATAGCATGAGTGCCTCTAACCATTTCCCATTACAACACCAGGAGGTAAGAGACCTTTCACAGTGGACTCTGATTCCAACGCCAGAATGTCCATTGAGTCTAGTACCAATGAGGATTCTGCTGGCCAGGATTGTTTCCATGGCAATGGTATAATAGGTGGCAATGGACCTCATCTGCCTTTCTGTTCTGACTCTCCTTTGGTCTAGGACTTTAGCATGGCTATATTTTTCATAGCCCCATTGGGCAGGCTACTTATCACACTATTTTGTTGGCACCACACCCTGATGTTCCCTTTCTGCAGTCTTTGGAAGTAAGGCTGGTGCCATGTCCATGCAAGTGACTTTCTTGGAACCAAGAAACTCCTTGACACCAGAGCATTTGACTCTACTGCTGTTACCATGGTGGTGGTTACTGCCCTCTGCTTCACTGTCAGCTATTTCAGTATTGCTGCTGACTTTGGGGTTGACACTGCTCCCAGCATTGGCAGCAAAGTTGATGTGTTAGGTGTCTATTGTACCATTTCCACCATTGGCATCAGTCCCTCCTTTGTTTTGGGTGATAAATGAATCAGACTGGTACTTGTCCAGCTTTATCCCCAGAATCCTAAGGCTCCTCAGTGTCAAGGGTCAGGATCTTCCTCCTGTTCTCCACTGTCTGGCCCACTGGGGGCTGTTTATGGAACACCACAGGTAGCAGAATTGGCAATCATGTTTCATTCAAGCCAGCAGCCCCCAGCCCTTGCCTACTAGTTACCACTGCCCTATCCTTCTGTCCATCAGCTCCATGGGAACTGTGGGACACTCCTCAGTTCTAGATATTGAGCTCCTTCTTCTCTCTAAGGTAAGATAACCAGACTTATCAATGGCAGGTCCATCGACCCACTGAAGGTTCAGGCACCAGAACACAGAGTCACTCCTTCCTCTTTCACCAGTCCAGAAGTGGGGTCTTGCCTTAGAACAACTACTTCTTTCTCATTGCCAAACAATTTGGTGGTGCTAGATTTGTTTCTTCCTCAGGGTTTGAGGATTTCAAGGCCCACTAGAACCAGGTACATCACATGACTGCTTCCCTGAGCATTCAAGTGGAGCTCCTGCTGGAGAACACTAAATAATTGTTGAATATCCTGCAACTATTTGCTCCTGGGAGAGTGGACCTTCCTATTACTTATGTGCTCCAAGAGCTTGAAGAGGATCTTTGGAACAGCTTTGGTGCCATCTACTGTGAAGTGCATGGGGAAACTCTGCTTAGTCCCAGTATGACCCTTCATCTCTTGTGCACCAAAATCTAGTCTCTGGGCATTCAGTGTAAAGCGCATGAGGAAGTTCAAGGTAGTTCTGCCTCATGTAGAGAGGAGAGGCACTATGAGAATGAGGTACCACCTGCTATGGGTATTGCAAGGCAAAATTCTCCAGCTCTGGTCCACTGAAATCCTAAATGGAATACCCATCTTCTTCACATCTCAAAAAATCTCAGTCACAGCATATAACCATTTCCTCTGCATGTAATGCCCTAAACAATCTCTGTGTAGCACAAGTGATCCATAATCTAATTTGGAAACCTGTGCTCTGGACCTATGAAATCCAGATATTTACTCTAGTTGACAAAAGAAAAATTAAACCTTTTCAAACCTCTAACTATATGATTCCCAGAATAATCATTTTACCATACCATACCAATCATCAAATCGTAATGAGTTTTCTGTATGAAAAGATGAGCTTTGTTTTTATTTTTTTTTTTCCCCTCAGTGGTCTTTCAAGATTGTATTTCAGCTGTATGCTTGGGGAATGAAACTACCTAGAAAGACATTCTTTTTATTTTCTTAGTGATTGTTTTTCTAATATTGAAATCCATATTAGTTCCCTGACCTTGTATCAGTCCTCTGTGGTATCTAATCTTAGAGTATACTTCAGTAGCTTTAAAAGTTTGTTTCACTGTTTGTTTGTTATGAAATGTTTTTGTTCTTTTGTCTTCATAAAAGCTAATATCAGCTTTCTTTGAATGCCAACATTCTTCATTGTTTAAAGCAAAACAAACAAAAGCCTAAAACAAATCCTAAATAGAAGTTTAGTGTCTCCTCTGCCACTATCTCAATTATGCGCTCTATTATTCATAATAGAACTGAATGTTCAGCCTTTTAGAAACTGCACCACACATATGTGTTTATTTCTTCTTAAATATTATTAAGTTTAGTAAAAAAAAAAAGTTCTGCTATTTTGTACTTTCTCTTCTTGCTGAATTCTGTTTTTAATATGTAGCCTGAACTGTCGAGTTGAGAACTAGATTGTTCTGCTTCTTTAAACCATTTTCCATCCACTCCCATTCACATAGATGCAAACAACCTAGATGTCTCAGTTCTGCTATTTTTCACCTGAGGCACTCCAAAAAACTACTTTGGAAAATGAAAGATGCACTTCTCAAAAGATATTAAGATTGGTTCTTATACCACTAAGACCTGTTCATTCCCTTCCTTCAGTCAGAGCCCTGGATGAACTTTATACTTCTCCCAGAAAGTCTTCCCTGAGGATTTACAGAAGGCTTCACATCTTTGTTGAAAATATTTTAATTGCTTCACTGGATCACATTGAATTAGACCCACTTAATAACTAGGGCTGGCCCAGCAAAGCACTTGAACCTGTGCTTAAATCACATTGACTATAATGGGATTTAAGCACATGCTTGAGTTTTAATGAGGATATAGAGCTCTGGCTCCATCACAGTGCATCACTGAGCCCTCAGATGAAAGTCCTGGACTGGAGAATAGACATCTTGAATAGACAATTGAAAACTAGCCCCTGTCCCATGAACAGAAGTTGGTTCTGTAAAAAATATTACCTCACACATATTGGGAGTAGTCTAAATTTGAGGAGTTTCTTTATCAGGATGCAAAGGATTTAAATTGCAATAAAAATTTGATCAGCCTCTTAATCCACTCTGTATTTCAGGGGCTGGCAACCTCTGGCATTCATACCAAACCTGGCACATGTGCCTATTCTGAGAGGCAAACACCACTGCTGCTGCTCCCACTGCTGGTCCCACCTTCTAGGAGGATCTGGGGCCTCAAGAGCTGCGTGTGTGTCACAGCTCCTGTTCCCTTCTTTTCCCACCTCCCAGCTGACTAACAGGGAACAGAAGCCCCACATGCAAGGGTGGAGCCAACAGAAAGGAGTACTTGGCCCTGCTCCCATCACCTGCTGAGAGTCCAGTGGGTGGGGCTGGCATGGAGGCCGTTAAAGGTTGCTGACCCCTGTTGTGTTCTATCTGTGAACTCAACCCTGCCTGACATAAGGTCAGATATACTTCCCAGTTCAGTACAGTTCTTGCCTGGAGAACCAGAAAGTAAAGTCTCATACTTCATCTTTTTCAGTCCAGGAAGCAAACGGGAATGCTTGTTCTTACACAAAGCTTAGTTTCCTTCTGAAAAAGATTTCAGCAGAATTATGAGTAGAACTAAGGTCAAGGCATACATCAATTTCAAAAAGTACAGCAGTTCTCGCCTACCTCAATGACAGTTTCTCTTTCTTCTTTTAACCTACATTGAATTGGTGCATTGGGCTTGCTTCTTCTGCCACCTGCACTTGCTCTGGTTCAGAGCAGAGCCCATTAAACTATGCATTATAACACCTGAATAAATGTTCCTTTCCATTAGAGCTTTATTTTCGTTACTCTGTGATTCCAAAGGCTAAACTGTGATGGCATTCTTCCTGCCTTCTTCAGTTAATGGTGGACTTTTGCCCAAAAGTACATTGATCTATATTCTGTGTGTTACAACTAAATTTTCTTCTTACACATATAAAGATCTGAGTTTTTGCTCTCATCAGTGTCTGATGCTGATACGTCTATATGTTAATTATGTATATGTAAAACAGTAATTATGTTGGAGGGGTTTTTTGCCTTTTAATTTCATTGAATGTCCTCTTATTTTTGTATTACAGTGGAAGATAAAAATGGAATCACCACCATTTTGTTCAATACATCATTTGTTATTTTCTGTTCTCTATTATGCTTTCTTTACATAGTCATGCATTATATAATCTCTTCCTATAGACATCCTTTCATATCTGTTATCTTTTTTGTTGCCTATTTCTTATATATCCAGAATGTATGTATATATGTTTTGACTGACATTGTACATTGAGCAGAGATTTTATATGGGTTGTGTGCAATGATAGCAAGGTCTTTTCAGTGAGTGGTTAGTTAATTTAGAATTTCATAAAGTCTTCTAGAATCTAGCATTTCACCTTATTTCTTCCAATATGTATTCCCTCATTATTTTCCTTAATTTCATCTGCTCTCATGCTGCCCAGTTCTCCTTATGTCCCTTAAAAGTTCCTCAGTCTTTTCTGTTCTTGTTCTTATCTAACTTGAATAATTTTGTATCCTCTACACTTTTTCCCAATTTGTTTTCATTCCTTTTTAATACTATTTTTATAGAACTGCAGACCACCTCACTGATAATCTTTTCTGATATTTAAATATGACTCTTTATTGGGTATTCTGGTTTTTGTCCCTTAGATAGTTTCTGATCCAGGAGAGTGCTTCCCTTGTTACTGCAGATTAATCAGAGTCATCAGTAGTATCCAGTGTAGGACTTTGTTAATGGATTTTTGGAAGTCCAAATAACTCATATCCTACTGGTTCCCCATTAACCACTTGTTTTGTTAACGTGCCCAAAGGATTTTAATATGTTATAAAACCTGTGCTGGTGTGATGCCATCACACCATATAATATTTATTTCTCCATCATTCAGTTTTGAATGATCAACAAACTTTCACCGGTTATGAAATAAAATTCACAGATATGTACCCCACAGAACCTTGTTGGAGATAGGTTCAATATTTATTTCTCTTTGATTCTACTGATACAGTAACTTGCTTTATATTCTTTGAGAATTCTTGTATGAATACCATTACCCCTGGTGACTTGTTGCTCTTTATCATTTTATTTCGATACCTCAGCTTCTGCCAATTCCTTATCTTTATTACTTAGGAAAGAGGATCTTCAGTGGTGAAGAATAATACAAGGGGTTAAAGAGGAGGGGTTAAAGTATAATTTGGTGGGCCCTGGAACCCTCTGGCATGAGTGGGCTCCCCTCCAGCATGGGTGGGCAGCCCAGTGCCTGTACCCAGAACCCGCCCCTGTCCCAATACCCACCCCCATGCACAGACGCACCCAGAGCTGCCACCCCAGACAGACAGACAGACACACACCCCCCCCCCAGCAGCTCCCCCACCCCAAGCCCTTACCTCTGCTGTTTGCAAGCTGCCTGGCTGGCTGGAAGTTGCTTCTCGCCACAAGCTGCTCTGCCCCGCAGGGGGGAGATTCACAAACTCCCAGCCTGCCACAGCTGTCTGCTGGCTGGGCTTGAGGAGGAGCAGGACTTAAGGTGGAGCCCCTAGAATGCTGCATTCCAGCTGCTCATGCTATTTTTAGCAGGGCCTTGGAAAACAGCATTCCTGTATGTTCCTCTATTTTTAGGGGCCCTGAAATGCTGCCTGCCTAAAAATAGGGGGATCTGGAACTGCATTCCCCCTTACTTTAACCCCTGGTATTGAGGGTCTAAACTGTGTTCTCTAATACATGCCTCTCGAGTGGCACCCTTCTGTCCCTCATGGGCAGCAGCAAAGAAGCTCTTCAAGTGTTAAGCCAAGTTCAAGAGGTGCTAAAGGCATTTTTTTTCAGGATCTTCAGAGAATGAGCTCTTGCCAGAAATGGCCAAAATTTGCCCTGCCAGGGCTTAAGTCTTGAGAGAATGACTTCCACCCTGCAGACACAAGCTATTCTCCCAGTGCTGCCAGGGCACTGAATTTGAGTTGTGCAGGCATGTAGGGCATGCATCTTGAAACCCACGTTTATCCATCTGAAGCTGCAACTCTACCATGAGAGGCTCAAACTGGAGCATGAAGAGTCCCTTACAGAAGTAAAACGCTCACAGCTTTGATGGAGCAACACTTCCTAACTTGAGAGACTCCAGGCCCCCGAAACCAAGCACCCTTTCATCAGGATTCTATATTTATTTTTAATGAACCAGCTCTGTAAAAAATGGTGGTTTAGGTGTTTTCTGATTTACCTTAACTTCCCAAGGAGAGTATTTGTTGGGACATTTTTCCTTCCCAGAAGCTATTTCACAATGTTCTGTATCCGTCTCATCTCCCATACCTGAGCTTGCAGCATATTCAGGCAAATATGGAAGTCTGTTGCTTTTGTCAAGTCATGCCTTGGAATGCAATTTGATGGGAATTGTGTTTGTCTAGTTTTTAGTCGATGGCAGCTCACGCTGCCAGGAAAGGACTCTTTCTATTCCAGAAAGCAATAGAATGGCAGTTGCATCTATTTCATTTTCAGTCCACAGACTCTGAAGTCAGAAGTCTAAGAGGAGGGTCTATCCCATCCCTTTCCCTTCTCCAACAGATGCACACAAGGACTCCATTGTCCACTCAGCTGCACCACAGTGGGATTACAGGTTGATTAGTTAGAAATTCTCTCCTGTGTTTTCAATGATTCCTGTAAATCCTGAGTAGCTACACACAATTTCTTGAGTACTTACATTGATGATACCCTCGAAGAACAGACAGACAACTTCAGGTTCCTGGGATCATCTAGCACAATCAAGGTATTTGTATTACTATACTTCCTTGGTTGAGGGGATCCTGAGAGCAAGGTGAACAGAATTTCATTGAATAGCCAGGGAAAGTATTGCATGTGCAAGAACAATTTGCTAGTTTTTTAAGGTGCCACAGGGCTCTTTGTTATATTAAACTGATAAATGTGAACCTATAATTGCTACAACATCAGACCCGTAAGTGAAAGACATTGTCACATTCTTAGTAAGGGATCTCCTTGCAAAAGATTCCACAGACTATGAGAGTGAAGAGAGACTAAACAAATTTTAAAGCCTAATCTCTAATCTTTCAGATCAAAAGCTTTTTCTATGATTTATAAGGGTAGCAAGCCTGTGACTTGTCTTCTAGGGCTTGACCCTTGCTTGGAATAAGAGGTCTTTGGTTCCATTCTGGTCAAGTCTTTGATATGATTTGTGACAAAGGAAATGGCTCACAACCTTGTTGCTACAAAGACATCACCTTACTCTCATGGGTCATGCCTATACTACAGAGCTCAGTTAAGTTCACTTAATAAGGTCTACTTAAAGTTAATTTAGTGAGGCAACATTACATTGTCAGCTTAAGCCAGGGGACCCATTTAATAAAGTCAACTTTAAAGGGGTTCCATGGCTTAAGTCAGCTTTATAAAGTTGAATTAAATGGCCCCACTGCACTAAGTTGACTTTACAAAGTCAACTTAGAGTCACGTTGTGTTAAGTTGACTTAATAAAGTCACCTTAACACTTAAAGTAGACTTAAAAGGCAGGAGTAATTAAGTTGACTTAGGCAATAGCTTAAGTCTACTTAATGAACTCCAAATGTGGCCAGGGTGTTCCTTAAGTCAACTTTGTCCCTAGTGTAGGCTTACCCATCAATAGCAGTCACTCATATCAAATAGATACTTTGGCCCCCAAATTTATAGGTGAGAATATTGTGGGCTGAGGAAAATGTTAGAGGAATTAGAAACTGTCATTCTTTGTGAAGACAGAACCACTCCCAGACAGGATGCCATTCCCACATCACATATGCATGTAGTTTTGTGGGCATTGAAGTACAAACAACATGCTGACAGACAACATAATTTTCATATTACACTCTTGCATACTCATTACAGAAGCAAGCCTCAGTGTGTGGAAAGCATATGTGGAAGACTAATGTCCCAAAATTCAGAGTTCACTTTGACTGCTCTGCCCATGGCATGTGTGAATAAAAACATATAGATATGATGACCATATAGTTTCAGACCAGAGGTCTTCCAAGTACAAAATCATATCTGAGTTGCCAATAACACTTCAAGAAGAAAATGCAGGCGATCGTGTAGTGGGCTGTTAGGGTGCTCACAGGAAAAGACTCCTCTTATTGCTTATTAGAAGTTGACTTAAGTGTTTTATATCCCTTTCAATACCAGAGTAACCAGATGTCCAGGCTTCTCTGTAGTAGTGGAAATAATGTTCTGGGCAGAGACAAATCTGCTATTTTTCAAGACAGAGGACGCAGAAAAGAGAGATCTGAAGTCATCCTTCAGTTCCCAGGTAACCAAGAAAACATTTCAGATTTGACACAGAAGTCAAGGAACCTCTATTAAATCCTTAGAAAATCAAACCTCTTGAAGCAGGTATGAGCTAAACTTAACAATCTGGACAATGATAGAAAATTGTTTAGTAATAAGCATTTATGAGTCTATTAGACACATTAATATTTTTGGTATCCGGACAGGATATTGCTGATCTCAATCAGGAAATTTCATTAGATGAGATGGTCAAATTATATTCCTAGTGTCAGGGAAACAACAAATTCCTGGGGCATGGACTTTTTGCTTATTTGGAGCATAATAGAGCTTTGGCCTGTAAATGCTATCACAATACAAATACACAATGTTCTAACAATCTCAGTTACATTAGAGTTTCTCCAAGATAATTGATTGGCATCCTACTAATAGGCATTGGCTGCATTATTTGGGAAGACACATTAGAGAGCCCATCTGAGTACCATCAAATGTCAAGGTTAACCAGAGTAACAGATTAGCAAGACTGTGTCTAGCCTTTCTTGTTTCCATTATCTCCGAAAGATTGGGTTTGGAATTAGTTGCTCTATTCATACAGGAGTCATTCTACAATTGGTGTAAGGAAAAAGGTTTGCTTTTTTTTTTCTTTTTTTTACAGCTCCATAAAAAATAATATTCAAGATAGTTCTTTCTGACGATCCTGGGAAATAGCTATTGCCCACCATTTTCCTCCAAACCTCAGTGCCCCTTTGAAAGAGTTTGGCATCAGTGTGCCTTCCTGGAGCTCTAAATATACCTCAGGCTCATACAAACTGTACTGTGTTCATCTCATCATTTTCATGATGAGAGGGCCTTAGGGCCTTCGTATTATTAAAGGGAAGATATTAAAATTTTGTACAAGTTTGCATGGTAGGCAGTTGGGAAACTGTTTACAAAGTAGTAGTCAAGGATACTTCATAAAGTCCAGAGTGGCATTGTGTATAATATAATGAACCTCATATATATGAGGCTAATTTTATATATATGAACCTCATTTCAGGAAGATATGCAGGGAAAGTTTCCATTCATCTACGAGGCATACATTGGTAGGAAGGTGCTGCTGGATTGGTTCCACAATAATTGCTTATATTAGAAAGCTTTTGCTTTCTTGTAGTAAACTTCTGTTTCTGCCTATTATTCTACTCAAAATAATATTTAAAGATCCTCTTGTCCTTTCCCTCCCTGCATCTGTGATTCACTACTTACTACTTCTCATTATTGATGAATTAGGAGAGAAGCTGTGCAGCAGAATGAGAAATATAATTTTCATTCTCTTAGTAGTTGGTAATCTGGCAAATGACTGGAATACAAAGGGAGGTTTGGGTATAAAATTACCTTAAGCTTATTTAGATACATCAATACTGATATTTAATTGTGGGAGTGTTTTCATAGTATTCACAGTATTGGAAACACTCTTCTGGTGGCTTGAGCAGAAGGGGCGGGCTTAGAACTGGAGCTTGCTTTGGACTGTTTAGGAATTCACTAATGTTACGTGTTACTCATTAGCAATGACAGTTTTTTTGTTAGCAGGGTCTCTTCTCATTCAATAAACAAATTTCTAATTCTTCCCTTTTTGACTTTCGAATCTTATTTCCAATCTCTTTTTAACTGCCACAGTAATATTTTGGTACAATTCTGTCTCATAAAAGGTTGATGTAATTATAGTGTAGCTATTGTTTAGTCCCTAAAATACAGTTACAACACCTTGCGTATTACGTAGGACTAAGACGGTAATTAGGCTTTCCTGTGGTGTGCTTTAAAATTAGCTGTTCCAAGAAATTATTTTAAGGTATTGATGGAGTAATTGCTTCTGTAAGCTTTATAGAGATATTATGTTTGTCCATTATATGAATCTATCTTCCCAAAAATCATACAGACTTTCAAAGGAATGGTGGCAACAGCTGAGACTGTATTATGGATTAAGAGCAGATTTCTTGGCAAATAGATAACTCAGATATGCATCCCATAGGCTATATCCACATGTACATCGTTATTTCAAGTTATTTTGAAATGAGTTATTTTGAAATAAAGTCCTTATTTCAAAATAAGTTAATTCAAATTAAGGGAAAAGCTCAAAGCAAAATAGCATGTCCAAACACAGAACTAGCTATTTCACTTTAGGAGAGGGGCACCATGGGAGGTGTGGCAACATGGCCCCCTCCCTGGGCCATGCCCCCACCCAATATAGGCTAAAATGATGGCACCTTGGGGAGAACAAGGGCAAAAGTGTTATTTTGAAATAACACATCTGATTGGCGTTATTTTGAAATAGCAGCTGTTTTGATTTAAAGGAGGTTTAAGCTATTTTGAAATGATGGCTCTTATTTCAAAATGATGGAGCCCGTCATTTCAAAATAAGAATACGTTGTGTGGACCTAATCTCTTTTATTTCAAAATAACCAGTGTTATTTCGAAATAAAAGAGATGTATGGACATACCCATAGTCTCTCCAAATTAGTAAGGTAGTTCTGCCACTCCATCAGGCTTGGAGCTCTGTGAAGGTGACACAACAGTCTAACATCCAGGAACCACTCAAAACTGCCCCGTCTAGGCCATTTTCTATCATGCCACCCATTGTCCAAAGTTTGCAGTCTATAACAAGGTCAGTTCACTGCTTGGCAATTCTTCATGTCTGAGTGGGGCATTCTAGTTCTCATGAGCTTTCGTGGGAGAAAATCCCACTTCGTCAGATGCTTCGAAGCATCTGATGAAGTGGGATTTTCTCCCACGAAAGCTCATGTGAAAAATAAATGTTAGTCTTAAAGTGCCACATGACCCCTTGTTTTTTTTGCTGGACTACACTAACAAGGCTATCCCTTTGGAAATATTCTAGTTCTCTCCTTCTTGGGGTGGGGTGACAGCTGCTTCCTCTTGTGACTTGTCCCTGAGTCAGGTCAGTTTCAAATCTTTTACCTTTAAGGATAGTCTATCAACAGGGATTTCTCATGGGCAGCAGGGGGGGACCAGCTGGCCTGTGGAAAGCCCCATCTCCCCACCCTCATGCTGGGGGGAGCCAGCCCAGAGGCTGGGCCCCTTTCTCCTGCCACTCCCATGAGCCAAGCCCTGTGTTCCAGTCCCTCCCCTGCTTGCTGTGGAAGGCAGTGGGGTGAGTGGGGAGCAGTGCAGCAGTGGGGGAGCAGTGGCATGAGCTGGCAGAACAGCATAGCCTGGAGTGGTTTTCCTGCTTACCTCCCCCGTCCCTCCAAAAGGACAGCCCTGTCTATAAACAAAGCATAGGAAAGTAACACAAATAAACTGGGCTAGTGTGCAAAAACGGGGAATGCCTTCCTTTTAGAACCTGTCAGAATCAGATTCCCCCTTTCCTCAGGGAGGGACCTTCAGGCAGTTGCTGATGGGAGAACTCCTGTCTTCCCTTAGTCCTTTCTTCAAGACCTGCCAGCTGGAGGTCCTGTCTCTTCCCTGGCTTGCCTGCAAGATAACTGTTCTGCTAACTTTATTGACTCTTCCAGCATCTGCATCTCTTGCAGGTCTGGTGAGGTGGCCCTGGCTGAGCATCTCCTTAATCTTTGTTACCCTGTGTGGAGGTCACATACCCCATACAACTACTCTCTTTAACATCTTAATGGAGGATAGATCCACTTGATGCTGGATCGATCCACCTGTTGTCTTCAGAGAATGCTCGTGTGACAGAGCGGCTACATCACTTGTCCAATATTGTGAGTGCTGTCAGAAGCCATGCAGCAGCAGAAGACTTAGGTGGTGGATACATTGTGTAATGTACTGTAAAGTTATTGCTATTTTATTACATTTACTATTTCTTTGTACTATCTCAATATTTTTTATAATCAAAGCATTGTACAAATCTGGAAATCAGAAATACAACCTTCCTGGTATATTTGAATTCTTATGAACAGGAATCCAGAAATTTCTGGTTATCTGTGTGCAACTAGATTGAAATATTTTAGTCTTAGTCTGTGTGTGTGCATGTTTAAAAATCTTTCCTGTTTTAGAGATATTAGCAGTTCTTCTCTGAGTGGTTGTTCATGTCCTTTCCATGTGTGTGTAAATGCCATGTTCATTGTTGTTAGAAATTTTTCTCTTAGTGGTATCTGTTGGGCAGGCTGGTAGCATCATTAGGAGTCTTGTGCATATGTGCTAGTATAAGGGCCATTGCTGTGGCAAGGTTTTCTTTGTTGTTTGTTCCTAGTGGTTTGGACTTTTCTTTGTATGTAGTTATCATAGGGTATGTCTACACTTACAATTTAGTTTGAATTAAGGAGGCTTAATTCAAACTAAATTAGTGCGTGCCCATGCTAGCTTTCGTTAGTTCTAACTAAGGAGTTCACTTAGGTCGAACTAAGAAAAGCATAGTTCGAATCTATAAAACCTCCCTTAAGTTCGAAGTGATGGTTAATTCAAACTAATCAGTTTGAATTAAACCAATGTAGCTGTGTAAATTCAAGCTGTTAGTTCAGATTAACCACAGCTTGATTTTCCCTATGCAATATTGCCCTCTACCTGATTCGAACTAGCAAGTCCTGTGCATGGGCATGCTAGTTTGAATTAGGGTTTCTAGAGTGGCTGTGTTAATTTGAATTAACTTAATTTGAACTAATAATTATTAGTTTGAATTAACTTGTTTGAATTCAGTTAACTCGAACGAACCTTCTAAGTGTAGACATAGCCATAGTGTATGTGTATGCAGTAGTGTACGTAGTTTATTCCTGGTGTCAAGGGGTCTCTGCACCAAGCGCCTGGGCATGCCCCAATTCCCAGACTTCAACTGTGTGCCTCTTCCAGCAAACAAAATTGAATTCTGTCAAGTCAATTTATAATCTATTAATCTATGGCAATGTAGTGTAACTTTTGCAGCCAAAACATAACACTTTCTTAGCTAAAATATCCTTATAATTTATTATGTCAGGGCTATGTCTCTTCGCTGAAGATTCTGAGGTGGTTTACCACCACTGAAGAGTTGTGGTATGTACTCACATCTCCATGTGCAGCCTGTCAGAAATGTCATTCCACAGGACACACAACAGAATATTAGTGAATGAATAGGTGCAACTTAAATATAAAATCTTCCTATTGGCTAAATATGAGAATTAAACAAAAAAATTTAGATTGGCTATAGAGCATCCCACCAGAGACAGCAGGATTGTGGGAGATACTGCAAGCAGAAAGGGATTTAGTGAGTAATATATATTCCATTCTGTAGTCCAGTGTCTCCCACAATTAGTGACACATGGGCTGTAGCATATGCAATTAAATTTCATATTAGAAAGGAAAGAAGGAAAAAAATCCCAGAAAAGTAGAAATCTCCTTTATGTCAGACAATGTATGAACAGACATTTATTTTGAAGCCATCATATACAGCAAATTTTTACATAAGGATGCCGTGGCAGAAGATGGGAAATCAACTTTATAATATTTAATATGCAAGTTGATAGAAGGCCCCCTTGTATTGCAGATCTCCAGTCAAGGCAATCACCTTTCTTGCTCTGTGTAGCTAGGCTAGGGATCTTGTGTAGTGAGCTTTGTTTCTAAGAAGAATAGGTCTTCCTGACTCCTTGGATGTTGCCACAATGCACAATTTGGTGCATTTTTTCCAAAGATGGTTTAGGAAATTTCAGGCCCAGGCCTTAGCTGAGTAGAGACAAACAATGAGCCTGGTCATCTTCCTTTCACTACATTTTAGCTAGATCTTTACAAATATACAGATTGTCATCTTCACACTGTAGAATTCAGGGATTTAACTAGAACTAAGGAAAGATTATATCCTTTAAAACATGAATACAGAACTAATTAATCAAAAATGCAGTATGGAGTTGTGCGGGTAATGCAGCAATCTTTGGAACTTGACTTTGAGAGGAGAATTGACTGATTTGAGCTATTGAAAACTGATGCTTTGTTTCTTTTCTCCTTCCTTTCCCCTGATTGGTTGACATTTTAATCTTTACCATTTTTAATTATTTATTTATTTATTGCTTCTCTGGTCTGAGATTATACCGAATGCCCTACAAGCACAGTCCAGGTACTTTCTCTGCAACCAGAGCCTGGTTACAACTAGCAGTAGGATCCTGGTAAACCTGAAGAGAGAGTTCTGTAAAGAGAGTTAGACTTTTTGCAAGAAAGCCTTCGTTGATAGCAATGGCAGTCAACAGAGAATGTGAAGAAATCCATTTTCTGTATCCACTGAGAAATAATCTCTGAGAAACAAAGATTATACTATTAAAAGTAAGGTCTCCATTTAGCTCAGGGTCTTTTTTCCTAAAGAGGTTCAGTGAAGATACTTAGATACATTTTTAGTTTTTAAAGGCAAAACATACCTTTCCAGTCCATTTATCTTACCTGCTAATATAGAAATTTAATAAGCCCATTTAAGTGTTTAATGTTTTCATCAGAGTTACCATTTATTTTATTATACTATTTTAAGAGAGTGTCGTCACAGTAAAATACAAGTTCACACAGTTATTGTCTTACTTATAGAGATTAAAATGTAAGAAGTGGCTGAGATTCTTTTATTTTATAGTATAGTGTAAAACTGGGTTATGGGTCTAACTTGAGATTCATATTGCAAAGGAATATCTTAATTGCTTAATAAAAATGTAAATATACTTTGATTTATTTATTAGGGTAATGGATAACAGTATTTTTAATTTTTACTTTTATATCTCATTCCTCATTTTCATCACCATATTGCAATTCAGTATCAGATACACCTCTCAAATCAAGTCTGAATATTCCTTTGTGGGCAGATAAATATGAAGTGCTGAATGTCAATCCAGTGTTCATTCTTTACCTGTCCATACTCAGTTGGATAGTGACCATGTTAAGTTTGGGTGCATACATAGAAAATGAGATAACTTAGAGATCCTGGGTTTTCATCCCCAAAAAAACAAAAGCATCAGCTTTCTCAAACCCATAGTTTACATCATATGATTTCCCACAATCTCAGGCAATGTATCCTTTTGAGGCAATACTGTCGTGGGTGATTCTGAACAAGAACATGAGACCTAAAATCAGTGGTCAGACCATGCTGTTTTTGATAGTGACCAGTGTTAACTGTTTTGAAGGGAGGTGCATGAAACCTAGTAGTCAGCAATTAGGCAATTATAATACCTACAGGGGAATTTTCCCCCTAAACTTATTGGCTAAAGCTTGGTTTGTTTAGTCTGACCAAAAGATGGCTGAGAGGAGGTATGATTGCTCTTTATAAATATATTAGAGGGATAAATACAAGGGAGGGAGAGGAATTATTTGAACACAGTGCCAATGTGGACACAAGAACGAATGGATACAAACTGTCCTTCAGAAAATTTAGGCTTGAAATTAGATGCAGATTCCTAACCATCAGAGGAGTAAAATTCTGGAATAGTCTACCAAGGAAAGTGGTGGGGACAAAAACGTTAGGTGCCTTCAAAACCGAGCTTGATAAGTTTATGGAGGGAATGATATGATGGACAGTGTAGCTTGGCTGTTGTCTCTCTTTTACTACTGGGTGTGATAGTGACCTGGGAAGGGTCAGTAGATGCAGTGGGTTCTGAGTTATTACAGAGAAGTTCTTCTTGACCTGGCTGTTGTGGACTTGCCCTCATACTCATGGTTTAACTGGTTGCCATGTTTGGGGTCGGGAAGGAATTTTCCCTCAGGGCAAATTGGCTTGGGTGCTGGGGTTTTTTTGCCTTCCTCTTTAGCATTGGGCATGGCTCACTTGCTGGTTGATTCTCTGTATTAAAGTCCTTAAATCATGATTTGAGGACTTTAATATCTCAGTTACAGGTTTGAGGTTCATTGTAGGAGTGGGTTGGTGAGGTTTGATGGCCTGCAGTGTGTGGGAGGTCAGACTAGATGATCATATTGGTCCCTTCTGACTTTAGAGACTATGAGTAAAGCTTGACATCGTATCCTTGCCATAATCAGGAAGTAAACAGAGGTTGAAATATCTCTACAAATAATTGAAATGGTGTTCCTGGCAAGGAGAATCTGGTGCATGTATGAAGGAATTGCTGAAGTAGGAGAAGGAAAAGATTGTTGAAGATCTCTTATTCCTTCACTTGCCCAGCAGAGAGATTTTTTGGACCTAATAGAAACTGCTGAGAAACTTCCATAGCACTTGCAAAATGAACTACCGTATCTACTTGCGTATAAGTCAACCCCCAATTCTGAGCCAAAAAAAGGGGCAAAAGGAGTGACCCATTTATAAGACGAGGTCCCCTTTTGGCCTTAGCCCATAACCCCCCCCACCCAGTGCTGCTGCTGGCTTCCCCTGGAGTTCCTGACAGCTTCCCTAACCCCCAGATCTCTGCTGCTGCTTTTTCCCTGCCCTCGTGCTCTGCCCTTTTCTCACTGCTGCCCCCCGCTCCCTTCTCAGTTTCCTGCTGTTATTCCCCTGTTCCCCAAAACCCTTTCCACCACTTTCCCCATCACCCCTGGCCCCTGCTGCCACTCTTCCCGGCTTCCCAGGCACCTCCCCCAAAATCCCTGGGCCCTGTCGCCACTTCCCTGTGCTCCCCCAAACTCCCGGGCCCTTCTGCTGCTTTTCCCGGCCTCCCCAACCCCCCCTCCAAATGCCAGGGCCCTACTGCCCCTTCCCTGGTCTTGCTGAACCCCCCCAATCTCCAGGCCTGCCCATCACTTTCTCCAGATTACCTGACCCCCCCCCAACCCCTGGACCCTGCTGCTGCTTCCCTGGCCTCCATGAATACCCCTTCAATATCCAGGCTGATCCCACCCCAGGGCCCCCTTACTTGGCCGCTCCAGAGGCTGGGGTCCCTTCCTTACTCCAGCCCCAGCCCAGGGCAACTGCCCAAGATGGCCGCCCGGCAACACTGGATCTCCGGCCTGCTGCACGGTCAGGGAAACTGCTATGCTGGGGCTGTTTACTGCATTATCCTGTGTATAAGCCGACTACCTGTTTTGAAGCCAATTTTCAGGCACAAAAATCTTGGCTTATATGCGATTTATATATGGTAAATCTCCTGAAGGAAGAACACCTCAGCCATTTGGATTTGGACCACATGCAGTTATTAGCCTGGATATTAAAAGAAAAAATGGAAATCATTAAGTATTCTGAGTTGGCCTCATTGGTTCACTTTTGGTAGCCAGATGGAACTCAACCAGAAAATTACATTTATTTTTTCTGGTCACATTTACATTATGCTGCAGAGAACTTCTGGTGCTCTCAGTTACGCTAAAGATTTTTCAGGATGGTTTGAATGGAGTCTTACAACCAAGCACAATATGAGGATACGTACCAGCCCTAACAACATTCTTTGTGCACTTACATTATATTCCTCAACTGACTATCTTTAGGTGTCAAGATTAATTATAACAGTTAAATTAGATAAGCCTGTAGACATTTTCCAGTTGTCCCTCCCTCCAAAAGGCAGGTTAGCACTTCTGCTCTATATGAGAATCCTTGCCACACTTTCCTTGAGGAAAACTTAAACTCCAGAAACATTTTTGCCCACAGTTTTTGAAGGATTTTTGTTGTTTTGTTCCATGCTTCTTAGGAGATAGTTCTTCTGTCATTATGTCACAGTTCTCAGCGGTTATTGGAAAGGTTATGGCCTAAGTAGATGTTTGTAGCTCTTTATTGCTAAATCTCCAGCATATAGCATATACATGCCTGTCATATTCTGTTAGTTTCATTCTATCCAAAATGCCAGGCTCATAGAACCTCAAAGTTGCTGCACACAATGCTAAAATTTGCCACAGATGGCACACAAAGCATTAAGTACAGGCTTCAGAGCTATTCTAGGCTCCCCCTGAAAGGTCCCTAGTATTAGTGTTGGTTTGGGAATCTCTGAACTTCATTTTAGAAAATTTGCAGAGCAGCATCATGATCCTCACACCATACATTTATAAAACTCAATAGAGTAGATTTACCTCCTGCTGCAGAGGCCATGTGAAGAGAAAAGGTGCTGAATAAAGTAGTCCCAAAATAAATTTCTGTTCAGATTCATTTTTGGCATTTGGGATTAAATTTTTATTTTTATTTTATTTTATTTTACTTCGCCTCCCCCCCCCAGTCTGTTTACGTTGCTCACTACTTCCGAAGTGCCTCAGAACTGTGGGAGATGCAGGGTTGTAAAGTGGAATATTTGTTATGTAATTTCTCTTTTGTTAGCAGTATATCCCACATTTCTAGTACTACACGATATTAACCAAGGAAAATTTATTTTGTTATTTCTCAGTCAATCATGGAGTTGGTGGGAGCAGTTTTATGTGCAGTGCTCAGTTATTTGGTTGGTTGCTTCCTTAATAAAGTCCTATTGAGAATTATTTTTATACAGCAATGAGTATTCTGGTATGGTACGCCTTAACTATGTCTACACTAGCCAATTAATCCAGACTAAGTTTGCTTAATCCGGACTAATTTAGTCTTTGTCTACACTAGGCTTTGCCTAGTTTTAACTAAGAAATTCCTTAGTTCGAACTAAGCAAAGCTTAGTCTGTACTAATGAGTTTGCCTGGTTACTCCAGACTAAAAACTTAAGTTTGAATTTTTAGTTTGAACTAGGTGCTATGTAGCCGTGGATTAAGGCTTGGTTCGAACTAAAAATGTTCAAACTAAGCCATTAATTTGAAGTAGCGAGGCTTTTTCTACTTTGGACTAAAAAGTTAGTTTGAACAATGATGCGTGGTTAGTCCGAACTAACCTGTGATTAGTTAAAGTTAACCAGGAACTGGTTAGTTCAGACTAAGGAAGTCCAGACTATAATATAATATTATATTATAATATAGACATTGCCAAGGGGAGGCATGGCTAATTGTCTAGCAACAGCACTGAACCACCTAATCTGCAGAGGGGAGGCAAATACCGTATGTCACAGAAGGGTGGGACAGACTGAAAGCAGAAAGGAAATAAAGAGTTCAGCTTTTTTGGATCTGTACTACTGCCTCAGTCATATCCTCACCATTCATTTGTTTGTTCATTCACTTATTTTGTACAGTGTAAAATATTAAATGATGGGTTCTCTGGGATACAGGGAGGTGTGGTGTGTTTTTTGTTGTTGTTGTTTTTGCTACAGTGCAAAGTACAAAGGGATATTAATCATTGTTTGGGGTCCTTCAGTGACACATCAATATGTTGCTAATTGGTTCATTTGAATAATATGTTTGTTTATGTGTATTGCAGTAGTCCCTAAAGCCTCAATGCGAGACTAAGAACTTGATTAGCTGAAGTTGGTCACCACCCTGAGGAGTTTACAATCCATTTAACACATCATGGGTCGACCCTTATTGATTTCAGTATGGCTTTTGTGAAATTTTCTGGTTTGGGTCATAAGCGTAGGACAACAGTCAAGTGATTTCAAGAAACAGAAGGGTGAGTGCAAGCACCAGACTGAGCTTAATGTAGCAAAAATCAATCACAGTTCTCAGAATTCCTAAATAGAAAATTTGTCCAGTTTATGCTCTTCCATAATGGTTGTGATACAGGACTTTGCATAATTGCTCAAACAGATAGATAGCTTACTGTGATTTCAGAAGTTTCTTCTGTTTTGAAAGATTCTACCACTATCTTTTTAAACAGAAGAAAATGTTTACTATATCTGAGGAAAGAAGAGCTACATTCTATGCAGATTTTAGATGGGCTTTTTGTATTTGTGGATTTCTTTGCAAACATATTTTATGATTTTTTTTTTAACACTAACCTTAGCTACTCCTTACAAGAGTTCATGACTGGGTAGCCATGACAACAGTATTGCCCCCCACTGTAACTAAAAATAATAATAATACTGTGTTTTTTTGCAATAAAAATGGTAGAAAAGAGAGTGCCCCAGTATGCAGTATCACTTAAATTTAAAGACAGAAATGATCAGTACAGAATATCACTGAGGATAACCCCCATCAAGATAAAAATGTGACAAGTAACTTCCATTTTGAAAATATTTTTAATTTATGTTCTTAAACGATCCTTTAGGCCAGATTCCACTGTTGTGTTATTTTCCAAAAAAAAATATATTTTTTTAAATTTCTAAGCATAATCTCTATATTTTTAATAGCTTATTTGTGCTTCATTTGTACCTAGCTATTTGATTTATGTGTATGAGTGGGAAGCCACAGGGTGTACTTCATACACATACCCTAATTAGTGTTAATTTTTTGGACTGGATTTGTACTCAAAGCTTCCCTCAGAATCAGGTCCTATTGTGCTAGGCTTGAACAAGCAACAGGAAGTGGCTGTCTCAAAGAGCTTATAGTTTAAGAAGTAAAAAAAAAAAAAAAATCAGGGAGATAATCATAAGTTGAGATAAGGATAAAAGTAAGAAGAATTTGTGGTTACATATATTAGCTATGTGCAGAATCAGCATGTTTTGAAGTAATTTTTCAAAAGAAATATCATTGACTTCCAGTGGCCATCTCCCTTTTTACAGTTGATTTTTACTTCTGTTGTTCTACCCCCATTTCATACTGGATGTCTCTCTCACCCTTTTTGTGTGTGTTCTTTCATTCCCCTGCTTTGTATTCTGTCAGTGTTTTCATCCTTTTTTTTTCCTTTGTCCCCCTACCATTTCCAAGCATTCCTCATCTCTGATGTTCCTGTCTTGGATTTTAAAGTTGGCATTAACTTTAGTGGGTCATCTTTTTAAACACAGTGTGTAGGGATGATATGTAACTGTTAATAGTGGGGAGGGCACCATTTAAAGGTTCATAGGAGGAAGACATATCTCCTCTGGATCTAGAAAAGAGGTTCCAAACTGGGACAGGGACGGAGTTTATAAAAGGCAGGTCTGCCTCTCTCTCAACCAGAAGGCAGAGAATAGCCACCACAGGCTGCGGTATCCGGCCCCAGTTGACCCAGAGCAGCTGCTGGGAGAAGGAGTAGGACCTGGCCAGGATCCAGGACCACTGCGGGCAGCAGGATCTGGCCTCAGCCAGGGACCCAGACCCACACTGGTGGCTGGAGCAGGCTCTAGCTGGGACCTAAGGATGCCACCAGCAGTGTGGGATCTGGCCCTGGCCCCAGCAGCAGAAGCCCAATTGGGCTGAGAAGGAAGGAGCTGGATCTTTTGGAGCTGTCTTCCTCAGGGCAAACTCCCAAATCCACCCATGGGGACATGCATCCTAAGGGGAGCTTAGAGATTTATTGGTGAGGGGGAAGCTGCAATGTCACTTGGCTTAGCGCTGCTCTACACAGTGACCCCTTTGACGTATAGCGTTTTGGTTGCACCTCCATTCCCAACGCAGGTAGGCTGAATGGCCACTGAGGTGAGTCAAGCGGTGTAGGTAGCACTTCTGCCTCAAACCCCGCCATGTGGGCTGGCCTGAGTTGCCTGGCATTTTAGCTCACACCTTGGAATCTTCCTCCGTGTTCCATTAAATGGGTGTACCCCACAGTTTGAAAACCTCTTATATGCTATTGCCGAATGGAAGGCAGGGCAAGCCCCAGTGCTGTGTGAGGAGAAGAGTTCCCCTTGAACAGAGGCCCTGCTATAGGAGTGGGAGAGTAGCCTCTGCCCTGGGAACAGAAGAAGCATGTTTGCCCAAGGATGATCTTCAAAGCAGACAGTGGGAAGCACGGGGACTCCAGCAGCAGGGAAGAAGAAGCAGCCCCATTTATTTGGGGTGAGAGGCTCAGCCCACAAGAAGTCACCTGCTGCTTCTCCCCACCCCATGCTGTATGGACACAGAGTGTGTGTCACCTGCAGGGAGAGCTGCTGCCTCCTTGCTGCTGGGCAGCCTGGTAAGAGACAGCCTATGGCCTTGGCCAGCCCCACAACCCTGTGAGGCATAGTCAATAATGGCCTTTCTAGATGGGTTCCCCTTGGAACAATTAGACAGAAATTTGGGGGGGGGCACATAACCCTATGTGCCCCTCATCCCTACATCATCTCCATCAGTGTAGTTACAGATGAATATTTATGACACAAAGTTGTACCCTCCTCCACACACATCAGCATATTGAATGAGATGAGACAAGCAGAACACAGTATTTTGTTATGCTCTATTGACTAAGGTGGGCTAGTCAGTACTATCTTACTGGGGAAACAAACAAAAGCATCCAAAAAATGGAAACTGTCCTTGAATTGTGATCTGTTTGCGTGGACTCCTGCATTTACATGTATCACAATGCAGGATTAAAGTCCAACTCTCCAAAATTAAACCCACCAAAGAATAAAGGTTGAAATCTAGAAATGTTCAAGGACTTAATGGAGCGAGTTTACTAGTACATGGGTACAAAAGTTTATTTATTACAATCTGCAAATTACTTGGTAGTTTCTCTACAGTACTTCTTGTGGTATTGAACTGTTAGACTGTGCTCTTTAGTTTAACATAGGGAATGTATTTCATGGTTTCTTAATACATTTTGAAGGAGAGAGATTAAAGTGGCCCATGAAAATCTGTGAAGTGAACCTTGCAGAATTTTCTTTGAATTCTCCTCTGAAGAGTGGAGAATAGAAGAAGATGGATTCCAAACACAAACATATAATGTTAAATGAAGTTGCAGTGGTTGTGATGCTCTGCTGTTATAGTTGTCTCTTATCATTGCTTATGTTACTCTGAAACCATATCTTTATGTATATAAACTCATTCCATTGGATGGAATACAGAAATTGAGCGAGAACTGACATTGTCAGAAGCAACATTAACTCTCTTGTAGGTGTGCACTCAATTCAGGAAGGAGTATGGCTTGATGTGTTCTGACTATCACAACTTTGGAACAGCATGAAACAACCAGAGCATACTGGCCAGTTCAGTTGGATTATAGCTTCATTTCACTAGAGCAACACAAAGGGCAGCTTGAGTATGCAAACAAGTTGCCCCTTCTTTCATCTCCTTCAGATATGACTTCTTACACCCTCTCAATGTTCCCATGCATTCCAGTTTCTTTTTCCTCCTGTCCCCTCTGTTGAAAAGATGTAGTGCAACAAGCAGTGTTTGAAAAGAAATATTTAAGATTAATGGTCACTTTTGCCCTCATTTTTCATGATAGAAGGTCCTTCTGTTAGCAGAAGCTGTTTCATAAAAACCTTCACCCCTGAGAAACTTATGAAACTCATGCAAAATAATCATCCTGTTCCATTGCTCTCAGTTGGATGTAGGTTGTGGGCATGTTTCCATTAAGGTGTCTCCTTCAGAATAGCCATTCTTTTCCATTGATCCAAATGAGAGTGAAGCCTGGCTATCCTCAAATAGGAAAGAGAGAATCAGTGAGAGGAATGAGGCCTGCCTTATCTTTGTTAAGAGAACGCTGTAGATTCAGTTATGTTGAGGAAAAATAAGAAGAGGAGGTAGTCATTTTAAAAATGCCTTGTGGAATTCTCTGTAGTAGAGCATTGTTCTTCAGTCTATTTTGAGGGATCAGAAAGAGCGACAGGGAGAACAATAACAGTAGAACTTAAAATGTAGCCTATGCAGGAGTTTTCAGTATTAAGTATGTAAGAAGTTTGAAGAGATGCTTTATTCAGGTACAGAGATCATTAGGGACAAATAAATATCCTCCTTTTTTTAAAGGACTCACTTAAAATTGTTTTTAACTCCTAAATTTAGTACTTACGTGTTAATTGTCAGAAAATTCATTTAATACCCGGAATCAATAGTACGATCAATAGTGTAATTGCAGTGTGTTTTTCATATACAGCAAACAGGTTGAATCGCTGCTTTAACTGCAAAACAAAGCACAGTCTTAATTATAAAGCTCCATAACTTGACTTGGATATGTCTGGGTTGTGTTGGAATCTGCAGTTGTTCACATTTTTAAACTTTCTTTTATAAACATATTACTACAATGCTATTTATTTTTATTTTGTGCTGCTTGCAATAAATGCAGCTCTGACCATGTTCTTGAATAACTGTCACTGCTTCTTTGTTATCCTTTCTGACAGCTGCCAAAATTGTAAGGTTGATGATTCAGCTTTAATTAACTGAAATGAATCTTCAACAGATACATAATACCTAATAGATGGAAAGTAATTGTGTTTCTTTCATTCAGAGATAAGAAATAAATAAATCATTGACACAGCAGTTCTGAGTTGGATTTTTTCAGAACTGAACCAGAGATGATATACTTGCACTTTATTTTTAACAGCTCTTACATTGTTTCTTCCCTATTATTACTGTGATTTTTAAAAGACATGTGATGAGTGAGGGCTGTATATCTTGGTAACTCACTCAATGCTGCTAATGTACAGCACTACAGGTATAATTAAGATACCAAATCCTTTATCTTGTGCTTAATTAATTTTACATTCTGGAAAATTATAATGGTTGAAAGATTAGATTATCTAAATTATTTTCCATATCAAGCTATTATGATTCTACAGATGATTTCTTATTTTAAAATTGTACTGCTTAGAAACTATGTTACAAGAATGCCTAAAGCCTTCCCAAATCAGAAGAAAAGTATTACAGATAATAAGAAAATTTTATAATGACTTGAACATGAAAGATAGGTGTGACATTTAACAATAAGATTAAATTACGTGCTAAATTGTTTAATTTGATATATTATTTTAGGTAGAGTATATATGTGATGTCTATATTTAGTCTCTTTTCATTTTTAAAAGATTCTGCAGTCTTTATTATTTGTTTTAGAATCTCTCCTGCCTTTGGTGTTTGCAGTATGCCTTTGCACAGAAAAAGTTGTAGGCCAAAAGAAAAGTGGCTTTTCTTTCCCCTAGGAAATTCCAGTTGGGTTTGGCTGACATATAGTCTTTAAATCTCTATTTCCCTTCTGTCATTTGCATTGTCAAGAAAATTTTGATACCAAACCAGTTTAATAATTGAACATAAACTTTCTAAAGTCCAGGCCTACACTGCCACTTCTGCTGCACTACTGGTAAGACCTGGGAGTAGACAGACTTTCCAGAATTTTGGGGTAGAGAGAGTGGCTGAAGTCTCCTTGCCCCCATTCGCCACCCCAAATCCACTGCAGCATTTCTTTGGAGGCATTACATATGGAAAGAGTTACTTGCTGGGGGGAGAAGTTGATGGAGTGGAAGGAAACAGCTGTGTTGAGTTCTCCCTGATTAACACTGCAAACAAAGCCCCACTGTTGCCTTGCTCTCCCATCCCTGGAAGGATATCACAGGGTGAAGCAGCTCTCTTCAGTTAATCTAAGGGAGAGGGAAGAAAAGCTAGGCTGGGCTGCACTTGGCTTCTGTAAGACCTGCATATGGCCCCAGTGGCACATTTCTGCTTCTATTGCCAGCTAATGTGGCTAATCCCACAGACAAAGGTGTGCTTCAGTGTTGATGTTTTGGAGTTCAGTTCTTACCAATAAACATAATAGATATTTTTTTCTTTATTTAATCAACCTAGGAAATTATATTGAAATAAGCGAACAAAACTGCCACTACATTGAATTAACGTCATGCTGGCTGCTAAATTTAGTGCCTGGAAATTCTTCTTTGAGAGGCTTTACATATCTCTAATTACGGGTAATGTGCTGACCAGTGCTGCCTGATCATCAAATCTATTTCACGCAGTATCTGCTGGAGCATACGTGCAACCCTTCCTGCACATCCCTGAGCATTTGTGAATATTCTGAGGTTAAGATTATATAAGGGAGAGCTTTGCTTCCTACTGCTGTGTCAATACTTTCTAGCTGCAAACCTCCAGTGGTATCAAATTGCTCTGGTTGTTCAAATCTGAGATTTTTTCCTACCTTAGTTCCTTTAAGATAGTCTGTTGTTGTTAGTTTTGTTAATTAGAATACTTAGTATTTGTGACACTTTCTCAGGGCACTCAGAAGTGAGTTGGTTTGTTACCTTTTTCCTCAGTGAGAGAGAGACTTACCAATGATAACATGGGTTCCAGTTCCTTTACCCCATTCTGTTAGCCACCCAAAACAATCTCCTCAGAAACTCTGGCAAAATTTTCTACACTTTGCAGGTAACAGTTGGTATAACCCAGTTTCTTAACACATCAGAAGAATATCTCGGTAGTGTTCAGCTTCTGTCAGTAGATATTCACAGCAATTCCCAAGTCCACTGTCTCCAAAGAGATACTATACATATCAGCTTACGTTGTTCAACTGAGAATGCACACTAATTAATATGACTTCACTGAGTTGAATTTATAAGGGAATTGATGTATTTATTTAACAAAGAACAGAGATTCACAGATTTAAGTGGGGCAAGTAAGAATAATGGAAACAAATGTTTACGAACAACCGCAACAACAAAACCTCATAAGACACTATCCTAAACTACACTGGTTAACAGTTAACTTTCATATTCAGTGAATGGCAGTTTTTCCAAGAATTCAGTCTTCAGCAAAGCTGCTCATTTTCAGTCATACGAGGATTGAGATTTTCATGATTCTCTTACATTCTACAAGGGATTGCCTCAGTAAATGGATAATAAAATGTTCCTTTTTTCTTCATCTTATAGTCCAGCAAATCTTTGAAGAATATTCACAGACAAGATTCTTCTCCCATTGCATGTTCCGTTTCTAGGGCAGCTTCAGAACCAAAGAGTAAGAGGCCCATTTTAACACTGATTACATGTTCATGTGACATTAAGGTGCCTATGAAGTTTTCAGGATTTGTATTTTCAGCACATCCAGGTGAAGTTCCACATGCAGAGGTTCCTCCATAGGATCCTGTAACTGCCCCCAGATAAGGGGTTGTCATAGCATCATGCCACCCAAACTCAAATGTTGTAATAATTTCAGTAACAAGTAACAGATCTAGGTCTTGTCTAGCCTACTCTACTCCTGCTGACAGAAAAGGAAAGAAGCTGGATTCCCAAGGAAGGAAAGCTCTCTGTTTTGTCACCAAATATGAAAGTAGCCAGTTATTAGTGGTATTGTTCTGCTACCAGTTTCATCTGTGGGGCAAAATTGGCTGTTTGTTGTTCTTTAAAAGTGTCACCAGACTACTTGTTTGTTTTGCTGGACTAGACTCACATGGCTATCACTTTGGAGCATGGTCAGAGGAGACTTTCCAATTCAGTTCTCATAGAAGTTCAGAATATGGCAAAATATGCCCTTGGGGCATCTTTTGATGCTTCTCACAGGCATCCTACTGATGTCAGGGCTTTAGTATGTGCTGTTACTGTTAAAAAATGTGCATGGTTAAGATCTGCTTTGTTGACTGTGAGAACTAGTTTTAAAGGAGAGGAATTTTGTTTTGTGGGTTATGATCTCTTCAGTAACAGAATAGAAGAACTTTTGGAAAAATTTAAGGAGATCAGATTCACTGTTCGATCACTTGGTTTTTATGTTTTTCTTCTAAAATGAGACCAAAACTCCTTATTTTTGCTACCAGAGACAGTTTTATTCACCATCTTCGTTTAAAGGCTTCTGAAGAGGGTATCTACCCTTAAGACATGAAGTTTAAGCATGGGATCTTAAACTGGTTTTATCTACGCCTATGAAGTTTCCTTTTGACCTGTTGGCAGAGTTTTTTATTTTATTAATCTGTTAAAACTATACTTGTATTGCTATATCATCTGCCAGGAGATTGAACAAATTTTATGCATGATGGCAGACTTGCCTTTTTTACACTTTTTTTTTCCACATAAAGATAACATGATTCTTAGAACTGATGGTAGATTTTTATCTGAATTTTACATCAGTCAGACAATTAACACCATAAAGCATATATCTCTCTAGATTCTTTTCCAACATTTTATCTCAGTTAGGAAAAAAATTATGCCTGTGACTCCAAAATTACATCTTTTAATAGTGCATTCCAGTCTTTTGGCAGCAACGGCAGGGGGTCATGACCCAGTAGCTATGGGTGTGTGACCCAGTATTGGGCCCTGATCCTAAGTTTGAAAATCACTTCTCTAGAGCCTGGGTTCTGAGATTCCTGACTGTCAAACATTCCTTTGCTGTTGCCAGTTATATGTGAAATCTATTGGCAAAGTTCCTCATCTGTCTGTAGATCTGGTCCACACAGGATGGCATCCTACCACTGCTATCAGCTCCACTGCCATTAGCTCAAGCAGCAGAGGTCTTTGTGGCAGATTAAAGTTTGCACCCTTTTCTATTTCTATTAATTCAGTATGCTTTTTAAAAACCTAGGAGATTACATATATACAGTGATTCCCATACAAGCTTAATTCAGCCTCCTCATGCATATGTAGAGTTGGGTAGTAAAGGAGTTTGTTGTCTGTAGGGGTATGTCCACACTGGAGCCTTAGGTCGACTTAAGGAAGGTTAAGTCAACCTACAAATCCCCGTGGCCATGCTGGGCTTTTATTAAGTCTACTTAAGCACTTCCATAAGTTGACTTAATAACACCACCTCTTAAGGTCAATGTAACACTCAAGATGACCTTATTAAGTTGACCTAAGCCAATGAAAATGGGGAAAGTCCTTAAGTCAACCTAATTGGCCTTCGGGCCCCTCCCAGAGTTCCTGGACACCAATAAAGGTGCTGTGCTACCCACAATGCACCACTCCTTCATTGACCAAGCAGCTGCCACAGTGGACAGAGGCAGTCAACAGGAGTTCTCAGTGTGGACTCTCTAAGTTGACTTAACAGAGCCTCCGGTATAGACATACCCTAGGATTCCTGCATCATGTGATGAGAAGGGTGGAACGTGTGTAGGGAATGAAGCAAAGGATTGCAGGAAGAGAGAGGTTGATCACATAGTTAGGGCAGTTGAATGCTGTCCTTAACTTGGACTCTATTTCTGCCTATTCCCTATTTTCCGTATATGTTATGAGGCAAGACACTTAAGCCAGACTTTTCACAAAACTGTGTGTGTGTGTGTCATTTTCTGGGTTCCTAGTTTGACGCTCTTGGGTTTAATTTCCAAGAGTGCTGAGTATTCATTGCTGGAGATGAAGTCAATGGCAGCTGTTCTTTGACCATATAAATGATATACAGTACTGAGCACTCTGAAGAAAAATCATCTCTTAGACATCTCAGATGGACCACTCATAATTAGCAGATTCTGGTGACTTAATCTCTCTATGCCTCAATTCCTCATCTCTAAATTGGGGATAATCTCTCCTGCAATTACAAGGTTTTTGTAAAAATAAGTTCACTGGTCTTCGTGAAGCACTTAGATACTATTCTAATGGACACCATAGACTACCCCATGAAGAATTTTACTCTTTCTTCAGAGCAGTGTTTGAATAGTGTGCAGTGAAAAAGGCATGAGGCCATACAGAGAATTATGGGGATTTCTTTTATACCAGTATAAATAAGGAGTAATATCAGTGAACTCCATGAAGTAACAACATTGTAAAGGTTTATGTAAGTTTGATGAAACTCCAAAGCACTGTACCTTTAATACAGTACAGGGCTGGATCAAGGTAGGGGCTTTAGGGGCTGCAGCCCTGGGTCCCAGGCTAAACTGCTGACCCGATAGCGCTGCTGGCCCTGGAGTGGCCCTGCCCCCCAGCACAGACAAGCCAGCCCAGGTGCACGGTGGGAGCATCATGGATGGGAGCCTCTGGCCCCAAGGCCCCAGCCACCACCCAGGACCATGTACCAGAGGAGTTGGCAGCCTTTGGCCCCCAGGAAGTACTACTCCATATGTAAAACCAAGAAGGAGTCCTGTGGCACCTTTAAAGACTAACAGATTTATTTATTTATTGCATAAACTTTCATAGGTATAATCTCACTTCATCAGCTGTATGAAGTGGAAGCGGCTTTATGTATATATACATGTGTAGAGAAGAGTGAGTAACAAGGTCAATTCAAACAGTTCCAGAAGGGTAGTCTGTTAGTCTATTTCATCAAACCAAGCAAGATGCTTAAATTTAAAGAGTATGAATGTGGTCCTTTAAACAAGAGTATATAACAAAGCAAGAATGTTAAAACAGGATAAATTACCTTTTCTAGTGAGTTAGCCATTCTAGGTCCCTATTCAGTCCCAGTGTGATGGTGTCAAGGTTGCTTGTGAGTTCCATCTCATGCTGAAGTCTGATTTTTTTGCTGAAGTACTGTAACTTTTAACCATTCTGGATGTTAAAGCACCTTATGCCAACAGCCCACATAAAGACAGACTACAAGCCATCAGGAACAGTATCCTAGATGATGTCACAGCACACTTAGTGGCTAAACTTTGCGACTGTGATCACCCACAACCTTTTCCAATTTGGAGATGGTTTATACTTTCAAGTCAGCAGCACTGCTATGGGAACCTGTGTGACCCCCCAATATGGCAATAATTTTACGGCAGACTTAGAACAATGCTTCCTCAGCTCTGGTCCCCAAGTGCCACTTCGCTACATATGTGACTACATTGATAACATTTTCATCATCTGGCCCGACGGAAAAGAGAATCTTAAAGAATCCCACCAAATTCCACTGTCCGTGTGTAAATTTACAGAGCTGGTGTCCTCGTTACATGTTTCTGTGGGGAAGAAAATAGTATGTGATGATGTTATTGAAGACTATCATAATGCATTCATACAAGGGGGGGGGATGAATAAATCATTAACAACCCTAATTCTAGTTGTGTGTGTCTACACTTATAATTTAATTTGAAGTAATGTGGATTAATTTGAATTAAATTAATGCATGGCTACACTGACTTTCATTAATTTGAACTAAGGAATTCCTTATTTCGAATTAATGAAAGCTTACTTTAAAGTTATAAAACCTTAGTTAACTTTGAAGTAAGGGTTAATTTGAACTTGTTAGTTAGAATTAACCCAGAGTAGCTATGTTAATTAAAACTAACCATTAGTTCGAATTAATGCTTTTTGACCTTCTTCCTGCCACGGTGCCTTCCTCTTTCTATATTTTGGGTGAAGGCATGGCCTTTCTTGGGGGCCAACTTGCCACACCTCCCATGGTACCTCTCCCTTAATTCGAACTAGCAAGTCCTGTCCATGGACATGCTAGTTTGAATTGTTTTTTCTAGTAGGGTTATGTTAGTTTTGATTAACTTAATTTGAACTAGTCCTTATTAGTTTGAATTAGTTAGTTCAAATTAGGTTAATTTAAACTAACCTTTAAGTGTAGACATAGCCATTATTCCTAGTTTGAGTGATTTGACTCTCATTTTAATAAAAGCAAATTAGAAGCATACATATAAGTGGTATGATATGACGAACGTAGGAAGACATATACTAGGTTTTACTGATACTGATGAATCCATCAGTTTGTAGTATACATATTCTCACTTTAGTTTCTTAAAATGAAATGTTCGGACTTGTGGTTAATACTTCACCTTCTGAGATTGTTTTGGGGGAAAATATCAGGTGTAAACTTTAAACAACATGAAGTAAATAGAAGCTTTACTTGTAAGTGGCATAGGCACATGTATTTTTATAAGTTGATGTTAGTGTTGAAAGTATATATAGTTGTTTCTATGTTTGGCATTTTGATTTTAAGATGAGAGTATTAGAACTGGTAATTATTGGAACAGCACAGGTAGAGGTACTTGACTTTAGTTGGCTGATAACTAAAGTGTTTGATCAACAGTTTATTTTTAGACTAAAGAAAACATCAGGATAGAATGAATGTTTAGCATATACGTACATCAGTAATTTCCACAGTAAAACACAGAAAAGATTTGTTTTCATTATTAACAAATCAAACATTAAAATCCCAAGAATTTCAGTGGCATACACTAGAAAGAAATTAAAATCTGTTAAATCACAAAAATGGACAGTTAATGCACTCAAATACAATTTACTCTCTCTCATAGTGATTCCATGTATATGAAAAGAATTATGATAAGTGCATAACAATCTGTAGTCCCAAATTACATTGAGTAAACTGGGCAGAGTTAGCATAAGTAAATTTGTTAGTCTTTAAGTGCCAGAGGAATCCTTGTTTGATTGGCGGCTGGTAACAGTTTTCCACATCTTTAAGTTCCAGAGGGGTGGCTGTGTTAGTCTAATTCAGCAAAACAAGCAAGGAGACCTTGTTTGTGGCACTTTAAAGACTAACACGTTTATTTATCGCATGAACATTCGTTAGAGAAAATCCCACTTTGATGTGTCTCACGAAGTCAGATTTTCTCCTATGAAAGCTCATGCAATAAATAAATTTGTAAGTCTTTAGAAGTGCCACAGGACTCTTGATTTGTTTTAATATTTTTAGCTGTCTTTTAAATATAACCTTGAATCTGAATTTCCTTGTTATATACTGCTTGTTTTTGAAAGAATTTTTGTAGTTTACCTATAAGTTACTGATACACACTTAACATTTAAAGCCAGTTAATATACTTTTCATTTTTGAATCTGTATTAATTATTGCGATTTAATGGTTTATATGTGAAGGTAAGAATTAAAGATTCTGTATGGTAATTCTTCAGTTCAGAAATGCACTGTACAGCAGATCCAAGTCTCAACAAAATGCTTGTTTGCAGTACGGCAAAAAGGGATCATGTTCAGGTAAAATTGTGGGCATAGTGAGATGGCAATTCCAGTAGGTAACATAACAGTAAGTCGTATTAGAGTAGACAGGCAATCAGACTGCCATAGTGAGGTTAGTTTTGCTGACAATAGGATTTTCCTGATCTCTTAAGTCTGTTATTTTTTCACCTCTTACAAATCACGTTATTGGGTTTCAGTTTCATGTTTTACTGACAGTTCTGTCTTCTGTTACTTTTTTGCATGCATAAGCCTTGATAACATGGTTGCAATGTCTTGCAGCTCCTAACTTCCATGTTCTTCCTCCACTGCTACTACTTCGGAATTCATTGTAGCATTTAGCTTACAATTGGTATTTTAAAATTATTATTGGTCTTACATACTACACAACATAATGTTTTAAAATAACTTTATTAATTTTGCCAAGTGAAGCATTCAAATAAAAGGAAATGGCAGTATTATCTTTGATTGGGGAACTTGAATTCTATGCCTTATACATATGCATTTTGATAAGTCTTTAGTTAAATAATCACACTCCTTTTTTCATAGAACATATTCTAAGATAGTTATTGTCAGTAATTTCCTATTAGTTTTGTTTTGTATTTCTTTCTATTACAACATCTATTGAATAACAACAAGTCCCTTGAATGTTCTGTCAGCAGGCTTTGAACCCCAGGACCATCCTCAGCTCAAATAAGGCAAAAAACAGTTTATATTAATTTAGTGAGTGTTAGGCTTTTTTAACCAAGGGTCATTTTTGGTCACCAGTAGCTCCAGTTTCAGACCAATGAAAAAGGGTGGGAGCCACCTTCCTGCCATACCAAGCACTGGACTGGATCCTGCAAAATATGGAACATCCTAGCCCAACCTGTCAACATGTTTAAAATTAGCAATGTGCTTAAACAGTTAGTATCATTCACTGCTGTGATGTTCTTAATTTTAAGCCCTTGCTTGAATATTTTCTTTGATTCTGCAGTGTCTAGCCCCTTTCTCAAGTTGAGCCTGGGACATGCTCAGTATGGCTCGGGATCTAGCCCCATACTTCTAGGCATATGCTGAATGACGGATAATAAATGTTATAAGTCTGATGTTAATTTTGTAAATCTTGGCTTTTGAATAACTGGTTACTGAACCTAAATATTTCACTAATATAAATGTTAAATGAACTTAAGTCAGTAAAGACTAATTTGTATGATTTCAAACTTTCAGTTTCTGATGAAGTGTACAAACTGTATGAATTTACCACTGTACTATTTCTTTCATTCTGGGTTCAAACTTGAATATGGAACTGTAAGTCATCTATTCCAAATAGGTTTCAATCTCTTTAGAAGAATGAGTGTCTCTAGGAGAGCTCTGAAGAAAAGATAGCCTTATACACTTGTCATTTCCAAAGATGCTTGAACTTTCTGGCTACAATTCTTTGTCACAGAAAACAAGAAAGTCTGAATAGCCTTTCATATATAAGCTCTGAAACAGAATCTTTAACAAGGTGATGAAGTGAATAGAACATTAGCTATTGTTGTTTTTTTTATATGGTTATTACAAGATCTCTTATGGACTGGATTTAGGAAATGGAAATGCAATTAAGTATGTCAAGGAAGTGTATACCATGATGACCTTTTCTGTCTCATATGGATTAAAACAGCTATTTTGTTTTTTTTATTCATTTTACTTCAAAATATACTTTTATGGCCCTTCCATGTAAATGTAAAAGATTTTCTGGTGAAAATATAGATCCCATTCTTTCCTCACATTTGTGATTAGCATTCTTCCCTTAGAATTATTCAGGACGATAAATGTTCTCTTCCTGTTACTTCTGATATGTCTCAGAAATCCTCTTTTAAAGAGTGAGTTAGAGGTATATTCTGTGGATCTTAGACTTTGTGAGCGTGTATGTGTGTGTGTGTGTGAGAGAGAGAGAGAGAGAGAGAGAGAGAGAGAGAGAGAGAGAGAGAGCACAAGCAACCAGATTTTCCCATCTTTCAAACCTTTTGGGGGGAATAATTTTATTGGAACTTAGCTAATGGCTAATAGAAATCGGGTCTCTTGTTATGTTATAGAATTCTTGAACTCATCTTTGGTTTTCGTATGAACACTTTTAAACAGAGTTTTAAAACATTTGTCAGATTTGGTTAACTACTATAAGCTTTTGCTTATTATAACAAAACAAAACAAAACAAAAACCAAACAAGGAGTCCTGACTAACAAACTAATTTATTGCATGAGCCTTCGTGGGAGAAAATCCCACTTCGCCAGACGCTTTGGGGGAACTTATAGAATGGGAGGAAATAAATGCAGGGAAGTGTAAGTCATGGGAACAGGTCACACTGTAACAGCAAATCAAAACAGTCGTAAAGATCCAAACACTGGGCACCAGCTTACAGAAGAAGATGAGGTCAAATCACCTGTCGTAAGCATCTGACAAAGTGGCGTATCTTCCCACAAAGGTGCACGTGATAAATAAATTTGTTAGTCTCTACAACTGACACAGGACTCCTTGGATATGTCTACACTATGGGCTGAAGTTGATTTATGCCACTCCCAGTCTACACTTAGGAATTATTAAGCTGATTTAAACAATTGCCTAAGTTGACTTAATAACTCCTGCCCTGTAAATTGGCATAAGCATTTAAGCTGACTTTACAGGGCAGGCCCACCCCATTCCCTGCCTCAGGGTGTGATGGGGCCTCCGATGCTCAATCGGGCTCCTGCCATGTGGGGAGGAGCTGCAGGGTGGATCTGGCTCCTAGCCCCTCTCCATGTGCAGCAGGGGCCTGGCAGTCAGTTCTTGCAGCCTGCAGAGAAGGGCTGAGAGCCCAATCTGGTCCCAGTGCCTCTTTACCAGCTGTGGGGGTAGGAGCTGCCTCAAAGCTGATCTGGCTGCCAGCACCTTCCTCTGACCAGGCTGTGGTCAATTTCACAGACTCTAGTGTAATGTAATCTAGTAATATTCCATTGCATTTATGTGATCTCTTTCATCTGTGAATCTCAAAACACTCACAAACATTCATTAACTTAAAGAGAAGCTCCCTGAATATAAATGAGAAGAAGCTCCTGACTACGGTGATCTCAGGAAGTAGTCTTCAATTTTAAAACTTTGCTCCCCACCTAGGTTAACCAGAAGCTGCTTTTGTTAGTTTTCCAGGCATACTGCAGAATCCATTCTTCTGCTCTTATATAATGCATTTGGTGACAGCATGACCTGTGGTGGATATTTTTATGTTGTGATTTTTATTTTATAGAATAGGCACCCAAAGCAGTAGATGGGCAGCTGTAATTGTATCTTAAAACTTTGAAGTAATAAATAATACATAAAATAACAAGTGAAACTCAAAACACCCTTATAAATTAAGTAGAAACATTCCTTTTTTGTGATATTAGTGTACTGATGTACAGGGTGATAAGTGATTTGTCCACAGGGTGAGTCATTGTAGAGCCTGTTTCAGTCCCCTGCTCAAAGCCCCAGACAATGCTCCCCCTCGCATTCTTTATTCAAATATGTTTTAGCTCAGTTCTCTTAATTAATCTTTCCTTCCTCAATTTCTACTAGGATTCTCTGCCTTGGGTTCCTCTCCCTCAGTTATTAAAATACATGTTGGTTGAGACAGTGAATAAATCTACATCTGATTGCCACCTAATACTTTTATTATGTATTTCTGCACTTCAGGTAATTGTCAAGTCGGGACCAGGCACTTTTCATAGCCTGGCTGTATACAGAGGTTATATCTTCTGGTCAGACTGGGTGAGAAGAGCTATTCTTCGCTCCAATAAATATACAGGAGGAGATACAAAAGTTCTTCGATCTGATATACCACATCAGCCAATGGGCATCATTGCTGTTGCCAATGATACTAACAGTTGTAAGTTATAAAACAAAATATAAGGGTCTTTGTTTATATATAGTTGCCTTCAGACATTTAGATTGTTTTCATCAAATTATATTTTATGGCATTTCTTAACCTCCTCTTTTTATTATATGCAATATTAACAAAAAGATAGAAAACAGCCTTTTTCCAAGGAAATTAAATTTTCTTTGACTACTTTGTATATTCTCTGGGTTGATTATTCATAAATGGAAAAGTGTTTAGTAGTTTGTTTGCAAATATCAGTGTTTCTTTGGCTGCTACATTTAATCATTTTACACCTGTGCTGAAAGTAGCTCCACCTTGTCGTTTAATATAGTAACCTCTTTGATGTCATGACCATTCTATGTTACAAGTATAGCCAGAAACTTTTAACTTACTATAAATCTGCTAAGGTATTATTGACACATAACACATTTACCTCGCAGACAGAACTTCATTGAAGGCTGACCTTTAAATAACATGAAGTATTGAAGTAGATACTAAAAAGTTAATAGAAGATGGACTGTTTTCACTAATTTGACAATATAAAAGTTTTTCCTTTTTCAGGTGAACTGTCTCCATGTGCACAAATGAATGGAGGCTGTCATGACCTTTGCCTTCTGACTCCTGATGGTCGAGTGAACTGTTCATGTAGGGGAGATCGAATGCTGATAGAGGACAACAGATGTGTGAGTAAGTAATATTAGCTGACATAGTGATCCCCTGTAATGTGGCTCCATCACATCTCACAGCCAAAATTGGTTTGGGCAAAGCATTTACATGGTTTTGACACTTTTCTGGTGTCTCTTTGTTGTAGGAAGTAATATTGATACATCAGTAAGGGTAAGTCAGTACTGTCAGCAGCAAAATCACTGCCATCAATGCATTCTTCCAGGTTCAAGCAAGCGGTCTATGTAAACACACTTAGTTGCTCTGGAACTGTCCACACAACTCCAGCTCCAGGACTGGAGGTGTGGTAAGCTGACTGGAAGACGTTTCTGGTCATCTTAGTGATGCGTGTGAGGAGCTCTTAATGAGTCTTCAGGAGATACACAAGGTATTTTACATACCTTGCATATCTCCCATCAACTGCTGCCAGGAAGTGTGGCAAATATAAACTATGGCTCAGGGTCTTTCTTCTCTCAGTCTTTTCAGAGGGACCTGTGCTAATGGAGATAATGTCTTTTGCATGTAAAAATAAATCTTTGACGCTTCCCTCGAGTAAAGAGCCTATGCAATTATTTGTAAGAATAAGGATGCTAACTTTAATATCCTGGCAAAATTCCAAGTTCACTAATTAGAGTCTATTTCTATTCCCTTTTATTTTTCCTTTTGGGTACAGTATTCTTCACTCACTGATTTGAAGTGGAGTACATGACACTTCTAATGTCTGAATTGGTCAGACATTCTCCAAATGGCCCCACACTAATTTGATTGTTCTGTAATGGTGATAGGGTTAATGATACCTCTGACCCCTCTCAAGCCTCTGAGTAAACTCCCTCTGGTATTGCCTTTGACTAAACAGCTTTCTTAAAAAATATTGTTGAATATTACCAATAGTAATGCACTACATTGTCAAAGAAAAAGGGGTTTACAACAGTAGAAAATGATCCCAGAAGGTTAGGAAGGCCCATCTGCTTTAGGGCCTTCTCCACAGGTCCTGTGTCAGATTGTTCTTCAGGTATTTCACCTAACAATTGCCATCTCTTTTCTCTAGATAGTAGTTTTTCATTGATAGTGTACTTCTGATCCTGAGACGCCCAATCTTGGTAAAACAATTAGCCAGAGTCTAGAATTAGTTTTACATCTACCGTATATCATCGCCTATAAGCCGAAAATTTTGTGCCTGAAAATTGGCTTGAAAATAGGCACTCAGCTTATACTCAAAAGAATACGGTAGACAGCCCCTCCCAGGAGTTTCCCAGACCATGTGACAAGCCGGAGCCCCAGTGTTGCCGGGCGGCCATCTTGGGCAGTCGGCCGGGGCTGGGGCTGGAGTGAGGAGGGGACCCCGGCGTCTGGAGCGGCCACGTAAGGGGGCGGCCTGGACATTGAGGGGGGGATTCGGGGAGGCCAGGGAAGCGGTGGCAGGGACCGGGGTTTGGGGAGGGGGTCGGGGAGTTGGGGAAAGTGATGGGCCGGCTGGGAAGGTTTGGGGGAGGGTTCAGGGAGGCCAGGGAAGGGGCGGCAGGGCTCAGGCATTGGGGGGTGTCGGGGAGTCCGGGGAAAGCGGCAGGGATTGGGGGGAGCCGGGCAGGCTGGGAAGAGCGGCAGCAGGGGTTGGGGGTGACAGGGAAAGGGTGTTGGGGACCAGGGGAGCAACAGCAGGGAACTGAGAAGGGAGCAGGGGGCGGCAGTGAAGAGCCAGGGGGCAGCAAGAGGAGTAGTGGGGCAGCAGTGAGGAAAGGGCAGAGCAGGGGGGGGGGCGGGGGGGGCAGCGGGGGGCGGTGGGGGCCGCAGTGAGGAAAGGGCAGAGCAGGAGGAGCAGGGGGGCAGCAGTGGGGAAGGGGCAGAGCAGGGGGGCAGCAGGTAGCAGTGAGGGAAGGGCGGAGTAGGGGGTGGCAGTGAGGAGGGGGCAGCAGGAGGAGCAGAGAGCAGCAGTGAGAAAAGGGCAGAGCAGGGGGCAGCAGTGAGGGAAGGTCAGAGCAGGTGGGAGCAAGGGAGCAACGGTGAGGAAAGGGGGGCACGGGGGGCAGCAGCAGGAAACTGAGAAGTGAGCAGGGGTGTAGCAGTGAGGAAAGGACAGAGCAGGGGGCAGCAGGGGTGACGGCAGTGAGGAAGGGGCAGAGCAGGAGGGCAGGAGTGGGGAATGGACAGTGGAGGGGGGCAAGAGAAAAGCAGCAGTAGAGATTTTGGGGTAGGGAAGCTGTCAGAAACTCCAGAGGAAGCCAGCAGCAGTGGGTGGGAGGTTTGGGGCCGAGGCCAAAAGGGGACCTCAGATTATACCTGGGCCACCAATTTTAGCTTCTTTTTTGGGCTCAGAATTGGGGGGTCGGCTTGTGCCTGGATTGGTTTATACACAATTATATACGGTAATAGCTCCGGTATTGTCGATTAACCACTTGATGTGTTTGCTTGGTGGTGTTTTATCTGGATTCACTATACTGGCTTTTTGCTAACTGCCTGTTAGTTATTAAAATAGTTCAATATATACAAACAGTAAATATTCCAGTAACTTAATATAGCCATACAGTAGTTATCTATCATCAGGTCACATAGAGTATTAATAAATTATTACAGATCAGCTCTACATCCATTGCACCGTCTCCCACTACTCTCAGCACATGCACATGGTACACTGTGGTGTAAAACTATAATCTGATCATTTATATTTTATTGTTAAAATATCCTTAAAATAACATAAAAGTCCTTTTCACTTATACTAAAATATGTAGCTGTATGTAAATTAAAACTTTTTCTTTATAACAGTGAAGATACACTTGATCTAAAATAAAGTTGCAGTGGTAAAGTAGCATGCCATTAATGTGCATTAGATCTAAAGGTCTTTCTACAAAATTATACTTAGCTGGTCTATAATTGAGATACAGCAAGTCGTACATAGGATGTGTAGGGATAACAGAGATGTTAATTAAATCTATAACATTGTTATAGAACAGCTGATTTTAGTCTAACTGTGAAATCAATGCCAGTGGTGATCAATTGAGATTGTAGTCACAGCATTTCCAAAAAATGTTAATTAAGACCTCAGTACAGAAACACACTTCTGTCTCACCCCAACACTACTAGCAATGATCTACAGTACATAACTAAGAGAGAGACTGGGTCATATACTGGTTTGCAATAAATCCCACACTGTAATTAAGTCTGTAGCACATCATTTGTTTTTCCCAAATGAATAAAAATCTTTAATTGGCACAGCTGTAATATATGCTCTCTCATGAAGAGTCCTCCAGTTATGTGAAAAATAAGCAACATTTTGGATTTACTAATCTTAATGTCAGGCTCACAAAAACACTCTAGTGACATTATATGAATCGATATGTCTTCATCTGGAATATTGTGTAAAGTGCTGGTCACCCATCTCAGAAAACGTATTTCAGAATTAGAGGTGGTTCAGAGAAGGGTAATGTGAATGATCAACAGAAAATCTCTCATATGAAGACAGACTGAAAATACTTGGATTGTTTACCTTAGAAAAGAGACAGATGACAGGGGGCATGGTAGAAGTATATAATGGAGGGAGATCAGGAGCATCTATTTATTCTCTGTCACTCACAGTCATTTGCACTGAAATGCTGAAATTCAAAACTGATAAAGGGAAATGCTTTTTCACTCAGTGCATAATTAGACTGTTAAATTTATTCCATGGAATGCTGAGGTCTAGAATTTAGTAAGATTCAAAGAAAAAATGGATGTTTTTATGTATAAGAAGAATATTCCAAGTTATTTCAGATAATGCAGATGAATATTTTTGAAAAGGATAAAATCCCTGATGCTTCAGGTTTTAAAGCAATCATTAGCTATTAGGGATTAGGATGAGATTTTTACTGTTGGTTTCTTGAACCTTCCTGTGAATCATCTGATGTTGAACACTGTCAGAAACGTGATACTAGATTAGATGGACCGTAGATTTTATCCAGTATGGTAGCTGTGAGGATCCTACTTTACATTGCTTTGTAATAAAAGGTACGGAAGGTAGGAGAGAAAGGTATAGGAAATATTTTATGATGCACACAAGCAATCTTTGGAGAATTGTTGAGTTTCTCAATGTTAATCTCCAATATACCTGTACATTTTCTTTTTTAATGTAGGTTTTGTCTGAAACTGCCATCCGTAATAATCCAAATTTTATCCTGATCCAGAATCCATGTTTTCAGTGTGTCTCTTCTTTCCTTCATAAGTATCTTCACGTTGGAACTAAGTAGAAATATTCTTTCAAATCTGTCTCAGTTTCCATAGTACGTAGATCTGCTGCTTCTAGAATAATGGGACTTGCACTGAAAACAAGCAGAATTAGCAACAGGAAGACATGAATTAGGGTAATACCTTGATACTATTATCACTACTTCACCTCAGTCCTTCACCTCTTCAAAATACACTATTTGTTCGTTATCTGTTGGGATTACTACAATTATTCATTAACAATTCAGACCTTAAGACCAACACCTATACAATAACTGTGCTAGAATGAAGTTCACAAGCAATTAATGCTTTTTAAATACTGCATTACTATCCTAATTATTATTTCTAATTAAACTAACAATAAACCAGTATATATGGGAGAAAACAGAATTCAAAAGGTTGCGTATATACACATTTACCTTTGAAATGATAACTCAATTATTGCTTCTGGTAAACAGATTAAAACATACACACATTTCACATTCCTGTAGTTGATCTGTGGTGGACATAGAAGTAATCTGTATGGTCTAAACAATGAATTTTCTGCAGTGAGTTTGCAGGCCATCTCTTCAGTTCACTTCAACGGCAGAAATAGCACACTGACTACCTCAGTGTTTCCCAGCCAGTGTGCCATCAGGCCTAAGCGAGTGTGCCCATGGAATTCTTTGAAAAACTTCTCAAGAGTTCTGGATTGGTTCATGAATATTCCTGAGTTCATTGGGAGACTATATGGTGGTGTACCTCAAAATAATTAAAGGTATTGATGTGTGCCACAGCAGAGAAAAAGTCAGGAACCACTGGACTACCTGACCACTGCAGAGTATGTTTGCTGACAGACAAAAAATCCCATAGTGTCCGAAAACATATCTGGGTTCTTAGCAGCAGCATCAGGTGAAAAGTGAAAAAGTTGTTTTTGTCTTGTTTTGGGTTGTGCTAAAGTGAAGAGATCTGTAGTTATTAACACTACTCAGTAAACACAAAACATTTTAATATTTTCATTAAGAAATGAATGTGCATAATATGGTACTTCATGGAAGGCTGGTGAGGAAAAGAGGTATGACAACTAAGCCAAAATGAGAAGTTATAAAAATCATTAGAAACCTCAGCAGAATCAGTGCCTCTAATTTGCCTAGATGCATATCCATAGTTTCACATCACCTGGAGACGTGTGTGTGTGTGTGTATCTCTATATATGTTTGTTAGCAGCGTTGTCCTCATTACTGTACCATACTTTAAAAGCAAGATATTCCCTGTCTATGATAGGATCATTCACCTAATGTGAATTCTGCTGCCAGCTGGACATTATCAGCACCTGCAATGTCTCAGCTTTGCTCTGCTTGCTATGACCCCTGTTGAAAGTTAAATTTGTCAAGCAGGTTTTCAGTGTCTCTGCCATCAGGCTGAACTGCCCACAAACTGTAGGTATGCAAACAAAACAGAACCCTTCCACAGCAAAAGTCTTACAGAGGCTCTCACTGTGCTCTCTGTAATGGTTTGGCCCGTAGCCCTGTCTCCAGACTTGGTTCCCAGTCAGTTTATCATTGCTTATCACAACACTCTGATTAGCCTTCTCTGCTCCTGACATCATTTTTAAACTGTCCCTCAGTCCTTTCTGGGCTAACTTTGAATGCTACCTGTTCTTTTGTGATTACAGGGTCCCTCCTGTTAACTTTTTGCTTTGTAATGAACCTGCCTGACCCCAGCTCTCCCGCTGAGTTTGATTTCCCTTCCAGGGTTAACACAATTCATTTAAAATCTGACCCTCTTGGGGGTCTTCTGCCCCCTTCTCTGTGCTTTGATAACCTCCCACCTATGGGCTTATGCCACTCTGCCTATGGGAGAACCTGAGCCTACCCATTACTCTGGATCTGAACCCAGGAACCCTATAATGAGCTGCTGCTGTGTGATTCCTTTTACCTACTTGCCATATATCCCTGGGCCCTCTCCTTTCTTATCCTCAGTCCTTTTAACTTTAGCTTACGTTAAGGTTGAAGCCTTGCTTGAGCCCCAGTCATCAGCCAGAAGCAGTGACTTTTCTCTTCTGGCTCCAGTCAACAACTGATCTGCTGTGTCCAGCAGCAACTTTTATATGTTCCTGTTGAACTCTGATTGCTGTCCTACATCATCTCTAAACAGCCTGGAGGACCCATTTCTACTGCTCTTGCCTTGGGCAGGGTATGGTAAGACTTCGAAGCCTCCAGGAGGGGCCTCAAATGGCTTGATACACCTGTCACACTATCTAATGAGTCTAAAAGAGAAAGATAGACACCCAGGCTATAGCTAAGCTTAATTTTGTAGATTATGCTTTATCATATGTTAATTAATACTGAGCTGAATACTAGTGCTGGCATGAAAAAAATCTTTGTGGTTAACTGTGTTTTTTACGTGAAGGCTACAAGCATTAGTTAAAGTATAATTTGACAAGGTCCAGAACCCTCCTAATCTCTGCCCTCCCCCCTGCCCGCCGACCACCCCCTTACACCTGCTTTTGCTTCCTCTTACCTGGCCAGAGCAACTCCCTGTAAGACTGTAAGTTGGTTAATTTCCTTGTTCTATACAAACTATTAAAATGCTTTAATGCTTGTATTTTGTATGTTTGTGTTTAGCTAAAAACTCAACATGCAACATTTACTCTGAGTTTGAATGTGGAAATGGTGAATGCATTGACTATCAACTGGCCTGTGATGGCATTGTTCATTGTAAGGACAAATCAGATGAAAAATTATTCTACTGTGGTAAGTTTTCTCAAACATTGTAGTTGCAATTTCTTAATTTGGCATCATAATTACTTGTATTAAATGCAATGTGCTGCAAATTATATTTATCTATTGATTGGCTAGCATGTAATGAGTCCCAGGTACGTTATATCATACATTTCCAGTCTTATAACAAAAACAAAAATAAATCAGTCTAGCTGCTTACCTAAAACTGATAATGTTTTTAACTTTTTTGCAGCTTTCTAGCACTGTAGATTTATCTTTCATTTTAAATACAATTGTACTACAATTGTCAATGACTGAAAATAGAAAAAAATACTAGTATGGAAGTGTTATGGTATAAAACGATAAGTGTATATTATAACAAAAAAATCCCCCTATTATCTCAGTTTTTTGTAACAGTTGATTATTAATTGTTCTGTCAAGCAGATCTGTATTTTGGATGGGTAAAAGGGTTATCTTTCCTTCTCCACCTGCATCCTTACAATAGGAATATATTGTTACTCTTTCAGCACATTTCTAATCTGTTGCTTGCTTCCTGTCCCCATAGCCAAATTGCTCATCCACAGCATTGTGCTTTCCAGCTCTGCCTGTCACAATCTGTTCCCCATACATATCACCTAGAATGGAATCTACATAGTATAGCACCTACAGGAACACCACATGAAGACAAGAAGTTTAGTCACCTTGTGCATTAACTGAGTTCTTCAAGATGCATCCATGGGTGCTTCACTACCCACCTTCATCTTCTCCACTTCAGAATCTAAATTAGCAGCTCTATGGCTGAGAAGGAAGTGAGATGGTTGAGTTATATGTGTGTGGCTTGAAATATGAATGGCACCACAAGATGGGCTTTGCATGCACAAGCCAGTTAGGCACTACTGATGAAAATCTCAGATTCAAGGACATGCCAAACACCTAGAGTGAAGCACCCACAGGGACTAGAGTAGAGCACCCACATGGAGATACATCTTGAAGAACCTCAGTTAATGTGTGAGTAATATTCATTTGTTTTTAACAGAGCAAATGAGAAACTGATGGGATAAAATACAGAAAATAGCTGGTAATATTTAAGGGAGAACACTTAAGAGAAGATAAATTTTAATCTGTCTTGGGTGTGGGGCAGCACAGAACTGTGACAGTCCTCAAGGAGACTGGGAAATAAATTGTATCTTTGAAAAGCATAATTATTTTCCTATTTCCACTTTTGCTCTCCTCTATTGAAATTGCTGCACTTTTTATCAAATACTTGTAAAGTCATTGAGCCAGAAGAATGAGTGAAAAGGACTCTGTAATCTGGTGATGAAAGCGTTTGCCTTGTGCGTAGGAAACCCAAACTCATACCTCTGCTCCAGTGACTTTAATTATTTAAAACAAGCAAGGAGTCCTGTGTCACTTAAGGACTAATACATTTATTTATTGCATGAGCTTTACTGGTAGAAAATCCCACTTTGTCAGATGCAGAGCTCAGATGAAGTAGGATTTTCTTCCACAAATGCTCATGCTATGAACAAATTTGTTAATCTTTATGTGCCATGGGGCTCCTCTTTTGTTTTACTGAACTAGATTAGCATGGCTGCCCCTTTGGAATGTAATTATTTATACACTGTGGTAAAATTTCAGTGGATTCAAATCCCTTCTCCAGGCTGGATATAGGGAGGAATTGGACCTGGGTTTTCTACACACCAAGTAAATGGCCTAACCACTTCTTTAAAAGCCATAAGGTCACCATAGTGACTTCCTCCTTCATTTTATAAATGGATTCTAAGTGCAGAAAAATGGCAGAAATTACTTGGAAAAATGTATGTCAAATTATTGAATAGTTTTAGTTGAAACAATATTTTATTTTTCAGTGAATAAACTAATAATCTGAAAATTTTCACCAAGCTCTGCTATTCACACATGTAAAGTTAAGCATGTTGCTATATGTCTACACTGCAAAGTGCTGCATCTCAGAGCCTGTGTCAATGGAGTTGGGCTTGGGCGATGAAGTTAAAAAGAGCCTGGGTTCTGAAATTTGGTAAGGGGAAGGGTCTTAGATCCCAGACTCCAGTCTAAGTGAGGGTGCTATTTTTAGCCCAGCAACCCAAGCCCAAGCTAATTATCCTCATCTCTGAAACTCAGTGCTGTAGATTTTTTCTTCATAACCTATACATATTTACTTCGTATATCAATATACTTTGATATATTGGACAGTTTGATGTATTGGTCAGTTTAGCTACCCTCTCAACACTGGCCTTTGATAGTGGTATATTTGGCACCCAAATGACTATGTTATCCCAGATGAACAAGACATTTGCAATGTCAGAATTACCAGAGCCATGTATGGTGCTGAATTGTAGACAGACCACAGATTGGTAAGAACAGTCCTCAACCTGCACAAAGTCTCATCACAATGTAAGAATTCCGAGCTAAAGAGCACGTCTTGCAAAGCTCAAGCACATTGTCTGTTAGGTGCAATTTCATAAATCACTTGATAACAGGCTTTTTTGATGCCCACCAGTCACTGGCAACCCAACAAAAAAATGGAATCAGTTTAAAGATATATTTATTGACACAGATAAATTAGTGCTGGAACCAAATGAGAGGGGCCACCAGGATTAGTTTGATAAGAACAATAGTGACATTTCCAGACTCCTAAGTGACAAGCAGAAGGGATTTGTTGAATCGCAGAATGATCTCACCTCCATCTCAAAGAGATAGGTTTAAGTGCCTAAAAAGCAAGTTCCAGTTTGAACTGAGGAGAATGCAGGATGAATGGTTGGAGAGGAAGGCTGCAGAAGTTTAGTATTATGCAGATGCTAACAAAGCAAAGATGTTCTTTGACACTCTCAAAGAAATCTATGGACCATCTAAACCTGGCACAACTACCCTCAGGTCAGCAGGTACCATATCCCTTAACAAAGACAAGGAGAGAATCATACACAGATGGGCTGAAAACTTCAGTGGTCTACTAGTAGACCATCCATAGTTGAAAAATGTGTGCCCTTGATCAATTAGCTGAGAAACCCTTCAAAGATGATTTTGTTCTTCCTCCATCAGCTGAACTAGCCATGAAAGGCATCAAACAACTGAATACTGGCGAAGCATCTGGAAAGGATGGTATTCCTGAAAAATTGAGTGAAGTAGCAGTCCCAAAGGCTATCAGGGTGTTTAATGGTATCCTGAGCAGCATTTGGAAGGAAGAAGAAATGCCACAAAACTTTGCAAGTGCTACCACTGTATCACTGTTCAAAAAGAAGGCAAAAAAGTTGACCATGGAGACTACAGAGGCATTTCTTGATTCTGTACAACAGAGAAAATGCGAGCTAATGCTCTACTGAATAGAAGCATTGCAAACATATCTGAAGAGACTATCCCAGAAGCACAGGGGTGGTTTCACACTAGGTCTTAGTGCTATGGATATTTTTGCTGTAAGGCACATGCAGAAAGAAAGCTTAGAGGAGAACATAGTCTTGTATGTAATTTTCATCAACTTAACCAAAGCTTTTAATATGGTCAATAAAGAGAGTCTATATAAACTGGGATGCCCAAGAAGGTTTGTACAAATCATCTATCCGTTCTCTGACAATTGCTCTCTAATGGTGACTTTTCTAACACATTTGAAATCTTGAATGGAGTGACGCAAGGCTGCATACTTCCTCCAGTGTTTTTCAGTCTATTCTTTGCCCATGTTGTCAGCCATGGCACAAGGGACTTGGATTGGGGATGTACATCCACTAATGACTCAGTGGCTCTGTCTTTGATCTTTGAAGATTCAATTCTAAAACCAGGATGCCGGCAAGACTTCCCATTAAGTCACTTTTTGCAGATGACTGCCTTGACAGCCCACAGGTATAAAGACCAATGGGTCATCATTGACAGGTGTTCTGAAGTATCCCAACTCACGATCAATCTCAGTAAGACAGAAGTCTGGTTCCAACCAGCACATCAATCCAATGCCCCAGCACTAGTCATCTTTATCCATGGCATACAGCTTAAAAGGCATGGATCAGTTCAAATATGTGCTGGTTCCTTGAATCAGTAAATTTAGCTAAGCCCACAGCCAACTCCAAACAAAATTCCTTAACCAAGAAAACATTCATCTCTTCACCAAAGTGAAGATCTGCAGGGCAGTGGTTTTATCATCTCTCCTGCATGGATCTGAGACATGGACTGTTTAAACAGTGTATTAAACAACTTGAGCAATTTCACATGCACTTCCTCCATTCAATAATAAACATTCTCTGACAGGATAGAGTGACCAATATTAAGATTGTTGAGTGAGAAAATGCAACACTGAGAAAGTGCTACTGAGAGCACAGCTTATGTGGACTGGATATAAGAATCCAAATGAAAGAACACCATCTTCCAAAAAAAAACCTTCTATAGGGAACTGAAGGAGAGCACGAGAAGGATCATCTGTACGAGTGCTTCAAAGATAACCTGAAAAGTAGTCTACAATGGCCTGGCATCAACAGTAAAGAACTTAAGCAAGTGGCTTGAAACAGAACTCATTTGGTGTTCTCTGACAAGTTTGGCATGTAACAGGCTTGAGCAGGATCAATGAACTTGTCTCCAGGCATGTGAAAGGCTCCATGTTGCTGCTGCATCAAACATCACAAATATAGATTTCCTATGCCCTCAGTATGGCCAGCTGTGTGCAGGCTTCAGACTTCAGAATCATATGTGTAGCCATAGATGAGAATTACTACAACATTGTCAACAGCAGCAGCAGCAATGGACCACCACCACAATTTTTTTTTTATTATTACATTTGTGTACCTTCTGTCTGATTGACAAGATGTGTGTTTTGACATTGGGTTCTGAACAAATTTAGCATCTTTTCAGTTTCTAGATGAGCAGTATTGTTTGTGCATTCCACATAAAACTTAAATTAATAAGACTATAAAGTTTTAAACAAATTAATAAAAGAAAATTAAAATTCATCACAAGATGTTGAAAATTGCAAGGTAAAATTTCTTTAATGTTTTTCTATAGGTAGATGGATTAGAATAATTGACTAACTTAAGTATTTTCCCATCAACTTCTTTTTGTTGGGCTATAAATGACTAGTTTCACACCTATTTATAAATTAGAGTAAACTTTTATAAAGGAATTTCCATGGGATATTTGCTTGTTGGTTTTAATTTAGTGCTTACTTATTGTCTGTATGAAACAACTATGTACAGTGTCTGTTACATTTACTTTAACAGAAAACAGAAGCTGTCGGAGAGGCTTCAGGCCTTGTTACAATCGTCGTTGTATTTCAAACAACAAACTGTGTGATGGCACAAATGACTGTGGTGACAACTCTGATGAATTGGACTGTAAAGGTAAACACCAGTTGCTTCTATTGTGTATTTAGTGAATTTCTCTGCAGTTAATATCTGGAGCATGTGCATGCAAAATACATATTCTTTGTTTAATGTATGTCTAGAATGTATGTGTAATTTTAGTTGAAATTATCCTATTTGTTTTTTGTGTGTGTGTTTTGACCTTAAATAAAATGTGTGTGTATGTTCATGTACACATGTACTAGGCAGAAAGAGAGAGAGAGAGAGGGGTCAAAAGAAATATTTACAGTGCTTGCTGGTTCCTGTGAAATATTCATGGGTGAGAGTAGGTGAAGATCCATTCCTTCCACCAGAAGCTACACCGAAGTAATGGCTGCTATGTAAATCCTATTAGATTAAATAAAGTGATGTGAGAAGAGTGAGATCCAGGCAGGGAAATTTGGCATATGGAAGAGCCAAGTTTTAACAAATTTGTGTCCTTGAGTATCTAGATTTGCACATATGATTGTGTTTACTTAAACTAATTGGGAATCACTTAACTTGAGCTATGCCATGACCAAAGCCAGTAGTCTGGGCATAACCTAAGTGACTATTGTAGGTGATGAATACTGAGGTAGACTAGGGCTAAAAGCACTATGTCCTTGTGGTGAGAGCTTTGTGCCAGTGGGAAACTCCAGGAAAAATAGTGATGTTCTGTACAGCAGTGTGTTCTGGCATCTTGTGGGGAGCTTTGCTACAAGAGAAAAGAAAGAGCTGCTGGTTGCAATGCCCTTGTTCAGAGTCTGTTTTTCCCATCTGTGTTGTGGTTGGGCTCTGTGAAAAGCTTATTGATTTTTTTAAATACATATGCTATAAATATTTTAATGTCCTTCTACAAATGTTAATAAATATAAACTAGCCGATAACACAAATTCTGAGTATGTTTCTACAGTGATAAACCTATGACACAATCTTTTGCCAGAATCATCAGAACAACTGTAACAATGTTCTCGGGGGTAACCCCCAAACAGGCCCCTATCACTCCAGCCTACATAGAGCTAGTTGGTGCAGCTTTGGACTGATTGCCTGAGGAGGCGTGCCTGTCAGCAAATGCAGGCTGAGAAGCTGCCAGATCTTGATTAGACAAAGGGATAGTAGCTTTGGAGAAGGAGGGTTTATATGCTGGCCCAGAAGGGAAGAGAGAGGGGAAGGGAGTGCAGAGGTTTGGCTGGTGTCCATGAACAAAATCCAGAGATTTCTGAGTGAAAAGTCACTGGAAGGTGGTGGGACCTTCACATGTTCTGTAAATAAAGCATTGGTGAATGAAACTTAAAAGGTCTTCACATCTTTTGTGATTCAGAGGGCAGTGGAAGCAGAGGGACTGTGGCAAGGAACCCCTTAGAGCAACCCTTTTCAGTGCTAGATTTGCATTAACTTATATTTTGTAAACATTTTTAAAGATTTGCATGAATACCACTTTGTAAGAGGGGGACTGCTGTATGGGTGAGGCTGGGACAATTGACACAGAGAAGGGGGCAGGAAGTACCAAAGTATGGAGCTACCTCTCTGTCTTATGACAATGGTATGGGTCGTACAGCTCCTCTCCTTACTTCTGCCTTGCTTTAAATCTCATGTGTGTTCCTGAAAGGGACAGTCAGGTGTGTCAGAGGCAACAGCTCTGATCAACTCTCCTGGCTCAGAAGGAAGGGAAGGGGGAAAGGTGGCCGATCAGGTAGGGATTTCATATAAGCTAAGCAATTTCTTCTCATGCTGTGGCTCTAGAAAGTCTTAGACCTCCTATTCTGTGGGAAAAGTCATAGGGTTGGCAGATCAGAGACCAAGGAACGCAGTATTCCAAACAGAGCAAGAGTGGTGATTCATGCCTTCCCCTAGATTTGTCCTGTTAAAGGAAGAAGGGCTTTCTGAATCCTTTTCTCTCCCCTATTAGCCCATCTATCAAAATGCTTCTAATCATGCATGATTTTTGATAGATATAAAAAATAGCTATTGCCAAAATAAGCTGTTTATTGTAGCAAACACAAGTTAATAAAGTTCAAATAAATTACAACTAGCTTCAGCTTATACAGGTTTGGCATACGGGGCTTACTGTTGTTTTCAAGACTAAAAACTGAGCAGGACTTTAGAACTCCATGGGCTGAAAGGATGGTGGTTTTTGTTTGTTTTTAATAGAATATTTTCTGTGGGTTTCTTGTACCATGTCTGGTAACTACATGAAAGGAGTTATAATAAATCCAAAGCATTATTCTTTTTATATTCAGTACTATAAACAATTATAACTGATATAACTTTAACTAACAATTGTAATTAATTATACTATTTAAGTATCAAAAGCAATAGTTCCAAAGAAACTGTCATACTGAACACTGTCTTATAGTGAAACATTTGTAATCACAGTCTATTTTGAATGACAAACTTACTTGAGTACAGGAAATGCACAACATATAAAACATGATGCACCTGTTCTTTCTTTTACAGCAAATGTTATCAACCCTTGTAGTGATATACATGTAAGAAATAATTTTTAAAAAAGAAAAATCTCTTTGTATGTCACTTTAAAATAAAAGTCTTATTTGTGATACATGCTTTTACCCTTTCTTTAAATGCATGCTTACTTAAAATGAATGTTTGTTTTACTTATAAACATTCAAGGCAATGTAAACTGCATTTAACCATTTCTTTTTGTTACTGTATACTTTGTAGATTCACCATGTGCTTCAACAGAATTTGTCTGTGCAGATGGTCTTTGTATTGCAAAATCAGCACAATGCAACCAGGTCATTGATTGTGCAGATGCTTCAGATGAAAAGAATTGCAGTAAGAAATTCAGTTTTTCTGTCCCATTTGTCTGTCTCTTTTTAACACTATGCTAAAATGTTGCCTACATTTGATCTATAATTAACTCTTGTTATTTGGGTTATCAATCAACCAGTGTTCCTGAAAGCTGAATGGCTTGTAAAAAATATAGCCACGTCGAGGAAACCAACTAGCAAAGCATGACATTGATTGATTGATCAATCAATCTTTAAATGTATAAATTTAATTATATAGTTCTCTCTTTCCAGATAACATTGACTGCACTAATTTCTATAAACTTGGAGTAAAATCTACAGGGTTTATTAGCTGTAATTCTACTTCACTTTGTATACTACCAGAATGGATATGTGATGGAGCTAACGACTGTGGAGATTATACAGATGAATTAAAATGTCCAGGTAATTGTGAAAAGAAAAATAACAACAAATGCATGTACTAGAGATGTAGAGAAACCATGCAAAATATCTGTCCATTATATGGGACATGTTTAATGTACAAATAAAAATAGAAAGTTAATGTTCGTATGATGTTGCCACTTCCACCTACATTTGTTTTAATGGAATATGCAAATTACCGTAATTTAATGTTGAAGTTCCCCTGAGGGGGAAAAAGAAACAAATTGCCCTTGGCTGGTTCTGTTTGTTTTGTTTGTTGTGTTTATTAGGTCTGTAATTAATCCCTTTTATTTAGTTGGAAGTTTCATCATCAAAATGTCTGAAGTACAGCTTCAGCAACATTGTCTCCAGCACCTAACATAGTACAGTTTCTATTTCTTGCATTTGATGAAGTGGGGTTGTGCCCACAAAAAAAAAAATCTGATAAATAGGTTAGGTTTTTAAAGTGCCACAGGACATCTTGTTTGTCTACCATATCAGTAATTTTTAATAGTGAATTGTAGGTGTTGCTAGATTTTTTTTCCCCCTGCTTTCATGAGTGCTTGATTGAAGTACTTAGTGCAAAGATCTGAGAGTTGTTCCACTTTAAAATGTATTAATTGATTGTTTTGGTGATTATATTATTCTTGTTCTCTTTCAATTGCTTTTTGGTATACATATTCTACTTTTAGTTCATGTGTCAGAGACTGGAGGTCTTGGTCAGTACTGTCTGCTGGACCATGCAGATGCCTTGAATATTCTCATGGTTTATACCCACGGTGGAACAAGCCACTCGCCATTCAGTTATTTTCACTGCCTCTGACTTTTGAAATAGAGCTTCTCCCTGTCTATTTGAATTGAGCATTAGCTCTCTTTACATCCCTGGATACTGTAGCTGTTAATGGCATGCATAAGAAATATTTGTTTTCCATGTGGGAGTTTCACATCCCTGGTAAAGTTATGGAAATCTTGTACACAAAGGAATTGAAAATCCAAGCACAATCACCTCCAAATATTTTTAATGGACTGGTTGATGAGACTGCCTTGAGACCCAGGGTTCTTTGAGCCCTCTGTACATGACGTGTCAATATCTAAAAGCACTTCATGAAGAATGGTGCCTACATCACTTCGTACCCTTTCACCTTTGTTGTTAGGCCTGAAACTGAGGCAGACTGAAAAGAACCTTGTATGAAGAAGGTATATATCAAGGAGAATGTGAGAGGCAGATCTTCTGTTATGGCCTTCTCTAAGAAAAGAACAGCTTCCCTACACCATTCTACCTCAAAAGAGATCATGTGGCCCCTATAAAGCTACTGCTGAAGGTGAACCCTACCTTGATACTGAGTCTCCAATGCTGAAGCAGCATACAAAACACCATCATGTGAGTTATCATCTCAGATTTCCTCATGGAGCCTGGTATTGTCAACTTCCAAAACTTCCCGTAGAAGGTTTCAGTTTTTTGGTGGAAGAGTTGATTTTTTAAGGCCTGGACTTACTTAGATCGAAGACAGATGATGCCCTTTGTGTACTGAAAGATTCTAAGAGTACGCTTCATTCTTGAAAGCCCCTAAATGGAAACATATCAGACAACCAGTTCATATATTGCAAGACCTTTTTTCCCATGCTCTTTCCTCTAGAGATTATCAGAATGTCTTAGAAAGAGGCAACACTTTCATAAAACAATGCTACTATCTTCCACAGCCCATACATTCCAGTCCTCTCCAGGGACAAAACTCTAATTTTGGTGGGACAGGTGAGAGATGTGAACCACTCCCAAGAGTCTAGAAACACCATTCTTTTGTGTATGGAACTCCATCACCTCAGGCCACTGGATACTAACATGCTTTAAAGAGATATTCCATTGTGTTTTATGACTACTCCCAATCCCCTCTGTCTTGTCTCTCTTCAGGGATCCATCTCATGCGGGACTGTTACACCAAAAAGTCCTCTAATTTTTCTCTCTCAAAGCAATAGATTTTTATCTCTCAAAGCTACTAAGATGGGGCTCTATTCAAAATATATTCTCATTTCAGAAAAGGGAAGATAGGGTGCCATCTTGGACTTATGAAGACTATTTAAAAGAAATTCCAGAGTGTACAAATAGCTGTAGATAGAGGTAGCAAGGGGGCATGACTTCCTCTGAGACATAAAGTGAGGGACTACCACTCAGCCTTTGGAGAGCAGATCCAGAGGCATCATGCAAGCAGAGGGGCAGTGTTCAGGCAGGAAGAGTTAGTATAAAGGAAAACCTGCCAGCTTAGTTACAGGTGAGAGGCCAGAGGAGAAGGATATTTCTCCTTGTGTTCTGGTACCTGATCCTGACCACTCTCCTGAGAAGAAGTTGTTGAAATTTTTGACCTCCTAGAGCCTGGAGGACCTGCTGGAACTACCTGAGGCCTGTGAACCAGGGCTTTGCAACCTAGAGGAGATGCCATCTGCTGGTGATTCCAAGGAGTTTCCAGATCTGCTGCTGAATGATCACAAGGGACTGAGACACTGTTGCTAGCCACATACCTCAGGGAAGCTAATGACAAACCTTGGCTGCAGGTACCCAGGCATAAGAAAGGAGGAAGTAGCTCAGAACCAGCCAACTTAGGTGTGGCTGGGCTTACAAGTGAGCCAGCGTAAGAGTGTTGCAACAGGAACACTGCTTATTCAGTGGCTCAACCCTCTGCTACTGATAGAGCCCTCGGCTGAGATGCAGTGGAGTCAGGTAGGCCTGAATCTTGACCCAACTGCCCCTATCCCCTCTACCTGTGGTTTCCTCTTCCTTCCCAGTGAAGCCTCAGTGCTCCTCAAACAGTCTGTTCGCCCTGCCCAGGGACATATTCTGCTATTTTTGCCTGTTCCACCCTCTCTGAGGACCTGAACTAATTAGAAATTGCTTATCTGTCCTGACCAGCCTAAAGGCTGGGCTATGGACTGCTTGTTTGCCCCACTCTGCCTGAACGGTCAGGGTTACAGATTGCTTATTTGCCCTGCTGGAGCTATGGATTCCTGACTCACCTTGCCTAAGGCTAGAGGCACCTTGCCTGAAGCTATAGACTACTTAAATGTGATATGCTATGGGTTTACCTGCCCCACCTGGCTAGAAGGGTCTGGGCCTATAGACTTTTTGCTTACCTGGACTCAAGCTAGTTGCTTCTTCGCCTTTCCGCCTCATATACAACAGTGGTTAGTGGAGTATAAATGCCTAGGAAGATAATTCAGAAAGAAACTTTTATTTTGCTGATGTTTTGTTTCTCTGTCTCCTTTTATCTCTTTGATACAGTTGGAAAAATTTACAGATGGCTTTTTTCATAGTCTATCAGATTCTTTTTCTCCCTCCTTTACATTAATGTTTTGCTGGCATCCTGAGGTTTTGTTTGTGTTTTGACCTGGATTGTTTGATTTTATGGTTACGTAGTTTGTTCCTCCTTTCCTGTGACACTATACAAAATTTAAACCCAATCATACAAAAATTCACCACCAAGCATAACATTTATGAATGGAGTTGTTCACAGAAGTAAACACTGTGGCCTAATTATGGATAATACGTTAGCTCATGCTTAAATTCATCCATCTTGGCAACTGCACTCAATTTTAAGTGCAAGTTTAATAATGAGTTCCATATTATAAACATTTTTCTTACTACCAGTTCAACTATGTGCTATTCTGAATAGGGATGCTCTACTGAATTTGGGTCCTTAGCTTGGTAGAAAATATTTCAGAGATTCAACTGTGCAGATGAAATTCTATATCCATTGAAGGCAATAACAAAATCCCAAAGACTTCAGTAGGGTCAGGATTTCATCATAATTTGCAGATACAGAAGATATCAACAAAGATAATCCTGACATGCGAAAACAAGAGTTGCAAAAGGAGGAAGAAGTAAACCAAGGTAGCATTGAACCTGAGAGATCTTGTACGTCTGAAGTTAATCTGAAATTAGGTTTCAGTGGGAGAAAGCTCTTCTGAGTTATTGGAAATGATTTATGTCAGTGACTATGTTTGTATTTGCATCCGTGTCAGGAATTTGTTATTAAATATTCATGCCTCCTTCTAGCCTTCTATATAACATCTCACTTTATTAAAGTAAAATATGATTGTATATATCCAACTCTTTCCAGAAGTATGGAAACAAACAAAAACAGATCCAACCAAGATCAGGTTGAACAAGGGTGAAATCCTGACTCCATTAATGAGTGAATGGCAAACCTCACATCGACTTAAAAAATAATATTCAGAATACTATGTAACGGCCTGTGTGAAGTGATTTGATGGTGTCAGTTCATATCCCAGTGAATTTCACATATTATGCTACCAGTATGCAGTTGAGGATGGTGGGCTTGTCTACATTGGTGCTCATGGATTGACACACTAGGATTCATTAAGTGGCCAGTGAAGACCAGCTTAACAGCTGATCCCGGAAGTGGTCTCCATTTGACACAGTAAATGCACCCATCTCCAGAAAAGAGTAATGCTGAGTCAAATGGAGAGCATTTCCCGTCAGTGCAGCCCAGTGAAGATGCCACAGTGAGGGAGGGCAAGTAAGTCAATGGGAGATATGCATTCCATAATATGTAAATTGTATATTTCCCATTGACCCAGCATGGCAATATGGACCAGGTCAGTATAAATCAATATACTTCCATTGAGTGTATCGCCATTGGGTATGTCTACACTATAAAAGCAAAGTCAACTTTATTAAGTTAACTTAATAAAGTCTACTTAAAGTCAACTTTAAGTAGACCTTATTAAGTTGACTTAGTGCGTACACACTACATTAAGTCGACTTTATAAAGTCGACTTTAAATGAGTGTCCTGGCTTAATTTGACCCTTAAGTCGACTTAAACACATAGTGTAGATGTACCCATTGACATCAGTAGAGCGGTGCTCTTTTACAACAGCTCAGCATCTCACCTGATTGAATTACACTCATCCTTATATCTTTGTAGATCAAGTTGAGGTACATTCCTGGGGAGGGCTTAGGGAAGCCTGTACTTCTATTAATCGTTCTCTTTTCAGAATAGTTCAGTTTTCTGAGCCATCAAACTGACACCTTTCAGAGAATTATATTTTCATAAAAATAATTAAAAAAAATTAAAAGTGAATTGAAAAAAAACACTCTTTTGGATAACTGGGGGAAAAGGTAGCTTTTTTCCATTATTCTAAGAAATTCAGTAGAATTGTATTAATTTCTAATTATACCAGTAGATACTACTGATTATTTTCTTTATGTTATCACAGTTCGTAACAAACCCACATGTGAAGAAAATTATTTTGGATGCCCTAGTGGAAGATGTATTCTGAACTCATGGCTGTGTGATGGACAGAAAGACTGTGAGGATGGAGTTGATGAATTGCATTGTGGTAAGAACATTTTATGTGATTTTTACCACTAAAACTATTGATACACATTTCTAAAGAAGGGTATAATTCATGTTTTAATATAAAAGTACTAATGTTTCTAAAGTTTTACTTCAAATTAATTTTGTTGATGAACTGTTCTAAATCCAGACAAAGGTGTAGAAATATAATTTATTCAATACTTCAGAATTTTCTCCTGCAAAGCAGTAGACTTCAGTTCCAGGATACTACTCAAAATAGGCTTTCTGTGAAATATTAAACTCTGCTATAAGTAAATGTCACCATGAAATATATAGATTTCACCTTCATAAAATAGCCAAGCCATCGTCAAAAATAAACATTATCTTTCAGCATTAAATTACAAAGACTCATATCTTCACGGTATATTTTTAACAAGATAACTTTTGTATTGTTTCTCTTTAGGCTGATTTGTATCTGTGTTTCTACTATTCTTCCTTAAATTAAGTTTTTGTATATGGCATGCAAGGATGACCCAAAACTAGTACATCATGCAAAACTGTAAGAACAAAATTGTACCTATACACTTTCAAGAATATGTTTGTCTGCTTGAACTATCTCAGGTCTAATTGCTGTAGAGGGAGAATGACGATACCCACATTCCCTTCCATTTGACCTAAAGGTAGTGGTAAACGTCAAACATAAATTGTCTTCCTCCTGCTGTTCTCTTGTTGCCTACTGTGACATCTTCACTGGGCTGCTCAGTTACACTTGATAAATGGTGCAAATTTCCACTCAAATCAAAATGGAAGAAGGAAGAGGAAGTAGAAGGCTTTTGCTCTTCCTTCATGTTCAGCAGATCTTCTGAGCTAGATCAGACCTTCTGCCTGGGCTCACTTCATGGATAGCTAATGTTTTCCTAACCCATGTTGGTATGTGGAATATGCACCCCAAGACAAGTTGTTTATAGAGCTTTCAAAATATATTATATTGCTATATCTGCACATACACACAAACACATATACGTAGATATAGATTTTCATTTTCAGAAGAAAACATAACTTCTTTTCCTTCCACAACAGCTTCCTATGGGTTTTATTTAAGCAAATTATAGTTGAAAATGAAAATCCTGTAGTGATAACAGGGATAGAGAAAATTGCCTATTCAGGATTTGTCTAGATTCCAAAGTTATACTGCTTTAGCTATAACAATGTAGTTTAATTATTATAATCCCCCTTTATGGACACAGTTATATCAGGATAAAAGTGTTTATGCCAGTAAAACATATTCCACTATGGAGCAGGGAATAAGTTACATGGGTATTTAGGCACCTTTGTACTGATATGGCTGTGTTTATTCTAGAGCTGCCTGTGTAAGTATATAACTATTATATTTTTTAAAACAAAAGGAAAATCACACCCTAACCAGAAAAGTGATACTATGATACTGGCGCAAGCACTATATGTAGACCAGGCCTAAGTAATTTCTGTCTCTGATTTCCATGATTCTATATTATTGCTTTATTGCAGACACAGGAAAATTTGATCTATGATCAGAATGAGGATTGGTCTCTTCCCCCATGTTTTGCAGATTCACCAACCTAGTCTCACCATTACAGAACTAATTTAGCTGAGTGTCACTGAAATTCTTTTTTTCCTTGGTTGCTTTTTCCTCCACACTGAAACCTGAAATGTGTGTGTACAGTCCTACTCTGCTTTCCCGTTCATCACGTGCTCAGGAGCTGAACTCTATCCCATGAAATTCAGAAGGGAGACACACCTTGACAGCATTTATCAGTTTTAGGCTGTCAGCAAGCATTTTGAGCTTCCTGATTTCATTACTTTAAAAAGACTATGAGGTTAATTTGCCTCCCCCACCCTGCTTGGTTACCTTTTTTTTTTTTCCCTAGTTTAGAGTTGCTCTCTACTTGGAGACACCCTGGATAATGTTTATTATAATTCAGACTATAACAAATTACTTTTTTTTTCTATTATTTATCCTGAAATTATTTTGCTATCAGTTAAATCAGAATATGTTCATTTTTATGGGGAGGATGGAAAAAAGGAGGCTTGCAGTTTTCTAAATGAAATTCTTAATATTAAACTTGAATTTATTTGATATGCTACTGCAGATTGATTTTGAATTGAAGCACAGCATTATTTCCCAATGTATTCAAGAAAGTAAACATCTAGGACAACAGAATGCAAATACAGAGCAATTTTCCAGATGAGAAAAGAACATGGAAATCTTCTCAATATGTAATTAAATAGTGAAATACAAAGATGATTGAAGAATTGGACTGTTTGTCTCTGCACTTATTACCATAATTGCAAAGTGGTTTGCTACTGCAAAAACAAGTGTGTGAAATGCAGAAATTATTTTCATTTTAAAACTTCTTACCATCAGCCTATTCACAAAATATTTTAAAATTTCTTTTAATATAAAGTTTTGCATGTTCTTTTACCGGTATTAGTGAACATAAATGAGTTGGAAATCAACATCAGTCCCGAGTTCTGTTTCCTAAGGCAGTGTTTCTCAACCTTTTGTGGGTTGTGACACACTTGACAGCATATTGTGACTCCACGTGTCATACTAGCCCACTCCTTCCAGGCCAAATCCAGTCATTTCCCCAATTGTCTGTAACATGCTTACTGCTGTGAGGTGTCACAGTAACGTGTCGCAACAGAGCTGTTGAGAATCACAGTCCTAAGGCACAGAATTATAACATAGTTGAATCTAATGTTACTGCTCTAAAAGCAAGAAAGAGTTTTTACCTCATGCTAGTGTATTCAAGAAACTCACTATTATTGCAAGCATAACAAACATAGTGGTTGATGTCATCCCTAGATTCTTCCTGTTCATGGAATCAATTTGCTTGCTCTGCACACAAATGCATCTCTAAGCAATGGACTTGTGATGGTGAGGATGATTGTGGAGATGGCTTAGATGAGAGTGATGCTATTTGTGGTGAGTACTATACTAGTTACTAATTTTATCATATCATATCATATTCTGGGGGCTGAGCCTGAGAATGGCAGAGTAATCACATGGAAAATAATAGGAATGGAGACTGCCCAGCAAATTTTATGGTCACACCGTTTAATCATAATCTCGCAATAGGTTTGGTAGAGCATCAAATGAGAAGACAGGTATCTCAGACAACTCTTCTGTTGTCAGAGCCTAAGAGACATTATGGTGTGAGGCTCAATAGACTGCACATTCACTAAATTCACAATTTAAAGTGAAAAAAGGAGGACCAAACAAACCAATAAAAGCCATCACTCCTTTTTTTTTAAGTCATTTAGATGCTGCATCTCTTCTTTATCTATGACTTATCATTGATGATAGACCCCTTCATGGATGAAAGCTATGCCAGAGAATTAACTGAAATCTCAGAAGATTAATTATTTAAAGATAAAATGCTGTAGAGTGGGAGATGAGGCCTTCTTATATCTTAGGATCAAGAAACATATATCTTCAAGGTGGAACAGGGCTCTCAGAAACACTTTGGGTTTCACAGTTCTCTGAAACCTATGAAGTGTACCTATCACTAACATAGCATAATTTAACTTCAGAAATATTTGAAATTCCATCTAATAAAAACTCACAAGTTGTTTTTCATCTTGGTAGTAACAATGAAAATTAATCATAAAATAAATTAGTTTAGTTCATTTAATTAATGTAATAAATGTTCAAAGATGTGAACAGAAATCTGCTTTCTCTTCTTAATATTTGCAAATTTCCTAAGAAACACAATAATGGTGGATTACATAAGAGCAGTCCCTTGAAAAAGTGTTTATTAAGTATCAAAGGATTAATGAAAATCTATTCTAGAAGAAAGTGTGCTTTGAAACAAAATGAAAAGTCAATATTCAGGGAGTGAAAAATTACTTTCTTTATGCTGGTAAAAGTCCTATAAAGTAATAAAGATAAAGAATTTAGGAGGAAGAACAGTAAAACTGATGAGATTATTCTTCCCTCCCATTCATTATTAATACTGGACATTTGGGGCCTGATTCTGCAATATGCTGAACTGCCATGGGAGTTGACAGTGATGAGCAGAGCTGAGGATGAGCATCTTTCAGGATCAATGAATCCAAATACAAAGTGGTTGCCTAAAATATCTGTCTATGCTGTATAAAATTGTTATATTGAATAGAGTGCATGAAATATAATAAGGTAGCTCACCTCTTTCATTTAAGAAAGAGGTGAATAATAAAGTGTGAATAGAGCAAGAGTAGACAGAAAATGGTAGATATTGAAATCTTAACTTTAGAATGAAATCTTAATTTAAATTTTTAAAATATTGCATGAGAAAAATCTGTTAGTGTCAGCTTTCTTTTGAAGAGAGAGAGAAAAACCCTCCACCCTTTTTAATACATTTCACAAAAATTATTTGATTAAGATTTGGCAAATCTAACCTGTGACTTTTTTTCAGGTTCGGTAACCTGTGCTGCAGACATGTTCAGTTGCCTAGGTTCCCATGCCTGTGTCCCTCAGCATTGGCTTTGTGATGGTGAAAGGGACTGTCCTAATGGAAGTGATGAACTCTCTACAGCAGGCTGTGGTATGGAGTTTAGTGCTAAGCTTACACATTTAAAAATAAATGTTGATGATTTTTTTTTTCTTTTCACAGTACTTGCTTATGGTTTTTATTCAGCCGTGTGGACCTTCTGCCCATTACCAGATGGAGAATTTGGCTTCCTGGTGCAAAATACAGAATCGTGTAAATTATCAGTGGGTAGAGATTGCCAGTCAGACACTTAAACACACTGGCCAGATCTTTGACTGATTTTAATAGCATAGTTACATTGACTTCTGTGAAGTTATACTGATTAACATTAGCTGAAGATCTGTTCCATTGTATGTAACATATTATATATGTTTCAAATATAAATATTTGTTCCTTTCTTTTTCACCATTTTAGACAACGATGGAAGCTTTATTATTGATTGTGTGATTTGCATGTTTTTTGCAAGAAAAAGGTATATTTCAGAAATCACAGAAATCTGTTTTCAGAGGAGTAAGAGACAATTGTATCTATAAATTAGTCATGTTAATTATTCTAATCTCTACTTCCAGTACCTTATAAATTGCTGTTTCACCATCTGGTGTTCTTGGTACCATTCTACTTTCTTGGGTGTAGGTTTATGGTATATAATCCAGTTAAGGATTTTTTCAATTTGGTCAGTAATTTAGGCAGCTTCAGATTTTATCTGTATTTTGTTAACTAAACTATTGTATAAGTTTGAATATGTTCAGATAATTTTCTCTCCATTCATTATACATCCACTATTGCATGAGGTCTAGGTTGGGTTATTCACCTTACAGAGCTGTCATTCAGGCATTGTGTAACCAGAACATGAAGCAATATGAGGTATTACCAATTGCTTCCCAATAGATGTGGGTTTGTATTCCTTATTTTGGGGGCAAGTAGCATTTTCTGCTATTGTATGCTGCTCAGTGTATGCTTGACAAAGTGTGTGGTTATTTGTTGTGAATCAGTTTTTGAACACTATTCAAGTGCACTTGTTTTTCAGATAAGGAAAGTATCTGTCGGTCCTGTTTTACATATTTCTTATTTTTTCATATGTGCTGTTTTTTTGCTTAGCACCTAATAACACCTGTGATGAAAATGCTTTCACATGCCAAAATAAAGTCTGCATTCCCAAACAGTTTGTATGTGATCATGATGATGACTGTGGAGATGGATCAGATGAATCATTGGAATGTGGCAAGTATAATTTAAGGACACTTAAAATTGAGAGAAATCTCAGGCTGAATAGTAGGACCGAATTTTTTAAAACATATAGAAAGTAAAACTAAATAATAAGATCTTGTAAAAGCTTTAATATTTACTGTTGAATGAGACAATTGTTCATTTTTTTAAATTTAGTTTTAGTATTTGTTTCTAATCTAATGCTGTTCCTGGTGAGCACAACTGTCTACATACTTATTTGGAGCTAAAACTGACATATATATGAAAATCAAGAGATTTTAGAAGTCAAGTATATGTGATTTTTTTATGTTAAAAGAAGCCTTATGTATACTTATCATAATTTGTTTTATGTTGTATTAAATCTTCTATGTCATTTAGAATTGTGGGAAGGACTATGACAAGTCACTTCTTTTTCTCTTTGTTCCTTTTGTCCTTTGGATGTAGTTTCTCCACGCTAGTAGATAGAAAAGGAGCGTTTGAACTTCTAAGCTTGTATAACCCTCTGTCCTTAAAGGCCTTTTGCTTTTAGAATCCACAAGTGGTTCTGAATTCTACAGGTGATACTGCTACCAACCTGGTTGATCTATCCTAGAAAAGGGAAGATTTCATCTATATAACCAGAACTAAATAGACATATGGTAAAATTAACCCACTACCAACTGCAGCTTACCACTCAATGGTCCCCATTCTTATGGAAAGCAATAACACAGAAAACTTATTAGGTTATTGGTGTTTGTATATTTTGTAACTGTTTCTTTAAAAATACCATCATAGCATTCTTACTTGCAAGGATCTCATGAGGGTCTCATCTATCTAAGGTATCTGTTAGTTGTCGCATGTGTTCAACTAGTTGAGCATGCTCCAATTAGATGTACTCCCAGCTCCCTGAGAATTCTAGATTATGTCTGATCACAGAGAAAGAATAGCTCTGAGAAGCCATTGCCCAGTAGTTTCAGATATTCTTGAGAAGAGGAGTTATATTCTGTATCTGTTATGTTGGGACTCACTGGGAACTAATGCTCACACAGCTCCAAATGGGAATCTTATCTTATCTTCAGGGTCTTTTATGTGATATCTCTGCCACCAGGTCAGCCCAGCATTACAAATGAGATGGTAGGATATGGTCTCATTATGCAACACTTATCCGGTAAACATGAATGGAAGAGAGCGCAAGAGATTCTTTTTAACAGAATCTCACTGCTCCAGTACAAATCTATGATATAGGGAATTAAACATCCTAGATCTGGAAACCAAGATAAACTCTCAGGGAGCTCAAGAGCTCTGGTGCACTAACAGAAACCAGGAACTTCATTGAATGAACACATATTTTACTTGGCACGTTAACTTCTGTATACTAGAGGCAGTTTATCAGAAATTTCCTTCAGCATTAAAAGTTCTCATCATACTTGTTGAGGCTCTCACACAGACTCCAGTGCAGTAGGCACCTTAAAAGAGGATGCTTTTGGGTAGTGAAGTGGATCTGAAGAGCCACACCCACAGGACTTTTCACTACCTGCTTTGAAGCTGTGTTTGGAAGCAGAGAGATCCATTGCATTGTCTGACAATCATTCTTTCTACTTCTACAGAGTTCCCCATATTAGTTATGTATTTATTTATTTATGTCTAAATTTATAACTGTCCCTATTGATGGCTATCTTACACTTCCTTGATGTACCAGTTTATGGACTATCCACGTGCAAAATGTTTCAGGATACAAAAATTAATATATAATACCACAAAATTGTATACATCTGTATACTAATTGAAAAAGTGTAGGCTTCAAGGCTAGCTAATATTCATCTTGGAAAAGTCTTTTCTTTGGTGTAAGGCACCTTCAGAAACTTCCATAACCCTTATGGTAGATGTCATTCACCTGATGGGTGTGTCCACCATATTTGGTGCCTGATGTTGCCTTCCTTATGGTAGAAAGTTTGGCAGATATAGTTTCCAGTGGAAATGTCCTCTGTTCCAAGTTACCTAGCAGAGGCAAACTCCATCTGTGATTGGCTGACTGCTCTGATCAATTTATGTTCCTCAGACCAGTATCTGGATCAGGCAGTAATGAATTAGATTTTTTTAAAATGGGATCAGCATATCTAGAGTTGTTCATACCTCACCAGAATGTGAATTTTGATGTTTGTTTAAATGATAATGTTGTTTTTCATATATCAGATCTTTGGCTGTGTCTACATTGTAAAAGCTAAGTCAACTTTATTAAGTCAACTTAATAAAGTCTACTTAAAGTCGACTTTAAGTAGACCTTATTAAGTCAACTTAGTGAGTCCAGGCTATATTAAGTAGACTTTATAAAGTCAACTTTGAATGGGTGCCCTGGCTTAAGTCGACTTTATAAAGTCGACTTAATGGCCCCACTGCAATAAGTTGACTTTATTAAGTCAACTTAGTGAGTCCACATTGCCTTACGTTGACTTAATAAAGTCGACTTAAAGGTAAAGTCGACTTTATAAGTGGACCATATAAAGTTGACTTTACTGGACCCTAAAGTCAACTTTATTGCCCTGCAGTGTAGACAGGGCTCTGTTTAAGTCAACTTAAGGGCCCTTAATTCAACTTAAACTCATAGTGTAGACGTACCCATTGTCAGTTAGGGAGACTTCACTTTATTCTGTTGAAAAGAACTTACAGGAATGCCTAAGGCCTCTGAAGTACCTGTAGTTGGAATAGGCTTAGTTTGTGTGCAGGACACACTGGTCTACCTACCCAGAAGTAAATTAAACCAAAAGCACCTGCCTAAGAGTACATTATTTCAAAAGTTCTTGGAAGGCTAAAAAACTTGATTCCTAAAGGAGCTCCTATTTGACTCATGCTGGAGGCAGGAGACCTCTAAAAGTGAGAAGTTGTCAACAAAAAGGAGTAATTGTCCTTTCTAAGACAAACATTACAATTATATCTAAGTTCAGTTAGATAAATTATGATAATTCTTTAGGAAACAAAGTTCAGTTATTCCTGCACCCCCCATTTGCAGGTTATATGTATCTGAATAGATACTGGGTGAACATGAAAATCTTGCACCACAGTCTAAAGGTAGCAGATGATGGACGTAGTCTGGATCTTTATTAAGAATGAGTTTTATAAACCCCCCACCCCCAACCAAGAATGCTTACACACAAGCCTGTTTAAGTCTCAATTTGGGTTCTGTCATCAGCAGTGTTCTGTGGACAAAAATGGCATGGAAACAGGAGTTGGAGGCACTTTTTGAGAATTCTGTGTACTGTCAGTGTGGGGTTTTGAAGACAGAAATGTCATCCAGCGTAGATCATGGATTATTGTCATTATGTTCTCTTGGCAATCTGTTTGATTTAGCAGATGGGCAGTTATTTTGAGCTGCCTGTACTTTGTGGGTGGCCTTCTGGACCAAGGAAAAGTAAATTGCAGTAATCTAGATTTGAGGTGCCATTTCTGGTTAAGAGACGTACTGATAAATACAGGGAGTGGGAAAAAATGGTCTAATGACCCCTGATTCAACATGAAACACAATAATATTTCCTTAGGCTCAGAGAAAAAGCAAAAAGCAAAAGAAATGCTGTAGTCTAGCCTTAGAGTGACAGTTCATCCTAACAAATTCCTTTGCCTCCATGACCCCAAATAAACACATTTCCTCAGAAAATAGATGTTTTTTTGCACATTTATGAAATGTTCATTAACAAACTAGAGAGATATAGCCTAGAGGAATCTAATGCAAGGTAGATTCACAACTGATTGGAAAAAAATATATTCAGAGATTAATCATGAGCTGCTAAATCAAGCTTGAGGGACTTATGAAGTGGAGTCTTGCAGGGATTTGTCCTGGGTCCAGTTCTATTCAAAACATCTTTAGGAAAGATTAGATAATGGCAAAGAGTAACTTATAAAGTTTGTGGGCCATACTAAGCTGAGAGGGTCTTCTAGAGCTTTCCAGAACAGGATTTGAAGTCAAATGATCTAGACAAATTGAAGAAATGGGTTGTCATAAATATGATGAAATTAAATAAGGTTAAAGTCTAAATATTGTATATAGAAGAAATAATCAATTCCGCAAACATACATTAGGCACGACTGCCTAGAAGGGATTATTACAGAAAATGATCTGTCAGTTATAGCGGATCCCAATTTAATTATGGGTCAACACTGTAATACTATTGCAAAAAAAGCATATATCTTTTTGGAATGCATTAGCAGGAATGTATTAAGAAAGATGAGAGACACAATTTCTCCATTCTACTCACCACTGTTAAGGTCTCAGCTGAAGGACTTGATTTAGTTCTTGGCACCGTACGTTAGGGAATATGTGGACAAATTGGAGAAAGTCCAGAGAAGAGCAACAAAAATTATTAGAATTCTAGAAATCGTGATCTGTGAGGAAGGATTGAAAAAACAGGGTTTGTTTAGTCTGGAGGAGAGAACACTGAGGTACATAGGATAACAGCGTGCAAGTATGTAAAAGGTTGTTATATAGTGGAAGGTGATAAATTGTTCTGCTTAGCCACTGATGATAGCACATGAATGGGCTGACATTGCAGCAAGGGAGATTTAGGTTAGACATTAGGAAAAACTTTCCAAATGTAAGGCTAGTTAAGCACTGGAACAAATTACCTAATGAAGTTGTGGAATTCCCAGCATTTGGAGGTGCCCCCCCCCCCAAAAAAAAACAGGTTAGACAAACATCTGTCAGGGTTTATCTAGGTAACACTTAACCCTGCCTCAGAGCAAGGGACTTAACTAAATGATCTGTCAGGGTCCCTTTCAGGTCTATATTTCTATGATTTATTGTAATGGTCTGAGCTGATCTTTGCAGACACTATGGCCAGAGAAGATCAGCTCCTGCCTGCCAAACCAACTTAAGAATGCAACAACAGAGAATTTTTTGAACTGGAGCCCAAGTTCAAGATGAAAATAAATTTTAATTTATTACTTGCATCCTGCTCAGTGGCATTAAAAATCCTATGCTGAAACTTATTTGGAAAATATAATGTTGCCGTCCGCTTCACTTCATTCAATTTAGAAACTGGGAGAAAAAAAGTTTTTTTCTTCTTTAGTGTACCTGAAGGCCAAGTTAGCAGACATCTTGACTTTTTTGTGAATTTGCTGAGATAATTTAATTGAATCTGCAGTTTGAACAAACTGAAGTACTTATAGATGGAATCTATAATTTATGATTACATCGCATTCAGATATGGTAGAAGTCCTTAAGGCAATTACCAAATTGCATCCCCTTTGCATCTGAATTTGTGTCTGAATTTTCTTAATATTTTTACCAGTCTATTAGTCTTTGAGAACTGTTTTGATATGGCTTTTGTTCCATTTTATAATCCTCTCTTGCTCCTTCAAGACTTATTTTTAATGATTATTTATTTGTTCACAAAAATATGGGAATTTCAGGCTCTCTTTTGTTGAGAATCTTATACAAGATTTCTTGAGGAAAGAACTCAGAGAAATGCTTTGCTCTCCATGGAATCCTCGAGAAAAGAAAGGGAGCACAGGAGTTAACCATTTCTATTTAACTAGAAAAATAATTTGGGAAGCTTATTTAGAAATACAAAACAAGATCCAATTTCAGTTCCACATTCTTTTAAAGTCTATTCAACCAGATTATAGCATCATCATGGAGAGAGCATAGAGAGCATCTATGTATCAGATCTAGAGTGACGCACATCTTTGCCAGACACTATGGATGAGAGGTGAAGCCTTTGGCTGAGAGAGGCATTCATACAAAGGTGCCTCAGATGTAGCTAAGGCTTGGTCTGACATGAAGGAAGTCTCATTTTTTTGGAAGACAGAATGAGAAACTTCAGTTAATCATAAGGTTGAAAATAGAATGTTTCTGCTAAATAAGATAAATACATAGGTCAGTAAGCTAGGAAGACAGAATATCTGAGCCTATTAATATATGAGGGAAAACACTTCAGAAACCATTTATTATGCACTAGATAACAAGGAACAAAATAAGTTAGAAATGTAGAGATGAGGTAAAGAGGAAGTCAAAGCATGGACAGTGCGTTCTTGACAGGGATGGGTTACTAGAGACCAGTCAAGTTCCCATTGGGTTGCTACGTTAGTCGAGTTCAGCAAATAAACAGAGTTCTGCTTCCCTGAATTTATTTTCCTCCCATTCATTTGTATTTCTCCATCTTCAAGTGTCTGATGAAGTGGGGTTTTGTCCCATAAAAGGTCATGTGATAAATAAATTTGTTAGTCTTTAAAAGGGCCACTACACTCCTTGCTTGTTTTACAGAGTAATAGTAAATGCAATAAAATGTGTAATGTATATAAAGGGAGATAGTTTTTGTGTAATTTTGGAGCTGTGATGTGCCCTGCAACTATCCCTCATCCCTTGTTTGAGTGATCAGCTCAGAGTAATACTGCTGCATGCCATGTAAAGATAGCTGAGTGATGAAGGCCGGAGTTAAACTGAGATTTTTGAGTAGCTGAGTGGAAGAAGGTCTCTGAGGGAATCCCAGTATCAGGTAAGTAGAAAGCATCAGCTTGGCACTAATACATCACTATTGCTTTGGAGGTCCCACACATCTAGCTTGGTATGGAAGAATGAGGCAAAGAAAAACTGAATACCATTAAATTTCCTATTTCTGAGTTCTTCTAAACAGCCCAGATCACTTCTCTTTAAGTATATTCTGTTTTTTAGAAAAGTTATAGGTTTATGAAGGTTAGCTGTTAAGTTACTCTGGCTTTTCTACTAATTAAACAAGTAATAAACAAGATAATTAAGTTTTATGGTTTCAGTAGTACATTAACTCCATTCAAAGTGTCAATGGAGGATACTGAGAGAATAAAACTCTTGAATATGGTGAAGTTCCAAAGGGGCAGCTGTGTTAGTCTAGTTCAGTAAAACAAACAAGGAGTCCTACGGCACTTAGAGACTAAGAAATTTATTTATTGCATGAGCATTCATGGGAGAAAATCCCACTTCATCAGATGCTTTGAATGTGGGGGAACTGACAGAATGGAATATTGTGGATGTCTTGTTTCAGAAGGTCAACTGCTCTGGCTTCATTTACTGTCAAGGAAGATCAACACTTAAAGGGAGTAGATGAGAATAACCGAAAGAAAATTAGCGGGTATTAAAGTCCTCCTTCCTGTAAGATAGCACTGTTAATGTTCATCTAAGATTTTCGTAGCTGAAACAAAGCTTCAGAAACAACCATCATCTTTGATTTGCTCATCAAAAAGAGCAAGACATGTTGTTAGAGTTTTAAAAACTTCATTTTTGCTGGAAAAATCTGCCAGCATTTGAATATTTAAAAAGGCATGAAAAACAACTGCAGGGTAATTCTTCCTTGATTCTTACTGACAGGCATAATCTAATATTTTCACAAGTGTGCATGTACTCCTTTTTTTCTCCAGTGAGAAAGCTCTGTTTAAAATGTGGCAAAATTCTGCTTTTGGAGAAAAAGAATGAATTTCACTAATTTGATTTGGTGAAAACTGTTTTTTGCAGCAAAACAGTGATTTTTTTTCCACCTGAAGCAATCCTGACCTTTATGTTTTAAAATTAAAAGGAAAGACAATGCAGTTTTTAGTTAATGTCTGTGTTTTTGACATTTGTGGATTTCTTTTTTTGAACTCTAACACAGGGTCCCTTCTAAAGCGCAAATTCTGGTGGTTGTCCTTTTTGTATAAATCTTATCATTTCCTCTGGCAGAAATCTATTTGAGCATCTCAGATAATAATCTTGTGTGACTTCCAAAAAATGCATTGAGGCTTTTGTCTTTTTAAGGAGGGCTTCCTGTGGTACATCTAGAGTTTAGTAGGGCTTTGGATATAGTCTTGCATTACCTTCTCATGAACAAACTAGGGAAGTAAAGTGTGGATGGAGCTAATATAAGATGGGTGAAAAATTGGTTGGATAACCACTCCCAGAGAGCTGTTATCAACAGTTCACAGTCATGCTGGAAGGGCATAATGAGCGGAGGTAGCTTCGGGATCAGTTCTCAGTCCATTTCTGTACAGTATTTTCATTAATGATTTAGATGATGGCATAGAAACTACACTTATAAAGTTTGCCAATGATACCAATCTGGGAATGTGTGCAAGTGCTTTGGAGTCTAGGAATACAATTCAAAATTATTTGGAAAAAACTGATGAAATGGTCTGATGTAAACAGAATGAAATTCAATAAAGACAATCTCAAAGTACTCCACATAGGAAAGAGCAACCCATTGCACATATGCAAAACGGACTATAACTGCCTAGGAGGGAGTCCTGCAGAAAGGGAGCTTGGTGTCAAAGTGCACAACAAGTTAAACATAAGTCAACAATGTAATGCTGTTCAAAAAAAAATCTCTGATGTAGTAACAGGATTATAGTAAGACATGAGAAGTAATTCTTCCTACTCGGCCCTCATTAAGCCTCAGTTGGAGCACTGTGTCCAGTTCTGTGTGCCTCATTTCAGGAAAGAGGTCAACAAATTGGAGAAAGTCCAGAGAAGAGTGATATGAATAATGAGAGGTCTGGAACACTTGACTTATGAGGGAAGTTTGAAAGGGCTGGGTTTATTTATTCTGGAAAAGAGGAGACTGGGAGGGGACACAATACAGTTTTCAAGTACCTAAGAGGTTGTCATGAGGAGGAGGGGGAAAATTTGTTCTCCTTAACTGCTGATGGTAGGACAAGAAGAAATGGGGTTAAATTACAACAGGGGGGGTTTAGGTTGGACATTAGGAAAAATTCCTAACTGTCAGAGTGAATAGCCATTAGAATAAGTTGCCTAGGCAGGTTGTGGAATCTCCATCACTGGAAGTTTTTGAGAGCAGGTTAGACAAGCACCTACCAGAGATGATGTAAGAGGATAGTTGGTCTTGCCATGAGTGCAGGGGATTGGACTCAATGACCTCTCATGGTCCCTTCTAGTTTCTATGATTCTATGAATCTATTCTGTGATTCCAGAATGAGTATCAGAATGCTGTGGTTGGAACTGTGGATCTCATGGCCTCTTGCAAGTGCATAGGTGTTGTAAATATTATGTACAAACTGTAGGTAGAACACCTTTTAAAACCTGTATTTCACAGCTGTTTCATATTCTCTAAGGAAACCCTGTATATATCCATAAACTGCATTAAAGGTGAGACATAAAGACTCTTTACAACTACCTGTCAGTGTTTTTCAAGAATATATTAGTTGTTAAAACATACAAAAGGATGTGTATTATCTGTCATTTGTGAGAACTGATATGCACACATGTATGTATATTTATCTTTCTGTATCTAGATAGATGGATAGATTATATTTACTTCTTTAGATCATGTTATGAATTATTTATAAAATATGTGCTATGCAAAGTATGAAGCAATTAAGCTTTGATTATTCTTTTTCTAGGGTATCGTCACTGTAATCCTGGAGAATTCAGATGTGCTGATGGAAGGTGTCTCTCAAATTCACAGTGGCAATGTGATGGGGACTTTGACTGCCCAGATCATTCTGATGAAGCTCCAATAAACATAAAATGCAAAAGTTCAGGTTCATATTTATTCATTTTCTTAAAATCAAATATATGTGTTTTTCCAAAAAGCTTAATTTATAATTGTAGGTAGGAAGACAGTATGATACAGTCCTGTCTCTTTAATGTTTCTTTCATTCTGTGAGGAGGGCATAGTTGTAGGTTGTCAGTCCTACATAGTCAAAAACTCTATGACTTATTGGTCTCAGCTGATAAAATAAAGCTAGTCACACGAGATGGTACAGGGGAGTTTGTAGTTTGTTTACATGTTTGTCCTCCCAAGTATAAGGCAAGTCAATGTTACAGTAGTTACTATCCAAATTTAGAGGAGCTGACCTGCTCTCTGAACCAAATTAGAATGGAGATATGTTGGATTTCTCAACTTCACGCCATTTTAAAATTATCTCCAATTTTGATAGTTGATCACAAAATGTTATTTTATCAATACCACTATGGCTTAATTGTTTCTGTTGTGCTAATGAGTCCTCTGGAAGTGGTCTCCCATTCCATGTCTTTTTGCAAACAATTCATCCGCTCACACTTTAACACTTGATTAAGGTGTTTAATGTAGCTCATTGTACAAAATTTCATGAAGGTCATTCATTATTTGTGATATTATGTGGACCTCAGTGTACACTGTTTAAGGTACTGTTGCTAATCTAGAATACCTGAGCATAGGTGCAGAAATTTGTTCTGTGAGGTTTTGAGTGTGCATATTTATTTTGAATTAGTAGCTGTCCATAAGGATTTAATTCTGTTTTGTTAAAATCAATGGTAAAATTACCATTCCCTTTATCAGAATCAAAATTGGGCCCTAACTGTTGATCCATGCTGAATAGTGATATTTAAACAATAATACTAAGTTCAGTTTCTGCAACTACTGTGTACAGTAGGCATTTTAATATTTAATCAGGTATTGCTGCAGAAATGTCAACCCCTAAGGAATTTCTCAAGTTATCCAAGCTGTTGTTATTTGATGGCTCAGCCTAACTATTTAGTACAAGACAAAACGTAGCCCGAGGAGCAAAAACCCTCCTGCAGTCCTGTATCTCATAGCCCAGATCAACACACTTGGGCATTTCAGACTTAAACATAACAGTGTGGGCATTTGGGTTCTGGTTAGAGCCTGGTTTCTCAAACCAAACCAGGAGGCAAGGAAGGTACATGAAATTAGGATTCAGTCCAAGCTTTAATGCCTACATAGCTATTTTTGTCCCAGCAGCACAAGCCCTGGGTGCCTCAGTCAGTTGATCCAGGCTCTGCTACTCAGTCCTGTGGGCTTTTTTGTTTTGTTTTGTTTTTGCTATGTTGACGTATTCATAGGAAACATAGGCACCATGCAGCATGCATGATGGAAGCCATGGGAAAGATCCAGATAATCTGTAAACTGCTTAACAGTGATGTGTAACCAGTTGCTTAGATCAGTCTCTCTATTAGGTGATTGCGGGATAGGTAATGTCATGCTGATTTTTAAAGGTGGTACAATGTTGATCCTGATAAAGGGAGGCAGCTAAACTTAACTAGAATAAAGAACAAAATTATTAGACACAATACCAGGGAAGAGTCAGCATGATTCTTGTAAACAGAAATCATTCCTCACCAATATATGACAGTTCTTTGAGAGTGGCAACAAGTATGTGGGCAAGAGTATTCCAGTTCATATAGTGTATTTGGATTTTCAGAAAGCCTTTCTCTAGTTGCCTCACCAAAGGCTCTTAAGCAGAGTAAACAGTCACAGGAAAGATCCCTGTCATAGGTCAGTAACTGGCTAAAAGTTAAACAAGGAGCCCGATGGCTCTTTTAAAGACTAACAAATGTTCTTTATTGCAGGAGTTGTCATAGGAGAAAAATCACACTTTGTCAGATGCTTCAAGAGAGGGTTCTTCAAAAGTCTGATGAAGTGGGATTTTCTCCCATGAAAGCTCATGCAATAACTAATGTGTTAGTCTTTAAAAGTTCCACTAGACTCCTTAGGGCTATGTCTACACTACAAAATTACTCTGGACTAAGCAAAATTAGTCCAGACTAATTTGAACCCTGTCACCATTAGGCTTTGGCTAGTTTGAACTAAAAAATGGCTTTTGCTTAGTTTGAACTAAAAGCTTTGCTTAGTTTGAACTGGTTAATTGGAACAGTTAGTTCAAATTAACTGCTTAGTTTGAACTTATTTTGAAATGTAGTTCGAACAAAGTGTGTTTTTTTTCTTAGTTCTGTCTAATTATGGCCATTTTTATTTGAACACACATTACTTTTTAGAGGTATATGACTTGGTGCTAGTGAGAAACCTTATTAAAGCTTCCTATATGCCTATCAGTTCCTCCTACAATTTGTGCACCTCACATTATAGTCATATTTCATATTTTCTTAACTTTTGTAGTATAAAGTTAAGTTATTGCATGTCTGGATGCTCCTTAATGATTTAGTTTTCTTGCTAAATTTTCCAGATTAGACTTGAAATGGCCACATGTTGAGGGGATGACCCTACTGGAGAATTTTCCTAACATAGGTCTCCATTGCTCCCAAAATGAATTAACCGCATGCAATAATTCTACAAATTTGTTGTTTTTCTTCTAGTATATTTTCCCCAGAAGATCATATCAAGTGTGTGCCATTTTAATATATAGCGGGCAGTTATTTTGCTGTGATCTAGCCTTTTTTCTCTTTGTGCATAGTTACTGTATAGGTTTTGAAAACATGGTTTATAGATTTTTTTCACTGGTGGTCTGCAGAACAGTGATGCTGATCACATAGTGTTTGTTTTTCTCTTTAATTCTAGCTAAGCAAAACCAAGCTGAAGAAAGGTGAAGATGAAATGAAGAATAGACAATATGATTAACTTTTTTGAGACAGAAGTAAACACTTATCATAATATAGCTATCTAAAATGAAAGTAAATTTTTCCAATATAACTTTTCCACATAAGCAGTTATGTGGTCATTACAGCAGTCATCCATGATCAGTCATGAGCAAGAGAGAAGCTCATGCCCACATCACAAATTGGAGTTGGTCCATGAGAAAATGTCTAATGGTGTGGTCACACTGTGGGAAAAGTATAAGAACAGCTGACATGCTCTTCATTTGTTATATTTTCTTTTATTTTTTTCCAGAACAGTCATGCAACAGTTCTTTTTTCATGTGCAAAACTGGAAAGTGCATTCCCCAGATATATGTCTGTGACATTAAAGAGGATTGTGGTGATGGATCTGATGAAAAAAACTGCCATGTCAATGAATGCTTGAGTAAGAAAGTCAGTGGCTGTTCTCAAGATTGTCAGGATCTGCCTATTGGGTACAAGGTTGGTAGTCATGGTGTGTAATACAGTATAATATAAGTTCTTGATCCTTAATTGTATTTGTTTAAACCACATCACCATGCAGTAGAACTTCAGAGTGTGATGCTAGTTTCTAAACAACTAAACTCATCAAAATGACAAGCATGTGCAAGGCAATATGGTATGCAAATGACAATAAGATGCATAAAAATTGAGCTTAAATTCAATTTATAGCCAATGGAAAAATGTCCATAAACTGCTTCAAACATTTATTTTTCTATACTTACAGCAACTAATAAATGGATGTTTTGTTTGAAAGGTGATGAAGATGGACCTAAAGTAACAAAAGATCGAAGATACAACACTTAAAAAATCTAAAACAAAGCATGCAGATCTACAAAAAACACAAATGATCTCAGAGTTGCTTATGAGACCATGCTTTCAACAGTAATTAGTATAAAAAGAGAAGCTTTCACAGCTCTGGCTGAATGCTGTTTGTTTTGTTTTTTTGTTTTCTAAATTCCAAGAAATTCTTCATTCTTCCTCTGAAACAGGGACTCCACAACAACCATTGTACCTTTAGGACATCTGTTTAACATTTGACTGGATTCTCTGATGATTGTTACTTCTGGGTATGTCCACACATTGCTTTTAAATCAAAGCAATGACCGTTGTTTTGATTAAAAAAAAAGTCATGTCCGAACAGCGTTTCGTTATTTCAAAGTGACAAGCTCCATCATTTCAAAACAATGAACCTTATTTTGAAACAGTAAAACCTAGAAAGAAATCAAAATAGTCATTAAATCAAAATGGTTGTTTCAAAATAACATCATTCAGACATGTTATCTCAAAATAACCATTATTTCGATTTAACACTTTTGTCCTTCTCCTTTCCAGGGTGCCTTCCTTTTTCTATATATTTGGTGGGGGTGTGAACTTTCTAGGGGGCCATTTTGCCACACCTCCCATGAGGCCCCTCTCCTGAATCGAAATAGCAAGTCCTGTGCCTGGACTTGCTATTTCAATTTGGTGTTTTTGCTAAATTTGATGGTTTTATTTCAAATTAACTTATTTCGATTTAACTTAAATTGAATTAACCCTGTATGTGTGGACATAGCCTCTTTGTTTTATAATGACAAACTTGCCTGATTAAATTTATTTCACCTCTTCTTCTGTGGACGGTAGGTTCTTGCTTACCTGGATTTACTCCAATTGAACTGCAAAGTTAGCACTGCTCATGACATAGACTTTGCTTCTCTGAATCTTCTAAGGACTTCTGGGAAATCTCCAACTCCTGAAAAAGAAAATGTACCTTTGAAGATCCAGGCTACTTTTCTGGGGTTAAGGGAGGGATCGCTGTCTATGGTTTTAGGCTTTGTCTATGCTACAGTGCTGGGTTGACATAAGGCTGCTAATGTTGACCTAATTATGTCAGCATACACATGATAGACTTTCTGCCATAGGTGTAAGTGCTCTACTACACTATAATAAAACCTCCACTTTTTCAAGAGGCATATGGCTTATGTTGGTGGACATTGTGGATTCCATACATCAGCTGTTGGCTGACATTCATATCCCTGTCATGATCTGATACAAGAGCTAAAAAATTGACACAAAATTTGGGTGGGTGCAGGGCTCCATCTAGAGCCTAGGTGCCCCCAGGTTATTAGCTTGCCATCCGGCTACTCCTCCTGAATCTTAGCGCCTGACTAGGAGTCTTGGTGCTGCTACAAAGCTCCCTCCCCTCCTGACTTTCATCTCCCCAAAAGGTAGCACCCAAGCTCCTGGCAGGGAGCTGAGAGCCTAGAGGTAGCCCAGCTCACAGGAAGGTGTACAGAGAGCTGAGAACGTAGACTCTCAGCCACCCACACTGCCCCTCTTAAGTCAGTTGAAATGCTTCTGATGATGACATACACTTCTGATATAAGAAGAGCAGTGTGAGCATAATTACTGTGGTGGCTGTAATTTGACCTACCATAAATCAACTAAAGTTTTTAGGGCTGACATGCCCTTTACTACAGCAATCATGCCACTTACAGCAACTATGGCTACAGAAGTCAAGCAGAGTATGTCGTGATTTCACTCATGATTGTGAAAGTGGAAGAGTCTGGATCATATCAAAGTTCTCATTTGTAACCCCTGTAGACCTGCTAAATATATAAGTAACCATTTTTCTGATACTTGGGAAATTCTTGCCACATGAAGTTTGTAGTGATAAGTCTGAGGCATCAAAGGATATTTTTTAATGTATTTATTTATTTTCAGGAGCTCTGAAATCACATTATCTCAGGCGACAGGGTCTTAGTATGGGCAATTCTTTCTTGTTCATAGTTCTATTAACACCTCATTCCCCTTCCCTGTCCATCTTCAGTGACTCCTCCTATGGGGGGGAAAAAAAAAAACACCAAGGAGTCGTATGGCACTTAAAGACTAAGACATTTATTTTTTGCCTGAGCTTTCATGGGAGAAAATTCCACTTTGTCAGATGCTTCAAAGATGGGGGAACTTACAGACTGCTACAGTAAGCAGTAGACTCATTTCTTAATTTTGGAGGAATGAAAATAGTGCCTCTGTAGTAGAGTTGATGATAAAACATTTTTGATCGGCTGAATTTTCATTGAAAAATGCTGTTTGGCAAAGCCAAGATGTGTCACAGAAACATTCTGATGAATTTTGAGAGACTTCCACACTGTATAGTCTGACAGTCAGGGCACTAGTATTGGATATAGGAGTGTTCTGGAATGAAAACATCTGCTCTGAATTAAGCATAACAGGGATTCAAATCCAGGTCTCCTACATCCTAGTCCAATGACCTAATCACACACTTGTGCTCCTCCTGTATTAAAAAGCTTAGGTTCCTGTCTGCAAATGGACAGTTTCACACAATTCCTTTTATGCAAAAATATTTACAGGTTTGGGCTATTTTACAATGCAGAACAAAAACCAGTTTTGAAACATTAAAAGTTACCATGAAACTGTATAATTATACTCTGCTCAGCTTTACTCTGTAGTCCAGAGGGAAGCGGGTTTTCTTTTATGTTATGTTATGTTATTTTATTTTATTTTATTTTCTAATCCTGCAAAACAGATGGCAGGGGTGGGAGGTGGGGGAGACTGCTGCTAAATGCTTGATTAGAGGTGATGAAAAAACTTCATCTCCAATTTTAAATTCAGATCGTAATTCTAGTCTTCAAATCTCATCCTTAGCTCCCCAAAACTCGCAGTTTATAATCTTCATTCTTTCATATGCTGATTCACTCAGCAAACAGAAAATGCCTGAGATTTCAAGTGAGAAATACCCCCCTAGGACAGAATCCTGTCCTTTGGTCTTTCAAACAAGCCATACCAAAGCCAAGAGTATTTGTCAAATGCTTGGCTGTCATAGTAGCTCACTTGAGAAAGAAAGGAAGTCCAGCTATCCTGCACCTCAACAGTGGGCTTACTGAAAGAAGATCATGACAGCAGGTGAACAACTTCTTTCATTTCTCCCTGTAACTTTTCATCACCATGGGGGGTGGGGGTGGGAATCAACATTACCAAATCAAAGAAAATAGTTAAGAGGGGGAATGCTAGATTCTAAAGCCAAGAACCTGTCTGCCACAGGACACGTTATATGCCAAAGTAATCCTCATTAGCCATCTGCATTCTCACTCTGTCTTCATTAAAAGTCTGTCTCAAACTTCTAGCTCATTTGATCTTTCATCCAAAACACGAGACTTCATAAAAGGGAGAAAGAAATATGTATAGCTACCCAGCAAACATTCCATAGAAATGAGATTGCAGGTCCCTTGGCAAGCTCTCTCATTGTTAAATAAGTGGAAACATCCTTGCAGACTTTGCAAGTGAGTACCATTTTCTCCACTTCTCACCAAGATACTGGTGACAGAAGCTTTCATGTCTGAATGGAGAGCTACCTGGACCATCTTCATATGTGCGCCAGAAGAGACTGGCCTTTATATAAAAAATGAGCTTGCCCAGTGTCTCTACCCGTACTATGTGGACTAATAAGCCAGCTCATGATCAACAATGCAAGAGCAATGTCTTATGTCAACTGACAGGATTGACTCTGTGCAACCAAATAGTATAGATTCTTTGTTTGGACAAAACAAAACTATCTGACTCATTCAGACACCCTGATTCCACTTATTCTGGATTGCCACCTATGTCTAAATACTCAGTGCCATCCATCAACTGTATAACATCTATCAACTCGATCAGTAGAAATAATCACCTCACCTTTGCCTCCATCCAAGGTCATGTCATATTTTCCCACTCTTTAATTGTTGCATTCCTAAAGGTCCACATTCAAGGGTTCCCTATGCCCCTTGGTAAAATCTAAGTATAGACTTGTCTGGGTTAATGAGTCCTCTGTAAAAGCCCCTAACAACGTGATATTTATGGATGGTCCACCTTACCTGTCCTCCTTTATGTACAAGTTGACCCTTACACCTCAGCTGAGGTTTTTACAACAGATAATTTCAGGCTTCCATTTGAATCAGATGATTCATCTGCTAGTTTTCTTTCTCAAGCCACATTTCAAGTGGGGGGAAGCCAAGCTGTCCACACTCAATGTAGGTTCTTACAGTTTACCTGAGTAGGACAAAACTACAAATGAGCTCCCTTAGGCTATCTGTAGAGTCTGCAGGTAGGATCAGAGGCCTGACAGTACGGATCCAGAAAATGTCTAAATTAATGTCTAATTATATCACATCATGCTGTGAGTGAGCCTGATTAGATTCTTCCATAGAAATTGTATCCTATGCCACCAGGGCTCAGGCAGTTTCCCTAACATGCTTACCAGTTTCTGAAATTTGCAAGGGAGCTACACAGAAATTAGTCCACATTTTCACAAAACATTATTCCCTACTCAAAGCATCAAGATCAGATGCTTGATTTGGCAGAGCTGTCCTGCAATCATTATTTCAAATAGATACCAAGCACCAGCCTCCAGTCTATGAGGTCACTGCTTGTAAGTCACTAGAAGTGAAATCCATAAGGATGGTCAATTGATGAAGTATGAAAGCAGTTACTTACCATACTGTAAATGTTTCTTTGAGATATGATGCTCAGACACACAACTCATCCCTCTTTGTGTCTCCTATGGAGTCTTGATGTTGTATTGGTGAAGGAATTAAAGGAAAATTGGACCCTATTTATTTTTTATTTGTCGAGCGGAACACTAGGGAGATGGGGAACACACAGGCTCTTAGGGTACAGTCGCAACTCAAATACCATTGACCAGAAGAGTCAAATCATGAGCATATCTTTTGCAGCAGTTATTAGGATAAGTAGCCATACTTCCTTTAGACTTTTATATTATAATGTTCTTGTTAATTTCAACTGAATTTTACTACCTAACATCACTGTTTTGTCAGAGTTAAGTCAAAAGGCAGAAAAGCCTAATATTTTGTGAAACTGTATAAAAAGTGAATTTTGTTACTTTTGCTTCAGTAAAACAATTCTCCAAACATTGTTAATGTTACATTTGATAAATTTCTTTTCACACAGAAGTTACCTGAAGTTAAAAGAGTAGGTTAAAAAGATTTTTTTAAAGATATGTCATTATTGAGAATGTGGATACAAGACTACACTATTTTGGATTTCAAAGTTTTAGCTCTTCTTAGCAATGTTATGCCAAACAGAAAGATGCCAACAATAATAAAAATGAATGTTCTTGTTTTTCTTTCTCAGTGTAAATGCTGGCCTGGATTCCGGCTCAAGGATGATGGCAAAACATGTATAGACATTGATGAATGTTCATCCGGCTTTCCCTGCAGCCAGCAATGCATCAATACATATGGAACTTACAAATGCTTGTGTGCAGATGGCTATGAAACACAACCTGATAATCTCAATGGCTGTAAATCACTATCAGGTATCACATTTTATTTATTTGTAAATATATCCCAAATTTCTTGTGAAAAGCTTTATCTCTGAACTCTGTGTCATTTCAGTCTTTGAAATGATTAGAAAAGGGGTTTAAAACATTCCTTTCAGTCAGAAACAGCAATCTGAATTCAATATGAGGTATCTGGATGTGAGAATAAATTCTAGTTTTATTGTGTATTATGCACACAGGATTCTATGTGCATAATTAGACTGTATTATAATATGGTGAATTATTAACTGCACTGGGAAATTTCAGAAGCAGAAAAGGAAAAACATCACCTTATATTGCCTACTGCTTGGTCACATGGTAATAGTAAAAAATTTAGTGTGCTATATTAAAAATCCTGCTGCTGCATTATTTTATTTATTTATTTTCATTTTTAAAATAGCTTTCTGACATTTTAGCATAGAATCACTCATTACCTTAGACCTGCATAAAAAGTTAAATATGGAAAAAGAAAATCATCTGGTGTTTCTGATCTGTGCATAGAAAGTGGTACTAACTTGCTACTGTGCTATAGTGCAAAATTGACTAGCTTGTTTGAAATGCACTACACAGTTAAGTTTTATGTATAAGAATTTACTGTAATCCTTGTAGTTGCAATAAATTGGGAAGGAATTTTTTTCAGGACACACAAAGGGATAATTAAGCTGTCAATTACCTAAAGAACAGGAGGGAGACTTAGAAGTATGGAACTTTACCAGTTACAAGCCATGTCTCATGCAGAAACAAAACACCCTGTTCCTTCTCTGTTGAACTCCTCTCAATGTGCAGGAAATCCTCTAAACTGTCAGCAGGCAGAAACTTTCCTGTTCTTGACTTGTTCACACTCCGGGTCCGTCTGGTTTTTCCAACATTAGGCAACTAGAAAGTGGTTCTGATGTCCTGTATCTCTGAGACTTTTTTGTCACTGTTGCTTCCCTGAATAATAAGAGAGGAACATTGGAGCTGATATATGGAAAGCTTTCAAAGTGCTAATCACAAAGTTCTCAAAATTAAATTGGCAGCTGCTTGTGTTGGAGCAAGGCTGGCTGTGGTAAGAGGAGTTCCCAGCATGTGACGGGCTTTTCCCTCTACTATTGAGACCACCCAGAAATCATAACCTCATCTCTTCAGCCCACCATCAGCAACCTGTCTCCAAAACACAGTAAATTAGCCTATCCTGAGGATGATGTCTCAGACCATAAGAGAACTGGAGACTGTTCTATGTAAAGTTTCAAACGTATAGAGAATGAACACAGTGTTAACTAAAATTGGAGAAATGGGTATATGCTAGACAGCGCTCAGATTTAACATGAAATATTAACAATTAATATCAAGTTTAAAATGTATTTTTTATTCTCACAGTTACTATATTTAGTCTGTGGTTTGTCCTCCTGCACTTTCACTGATAATACATCAATAGTAAAGACAAAATGAGATTTTACTACAGTGTTTTTGAAGTCTGTTTGAAATAATTTGATAAAAGAGTGAGTAAGCAGGGGAAAATAGTTGAAGAAATCTTGGGAAACTGAGAAAAACAAGACTGATTAGTAGTGAATTTAGCACTGAAGTAGTAGTGGTTCAGTAGTAGTAATGAATATAGTTTTGTCAGAGACACAGGAATTTTTTTTTTTGTTTTAATTTAGTCTCATAGTCACACTATGAAAATCTCAGTAAACTTCAAATGATATACCACTGTCTAATTATGTTTGGTTTGCAGTAGAAACATATAATACACTCTGTAGGACTAGAACAGGATTACAAGTATTTACTGAACCTTGTGTGTCTACATGTGTAAAAACAGGTGATGATGCTAAAACACTCCTGCGCATCCCTTCACTCTAAAAATTTACACTTCAACTACAAAAGGAAGCATATTAGTTCACAATGTTACTATAGACCCTCTTACCAACAGAGGCCTCAATATCCCCTTAGGTGCCTACTTCAATGTCGTGATACATCCTTCCCACAGAAAGCACCTTTCATTTGTGTTAGACACCAACCATTACAAGTACACAGTACTCCCTTTCAATTTGTCCAGCTCAAAGGGTTTTCATTAATTGCACGTCAGTGGTGGCAGCCCACCATCATCATTTGGATATTTAAATATTTCCATTAGAGCCATGTGTTCATCAAAGTGGAAAAGTTTTTCAGTTTAGGACACAGTCCTGCAATTTATCACCCGGTCATACTAAGGATATGCACGTGCTGGATTATCTCCTGCATCTGTCAAATAGTTCTGTGACTGTTCACATGGCTGTTTCAGCACTGCATCTGCTAATAGAGGTTTTCCCTCTTTTCTCATTCTCTTGTTTCTTGAGTTTGAAAGGACTTAACCAAAAATTTACCTTTCTTTGTCTGCTTTGGTAACTGCTCAGGATTTACATTTAGTTCTCTCTAAGCTCATGGGTTTTTGGAGACTATGGAGATAGCTTCATAATCGTTTATCTAGGAAGTCAGTATTTTTGGTAGCAATTATTTCTGCAGAGTGTTTCAGAAGTTCAGGCCTTCCTGGCTGACCTACCTTTTACAATCTTTAATGAGAAGAAGGTATCACTTAAGTCATATTCTAAATTAATTCCTAAAGTAATATTGAACTTCCATGTGAACCAAAACATTAACCTTCCAGTGGTTTTACTGAAACCCCATTTGCTTAAGGATGAACAAATATTCCATATATGAGATAGTCATAGAGCTCTGGTGTTTCATTTGGCCCTCATTAGAATTTTCAGATCTTACCGCCAAGGCTCTTTGTAGTCTTTGTAAAAGACAGAAATGTCAAACTGTGTTATCTCAGCAAATATATGGGGTTTCTGAATGAATCAAACTCTGCTGGCAGCACGCTGGTTGATGATAATGGTTCACTCGACCAGAGCTCAGTCCATCATTTCAGCTTTCTTGCATAATGTTCTAATAGCTGATATCAGCTATTTAGCAATATGGTCCTCTGTGCCTACCTTTTCTGTTCCATCACTCAAGCCTCTTGTGATGATGTCAGCTTTGGCAAGTTGGTACCGTAGTTTTTGTTCACATTATCTTCAAGAGGTGCTGTTTGCATAGGCATTTCATGATTTCCCACCATCCTTCCTACTTTGGACTTGACATGCAGCAGTGCCAGGGAAAAGAGAGGGAAACATTGCTTTTTGCCCTCATCTGGGACCCTGAAAAGAGCAGGGTTGCATGTACTAGTGGTATAGCTGACAAAAGTCTCCTACTTGAATGCATTGGGTACAGACATACCTACAATGGAATGAATAGATGCACTATATGTCTTGAAAAATGGCAATTACTGTAAGATTAGTAACATTTTTTATCTTGCATTGTTTTTTATCCACTGAATGATTTGTTAAAACTTGAGATAAATAATAAAAAATATTGTTGACTTCAAATTCTCATGAGTTTTAAAATGGTCCCTTTATAACAAAAGAAACATTAAATTACACTGAGAAATACTAATTTAATACTTTGTTCATTTTTATCTTGTATCATTGATCTTACTAGAAGCTATTGAAGATTATAATTATTTTTATCCATAAAATTGTAGCATGCAACATTTTATTTTTCAAACCATAAGTATTTCAGCAATGTATTCCTGAATTTCCATAAGTAAAGTAAGCGCTAATGTAATATATTATTTTTTCTGGGGTTTAGATGAGGAGCCTTTCTTAATTCTGGCTGATCATCATGAGATAAGAAAAATCAGCACTGATGGATCCAACTACACTTCACTGAAACAGGTATAATCAATTGAACATTATCCAAGTTTCATTTTAAAGGTCTTATTACTACTTAAAGTGCACAGCTGAGAGAAAGATAATCCTAAACTATCATAGTACGTGTTGCAGAACAATGCAGTAACCTCATAGTGATCTTTATAGTTTCTTAAAAAGATTATTCTGTTTGAGATTTTGATTTATATTATTATCCAGGCAGTTGTTACTTTGAAATCCAAAAGTGATTAGGAACAGCGTGTTACATTTCTTATGATCCTGTGCTTTGGCAAAAATTTTTGCACAGTTTGTGTATTTTCAACTTCCCAGAGACATGTCTACTTCTCTGGATATTTGCACATGTTCATTACACTATAGGTGCTTGTGCAAATCTCATGCACCAGTGCTGGAGAGAGTTTTCTCAGCAATATCCGTAGATATGTTTGTGCCCTGGGTTCTTTTGTATGCCAAGCCAAAGATAGACAGGTATACCAACATTCTTTCAGTTTCTTCTTGTTGTTGGTGATTAGACTATGCTTTTCATCCACTGTTCCTTTTCTGAACTAAATATTTTATGTGCTAAGCTGGTTTTAAGTAGTACTTGTTTGGGTACTTTGTATGTTTATTTATTGCTTTTCTTTTAAAAAAAATATTATTGATGAATAAGTTGGTGTCTTTGAGCTTCACCGAATACCATGGAAAGTATCTGTCGACATCCCCGGCTTTAAGTTCCGTCCTGAGTATCACAAAGTGTTTTTCCTTTTACTGGTCCTCACTTTCTCTCTCTCTTTAAAGTGCCTGTGTGGTACCTGAGTTGCCATGGCTTCAAAACTGAATTGGTAAAGCAGGGAGAACATTCATCCTCAAGAAAAATAAACAGGGAGCCCTGTGGCACTTTCCCCATCATTTGAACTTGCTTGGTCAGAACTTGGGACTACTTTGACCACTCTTTCCAGGAATGTTTCCCATGCCGACTGCCAACAAAAATCAAATGAGAGGTTCTTTGCATAGCAGTCCTCAAAAAATCATAAGTCTCTGGGAGTCTAAAAAGAGGAAGGTTTTGACTTTGAAATCTTCCTGTGTCTCATCCCGGTATCAAAGCTAGACAGTACCCATACCCATACTCATACGATCTCAGGTCCAGGAGCTGAGTAACAGCCTTCTGCAAGTTGGACCATAGTCAGGAGGCCGGGGGAAGTCTTTGGTGCCCTGGTTTGGTGTCAATGCCTAGGAGCTGGGCAGCAGCCTTTCACATTGTGGGCTCACAGCTGTGAGGTGGACGGTAGCATAACTGTGAAATTGACATGTACGACAACTTCTCCGCTGTTCTAAGGGAAGCACTGTCTACACTGTCCCTGCATCACCCTAACTGTGCCAACAAAAGCCTGCAACTGCTAGTTGCCCTCAAGAAGTCTGTGGACAGTGATATTATGCAGTGACACAGAGGCATCTGAAGCAAAAGACACTTTATTTTGCCCAAAAGTTACATGGTGTTTGGAGAAGTAGATTTAAAATAAGAGTTCTATGTGTGTATCATAGATCGGTAGGTGAACCTTAGCCTTAGTTTCCCCATGACCTTGAGGACCAAGTTGTGACCTCTTTGTGGCAAAGCCTGGCTCTTAATCAGCCTTTCTGTATCAGCCTGAAGTGCGCTCATTCTATGTCTCTGTGTGACAGCTACCACCTGAGCTGACCACTTCACCCCTCACTTTCTGTCAGGGCCATGTTTAAACAAGTTAGAGTCTTTTGATCTCTTTATTGATCCAACAGTCCTGTTGCCAGCATTGGGACTTAGAGTCCCTCTTTCCAACTATAATCTGAAAATTGTTTGAGAGAATGGACCTTTTCTGGGCCATCACTTCAGCTGGCCCGCCTGGTTTCTTTAATAGTTGACCCCTTTTGATATAACTTTTCAGTTAAGCATGGTAGTACACAGCAAGACATGGCACTTGTAAAAATAATACACACATTTCCCAGTTCTCATAATATAAATGATTGTAGAGGTACAGTGGTTTATGATCAGGATTCCAAACCACATCTACACTGTCTCTATCACTAGTGGAATGCCAAGGTGGAGAGTGGATCTTGGAACATCATATTCTTTGTCATATACTGGGAAAAATCACCCTCAAAACACAAACAAAACAAAACAAAACAAAAAAAAAAAAAACACCAACACAAAAAAATTTTTGTCCCACCACCTTTCATAGCACTAGTGCTATATCTTTTTCTGATCCAGAATAACTTGGATGCATCTTTTTACAATATGAATACTGGTGTGTCAGAAGATTAAGGAGGTTATGCTTTGGTTATAAGGCAAAGTTTTCCCAGTCTCAAACCACTGGAGGGCTTTGCCCCTTCTGCTTTTTGGCCACAGCATTATATGTTACTTCTACAAAGATGAAACCTCCCTCATTGAGAAAGGTAGAAACCTTCATTGATCAGAGGGTAAAGATGTCCCTTGCTCCCTCTCAGGGCCAAAATTCAACTGCTTTAATCATGCTTTCCAATGAATATGCTGTACATAGTTTCCAAATCTCTTGGCATACCTAGTCTATAGTCATGCAGTTTTCCCCCATCAAACATTGCCATCATATTAAGAGGTTCAGGAGAAGAGTATCTGCAATGTCTGCTTATTTGCCTAACATATCTGTTTTATGTTCACTTGTCATGATAGCATCTGTCTGTTAGGGAGCCTTACGCTTTCCTATGCACTTGGGCAAGAAATTTCACTATATATTTCATCTTTGAAATAGCCTTTGACTCAGTTTCTGTCCTCAGCCTTCCTCACCCTTTCATAGGACAACTGGTGCTATTTCTCCATTCCTGGAAAGAGGACACTCAAAATAAACAAGCTGTGAAGGTTGTTTTCTTTTGAAGACTGATAGTAAGTCTTAAATAAGAAGGACTAAGCAGAAGATAAAATTTTAAAAAAGTAATGCTAGGAAACAAACACCTTTACTTTCCTTGCCACAGAGATCTCCCCATTTTTTGGTCCTAATTGGGATCAAACTTCAGTCAGCCTTTCACTAGCACATTCAGAACCAACTGAAACCCGAATCAGGTAGTTCAAAACCAACAGGGCAAAGGCCCTCAAAAGGGCAATGAAAACTTCTGATGCCAGAAGGACGTACAAGTTTTCATTCTCAAAGATGGCAAAATTCGCCGTTTTGCAAAATGGTGAAGAAAATTACAAATTATCAATAAATGCTATTTGTGGTCTCATAGATACCGGAGAGAACTCAGTCAACTTCAACCAGCAGACCACTTCTCTCCTTTTCCCATCTCATCAGATCCCAGAGCGTATAAAATTATTGGCAGCTGTAAAACACCTGGCAGACATTCAAGCAAAAAGCCTGCCTCAGCTGCAGAGATTCTAGTTCTTCGTACCATAATTTGCTGCTGTTCTCAGCTTTGTTTGCTGTTTTGATTTTGTTTTATAAGTAAAATAGGGAAACATAAAATGCATAAGTACTGTATTAATATACAGTAAGTATAATACATCTTTTTTGTTGAATAGTAAAATGTAGAGATTACTTTGTGTTTTGAATACCATCAAATAATTTGTTTACAAAAATATGTGAAAAAGTAGACCATTTCTTTTCCTTTTCAGGGGCTAAACAATGTGATTGCAATAGACTTTGATTATAGAGAAGAATTCATCTATTGGATTGATTCTAGCAGACCAAATGGCAGCAGAATAAACAGAATGTCTTTGAATGGAAGTGATGTAAAGGTAATTGAGAATTAATATTATGTAATTACTAGAGGGAGGGAAGTATTAAAATTAAATGAGAACAGATAGAAAAAAATAGTATGTCTGGTCTTTATTAACCCCATAAAATGTTGTTATTTCTTTTTCATAATAAGAATCCAAGATCCATTTGTGTTTCTGAGTTAATATGGCCATAATTAAATCTAAGGACTGAGACCTCTAAAATGTAGTTCAAATTTCTAGATAGGAAATGCAATAATTAATTTAGAATTAATCAAAAGAATTGTATCCCTGAGCCAAATTCTACCTGACTTTAAATGACGGTTCAGGATAAGATTTGTATTGGGTATATGTTGACCAGTATAGAGAGGTAGGTGAAGAAACAGTGTACCTTACACTAATCTAGCATTCTGGACTGTAACTTCTCCTGTATTTTGTGATCTATTGGGCTGTGGCTACTCTTTGTAGTTTGCAATTTAGAGTAATTGCTTTGGAAAATCCAGAGAAAGACTATGTCTTCACTTTAGCATAGCAAAAGTTCTGCCTCAGGCAGTTGAGCAAGTTCAGTGACTCAGCTATATTTCATCTTTGTTCACTAAAAACATTTATTTTTCTAAATTTGGATGAGGGGGTGGAAAGTATGCCTACACAATTTGTGGGTGACACAAAGCTGGGAAGGATTACAAGCACTTTTGAGGACAAAATTAGAATTTAAAATGACCTTGACAAATTAGGGAGCTGGTTTGAAATCAACAGGATGATATTCAGTGAAGGCAAATATAAAATGCTACGCTTTGAAAGAAAAAAATAAATGCACAAGTATAGATGGCAGTAGTGCTGAAATGGATCTGGAGATTAAAGTGAATCACAAATAGACTAGGAGTTGCAAACATGGTGAGTATCATTCTGGAGTGCATTAAGAGGAATATAATATGTAAGAAACAGGAATTATTGTGCTCTACTCAGCAGTAGTGAGGCTTCAGCTGGAGTACAGTATCTAGTTTTGAGTGCCATAGTTAAGGAAAGATGTGGAGAAATTGGAGAGTCTAGCGGAGAGCACAAGAAAGATAAAAAGTTTACAATATCTGATCTATGAGGAAATGTTTGAAAAAATTCTTTGCATGTATAGTCTTGAGAAAGGAAGAATGAGGTGAGACCTGACAACAGTCTTCAAATACAGTAAGGGCTCTTTATAGAAAGGGTAATGGTCAATTGTTCTCCATGTCCACTCAAGGTAGGACAGGCAGTTTTCAACTTCATCTGTAACATAGGAGATTTAAGTTGCATGTTAGTGGGAAAAAAAATCTTATTTTGGGGATGTTTAAGCACTGGAATAGTCTTCCAGTGGAGGCTGTGGAATCCCTGTCATTGGAGATTTTTAAGAATAGGTGAGACCAGGAGTTAAAGTAAGGGGGAACGCACTGGAACGGCATTCCAGGGCCCACAGTTTTTAGGGGGACAGTATTCTGGGGCCCTTAAAATAGAATAATGGGGCAGAATGCAGCCCAGTAATGTTCCAGTGCATTCCCTCTTACAACTCATGCATGGACACTTCCCCTGCTAGCTCCATTCCCAGCCTGCCCCCACGCCATGCACTTTCCACCCACCACAGCTTTGCCGTTGCTGCTCCTGGCGGTGCTGCTGCTGCTGCTTGCCCCACCACTGGGAGAACCTGAAGGGGAAGCATGAGGGGCTGCATTAGTGGGAAGTGATGGTGGATGTGGTGAGCCAGAGACCAGGGGTGGGAATGGAGGGGTCTGGAGCAGCACAAGTTGCTCGAGCAAGGGATGCAGCTGGGGAACTAGGGAGGGATGGTAGGAGTTGGGAGGGCTAGAGAGGAGTGGAGTGGGGCATGGGGACAAGGAGACTAGGTAGGCACTAGTGGGGGCTGGGTAGTGGTAGATTGGGACTATGAAGGGCTGGAGTGGGGACTGAGTGGTGGGCTGGGGAGGGAGGAAGGAGGTTGGGTGACTGGAGTGGGGGTAGGATGGAGGGGGCTGGGGAGGTGTGGAGGGGTTGGGAGACTACAGTCAGATAGAGTAGGGGAATTGGGTGAAGGAGGCTGGGGAGGTGTAGAGGTGGTTGGGGGGCTGAAAGAGGGTGGAGCGAAGACAGGGCTGCTGGGGGTGGGGAGTTAGGAGGGCTGGAATGGGCACTCGGGGGCAGGGATCTTAGCGATTAGGGATGGGGGCTGAGGAGGACATGGGAAAAGAAGGGTCTGATGTGGGCACTAGTGGACAAGGTTGTGGTGATGATGTGGATTTGAGGCTGTGCTTCATTTATGAGGAAAGAGTGTGTGGCTCTCAAAAACGCCTACTGGGCTGAGGCTTGCACATGCATGAAGGGGCCCAGACAATACAGGAAGAGAGCTTGGAGATTAGGAGGGTTCTGGGGCCCGTGAAATTATACTTTAACCACTGGATGAGACAAACATCTGTTTACTTGGTCCAGTCACTGGACTAGGTGATTTCTCAAGGTCCCTTCCAGCCGTACATTTCTGTGATTCTGTGTTATTTGGATTCTGTGGAAGAGAAGGAACTTCCCTGTTTTCTTTTCCCTTCATGAAGAGCACAAGGACACTCAGGACAAATGTGTATATATAAATTATAGAGGAGGGTGTTTTCATGAACCGGGGAAAAAAAATCTAAAAGGTGAAGATATTAATTAAAAATGAAAGGTAACTTTTACATTTTTATAAAAATCTTGTAAATTTCCCTAAATGATTGTAATAACTGTGAAGGAGAAATTTAAATGCCTTTCCACAGCAAGGTCCAGTTGGAAAAGAAAGGCTTAATTATTTCTCTTGCTGCTTTCACATAGGTGTACTAAATCACTGCAAATTGTCAGAGGATTTCTGGAGCCATTCAGCTGTCATAAAATTGTTGAGCTTGATAAGTTTATGCAGGGGATGGTATGAGGGGCAGCCTAGTTTGTCAACTAACTAATCTTTGCCTACGAGTGGTAAATATGCCCCACAGCCTGCGATGTGATGTTTAGATGGAGTGGGATTCTAAGTTACTAAAGATAATTTTTTTCTCAGTGTCTGGCTGGTGAGTTTTGCCCATGTGCTCAGTGTTTCCCTGATTGCTATGAAATGCCTTCCTGATAAGACTGCTGGGTTTTTAGCAACTGACTTGTTTAAAATGCTTCTAATTTCAGGCAATTAAATTATTTGGCAGATGCCTAGTATTTTAGGGCACCTCTGTTACATTTAAGTTATTTCCACTCCTTTGCCGAAAGTGCCTTGAAGTATTGTCACCACAGTCATAATACAAAAGGGCTGTGTGCTATTACATTCCTGCAAAAGCATAGGCACTGCCAAGAAATGGGCATCCTGAGGTGGAAATACTGACCTTTTTAGAGTTCCATAGTGTTAGGAAAAGAAAATCAAAGAGTTAATTCTGAAAAGAAATAGGGTATTTTTATGTTTTTATGTGTTAAAAAACTTGCAACAGAACAAAACAACCCCCCCCCCTTGTGCCATTACACAATCTAGAGAAGTTCTAGATTCAGTTGGAAGTTGCTGTTGGGGGTTCACCATTCTCCTTCAGTGACAGAGCTATAATCTTTGTTAAATAAATCTAGCTTTTCAGAAATGTCAAATCTTTCTTTATTAATCTGTATATCTCCCCCCACCCCCCAGAGCTTCAGAGTGGGTCATATATTCTATTTCTTAAACATTCTGAAACATACAAAAATCAATTTGCTTACCATTATTCTAAGTATTTAAGTGGTTAACTATTTTCATTTTACTTTTTCTAGGTAGTCCATAACACAGCTGTTCCCAATGCACTAGCTGTCGACTGGGTTGGAAAGAATCTCTATTGGTCTGACACAGAAAAAAGGATTATTGAAGTGTCAAAGCTCAATGGCTTATACCCCACTGTTCTTGTTAAGAAGAGGGTGAAGTTTCCTAGAGATCTGTCTTTAGATCCTCGGGCTGGGTATGGAACAATAGTTTAATATAAAATCAGAAACAGATGATGAATTGTCATTAAAGTTCTCCAATATGTTTTACCCCAGTGCAATTCAGCCGTTAATTAGTTTTTCCTTAATAGGTTTTTTTTAATATATATATAATAAAATACACACAATGTGTAAACTTTCTTCATGTATTATAAAAGAGCAATATTCAGGTTGATAAACGCAGGTTATGAAAAAAAGAATTATGCTGTTCTTTTTGTTTCTCATAATACAGCTTGATACAAGGTCATGTCATGTATGATATTTGTGTCATGTTAAATATGAAACATTAAGAATGGTCACATTTTTATTGGAATTATCCACTGCAGTGAGCTACATTGTAGTTAATTTTTTCTGCATTTGCTATTATCCAAATTAACAGTGGGCAGTTCAATGCAACATATCTTCAGAAATCACTCTGAAGATAACTTCTGCATGATCATGTAAGGATGAAAACATTTAATTATATTCCATACTAAAATAGTTTTGCCATTGTTTTAATATGTGCAACATAGTGAATTATTTTATGTAAAAAGTAGCAGTTGACTTGAGTCAGCATTTGGTGGTATTCAAAAATGACATTTCTTTGAGTTCAAAACTGGTTTCCCTATAATTTCAGATCTCATGGAAAATGTACAAACAAAATAAAAGTTCACCCTATAGTTGCAAAGAGAGTCTTCCAAATGTAAATAGATCCAGTGTTTGTTTGCTTGAGTCTACAGAAGAGTCAGATTTAAACAATAGTTCTGAAAAGTAGGAACAGTCCCAGTCATTTAAACCTGAAGCATGCAGATAACAATTTGAATGTTATCATTGATAAGTACCCCATTGCATTTATTTCCATCTGTTAGATTTCTACATGCAGTTTGAATATCACCATTGTTGTTTACTTCCCAACCTAAATACCAAGTGAACCATAATCAAAGGGATAATTGTTATTGATTAATCCGCAGCTAGAAAGTTCTTTTAAGTATACTGTTGTGCAAACCCTTGGATTTTGATTGACTACAGTCCTTAAGAAATCACTGTGCATTTCAGAACTGATATACACCCAAATACATTTGTGGGGGGCAAATTTACCAATTAAAAATCAATAAAGTAAATTATTTTGCTTATAACAAACAGCTTTATTGTCATACCTATCTGTAAAGCAGCAAATCAGTGGTGGCAATAACAAAATAATAACTTCTCATTTTACCCCGCCAATAGCAGAAGAAATTTTTAAATTCTAAATGAGATATTGCGGGGAACCAACAACTTGATGGTGCTTCCCATTTATGAGGTAATAACTGTAACTTCTGGGTTTATTTGGTTTGTTTTTACAGTCATTGCCTCATAAACAGGAAGCACACTCAAGTCTCCCATAAATGTATATATTAGCAATGGCTACAAATGCATCAGTGTTAATTTAGTTGAAAAAGACCTAGAAAGTCTGTCTGGTTGATTCCCTTACTACAAATGCAGCTCTTAAAATGGATGTTTACAGTGTACATCATCATTAACAGGAATATTACTCTTGGCTATTTGATAAAAATAATAGTATGAAGTAACTGAACCCCAATTCAAATAAATAAAATTTATAAGTAGCATTAACTGCTTCATCTGAAATCCCAGAATAGAAAAAGCTTACTTTGTTTCCTTTACAGATGTGAATTAAATATGTAATACTAGCTCTGTTATGGAGCATTAAGATATTTCTGCTTAAGAAGGATAAATAAAGCTCTCATAGTGCTTTAGTGGAAACAAATTAATTATTCTTTCCCTATCTCTATTTCCTAAGGCTCCAATAATCTTTTCAAATGCCCTGAGGGTGGGGGCTGCAAAAGGAGGAACAGCAGTACACTTTTCTCCATGACAGTTATGATATTAGCACTTACCTTTTATATAACGATCCCAAAGAATTTTCCTCTGTCCAAGTCTGCAACATCTGGGTTCAGAATTAGATATGAGCTTTTGCTGGTATTGGGGTGTTGGGTCCAAAAGCTGAGCAGTTTTCATATCAGTCCATCTTCAAACTTACTTGGATATAGTAGTCTGAGCCCTAGGCTACATGGCGGAAATTCAGCGGCAATTGTCCACCAGTTACACAAAGAATGAAAAATTCCTTGTGTAACTAGCAGTGACTTTTAAAGCCGCCGCTACGCATTATGGAAAGGCGACTGCAAGACCCTTGTGATTGGCCTTTCCCTATGCTCCCTGACCCCTAGGACATCTGGAGCTGACTTCCGGGAGAAGTGTAGTGAGTTCATACTCTCTGTGATCCACTCCTGGAAGGGCAAACTGATGGTAGTGAAATTGCCACTGTCACTGTAGACAAACTCTAAGATAATACTGACCCTCCTGGCAGTATTTCATGTTTCTTAATACATCCACACTGTAAACATGTTCAGTCATTTCATGAATGTTTTAGCAGTAGCTGGTATGGAGGCTTAAAAGCAAAATGTATAAGGAAAAGGGAAGCTGAGGGAGTAGTGTTGAGACATTGACCTTTTTTACAAAAGCCCTAATGTTTTGAGGATCACTGATCTCTCTGTCTATTTTGGGGCAGTCCCTTTTCTTTTTCCCCCATGATAGATGCTCCTCACACATCTATAAGAAAAATCTGAGAAAAGTAAGCAAGTTCAAAGTCAGGTTACTGACTCTGGTTCAGGAGTTTTGGCACTTAAGGGCAATTATTTGGTTCAATAATTTCTAATGGGGGATTAGACAGAATAAAAATTGATAACAAAAATAGATCTTTTTTGAGGCATACAAAACCATCACCAAATCACTTGTTCATTTTGTTTTGTTTGTTTTGGTTGGTTGGGTTTTGGTCTTTGTTTCCTCCCTGTCCTGCCAAATTTCAAAGGCATTGAGTTGTTGTTATGTGATTGATATGGAATTAGATGAGCCCAGTTCATCCTTTCAGGTAAAATGCTAAAAAGCATGGTCTATCTATGTAGCAGGGATATTAAAAATGCTACCACCATTTTCATAAGAGAAGATTTTCCACTTCAGTAAATGGCCAGAATTCCTCATGCACCACATACTGTTGTGCAGTATAGTTTCTGTCAGGGTTCTGCTCTCTTCTTTTGTAAGGTACCTGCAGCTGCATTTCAATATCTTTGTAAACATAGATTTTACTTCTGGACCTTTTAATTGAAAGCACCTATGCAAACATACCCTCTGCTGTATTTCTAAGACTTAAACAGGGACAGAAACATTTTGAGAGTAATTCCAAACACATAGAGTTGATTAGATGGGGAGGGGGACAGAAACAAGAAAAAAGACAATGTTGAATCATTTCCCCCAATTTTTCCTGCTGAAAATTAGACACATTCTATTAAGTTTTGTGGTTGATTTAAAAAAATGAGACAATTTTTTTGAAAATCCAATGAAATATTTTTTCCATAAAGTGAAATGTGAAAAATGTCACCCAGCTCTACCCCAACAAAGCTCTCTCCTCAGTTATTCCAGAGCAAACCTAGATACAACTGAGGAGAGGAATAAGGCAAATAATATTTCCTCAAAGTGCACACAAAATTGTCTTCCCAGTATCCTGGGATTTTCCAGGGGACAGCCTGCCCTCATGCACAGGTTAAAGAAACCTGAGAGCTGCTTTCTCATGCACTAACTTGTAAAGATCACCTAAGTGACTTTCAGCCAGAGAGGATCACAGGTGCATAGGGCACTTCTGTTGTTACCCCCAGAATACCTCTTCCTCAGGGCTGTAGCAAAATCAGACACAAAAGCCCCCCCCACCCCGGTAGATTTTTTCAGTCTACTAGTAGAACAGTAGTGTTTGGTTTATTTTTCCCCCCAGTGACATTCACACAAATTAACCTCAGGCTCTAAGCATCTAGCTGTGTTGTTCTTCGTCTCAAACATCATTACCCATATTGAATATATGGCAGTCCAAATACTGTCAGTTGAAACTATGAGCCATCATTGTGTACAAATTTTAATCTCAGTAATTTGTTTGTTTTTAAAATCTGCTCTGAATTAAAACAGTGGAAATCAGGAATAACTCCATTGGCTTCAGTGAAGTTATGCTGGATTTAATTTCTGGTGCTAAAGAAAGCAGAATTTGCCCTTTTCCTTTCAAATGTGGGTTTTCCTCAGTAACATTTCTTTAATCCCGCTAACATTTTGTGGGAATACATAGAGGCAACTGAGGCTGTAATGTGGCCTAGAGCATCTTAACAATGATGGATGAGGAACAAATTTTGTGAAAATCCAATGAAATATTACTTTTTTTTTCCCCATAAAGTGAAATGTGAAAAATGTCACCCAGCTCTACTCAGAGAGAGCTCTCTCCTCAATTATTCCAGATCAAACCCAGACATGATTGAGGAGGGAAATAAGGCAGAGAATACTTCCTTGGGATGCACACAAAATTGTCTTCCCTGGAATGACTTATGACCCAGTGATGACTCATGAGAAGGATGTAAGTCATCCTGTTAATATTTGCAAAAAGAAGTTTAAATGATTTAGCGTGTAAGAGCTTGATAACATGGTGGGGTAATGCATCTTACAAGGGTGTAATTTCTAAAGTGTAAAAGTGTTGCCCATTAAGTTCTTTTCAGACCCTGTTGCTGTGCACTAAAGGTTCCCTAAAATGCATTAAATTATGCCCACTAGTGAAATGTCAGTGTTTATGGTGAACTTTAGAAATTGCATTCCCCTGTTGTAGATTCCTGCTCTGTGTAGACAAGCCATTCGTCTCATTATTGATATGTCTACACTTCAGTCAGATGGTGAGATTATCTGCGTGAGGAAATATGCTCACTTTGGCTCTCGCTGAACTAGCATGACAGGCTATGTCCACACGTAGGGCCTTGTTTCGAAATACATTATTTCAAAACATGTCGTTTTGAAATAAAGCCCTTATTTCGAAACGATTTAATTTGAAATAACCACAAAAACCAATCGAAATAACGAAAAGTGGGAATCGAAATAGCATGTCCACATAGTGGAATTGCTATTTCGAGTTAAGAGAAGGGCACACCGGGAGGTGTGGCAACATGGCCCCTTGCGAGTCATGTTGCCACCAGTGGGGGGTGGGGGAGAGGCCTTGTAAGGAGCCTGGGGGTGCCCCAAGCTGCTTGCCCTCTGGGCAAGCGGCTTGGGGAACCGTGGCACCTCCAGGTTCCGCTGGCCAGGTCAGGGGGGGGCTGCAGCCCCGGTGGGGTGAGCTGCTGCCCGGCGGCTCACCCTGCAGCCCAGTTTGGGGGGCTGCAACCCCAGCAGGGTGGCTGCTCCCCGGGCGGCTCACCCCGCTGCAGGGGCTGCCCCCAAGCCAGGGGCACCCAGCTCTTCCCCCCCCCGCTTCAGGGGCGGGGGGAGGCCCCTCCCTGGGGGCCCTGCTTCTGTCCCAGGGGCCCGGGGAATCCCCGGGGCAGGGCTTCTCCTGGCCTTGGCAGCGGGGGGGAAGAGCCAGGCGCCCCCGGACCCCGCCACCTGGCTTGCAGGCAGCCCCAGTGGTGGGGTGAGCCCAGGCAGCGGCCGCCCTGCGGGGGCTGCAGCCCCCCTAACCAGGCTGCGGGGTGAGCTGCAGAGACAGCGGCCACTCTGTGGGGGCTGCAGCCCCCTTAGCCGGGCAGCGGGGCCGACAGCTCCCCCCCCAAGCCTGGGCGGGGACAGAGCCCAAGGGGTGCCCCAGCCGGTTTTCCCCCATTTCCCCTTGCTGGGGGCAGGGGGTTGAAGGGGCTAAGGCACCCAACCCTCCCTGCTTCCAGCAACGGGATGTGGCGGGGGAAGCCGGCTAGTGCACCCGCTGCCCCCCTGCACTCCACTCAGCACCCTGGCCAGGCTGCTGGGGGGGGACACCTTTGTCCCAGGGCGCATAGCACCCTGGGAGGAAGGTCATTGTTATTTCAAAACAATCATTGTTTTGAAATAACATGTCCAAACGGTGTTATTTCAAAACAGCTGGTTTCAAAATAGTCCTTTTGAAACCAAAGTGGTTTAAGCAGTTTCGAAAGGAGGACTCTTTTTTTGAAACGAGGGGCTCCCTCATTTCAAAACAAGAAAATGTCGTGTGGACATAGGGGCTTTTATTTTGAAACAACCAGTGTTGTTTCGAAGTAAAAGCCTCGTGTGGACATACCTATAAAGTCTACCTGCAGCAGGGTGAGCGGGGCTTGACACTTGTGTTTTTGCATCTGCATTCTGTTTTTAGAGCACTAGGGTGTGAGCATTTCTGGTTGTTTCTCCTCATGCTGCGAATTGTTCCCCCACTCCTGCCATGTGAAGCATAGCTATATCCTTAGACTCCAGAGGGCTCGATTCATAAAGAAACTCAGGCTTTCTCTTTGTCCCAGTGATTCTTTTGTTATCCACAGTCAAATGGGTTCATTATGGAGACAGAGAAAGACAGCAAGCAAGAGAATGAATGTATAGCCTTTTGGTTATAGTTCTCACCTGGGTCACAGAAGATCGATCCACTTTCCCTAATCCAATGATTTTTTAAAATTACAGTGAAACAGCTTTCACAGGAGACACCTTGTAAATCCCACAGTATCCTTTTCTCTGTAGGAAAGTTATTAGGGACATTATCTCTCTTCTTCCCTCCACAGTTGCTGTTTACTGTAGGTTTCTTTTATAAGCATCCAGTCCAGTAAATGAGATCAAAATACTCCTAGCAGATCAGGCCCTGTTCATGGTAACTGCAGAGAAACAATTGTTTGTGAAAAACAGAGAATAAGAAGAATACTTCAGTATTACAGCACAGCTTGTCTAACTTCCAACTAGAGAATCCTGTTCTTTCCTGTTTTTCCTTCACATCACAATTAAAAATTCAAGAATAGTTTTTTTCATACATGGTAACAAGCTTATATATGTTTGTAACTCATTTTCTCTTGTCATTGGCTATGTCTACACTATAGGGCTCACGTAAGTTGCCTTAACAAGGTCTACTTAAAGTCAACTTTATTGTCAACTTAGTGAGGCCCAATTTGTTTAAGTAGACTTTATAAATTCAACTTAAAAATCTCTACTACACCAAATTAACTTTAATAAGTCAACTTTAATGGGCACATTGCATTAAGTCAACTTCATAAAGTCGAACTAACCTTTAAGGTTGACTTAAGGGCGGGAGTTATTAAATTGACTTAAGCAAGTGCTAAAGTTGACTTTAATGAATGCCAAATGTGGCCCAAGAGTTGCTTAAATTGACTTAAGCTGATAGTGTAGACATAGCCAATTAGTGCTAAGGTATTCCCCTGATTTCCTAGCAGGACATATTTCCATAAGTTACGTGTCACCGCCTACAACATGCTTACTTCCCAGTGGTCGTGGGGACATGATACCTGAGCCAATTTGTCACCTATGAAAGAGCTTACTCATACCACATTAATATGTGTATACTGATACTAAAGGTGCACCACAGAAACTAAAATAATCAGGTTTCACTTCTTTCCCTCAAATCATTCTTAGATAGTGACCCATTGGTTTATCTACATGTAATGGTCAGCTATTTACAGTATTGTCTACAGAAGAGAAGTGATAGCTACATATGACATGAGGTCAAAATAAGTAAACAATATAAGAAATCTCTCTACTCTTTCAGGGTCCACAGTCCTATAGCTACCTTTTCTCTCACTTTTTCTTTTGGTCAAAACTCATGGACGAGAAAAATATTAGTACACCAACAAAACATCCCCTTAAAAATATTTGTAATGTAACACATACTACACATTATGTCTGAGTATTCACACATGGGGTGGGGTGGGGGGACAAAATCCCCACCAAGTGTGATGTTTCCTCATTTTTAGCTAATTAAGAAAGAGATTTCTCTATCAGTACTCTCTCCACTTTTAATCTTGGCTGGTGTAGTATCCTTGGTATGTTCTGAAATTTGTCTAGCATGAAAGGATGTCATTTTCATAACAGTGTTGTGATAAGTGCAATTCAGTTGCATAAAATATATAAAAAATGGCTTTGCAATACAGTATGATGATAGTTTACCTACCTGAATTTCTTTTGATGATAATATTATTGAAGGACTTGAGACTAGCTGAGTAAAATGATGATGATGCTTCCACATTTAAGGGTGGCAATAAATCAATCTAGGCATATTTCTTCATAGCCTATTATGAGTTTTTTCCTTTCATGGTTTAATTACAGATGCAAAACTATATCAATAGCTCTAACACAGTGACCCATACACTTAAATACTGTACTCCAAGCTATTAAGTATTAGAAAATCCCCACCAAAGAGTTTACTAGATTATGGAATTACTATGAAATATTTCCTGAATAGTGTTTAAAACCAATCAAATAGATTATTAAAACATTAGCTGGTATATGCCTTTAGTACCATTGCACCTATGAATAAAATAGTTATTGATTTTGTTTTCCTAGATATTTGTACTGGATTGATTGCTGTGAGTATCCTCACATTGGCCGTGTTGGTATGGATGGCACCAATCAAATGGTTGTCATAGAAACACAGATCTCTAGACCTATGGCTCTTACAATAGATTATGTCAACAGTAGACTCTACTGGGCTGATGAAAATCATATTGAGTTTGCTGATATGGATGGATTTCATAGACATAAAGGTTGGTCAAACACTTATAAACATTCAATTTTTGACATTTATTTTTAATTAAAGATGTTCTATATTAATTGTGAAAAAAACTTCAGTGTTCTAAATGTGAAGGATATTGTGCATTTGCAAGATACCAAAGATATAGTGTTTGTGTGTGTGTGCACGCACGCGCAAATTCAGAATGAGAATTTGTTTGCATCATTAAGCAAAATGCTGAAGGATACTTCCTGGAAAGAGAGAATATTCTTCCCATCCACCTTATTTTAACCATCTTCAGATGAGAGCAAAGAGGTAGATTTCTAATACTGAATTTCTTCATTATTTACTTTGTTTATGATAGCACATGTACTGTGCTAGATTCTTCTTCACAAACACTGAATTGGTTGTAGATATTAGCTGCCAACACAAATCCTGCAGGGCAAAATACCTACTCCTGCCAATCTTTTCTAGTCCCTTAGTGACTCATAAATGCCTCTTTGGCATTTTTAATACATGCAAATGTGCAGCAATTCATATCTGCAAAAAGGTCTTTTATTAAAAGTAAGCAAAAATTCCAAAAAGGGAATGAGTTTTCTGAATAGTCCAAATATATTATTCAATAGTGAGGCTTTTTTTCTTCATTGAGCTAAGCAGCATTTTTAATGTTCCATTTATTAGTACAGAAATGATATCCTTAAAGCTGCTATTGTCACATAGAGTTTTCCGCCTTCTACTATACATGATTGCAGAGTCTCTAGGAAGATTATTAAGGAGACACAATATAGTATTTTATTGTTAAGAGTAACATTTAGTTTCTGTAGTAAAGCTTGTTTTTACCCAGTCCTTACTCTAGAATCTTCAGACAAGAAATACTAGCCTCAAAGGTGACAGGTTAGCTCTAGAGCTTAGTGTGAGAGATTGAATATGTATATTAAAAATCATATTTAATAACCAAGCAAGTTGACGGGGTGAAAATAAGCTTTAACAAAACTCCACACACCCAGGTAAAACTGCTTTACTCAGTGAAGTTCCAAAGGGGCACCTGTGTTAGTCTAGTGAAACAAAAAAAAGTAAGGAGTCTTGTGGCACTTAAAGACTAACAGATCTGTTTATCGCATGAGCTTTTGTGGGAGAATATCCCACTTTGTCAGATGCTTTGAAGAGGGAGAACTTACAGAATTGGATGAAAATAAATGTAGGGGAGTGTAAGACATGGGATCAGGTTATACTGCAACAGCAAATCAGAGCATTTGTAAGGATTCAGACTCCAGGAAACAGCACACAGAGGGAGGGTGAAGTCAAATTACCTGTTATAATGTGAAAAGAATCCATAGTCACGATTCAGCCCTGCTTTCACATAATCTAATTGGCAAATTATTTGAATTTTGGCTGTTTCTCTTTGAAGTCTTGATGTCCCATTGATTTTCTTTGATGACCATCAGTGGTCAATGGGACATCAAGACTTCAAAGAGAAACAGCTGAAATTCAAATAATATGCAGGTTAGATTGTATGAAAGCAGGGCTGAATTTTGACTATGGATTCTTTTCACATTATAACAGGTAATTTGACTTCACCCTCCCTTTGAGTGCTGTTTCCTAGAGTTTGAATCCTTAAAAATGCTCTGATTTGCTGTTGCAGTATGACCTGATCCCATGTCTTACACTCCCCTGCATTTACTTTCATCCAATTCTGTAAGTTCTCCCTCTTCAGAGTGTCTGACGAAGTGTGATATTTTCCCACGAAAGCTCATGCGATAAATAAATCTGTTAGGGTGTATTCACACAGCACTTTTGTTTCGAAACAACGAGGTTGTTTCGAAACAAAAAAAAAACATGTTCACACAATGCACAGTTGTTTCGAAACAAGGGGAAGCCCTTGTTTCAAAACAACTGTGTTGTTTTGAAACAACTTAAACCTGGTTTCTGGGTGAAACAACGTTGTTTCACAACCGTTGTTTCCAAACAATGCAGTATAAACATGGTGTTTTGGAACAAAGTGTTCCAAAACAACATTGGACCCTCAGCACCCTGGCCGGGAACCCTTAGGACCCTGGCCAGGATGCTGAGGGCTGTCCCTCGGCCCCTGGTGGTGGGTGCCGAAACACTATGTTGATACTGCATTGTTTGGAAACAACGGTTGTGAAACAACGTTGTTTCACCCAGAAACCAGGTTTGGGTTTTTTGGCACCGGCCAGACCCCGCCAGAGATGCCCCCCGACACTGCTGGGCTCAGCCCCGCGCCCCCGACCTGCCAGTGGTGTCCGGGGAGCAGCCCGGGCTGCGGGTTCAGCCCCGTGCCCCTGACCCACCGGCGGTGTCGGGGGGCCAGCTCTCGCGGGGGGCTGAGCCACCCCGCAGCGGCTCACCCCCTGCTGGTGCCTGCAGCCCCCTTTCTGGGGCTGCAGGGTGAGCCAGCAGCAGCTCACCCCCAGGGGGCTGTGGCCCCCTGCAGCACATAACAAAATAGCATGTTCACACTGTGAACCTGCTATTTCATTTCCTGCTTTTTTCCCTATTTTGAAATGACTTTTTGCTAATTCGAATTAAGTCATTTCGAAATAAGGCGTTATTTCAAAACAAGTTGTTTCGACACAACTTGTTTCGAAATAACCATCTGTGTGTGAATACAGCCTCAGTCTTTAAGTGCCACAACACTCCTTGCTTTTTTCCCCTCAATGAGTAATGGATATGGCCTATTTCTCTACTTGTTTGGCAGAGCTCAGTGTTGCTGAAAAACATTCCTTTGGATAGGTGGTTATGCACTTGAGAAGCACTTGTCCTCTATTGGCCATGTGCCAGGCCTTGCCTAGACAAAGTCTTAGAGAATGCAGTAAGTGTTAAACTCCATTGTATGTATAGATAAGTAGAGAAACCTAGAAGATGGGAGATTTTTCCTGGGAATGACTACTGTAGATGATGGGAGATGTGTTCCGAAAGTCCATAACCAAACTAAGGAATAGAGAGGAGGGAAAACTTAGAAGATTGTAAAGGAAGGGCTCATTTATTTCCCTTTGGGATAGTGTAGAGGTTAGAATTGTAACACTAGGATTAGAGCATAAGATCACTTTTTTTGGAATATGCAAACATTTCTTTCTTTTTTGTAATTCAATCTGAGATTGCCTAGTCTCGTTTTGTTCATGTAAAATCCAGGTATGTTAAGCAGACCATTTCTTTTTCTTTTTTAACCATATTTTCTGTTTCTAAATCTGTGGTTGTGTGTATGGAAAGTTCACTCAAAAGAGAAAATCCAACATCTATTCTTGAAAGAGGCACAGGAGGAAAAAGAGGTTTTGGAAGCTAAATCCCCATTTTTTATCTTGGATAATAAAGCCTAGGCAAAACGAGCTGATGCTCCATGACGTATGTTACTGAAGTCTGAGGAGGGAGATGCCAGTAGAACCAAGAGATAAGAGTTGGCAGTGAGTAGAATATTACTAACAAAATTAAAGAAAATAGATTTTTGTGTTCAAAGGAACACATCCTTTTAAAGGTTGTCATAATTCAATTTTTTTTTTGCCACTTTGCAGTGAAAATGATAAGAAAGCGAGAGAAAAAAGCTAGGAAATGAGATCAAGCCTAGATGATCAAAGAATAGTTCATTAAACTCTTATTTTGAAAGGTTTTTTTAACAGTTTAAGTAAAATTGACAAGATAGCATATCATCTCTTACAGGCTTAAAATGGGGATATAGATGACTGCTGGAGACCTTTGTTTTCATTTAAAAATGCATAAGTCTGTAACATAATGGAGTTAGTAGTCCTTCATGGAGATTGGCCTCAAAATGTAAATAAATCATATGGAGTACCTGTCAGTGGAAAATTTAATATTTCTGACATAATTCAGATTAATCATACTTGATGTTCATGAAATAGGACATATTTAACAAGAGATGTTCACAATGTATGTGAGATTCTGTCTTGAGAAAGAAAATAATTGAGAAGGGGAATGCCCCCTGATCTGCTGCCTATCCAGTCCATGCCATTGTGCTCCCCTTCTACTTCTGGCAGATCTTTTTAAAGAACACTCTCTTTAAACACTTCACACTTCTAAAATGTGTTGGAGTTGTAAATGAGAAAGACTGAGCTTGGGAATTGCGTTGGCACAGACAGAGTATCGGATGCAGAGTCTGGGGCTGCGAGTAGATGGAGCAGGGGAATGTGAGCAGAACGTGACAAGGCCAATAAAAAAGGGGAATATGGGACTAGAATTCTTCTTCCTTCCAGCAGATTTTCAGTTCTCACAACCCTATACAGCTCTGGGTAGTAGTGATACTGGGTCTAGCTCTGCCGATTCCTCCCTGAAAAAATGCACCTCCTGGTTCCTGTCCTCAGATGTCCCCAACTGGCTGTTTTCCCCTCCCAGGTTTAGGGCAGGTTCTCCACTGCTTTGTTCTGTGAAGGCCTTCTTGCTCTAGCCCTTCTGTTCGGAGCTCCAGATAAAGCACACCCCTGTCGGTCTCCCTCTCTCCCAGCTCTTTCTCCTTCTAGAACAGCACTTCCCCCCTGAGGGCAAATATTTAAAGGGACCATGATCTCTAAACCCCAAAATGGTTAGTTACATTTAGCAGAAAGTTTAATTCAGTAAATGCTAATAGAATTGCTAACGCCAAGGCAAAGGCAAGACAGAAAAATAGGGTGATGGGGGTGGGGCATTCCCTCACACGCAGAAAGAATTCCCTGGTCTGGAATCTGACTAGTTGATTAATGATGCCCACGGAGGTCACAGAAGCAGGTGAAACCATTTTGTACTGTCATTGTTCTTCCTATGTAAACCTTTGACATGCTTGCTCAGCACAGTGTATGGGCTCTCAGCAGCTTTTTTCACTGCTGACCATTGGGTTTTCACAGAATATCTCCTTTTACATTTTCACCTCTTCAACCATTTCTACACTTTTCCTCTTTCTCTGGTGGCAATTCAGAAATGGACTTGGGCTCCAAGGCAAACCTAACTTAGACATAATGGGTCCTACAAGCAGTCCTCTCCTTGTTGACCTGGTGGAAAAGACCCAATTCATGCTTGCAACAGAGTACCATTTTCTCTGCTTCTACCCCTGAAGGTACTGATGATGGATGTGTGAACGTTCAGAAGGAAACTAACTTGAACCACCTTCACACACAAGGCCTCTTGTCCACCTAGGAAGCTTGTCACCATATAAATGCCCAGGAGCTCAGAACTCCATGACTAGCATAGATGGCATTTCTACCCTTTCTTTCTAGGATTAGTACATTTATTATTAGATTTCACAAATGGCTCTGTATCTGTCAAGCATACCAGATTTCCTCATAGATCAACCTGGCAAGCAATTCTCAGACAACCATGAGTTGAGTTGACTGTGAAAGGATCAGTCCTGCAGACCATCTTTTGTGAGTAAGGGGATCAAAAATAGGTCTATTTGCAGCAGACTAGAATAAAAAGTGACCTTTGTTCTTCTCTATAGCAGTGGGTCTCAACTACTGTCTCTGAACACATTAGTATGTGGCCACACAGTGGTTAGTGAGTTGCAGAGAGCGGGAGAGATGGCTGGATTTGGCCTGGAGGGAGTGAGCTAAGTGTGTCCTGTAGAGTTGTAATATCCTGCCAAATTTGTTGGGAGTCACGACCCACAAAAGGTTGAAAACCACTGTTCTATAGGACAGTTAACATGCCACATTTTCCATTTCTTGCATCTGATGAAGTGGGATTACACCTACAACAGCTTATGTGATAAATAAATGTGTTAGTCTTTAAAAGCAGTACAGAACTCATTCCTTGTTTTGGTTTTGCTGGAATAAACTAACATGGCTACCCTTCTGGAACTTGTCTTTTAACATCTAGCAGAATAAAGTGCATTATCAGCCTGCCTCAGATCTTGCATATTATACACCACAAATTATTGTCAGCAGACAGACTTTGGAGACAACTGAGCATTTCTGCTATCTAGCTATCAGCCAACTCTCTCAAAATGCAAAAATTCACAGTGAGATTCAGCATCAGATCCAGTATGCAAATACTTCCTATGAAAATTGCTCCAACATGTTTTCATGGACAACGACCTATGGAAGGACATCAAAATCCAGGTCAATTAGACAGTTGTCATCCCTTTCCTCTTTTATAGAAGCTAAGCCTGGGTGACCTACCAATAACATCTTAAGTGTTTGGACAGGTATCATAAATGTTATCTCTGGAAAATCCTTTGCATCAGGTTGGAGGAGCAGCACACCAATACCAGCATCCTCACTGAAGTCGACATCACCAGCATTGATAGAGTGATCCTTATGCACCAAATACACTGGGCAGGATATTATGTGCAGATGCCAGCTTTTCACCTCCAAAAACAAATTCAGTAATCTCAGTGTACCTATGTTGGTGAGAGGAAATGCTACAAAGATATACTTAAAAAACAAAAATCATAAGCTGGGACGAGCAAGCTTCCAAACAACTTCAGTGGAGCCATATCCTCTATCAAGCAGTGGCCATTTCAAGGAGAAGCACATTGCCTTCAAAGCTGAAAAGAGAGAGGGAGAGAGAAAGAAGGCGGGAAAATAACTTTCTCCCAACAGGCAGCTGGCTCTCTAGGAAATGTCTGCTCAAATTGTGGGAGGATCTGTGGTTCCAGAATTGGACTGCTGAGTCATCTCAGGACTCGTATGTAAATCTGTGGTGGAGAATGTGTTTAGAAATGATTCAGGGTGGCATAATGAATATGAATGTTGTCTATAATACCTCTATCCTGTTGGTTGCAAAAGTGTAGTGAATGAGGCAGAAGATTACAGGGAAGGAAGGATAGTCTGATTGTTAAGTGAGTTGAATGCCATCATGGAGAAGGGGGTTTATCACGGTCTCTGCCATGGAGTTCTTTGGGGTGTTGGACAAATCATTTTGTGATGGGGCCCTTGCTCACCACCATAACACCTCCAAGTGCCCATCCCATGGAATTACTTTGGTTGCCAGTGCACCTTCTCCAGTAATGTGTAACCTGTCCTTCCTCTCTTCCTTGACCTGCATCTCCCTGCATGTCAGCATCTGCTTTGTGGCACAGCCCACCAGCTGTGGCTCAGTCCCTAGTCCTCCCCATTGGTTGTCGTGGGGCTTCAGTAATCCTTAGCCACTTGTATCAGTGCCTCAGCAGTCCAGCATTGGGTTCTTACTTCATTGCCCAGCTGCTCCCTGTCTGGAATCAGCCCTGCTTTCTCTAGCTTGCCCTTACTCCACAGTCCAGAAGCTGCTTCTGCCCTGGAACCAGCCTTGCAGTCCACCCCAATCCTTGCTTCAGAACTGAGAGTTGCTCTTTCCCTGGAACTTGTCACTGCATTTTCCCACAGAACTGGCTTGCCTCACCCTGCAGATCAGCCAGCTTTCTTCCTAGGACGGCCGAAGGGCGAACTGACCTCTCCCTGCTACTGGTACTCCTGATATAGCCATGCCTGGTTATGATTGGCAGGTTCCCTTTTGTCCTTCTAATTGGCTTCTATGGCCACAGCCTCTCCAGGGCACCATTAATCCCTTTTTTGCTGAGGTAGGCTACCTGCCCCACTGCACACTTAACCATAATGTTCATAGGTGGTGCTTCTGAGTTTTTGGGTGTTTAAGATGAAATGCCTGGTGCCAGATTTGCAGAAATGCTGAACTTTGAACATATAAAATGCTATAAAAAAGGCAGTTCAAGCCCAATGAAATATTTGAAGTTGTGTGTCAAAATTCAGTGATTTTTTTTTTGACAATTTTGGCCTTAATCTTTCTGTGTTTAGTTCCCCATTGTAAAATGGGGATAATAATACCATGTAATGTCTTACAGGTTTTGTGAAGACAAATTCATTAATGTTGTTTAGAAAACTGGACTGAATGAACAAAAGGAGTTAGATACCTAAGTCCTTGTTTTATTAACTTATTTCAAATTTTGGAGACCACAGAAGAGGGCCAAAGGCCTATCATTAATCTTTTCTTTTTAGTGAGATGTTTAAATGGTGTTTGTGTTTTATAATGCTTGAGGAGAGGCCTCATACTAAGGGAGGAGGATGAAAAGAAATACTAAATAAGCCATTTATTGAATGAGAGAGGGTTCTATGTAAAAGTAGAAAGATAGAAATACAGTTATGGAAAGTGCCTCAAAATGTCATCAAGCTCACCCTCCAATGCCCAAAACTGAGGCAGGATGAAATATACCTAAACACTCCTGATAATTAGACTAAACTGTATTTTAAAACCTCCAGTGACAGGGACTTCACAACCTCCCTAATGGTTAGAAAGACTTTAATAATAGAGACCCTAAATCTCCTTATGTGTATAATTTGTCTGTATGGAATTATGTAATTAAAAACTCTATCATAATGCATACACAGACAAAGTCTGGATAAATGTATATATTCTAGCATTCCCTAACATTTGAGAACTTGACTTGGGCACCTTAGTGTTATGTTGACATAGTTTCTTGTAATTTTATATTTAAATACTCTTACACTTTCCATTCAATTTAAACTAATTGAATAGCATAGACTATTTTTAATGTTATGTTGTAATTATCACTAAGTTATTATTAAGTGCTATATCTGTTATCATGGGTCTAGGTTAATGGTGTAGGTCACTCTTAATGGGATTAGTTCCAAAGGGGTAGCAGTAGTTCAGCAAAACAAACAAGGAGTCCTGCGGCTCTTTTAAAGACTAACACATTTATTTATCGCAAGAGCTTTCATGGGAGAAAATCCCACTTGTCTGACAAAGTTGGATTTTCCTCACAAAAGCTAATGCAATACATATTTTTTTAGTCTTTAAAAGTGCCACAGAACTCCCTGATTGTTTTAATGAGACTAATGTGGTGTAGCAAACTAAACTAGCCATTACTCTTTCTCACCAGCTAATTTGCATGATGCAATCTCATTAGTTTAAAAATGAGTCACTGTCATAACTGTATAAATGTGGTAAGTGTTCAAACTGGTACACTACATGACCTGTACCAGTCACTACTCTCAAAGGTTACATAGCTGTATTCTAACTATTTAAGGGCCAGAATCACCTTATACTCCAATTGGTTTCTGTGAATCTAGGCTACTGTGTTCTTTCAGTGGTGCAATACTTGACCTTGGCCTTTTTTTTTTTTTGGTGGGGGGGATGATATGGCCTATCTTCAGCTCATAAAAGATATCACAGGTTATTATTCTTCTTTTTAGTGTTCATAAATAACTTATTAATAATTCAAAAGCAAAAAAAGATTTTTTTTTTACAAATGATAATATAAACTAAGGTTGAAAGTATGTAGCATAAGTGTAAACACCATGTTTATTTTTATATTTATATTTATGAGTATGGCATTTCAATGTTTGTTGTCTTAGATTCGATTTAAAGTACTTTTTAAAGATATACTCATTTTTCATATCTTCCCTTTATGGTGTTTTAGGTTAGTTTAGATACATTAGATGCCTTGACTGCAATTCTTTAAATTAGCATGTCTAGGATTCTTTAAAAATTTCTTCGTATTTCTGAATTTCTTGATATACAGAGCCTGTTTTTGGAAAAAAATTACTTTTTTTCCCTCTCTTTTTCTCTTTTTTTTTTTAAATTACTGAAATGCAATTCAAGATTTTAATCTCATTTCAACAAAGCCTTTTTTTTTCCCCTGGGAGTATATATTACTGTATAGTTCCAATACCTAAAATCTCAGTTCCAAAACAGGAGTGTGTTTAAAGCATTAACATATATTAAAAAGAAACGTTTTAATTGCAACCCATTTCAAGTTTCAAGTTAAATTCCAAAATACTAATTTCAATTTTCAATATTAGTTAATATATGCAAACATATTTATTTTAAATATTTACATACATGCATATTTACATTTATGTAATATATATAGATATTTATATTTACACGTTTATATACATGTTTCAGTCTTCAATATTAGTTCATACACACACACATATTTATTTCAGAGGAGTAGCTGTCTTAGTCTGTTTTCAGCAAAAATGACGAGGAGTTTTGTGGCACCTCAGAAACTAACAAAATAATTGGAGTTGGGGAACATAAGCTTTCCTGGGTTGGAACCTCCTTTGTCTGATGAAAACTTGCCTAACAATCTGAAGCTTTCATTTCATACATCTGACAAAGTGGGTTCCAGCCACAAAAGCTTATGGCTCCCTTCTTCCAATTTTTTTCTGTGTTAGTCAGTAAGGTGCCCCAGGACTCCTTGTCATCTTTATATATTTGTGAATCAAAGTTTCAATTATTTGGATTAAACAATTTGTTATGATTATTAAGCAGGGTTTTGGAAATTATTTTTGTTTAAGATATGTTTTAATTTAATAAAAGTAATATTTATTAATCTATAAAACATTTGACACTGAAAGTTTCTATCCATACAAAATAATAATTAAAATTTAATTGGGTTACATCAATATTTTTTCTCTTTTCACTGTTACAGTCTAGCCTTTCTCCAGTGTGCTTTGCAGCCATATTTTTGGCTCATAGACATAAATGAATAAAAATACCTGTACAAATAATTTACATTTCACTTCATTGAAATGATATATGGTAATATTGAAGTTTGAAATGAGTGTTTTGGAAGATGAATCCTCAAAAGGGTGTTTTATAAAATGTTTTTTTCTGCTCCAGGAATATACAGAAAGTCAGTATGTAAGTTGCAGAAAGGAATATGCCATGTAAGTTGCAACTAACTGAATTCTCAGATTTTTTGTCATCAGTTTAAACTTTTTTTTTTGTAATATAACCATAAATTGCACATTAACCTAATATAGCAACATACTGCTGTTTAAAAAAAAAATAATTCTCAAGCTACTCTTAGGAGCATATGGATTTAAAATTCTACTAACAACTTTAACAGCCTTTCTTAATATTTAAATTCCAGACTGTAATTAATTAGGACCAGACTCTGCATGTTTCTGTTATGGATATATATTGACAAGAAAGGGCTCCAGGAGTCTTTCCCTCTTCTCTTCTTCTGTAGCCCCATAAGGGTTTGGCAGAATTGTACTCCTTTCATTTATGGGATGACAGAGACTGTCTCTGTTTCATCAGGGGTAAATAGCACTCCAAAGGGGACTTAAAAAAGTTCAGTGCCAGCTCATTGTAAAGGACCAACATACGTGGCAAAAGAGATTTCATTCCGTAAGACAGGAAATAGAAAAATGCACTGTGTGCGCGCACTGGATGTTCTTAGTCCTTGGGTTCGTAACCTCCACATTTCACCTTCCTCTGGGCTATACTTACATCTTAATAGTTACCCAAGAGTTACGTATTTTACAGGATCAGCTGTCACTAGTACTGTCATAGTTAAGGGATTTTCAGTTCTCCCACTATGTGGAATTGTCTTGGCCTTCAGAACAGAATGAGGTGGAACTTTTTTATATGACCTTGCCTACAAGTGTGCTTTGTTTTTATCTGAAACAATCCTGATTAAATTCTATAAGATATAATACTATTAAATTATATAAAATAGACACCAAAATGGTACATGGTTTTAGATAGCTTTTGCACTCATATAAATCCTCAAATAGATTTCTTTAAGCTATGGAATGAAAAGCTTGCAAGTTTTTATTACATAATATATAGTTAAACAGTAAATATTCAAAAGACTGGGTTCTTAATAGAGAGGAGGTGGTGAAAACTTCACCTTACCATTATTTTTTATAATATCTCTAGGGGGTCATACATGCTACATGTATGGATTACAGTATGTACCTTTTACATGTTGAAAAAAATTGATAAACAATTGTGAGTAAAGGTCATCAGTCTGTCTGTAAAGAATCCAAAGCTATATATGTATATTCATACTTTGACCCTGCTACTGAACAAATGCAGAGCCTTTCTGTCCAACCCTGTATATTCCTTCTCCCTCTTCAGGCTCACATGACCTCTTCCCTGTAGGTTCATGAAAACCTACTTTCTTTCTCTCTTCCAGCTACAGTTGGTTTTTCCTTCCTCTTCAGTCATTTAGTTACCCTTTAGTTTCTTTCCCAGCTTGTGCAGCCCTTCTAACTGCATGCTCCAATTTGCCCATATATCCTTTCTTTCTTTCTTCTTCCCTTATTTCTCTTTTGTTTTTCCTCCACACCAGCGCACTCATTTTGCTTTACGTATCTTGCTTCCACTAATATTTCTAGTTTCTTGTGGAATCTGGTGCACATTGCACTCCCTCACATTGTGTGTGACTATAACGTTTAAATATAGCTTCAGGACCCACTGGATGATTGTGTAGCTCTGGAAGGAGAGAATGATATCCTATGAGAAGAGGGGAATTGCATGGGCCTAGCTGGCAGAGAGGGAATCTAGAAGCCACTCAGACACAGAGTTAAAGCTGCTTGTAGGGAATTGGATCACAAGAAGCTAGATTAGATTTTCTATTGACTTAAAATGCTACAGCAACACAGCTGTACCATTATAGCACGTCAGTGTGTAGACATTAGCTACTCTGACTGGAGAGATTCTGCTGTCAGTGCACATAATCCACTTCCCTGAAAGGCAGTAGTGAGGTTGATGGAAGCATTCCACTATCAACTTAGCACTACCTACTCAAGGAGCAGATTGGGTTACCTATGCTGCTAAGGGATGTGGATTTTACACATTCTGACTGACATAGTTAAACTAACCTAATTTTCTAGTGTAGACAGGGCATTAAGTACAGTTATTCTCCAATGATTGAAAATGGTATTGTGAGATTCAGTATTTATTATCTCTCTAGAACTCTACATTGACTATGTTCATATTACAATAAAAACAAACTATGATTTGAAAATGAAGCTGTGGTCTTTAGCAGTCTCAGTTCACTAACAACAAAGATTCTGCTGGTGAAACAGAAATACCAATGCTGTTAGTGGTGCAGGAGAAGGAATGGAATTCAACTCACTTTCTCCTTAGTACATTGTTTGTGAAAATAAGAACAAAAAGGTATAAAATGACCAGATTGAACCATGTATGCACAAAGGAAGTGAATTAGCTGAGTAAGGTCATGCAGTGTGCACAGTTGAATAATAAATTATTACTTCCTGATCATAACAGCACTTAAGCCAAATTAATAGTAAACAATTGGGGTTTGTCCATTTGAGAGAAACTGTGTGGTTTCTATAAGTTCTTGTATTATTAGAAAGCCACTAAACTGTCTAAATTACTGTGCAACACAAAGGAGAATAAGAGTGACTTCTTCAACCTACCAAAAAACATTGTTAATCTTTTGTGATATATGCTTACTCCAGCAGAGAAATCTGTGCTATCTTGGGGACTTTCCTTCTGCCCCACAACTCCCACACATAAAATAAAATTCTGCGGTGACCTGGAGGACTATTTTTGCTATCTCAGATTCAAGGAATACTTCCACCACCCCAACGATTAACTCAGTGACCAAGCAGTCAGAGTCCTGTGGCACCTTATTGACTAACAGATTTCTCTGAGCATAAGCTTTCATGGGCTTCAACCCACTTTGTCAGATACATCTGATAAAGTGGGTTGAAGCCCATGAAAGCTTATGCTCAAAGAAATCTGTTCACCTATAAGGTGCCACAGTACTCTCACTGCTTTTGCTATACACAGGCAGACATGGCTACCCCTCTGGAAATTTCATTGACCTGGAGATACCTTCCTCTCAACACTATAAGGAGAAACATTCTTCATGGACTCCTGCTAACAGTTGGAAAAACAGACTAGCCATCTCCATTGATTGTTTCTGCCACTGTGCAAAGGCAGAAATCATGGACAAACAAGATCCCTTACACAATAACCTCAGCCTTGTAGAACACCATGCCATCCACAGCCTCAGAAACAATTCTGACATTATTATTAAGGAGGCTGACAAAGGAGGTGCTGTCATCATTGTGAATAAATCAGATTATGATCAGGAGGCTTATGAACAACTCTCCAACACAACATTTTACAAACCATCTTTCTCTGACCCCACTGAGGAGTACCAAAAAGAAATACACCACCTACTCAAGAAACTCCCCAAGGCAGCACAGGAATAAATAAAGACAGACACTCCACCAGAACCCCACCTGGGATATTCTGTCTACTGCCTAAAATCCATAAAAAAGGAAGCCTCGAAAGCCCTATCCTCTCAGGCATTGGCATACTTACAGCAAGCTTATCTGGCTCTGTGGACACCCTCCTCGGACCATATGCCATCAGCACTCCAAGCTATCTTCGAGACACCACGAGCTTCCTGAGGAAAATCCACTCCATTGGTAAGCTTCCAGAAAACACCATCCTGATCACTATGGACATAGAATCTCTCTACACCAACATCCCACTAAGAATGGATTACAAGGTGTTAGAAGAACCATTCCACATGATGCTCCAGCAAACCTTGTGGCTGAACTTTATGACTTTGTGCTCACCCACAACCATTTCAGATTTGAGGATATTTCACACCTCCAAGTCAGCAGCACTGCTGTGGGTATGCACAGGGCCACACAACATAGAACACCATTTTCTCAGGTCCCATCCCAAGCACATCTCCTCTGCTTACACTACATTAATGACCTCTTCATCATCTAGACCTACAGTAGGGATGCATTTAAAAGATTTCCACAGAGATCTCAACAATTTCCACTCCACTATTAAACTTAACCTTGAACAGTCCACACAGGATATCCACTTTCTGGACACTACAGTGAAAATTAGGCATAGACACATCAGCTCCACCTTATACTGAAAACCTGCTTATGGCTATAGTTATCTACATCCCTTGAGCTTTCATCCAAAATGCACCACACAATCCATTGTCTACAGCCAAGCCCTAAGATATGACTGTATCTGTTTTGATCCTTCAGATAGAGACAGATAGCTTCAGGATCTCTATCAAACATTCTTAAAACTACAGCTGCAGAAGTGAAAAAACAGATTGACAGAGCCAAGTGGGTACACCAAAGTCAACAACTACAGGAGAAGCCTAGGAAAGAAAACAACAGAACGCCTCTAGTCATTACTTACAACCCCCAAGTCAGACCTCTACAATACATGTTCAAGGATCTACAGCCTATTCTACAAGATGATTCCTCACTCTCTCAAGCCTTAGAAGACAGACTTCTCCTGACTTAGACAGCCCCCCAACCTTAAACACATACTTACCAGCAGGTATAGACCTAAGAGCAGAGCCATTAATGCAGGCACAAACCCCTGCAACAAACCATGCTGCCAACTCTGCCCGCATATCTGCACAAAAGACACTATTAAAGGACCTGATAAAACCAGCTACTCCATCAAAGGCTCGTTCACCTGCTTATCCACCAATGTGATTTATGACATCATGTGCCAGAAATGCCCTCTGCCTTATATATTGGACAAACAGGACAATTTCTGTGCAAAAGAATAAATGGGCACAAACCTGACATCAGAAATCACAATGTTCTGAAACCAATGGGTCAGCATTTCAATCTTTGTGATCACTCCATTAATAATTTGCTAATTGCTGTGTTCAGACAGATGAATACTAGATCAAAGCTTCAAAGAGAAGCTGCTAAGATTGAATTTATTTGCAAATTTGATTGCATTGCCTCAGAACTTAATAGGGACATTTGGATTTTTTTTCTCATTACAACAGGTAGTTTGACCTCATCTTCCTCTGTATGCTATTCCCCAGTGTTTGAATCTTTACAACTGTTTTGATTTGCTATTACAGTGTGACCTGTTCCCATGACTTACACTCCCCTGCATTTATTTCCTCCCATTCTGTAAGTTCCCCAGTCTTCAAACATCTCATGAAGTGGGATTTTCTCCCATGAAAGCTCATGCAATAAATAAATTGGTTAGTCTTTAAAATGTCACTGGACTCCTTGTTTGTTTTATTAATAGAAGGTTATTCATTCCTATCTAATGGGTTATTTGCAGTATTCAGATGCTAAAATTGTTAATAATCAAGACATTAAATGTAGTAAAATTATTGTGGAATGATAGATCACATCATCTCTGAAAGAAAAGTTATATGTGGATTAATTTTTGGAGCTGAGCAATTTGTTTGTTTGTTTGTTTGTTTGTTTGTTTGTTTGTTTGTTTGTTTGTTTGTTTAGCCACCAAACTGAAAAACTCAAAAAAACTAAAAGACCTTGATCATCGGATGAACATGAAATGACTTTTTTAGTTTCTGCTTAGCTTTTGTGTTTGTGTTTATCTGCTTTTTTTACTTTTAAAAAAAATAAATATAGATAAATGCATAAATGAAAAGTTGTACTATTTTGTTTTGAATGTGTCCAAATGAAACTTTTTTTATTTTTTATTTTGGTCAAAACTAATTAATGTTTAATTCTTGTCTCTCTGTTTGTTGGTATATAAAGGACACCTCATTTATTTTAGTATAGCTTTATGTTTAATGAAGGTGTTAATCTCCTGCTAATGGATTGACAATTGTGCATCTTAATTAAATGTATTTAAAATGTGAAAAAGCAAAAAGTAGTGGTTATCAATTAAGATAACTTTATATGAACCTAAGATTTCAACCTTACTTTACTTTGGATTTTCTGAAATGTTGATGAAAGTTGTTCATCTTCATAACAAGTCACTAAGGAAGGTAAAGCCATTCATCATGTTTTTGCACATAAGAATATGGTTCAAATTATAATATATGCACTAAGGTCCATAAATTAACATTGCAACAATAATGTCATATGTGAAGGAAGAGATTGTTAAATCAAAAAGTTTCACTGTAAGGGGAAGAAAAAACTAAGAAGGAAAAGAGCTGTTTTTTAACCAGTGTATGTAGGTAAATCAATAGCTGTCACTGACTGAGGTCTTTGGAAGCTTACAGTATGCTGGAGCCTTGATGAAGGAGAAGAAAAGGAAAACAAAAAAGTCATTCTGCTGCTGTATCAAAAAGGCTAGGGTTCAGCATTCCATTATGATTCTTTTTCTTCATTTTTTCTCATTCACATTCCATGCAAACTAAATTTTATAGGCTATTATATGAAAACAGTGCTGATGTTCTGTTGTTTACAACATAATAAAAGTTAATGGAAAGAAGCAAAAAACAATTTAGCTACTATTGAAATGTTTCTCAACCAGTAAAATAAATTGAAATTAACTGCCATTTCTGAAATGTCTGGCATCTAGAACTTCACTCAAGCTTTACCTTTGTCATTGGAAAAATATTTTTATTAAACTGTGTATTCGTATTAGAACAGATTTTGTTTAGACATATCACCTAAGGTCTGTTGAAGTTTTATTTTTTCCTTATAGTTGATAAGGTCAGTTGTTAGTTGGTTGGATTATATCATTTAGTCTGAAGTCAATAAGCCACATAAACACACACACAAATCTGTAGCCTTCCAGGTTACATAAATCCAGGAAAAACACAGCTCAGGAATCCACTGAAGGGCAACGTATTCATTAGAAAGATCAGCATGTTGCAAAAGTATATTAAAAATATACAGTTTCTCTAAGGTCAGAAGTTCCAGAGCACATTAATAATACATAATATTGTTGCCTCTTATGCTTTAAATCAGTGATACTCATACTTCAATTGGTTAGGAACAAAATTAGCAATCAGCATTACCCAAAAAGAGCCACAGTAGTATGAATTTACTGTTTCATTTACTATTCTGTTATATATTCATATTTAAATAGGATTGCATGGGAAATCTATCTATCTATCTATCTATCTGTCTATCTATCGATACCCGTTGATATCAATATTGAAATGTATAGATATCAATCAGAATAGCTGGCCAAGCATTATTATTTTATCAACTACATTCTGTTAAAAACATAGTAAAAGCATCCTGGTTGGTTAATAATTAAATCATAATGTGTTTTAATATCATTTGATGCGAAGAGCTGCAAGGGACACGTTAAACTGCAGTTTGTGAACCTCAGTCTGAGAATCGCTACTCAGATATTTTGTCATCACTTCTATGTAGCAAATTGAAGTTATGCTTCAAATCTGCTAATTCTGAATATTTGCATATTTTGGGGAGGGATACCAATGAAAAGACATTTTCTACTCTTACTTATTACTCTTCCTTGCTGTACCATGTCCAATAGGAGCATTCTTGATTTCGCATTCAAAGAAAGGAAGGTACCATAAAAGTCAATGGGTGGCATAAACAGAATTCTGTAGTTAAAGTCAGGAACAGATCTTATTAAGCAGGGAAGAGTCCATCTGCAATGCTTAAATTCAAGAGTTCTTTCTTACTTCATTCACAAAGATTATAAACTATGGAAAAAACCCTGAAATTCCAGTTAAAAAACTGTGTACCAGTATCACACTCAAGAGACTGCATTTTACACAACAATCAACTGAATGGTGAATGCTTTGTAATTTAATAGTCTCTGAGACAGAAGATCTCTAGATATTCATATGTTATGGACTGCATAGGCACTGGTGATGCAATACACCTGTCCACACTTCTCACTTGTGAGCACGCATTTCATTCTAGCCCAGAGGTACAACAATCTGTTTAAAATATTGAGAGTTTTCATGGTCTTTCAGCTCTTGACCATTGAGCTATGGCTGATCACAAAACCACCAATTAGAGCTAGTTATGTGTCCTGTGGTGTGGTATTTTAGATGCTTCAAAAATAAATGGTGGATGGGATAATATCTTTTATTGGACCGACTTTTCTTCGAGAGACAGTTGTTGAGGTTCAGTAAAGCTGCTCAGTGTGTTACAGCTAAATACAAGTTGGAATGGACTGTTAAGCATAAGGAGTTAACACATGTTGCAAGCGGCCATTTGAGGCAAAGGGAGCAGTTTAGCACCTCTGCAGTCATAGGACAAAGGAGAGTAAATGGGTTGCAGATTGTGGTGATAAGATATAAACACATTATCTTTGAGTCCATGATTTTTCATGTCTCGCAAAATTATGAATTTAAGCTATGGCTCAACTTTTGGTGGTATGCAGGTTTCCTTTCAGGTTCAGGACTGAGAAGTCAGAAACAGAATGTGAAAAAAAAATATTGGGTCATAGGGGAAACATTGTATTTGTGTATAAACTTTTCTGTGTGAGTTCATTGAAGAGCCTATTGATTGATTGTTTTCACCCACATGGTTATTAGTGGAAAGTTGATGCTAGTATGGAAGTTTCTTGAGAGAGTTAGATGGATTGGCAATATTGTTGAAGTTGTGGTGGAATTCTATGAGGGTGTTTATCTCATCTATCTGTTGGATGAAAATATCACTAAAGTATCTCACATATATTATTGACTTTATGTTGTATTTTTCAAGAAATTCTTACTCAAGGTGACCTATGACAAAGTCAGCATTTGGGGAGCCATCCCATCACCCATGGTTATTTCCATGGTTTGGACAAAGTGGCAGTGTCTTTTTAATAATTATTCAGATGTAATTAACAAACTCAGTCAATTGTATTCTGAAATGCAGTCTCTTAAGTGTACTGTTTAACATTGATTTTGTACATTATCTTAGCTACCTTTATGAATCAGGATAATTGGAAATTGAGATTTTATATTACTCATAATCTTTTTTTTATCCACAGATGTGCAATTTAATACGAATTTTTGGGTCTACACATAATCCATCAAACTTATGAGCAGTTGTAATTTTTTATAGATTTGTTAGTGTTTTGTGACAGATTAGCACCTTCGAAATTTCAACTAACTAACAAAAAGACTAACGGTCTTTTTAACCATTTGCTAATATATCTGTTTTGAGGGTGTCAGTTTGTGGCATTATGCTGTGAATAGTAAATAGTACAAAGTCACAGTTCTAGAATGGTGAAGAAAGAATGGATTCCATGGATGGTTATTCACTGGAGGCAATATATATGTGTGTGGCGTGGGGGAGGGACAGTGGGAGGCAGATCCAGGCCATAGTGCAGAAGTCCCAGTAAGTCCTATTTTCAGAATGTATGCAGTACATGACCTTAAGCTACACCTCTGCACACGGATGAATATCACCTTGAGAGAAAAATTCCTATTTTATTTGGAACAATAATGACACCTTTCAACAGGTTTTTGGCGTCAAAAGCAGCAGCAAAATTCACAAGTCCTAGAGTAGATATGCTTCCCAAAATCAAGCAGAAGTAACTACCTGGAGAGTTAGTGTTTCAACCACAGGCCTCCAGTTTATCTGCTGTCTTTCTCAAAACACTGTGGTCAGCCTCATTTTATGTCAGTGTAGCTCCATTAATGATAATAGAAGTACTCCTATTTATTCTGCCATAAATGAGAGAAGAATCATGCCTCATGTTCCTAAAATCTCAGGGTGCTTGCCTCTTTACTTCATTTCACGAACACATTACAAATCTTGTAGTAAGGCTATCAGTCACATGTCCAGATGTTGCCTTTTGTTTTGCTGAATTAAAGCTCTTTATAGCTTTTGTTTCTGTGACGTGGTGACAGAAATATTTCAGTGGTGAAATTTGCACTGCTGTTGGGCATCATGCTGGGTAGGCCTAATCTTGCTGCCTTTTCCCTTTCCTCTGCCCTGTGAGAGTTCTTTTTGCTGTGTAGCAACTGGAGCATCTCAGGCAACTTCCAGTAAGATGACTGGAAACCATCCATAGATGGGCCCACCTTGCAGACTCAGGGGCCTGGCCAGATAATAGGGGCTGACTACACTTCTGCTCAAAGCTTCTTCTTTATTTACTCTCCAGCACTCACACGCGGTCACAAGAAGTTAGTGGAGCATACCAAATTAACCACAGATTCATGTTTACCCAAGGTCCTGAGGGGTCTCAAGTGGGTGACTATAGATGTCTAGAGACCAACTTTCCCTCTTCAGGGGAAATTGAGAGGTGTTCAAGTGTGCAAGAGCCTAGCTTTAGTATTCATTTTGTACCCATTTAATAATATTTACAAAACTTGTTCATCAGAAAAACTGGCAAGCAGAAATTAAGTTAAGTGTGCAGATTTCCAGCTTGTCAGGAAGAAAAGTTTTCATCAGTAAGGTGGGGGAACTTTCTATCAGTTAACCAGCTGAATAGGAATAATTAACTATTGCTAGTCTTTCTATTTGCAAAAGTATTTCAGAAAACAACTGAAGTTAGGAAGGCAGAGTCATATTTAATGTTCACAGTCACTTCATCCTTCCCCGCTCATCTGTTAGTTGTGCTAAGGTTTCAGAAAGGCCTTTTTTTAAAGCTTTTTTTTTTCAGCAATAAGCATAACAACTGGTATTGCAGCTGCTGGTAATGATTTTAACATGTTACTGGGCTCTGAGCTACAAAAATCTACTCCTGCACAGGGGGCCAGTGAAAATCAATCTATGGCGGGTGTTTACAGATCTGACTAAACAAAATGCGTGCCCAATCTTGTTCTTTACACAAAAAGATGATATATGTCTGTGTGACAGGAGGTGGCGAGGACATTTCAGGTGTTCCTGAATAATATCTGCTAAATGATATCATAACTGTTGACCCCCCAGTGATACCTTTTCAGTCACTTTACTAAAATAAATGGAACAGTTTCTTTCTAATCATTGTTCTCCCAGCTGTATAGAAACAATGCTAAAACACTGTTAAGATGGTGATTCACACTAATAACGTTGCGAAGGGTTCTCTTTCTTTATCTCTCATATGTGTATGTAGGGAATGGCAATTTCCTGAGTGAAAAGGAAAGTGTAAATACTATGTTGTGTTATTCTGGGAATTTAACAGGATTCAGCGTAGTAATTTGGAAACTAGAGCCTCCACTCCCATTCATAGCTATGGTAACATTTTACAAATGATGCAGATATGTTTACTTAATTTAAAAAAATCAGTTAAATGATATCTTGATAACTAAATGTTCACCCAACCTGAGACATCTGGATTGTACCAATATTAGAGCGTAAACTAGAATCAGGTCAGACTTGCTGAGATGCCCTCAAAGTGACCTCAGGGGTAAGCTGGGGATTCCCTGGATGCTTATGGGATGGTATTCTAGTTTCTTCACCACAAAAGAGAAACCTACTGGAATTTCTGCTTCAGAGGAGACATGATCCGGGGCCCTAACAGATGCCTTCAGCCTTCCACAGTCTAAGAGAGTGCTAAGTGCTTTCCCTCTAATTTTCCCGATCTCTCCATAAATATACAAGATTGTATTGACATATCTTTAGTCATCATGATAGCATCATACTGGTCAAGAGAGCCTTTATTGTGGGCCCTGTTACAGATATCTAAGCAGCTTACAATAAATATTGTATCCTCTCTGGAATCACTATCAGAAACTGCACTCAGACCCTCAGTCATTGCACCTATGACTTAGAAGTTGGCTGGCTGAATACAAACTGACAGAGTTTCCTTCAAGTTCAGAAGATTCTTATAAGAAGCAGAAAACATTTCTCTGGAAAGACATACTCCTTGAAATGAAAAAAAATTCCATATGGGCAATTCAAAATAACAGTGAGCCAGTGGAGGCCCTGATACCAGAGAAGTTGGTGTATGTATAATGCTGAAACACACAAGGTTGGCATTTAACTCAACTGAGGTTCACCTTGCTGCAATATTTGCATGTTGTGCCCCCATGTAGTCCTACCTGGTCTTTTCATGTCCTATGACATTGGAATTTCTCAAAGGCTTTCTTCATACTTGCCATCTAGTATAGGAGATCTGATTTCTACATAGTACCTCAGAGTTGTTCTTCTGTATTACCTCAACAGGACCAAGTCTTTCAGGCTCTCTTGTCCTCTTTGTGGCCATGTCCAGTGCATTGAGAAGCTAAGCTAACTCATCACAGAGAATTTCAATGTGAATTACACAGCACATTTCCACCAGCTATCAACTGGCTAGCAAGCCTCTGCCTCAGTGTCAAGGTCTCTTCCACCAGTGTGCAGGCAGCATCATCTGCCTACTTCAGAAATGTTCCTCTTTCAGAGAATTTCAAGAGAGCTATGTGGAGCAACCCACTAACATAGTTAAACATTATACACTTGATAAGGCAACCAGGTTGGAAGCCAATTTTGGAACAACAATACTGCAGTCTTGGTTTGACTGATATATCTGAAATTCCTCACTCCCACTGTTCAAGGAAGATATTGCTTCCCAGTCCTGATACTGGTGTCCATTGTGATATGTATGCTTGAAGAAGAAAAAAACAGTTAACTACCCATACAATTACTCTGGCTCTGAGATGTTATGGTCAAAGTGGAGTCCATCTCTCCTCTGTGCCCCTTTTTTCTGAGTCCTCAAAGGCATGGACCTTGAATTATAATGGAGCTGAAAAAGGTTGCAACTTCCCTGATCTTTAGGCCCTCTTATGGGAGCATGACAAGGCACGGGATGTGTGCATGACTGTCACTACTAGGCATCTTCACATCTACAGCATGATCCACCATGATCCACATCATCTTTAACACCCACAGTTACCGTAGAGTAAGTAACCATTCTATACTGTTTTTTTTTTTTAAATTCCTTCTTAAGATAGCCTAGATATGAGTCCAAGACCTCCTAGCTTCACAGTTTATGTCCCAACAGTTTCATAAATGGAGGCTTATGCAAGTCTGGTAGAACATTCAAAGGTATTGCTGTTCCTTAAACCAGCATATGTACAATGAGGGCTATCTTTTTCTTCCTGGGATCTGTCCACGGTGCTACAGTTCCTCATTCCAGCTAATTATTTCTAGCTCATCTGTGCAGAAACATGCTCCCTGACCACAATCTCTTTTTGACAAGAAGAGCCTCCTAAATCTCTTATCTTGGAATACACTGCATTTTCCATTTAGGGTAAGGTAGTCCTTAACTCCAGAATCATCCATATTTCATTCTTACTTTTATACCTCACATGAAATCATTATCCAAACTTCATTAACCAAAAGAGAAAGTGCCGTGTGTTCAAAAAGTAAGGACAGCAAGGTTAAAATATATCCTAATAGAATCAACTAATTTAGGAAAACCTTTGTTTTCTTGCACCTTAATTATTTTGGTCTGAGGTCATTCAACTCCTCCATATAAAAAATAAATCAAATGTTTCATTAGTGAAAGAGATTCAGCTTATGAAACTCATTCCAGTCAACACATTCTATTTTAGCATCCTGTACAGAAAGGGAATCAGCCACCACAGAAGAAAATGTCTTCTGTCATATTATCATTTATCAACATTTTAGTAAAGAGTTACAGGCCTGATTTTTGCTCTGCAGAAGCATCCATTGGCAAAAGATGCTCGAAGATGTGACCTCCAAATAGACTGAGATATTAATTTTAGGGAATCAGAAACATTCTTCTTTTGCCCTTCTCCCCTTCTTCTGAATATTTTTTTTCTTATTTCTTGATATAGTTATGATGTCTGAGATTCAGGAAGATGTCAGAATCTAGTAGAACAGTTGTCATGTGATTATTTTCTGCCAGGACTGACATCACCCTTAATTCTTCCCATTCAAATTGTTTCATGTACATTCCTTACAATAACCTCTTCAGTGTTTATGCATGTATTTAAAACAGTGAAGTAAGGTTAGATATTTCTATTTAGTCAATTAATAAATATTTATGCTGATATTTTCAAGGTTACCTCAGGATTTGAGCTTCTAATTCTCATTAAAATTAATGGGAACTTCGTATTCATGTTCTCTAAAGGTGACTTAGAGAAAACTCAAGTTTAATTATACAGAGATATTTTGGAAAGGGTTTTGGTTAAGCCATGATCGAAGTCCGCTGGATAAGTCTGAACATCCTCTGATGTTTGCAGAAAGATAAGCACAGCTTCAAATTCTTGTAGTAGGAGACATGTTAGCCTCAGAACAGAACTGACTGTGTGGCATGTTTTCCATTTTAACTAAATTATCTTTACTTTTGCACTTCTAAATCAATTCCTTTTGGGGAAATAAATCTTACTTTGAAGATAACTCATACTCTCAATAGCTATAAGTGAAATACTCCAAGTTAGAATTCTAATTTAATGATTCACCATTGTAATGAAATATAGTCACTATTTTAGTGCTACTTTGTCGATGACAGAATTACATATTATATATAGTACAGATAGGCAGGAAATAATTTAATTTTCAAAAGATGAATACAGTTTTTTAGAATCATACTACAACAAACACTGCTATTGGAAAATAATAGCAAAAGCTATGTCAAATATGATTTCCAAATATTAAAAATGACCCATAGAGATTTACATGGCATTTTGTAAAAAGACTCCTGGATCCAAACAAATGCATCCATCAGATGACAGTTATGAATAATAGTCTTTTACATGCCATATATGTCAAAAATGACACACAAGGGTTAGCATAAACATGTTACAAGAAACAAGACGATATACTTGTTCACTGCAGAATGAATGACATACCAATGCTTGTACAAGGCATCATAGAATTTGATTGATGTGATGCTCATGAATATATTAAATTGCAGTGTATAAAGTGAATACCAATCTTTCTTATATATGTAGCACAAGGGTTCTGTTACGTCGGAATGAAAGGAAATGCCCCACCACCCAAACCTGCTTTTTAACATCAACTCTAAGTGCCATAACATAAATCTTCTGTCTGAATGCAACTCAAAAGCTTGAGGAAAACAAATCATACAGCTGGAATGTGTAGGTGCTGTGTACTTGTGTATTTTGTTTCCATGTGAACCACTGCTAACATCCAAAACAGTTTACTGGAGGTGTTCTAAGTAATGTTGAAACTTTGAAATTGACCTTGAAATGTGTAATAAGCACCAGATAAACTTCAGCCCACACATTTTTTTCAAGGTTTATTCAAAACCTGAATACCTGTGGATGATAGTTGATGTTATCATTTTACAGTTTTCTTTTAATTGGGCCAACTTGCCAACCATTCATACCAGGTGATGTAATTCTGGTTTCTAAAAAAAGTTACCACCTGTCTCCGGAATTTACTTTGCAACAGTGGTTTTTAAGTATCTTGAAAATACCTTCTTTGAACTACTAATTACTTTTTTTGACCATCTAGTTCAGGACTGTTGATCAGAGTCATGCATTCAGTATTGTCCTTTCAAAAGTACCTCAAACATAATAAACTCTGTCTACCATTTCCCCATTGTTTAATATGTGTTTTATAGTTTTCAAAAATCCTTAAACTCATACTGTGATGACTAGACATTTAGTCAAAGCTTGGCTTGTTTTCTCATGCAGGATTTTTTTTTAAGTCAATTGCATTTTCTCTTTTAGATTGCAGTTTGGTAAGTAACTAAATCTGTAAGATAATGCATATTACTTAAACAATCTGCTTTTGTACAATTGATTAGAATACAACATTTATTTTTAACTCCTCCACTGTCCACGAAATCTTCAGCTCCTACATATAGTATGTGTTACTGGTTAAATCATCTGTTACTACTTAGCACATATTGTGGTGAGTATTGCATTACAAGGATAGGTTATATTAGATGTATGTCTTATTTTAGGTTATGCAGTATCAAAATTATATTAAAGTCAGCTATATTATATGGTGTGCCAGTTTCTCAAGAAGTCCTTTTGGGATACTTGAAGTATCCCAGTTTTTTTTTTACTGAACTCTTATCTATAAAGCTGTGTTTAGCAACAGCAAATAGGCCAGTGAAAAGAATGTTCAGTGTGATACACACTGAAATAAAGTGTTCAACTGAATGAATAAAGGCACTAAAAAGCTTTTACAAAAGTGAATGGTAACAGACCTTGTTTGGTGTTTATGATGAGCTGTTCAGAACAAAATGGGGTCATATTCTGCCATCCTTACATGTGTTCCCATTTGCTATCCAGCAAGATTTTCCTTTGGTTTCAGTGAGAGAGTTCAGAGTGTAATGTACTCCTGAAGTGACGCTTAAAAATATACTTGTACAGTGTAACAGTGGAACCATTGTGTGAAGTATTTTAACAATTAATTTGCTCTGAATTATGCATGTTTTGTACAATGAGAAACTCTAACCCAGCTACAGATTTCTGTTCTATTGGAATAGAAGTTATAGTCTATATTCACTTGTTTATATGTAGATTATTTTATTTTATTTTATTTTATTACATATCAGGAAGTCTTAAACCATTGTTTTATTTCTTTTTGCAGAAAAGCTGCTTTTTGGTTTATCTTGTGAGCTGTAGTATTTCACCGAAATTAAGTGACTCCAATAGCTTTTAATGTGTTAAAGTACAGTACACGCTGGTTATGGTTTAATAAGTTGCTTTCTTTTAAAAAAGCAAAATAATGACCCTTAACAGAGTAAGATAACTTACAAGTACAAATGCTAACTACTTTATTAAAATTTAACATGTAATATTTTTAGAATCTGGATATAGTTATTTGCTAACTGAAATTCATTCATTTTCTTTGCAATGCTTGGGCCACCTACACATATTCAAGGAGATCTGATCCTTAGCTGGTAATAAAGAACCCTGCAGGCTTGACAGATTGTCAAGGCAGTTATTCACTAGAAGTTATGTAGTGTTTGTAGCTGTCACCCCATATAGTATGGAATATTTTAACTGGCAGTCTTCCAAGACTGAACATTAATCTTACCATCTCCTATTACAGTCCCTAATCAAGATATTCCAGGGGTGATTGCACTAACATTGTTTGAAGACTACATCTACTGGACAGATGGGAAAACCAAGTCACTCAGCCGTGCCCACAAAACCTCTGGAGCAGACAGAGTATCACTGATTAACTCATGGCATGCCATAACAGATATCCAGGTGTATCATTCCTATAGACAACCTGATGGTAATTATTCTACCCAAGCTTTTCATGCGGCACATCAGCATATTTCACTAACATCTCATTGCTGAATTCAGTGAAGTTTTGTTTGTCTGTTTGTTTGTTTGTTTTTAGGATCAGACATTTTTCTATGCAATGATTATAAAGTATTTATATGCTACTAGAGTGAATTTAGTAGAGTTGAAGTACTAAATATCAAGTTGAAATTCTTATAAAGAACTTCTGTAAGAAATTAATGATAGTAATTAGATGAACTGAATTGTTATATTATATTATATTATATTATATTATATTATATTATATTATATTATATTATATTATATTATATTAAAGACACAAAAATCAGGCCAGTAAAGAAGAAATGAACTATGGCCAAATATTTCAATCTTATTATTGAAAAGTACAGGATTGTTAATATTTTTTCAGAAATACAGATGTCTAACAAGCCCTAGAGTTAGCTAAACAATAGTTCGGACAAAAAAAACTAGAGAAAGAGGACAGTATTACAACTGTCTTTGATCTCCTACAGTCCATCTATTATAATTCTAGTTAAATAGCATTTGGCAACTGACCTAGATTAGCAAACTAGCAGCACCATTGTAAAGCTTTAATGCATTCTTTGAGGATTCAAATTTACATTTTTATTAGTGAACTAATTTTTCTCATACAAAATGTCTGTGCTTTTTAATAAGACTATTTGAAAGTGATGGTTAAAGAAAGAAAATGTTGTTTTTGTGTTTATGGAATGCTTTATTTTATAAAACACTACAGTATAAAAATAATGTAATTTGTACTAAGGAGATTTTTCTTTCCCTTTTACCATGAAAGGGTTGGCTAGTTTGCTGAAGTAAAAGTTTTATATTAGTAGAAACTTCTGTTAAGGGGGGAAAAAAAGTTGTGTGTGGCTTTTTAAAAAATTGTTTTGGCTTTTCATCCCCTAGGAATTAGTATGTTAATTGGTAGGGGTTAATATTTTTTTTCTTTTTCATTCACAGTATCTAACCATCTATGTATGACAAATAATGGTGGCTGCAGTCACTTGTGTCTCTTAGCACCTGGCAAAACACATACTTGTGCCTGTCCCACTAATTTTTACCTTGCTGCAGATAACAAGACCTGCTTGTCAAACTGCACAGCCAGTCAGGTAAGATGGTTGCCGTTTTACTTTGTATTTGCTGCTTCCTTTGCAATGAGATGTTGGTCCTAATGGAAGTGGTGTATGCCTGAAAGATTCCCAGAGGGGTAGCTGTGTTAGTCTAGTCCAGTAAAAAAAAAAAAAAAAAAAAAAAAAAAAACAAACCACCACACCCGTTCTGGTTTGCTGTTACTGTATGACCTGATCCTATATTTTACACTCCCATGAATTTCTTTTCATTCCATTCTGTAAGTTCACCCATCTTTGAACCATCTGACGAAGTGGGATTTTCTCCCACGAGAGCTCATGCGAAAAATGAATTTGTTAGTCTTTAAGTGCCACACAACTCCTTGGGTTTTTTTATGCCTGAAAGAGATTACCAAATCACAGCACAACTTTGAAGTAATATGAGCTATTTTTTGTGCACATCAGTTAATTTAGCACATATAAAAAGAATGACTTGTGTTTAAGCATAAAATTTAAAAATCAGGTGCCTGAACTGCTAATATATTTATGTATGTAATTTGGAGCTTGACTACTTAACCAGGAGATTAACAAGTATAAAATCATGAGGGTAATATTTCCAGAAGAAATTATTTTTGTTTCCTCTGCAAAAATTGTAGGTATTATTCTTTTAAAAGATTATTCAGTAAATTCTGTTGCATTCAGGGGAGTTATAGTGTCATATTTAAAAGCTAAATTTAGTCACTAATGTCATAAAAACAGGGGTATTTTAATCCTGCTTTAAGTGAAAATTCAAAGCTATCTTAACTGTGGAATTGCTAACAATGAATCTGAATTCACATGTGGAATGACATATGTACATATGCAGGAACTATATATGATAAATAATGAAACCCTATTATAGTGTGTGTATACATATATATATCTTGGACTTTTCACCACCTCACCTACACTCAATTAACTAATTTCCAGCGGAACCTCTAATTTTTCAAAACTCTGAGCAGCTTTCAAACCACTCATATCTGGTTGCATAAAAAATTGGTTGGGTTTTTTTTTTAATATTTTTCCTTGTGACCCTAAGAGCATCCCACTGTCAGAGGGCAAGCAACTCAGTGGCATCGAGTAATGAGTTTAGCTGGTCTGATGTATTCAGTATATCCCAATTAACTTTGGATATAATGTGAATCTAAGAGGTATTATGTAACACAATTTGGAATATGATTAATTCAATAATCATTAATATTTTTGTATGATGTACATATGTAGTGCGTATAAAGACTTATCGATAGATGCTGGGACTATGACTATGTTATACTTAAACCAAGTACAGCAAGGAGAGTTGGTTAACTATCCTAGACAAGGGAATATATTTTTGCTTTTTAAACCAGCCCAGTCTTCAGGCAGATACAGTGAAGGTCAATTTACACATAAGTTAAACAAAGATATCCTGCTAATAATTGAGGGTGGAGACAGGTAGATATCTATACCACAGCAGAGAAGAGAAACTTCATTTTGACTATATAGATAAAGTCTCTGAACCTCAAGGAGTAAGAAGGTAAAGCAGCTCCTTGTATGCACTATTACTGTATTACAAATGTTTATCAAGTGAGGAGTTTTGTGAATGTCTGACACACTAGTGATTAATGATAATAAATTATAATAGTAATGAATTATAATTTGTATGTATCAATACTGTAAAAGGAGTTATGGATATGCATTAACATGAGTTTTCATAGTCTGTCCAAACAAAGGGGAAAAATATACAGGTCTTTCTACGGCCCAACAGAATAAGACAGCTATTTATTTGTTTCATGTGTAAAGTAATCATGGTGCAATCAAAACAATAATTTATGTACAGGGTGATGGGAAGCTCACCGGAACGGAAGAAAGTGTGAAGTCATCCCATTTCTTGAAACAAGGCTATTGAAATTGGGAAGATACATGTATTTGCCTATTTAAAAAAAAGAAGTTTTTGATACCTGAATTGTCGCCCTTAATTCAGTTTCAAAGTGGAAAGAAATATTCATAGTTTGGTCTGAGTTGCTTCTTTGCAGAGTATACCAACTTCATCATTTCACTCTGTCAGGACTGTGGAGGCTTGACTTTGAGGAACTCTAGGGGTGCTTGCTCCTAGGCAAGAAATTATTCAAGCAGATTTTCAGTGCTGAGAACTGGCTCAGCAAGTCACTGGCTATATGTGTTTCTTACTGGTGTGGAAGCATCTTGCTGTCAGAACCTCAGTAACACCTGATGTTCATAAAAGCCTTGGTTCTACTCTTCTAATGACTGCAGAATGAGGATAAGAAATGGAACGGAGTCCTAGTCTATACTTGGGCTGGTTTTCGGCAGTAGTCAACTGGCATTTACACAAGGCATATAAAATGCCTTGTGGTCAGCTTTCCCGTATGCCTCCTGGCCCCCAGGACTTACAGAGCTGACTTCTGGGAGCACAGCAACCAGTTCAGACTTCATGCTAAGCACTCCTGCCGAGCTGATGGCAGTGATTTTGCCACCATCAGTATAGACGTTCCATGAAAGCATGTCTCAGTGTCTTTCCAGAGGAGGAAGGAAAAGGTCACCAAAGAGTGAATTGGAGGCCTTGGCTGTGGTTTTTCAAAAGAAAGGTATTGCCGTCTTTACAGTGAAAATAATCTGCAAGACCCCCCCATGCATTCTTGGGGATGGCATGAGTTCTGCCTTCTGAATGTGCTTTCACCTTAAATTCTTTACTAGAGGGATTAAGCGGAGGGAGTCTTCCTCAGAGATATATCTATGTGTCCTGATTGAATTTCACTTCTGAGTGCTTTGGGGTCAGCCTCTGAGCCGTGTAGGTGGACTTGAAGGCCTGGAATATTTCTCAAGACAGAGGTGTTGTGGTTTCTGGTGGCCGAGGTCAGGGGAGGGGTCACATTCATTCATTCATATGCTGCACTAAGAACTTCATTTCCAGGGTGTCTCAGGCTTATTGGATAATTCTACGTAGTATCTTTTCCTTGTCCCACATAATTTACGGATAATGTTGTTAACCTCTCTTGATTTCTTGAGTATCAGTAGACCATAAAAGTCCAACTGAGTAGCCTACTCCTTCGATTCATTTCCTATTGCAGAATGTCTCTACATTCTTCACTCATGGTGAACCCTCACTTACAGCCAAGATAAAATAACTATTTGTTTATGAGAGCTCGCAATCCAGTATTAATTGTTTCTTCTTTTATATGTCTGCAGTCATACCATGATGAAAACACCTGAGCTTGTCCTCTTTTAAAAGATAAGCAGGGTCGGGATCCTGGGTAGCATTTTGCTGGAAGATCACCTGGAAATGTTGGGTGCTCCTTCACACCCAGTGCCTTATAAAATGTATGGTAGTCATAGAAGGGCTCATGTTGCTAGTTATGCACTTATTCCCTTGCACAGATTACTTGGCAATTAGTACCCCATTTAGAGAAGTAGACTCATTTATAACCGGGTAGCTGCTGAAAAGGATTCAGACTTAGAAGGTGATCAAAAATCTAAATCTTTTTTAACTCAGTACAGAGAATTGTTCTACCAGGCATCAAAACAGACATGGCTCTGTCAATATTTTGTCATCATAAAAAATAGTTTCAAAGATACAGAACTCCACTGCATCATTTGTTTCCTAGCAGTTGTCTTTCATGACTAATTATCTCCAATGATGAGGGTCACTGGTGCCAGGTAGTGGCTTCAGTCCTGGAGTGGCTTTCTCAAAATGCACCTTCAGAAATTGTTTCTGAGGGCATGGAAACACATTTCTGAATAAATGAAAAATTAGGGGTCATTCCTAGATCACATTCAAATGTTTTTTTGTGGAAAGCTAGGTAAAAGTAATATGGTGATAGCAAATCTAGAATAAAATCTCAGCAGAAGGTGCTCACAGGGGAAGTCTCCTCATATCTGGTGTACAGATTTGTTCATGACTAAGGAATGAGTATTTCATACATCCCTGGTTTTGGAAGGGATACAAAAGGTCAGAGCTTTTCAGAAGTAATGGAAATAAGATCCTGAGGAGAGAAGAATCTTTTGCCTTTCAGGAGAGTTCACATAAAAACATAGAAAAGAGGAAAAGGCAGAGTTCTGCTAGTTCACTTCTGTTGAAGAAGGCACTCTGGACTTGATAGGAATCTACAGTGAACCTGCAGAAAACAACATATCTCTTGTAGCAGTGACTCCTTCATTTGGAACACCCATGGTTTACAACACAGGCACCAGGAAAGAATTGTAGTTCAGCCAGGATTTTTCATTAGCCTCTGTTACATTTTTGTATCTATACAGAACTCAGCCAGGAAATCTGATGTATTGGTCTGGTCAAATAATGTTTCCAGTGCAGGTAGAAATAGAAATCTTTACTGAGCAGAGATTGCTTCTGTGTTTAGTGCCCAACACAAGGGAGACCAGAATGCTACATGCAATAGCAAATATAAGAATCACAAAGTTCTGGTGATACCAGCTATATTAGAGTTTCTCCAGAATGGTTGATCAGAATTCTATAAATATGCACCATAACCTGGGTAACAGACCTAGTGATGTTACATATATGCACATAAGTATACTGGTTTCTCCATCTGTGTATAACAAGGTGTCAAGATTAATAGATTAGACAAGGCTGTAGCTGAAATTTCTAGTAGCCATGGTCTTAGAAAGACAGGTTTCAGAACAAATTCTTCTGTCTCTGTGAGAACCAAGCTGTTGCCGATGTAAAGAAGAAGTTATTCTCAGAGCTCCTGAAATTTTTCTGTTCAAGATGAGGTTGCTTTTTGCACAAATTCTTGAAAAGAATAAAAAAGGTTTTCTCTCTGGTGTCTCCATAAATTCCTGAATCCACAAGAATTTTCAGTATGATTAATTCTATACTACTTGTTAGAACTGAAGCTGCCTAACTATTACAGAACTCAGAGAAAATATGCTTGGTTGTAGTCTTGGTACATCTTCTGTCTATAGCAGGTCAATCTATAATTTCACATCTAATGATCATAAAGTTTCTAACATGTCTAATAAGAATTTTCACCTATCAAGGAACTGATCTTTACTTTAGATCTCCTCCTGATTCTTTCAAAATCCATGTGTTCTTTCTTCAAACTTATGGTTACATGTTCTCTGTTGCACTTGTCTCTGCAGACCTCCAAATTGACAATGATTACTGTACCTCACTCATTACAGGTAATGAGAGAAGTCTGTTTGAATGAACAAATCTCACCTGTATTCATCTCTAAGACTTCTGCTTCTAAGACAGAGGCAGCTCTTCGAGGACTTTCAACTCCATTCTAAAGCAGATGACATGATGTCCTCTTTCTAGTGTGGTTGTGTCCAGGTTCGGGTAGAGTAAATTGCAATAGTCCAACCTAGGAATGTTGAAAATACAGAGCAAAGCTGCTAATTTCTCATGTACAGGGGAGCACACAAAGCAGTATTGCCAGACAAATAGAGAAGTGGACATTTCTTGCCAATGAGTATTGTTAAGTGTGAGATGTAATGGGATGGTGAGAGTTTAATTCCTAGGTTTCCACTAGTCTAAAAATTTTTCCAAAGCCACTGAAGACCAAATGTTAAAATTTTTTGGTCGTTTAAGTCAAATGAGTAGTGTCTCTAGATTTTAGGATTGTATCTTTTATGAGGACCTAGCCATTGTCATCTATATTCTCAACATTCCCAGGTTAACTACTGCAATTAACTCTTCCTGAGTTTGAACATAAACACTGGAGAAAGACTGGATCTGGTACTGCTTGTAGCCACCTTCCTTCTGACTGAGGCCAACATGGATATACTACCTAAACCACTTTAGAAAAGAACTTGAAGTCCCTTTCTACAAGGACGCTTCAGTATGGGACCTGGCTAATTCACAGGAACCATTTTATCTTCAATGATCCACAACTATCCTCCACAGGAAAAAATGAGCTGCTTATACTTCAGTTCTAACTAGAGACCACAAAGTTTAATTTGCAGCAATACCCTGGCTGTGGAAGTCCTTGAAAGAAAAGATTAGACTGAGCTCAAATTTAATGCTTTTTAGATTAATGTGAAAAATACACCTTAAAAAAATGTTCTTCAAGGATCAATACTCTTAGATCAAAGCAAGCAAAAATATTTACTCAGTCACAGTCCTTTCCCTTGGTGGTTTGTGTTTTTGTATTTTGTACTTTTGTGCATCACTTCAAATAATGCAGGAATAAGCAGCATATAGAAATACTGAAGTAGGTGGTCAGTATGCTTAGATTGCTCAGACTTTGCCAGTTGATGTTATTGACAAAAGCATTAGTGGTTTCAGATTAATTACTAGAAGACAGCATCTGAAAATCACAATTTATTATTTAATAATAATGGCAGTTCTGCTTCCATTCTCTTCTCAGCTGATGTGTAAGTACAGCAGAGCTTCAGACTGAGAATAAGCTCAATAATGGGAAGGAGCTTGCTTAACAGATTTTTTTTGTTGCCTTTTGAAGAAGCAGAAGAATTAGGCTGTGGTTCCACTGATTTGGTTCCACTTGCGTAAAAATAATTGTGTAGAAGCAAAAATGTACATTTGAGTTAATAAACAACTCGTACATGTTTGCAGTTACTTAGATTCATCTTGAAAGAATGCTGTTAAACATCTGTGTCAAGAGACCCAAGAACAGTTCCTTAAGGAATGCAAATTGCAGTTATGAATGTAAATTCAAAGGACCAAATCCTGAGTTGTAAAATGGGATAGGTTGACTGACTTCATTATAGCTACACTGATTTATTGATAGCATTTTGGAGATACGGGTTGAACTATGAGTCTAATTTCTTATAAATTATTTTGTTTCAAGAAAAAATATTCATATTTTAAGGCTTTCCTTGCTCCATTTCTTTCTACAGTTCCGCTGTAAAACTGATAAATGTATTCCATTCTGGTGGAAATGTGATACTGTAGATGATTGTGGGGATGGATCAGATGAACCTGAAGAATGCCGTAAGTACATTCTGGATTCTAAATCCAAATTCTTTTTCAATAATTTTTGTACAATACAAAAATTAGAAAGTAAAAGAAGTTGAACACTGCTAAGTGTCATTTCAAAGTCCTTGCCAAATGGAAGAACTTGAATTATATGGTTTTACAATGTTAAATTGCTCCAAAATCACAATTGAACTTTTTGTTAGCTTCTTAAAAATTGGGTTCAAGTTGGATTTTTAAACTTCCTGAGTAGTGACATTTGTTCATCTTTTTTCTAAGTGACTCTTATTCCAATTCTGAATAATTTTACATAGAATTTCCTGGTTTTGCAAACAATACAATAGGATATTTTGGGGATTCAAATATACAAAAGAGGTATAAGTGGTTATGTGAGACATACTATTTCTAGCCGTGCTGAAGTAACTTTGACTCAGTGTTCTGCGAGTGGTGCAGAATCAGCAGATTTCTCTTTGATAGCCTCTCATGGTTCATACAGCAATCTTTGCAATATTCTCCCTGTCAGGTTTCAGATAACAAGGAGTTGTGTGGCACTTTAAGACACTTAAAGTGCCGCACAACTCCTTGTTGTTTTTTTACTGGACTAGACTAACACGGCTATCCCTTTTGAAATTGACAAGTTTCAGATAGCTTAAAGCCAATCTTGTTGATGTTCTCAGCATCCCAAAGGAAAGCTGTCATGATTTTGCCATGACAGTGGAATGCAAGTTGCCTTAGATATTGGAAAACACCATTTCTCCTACATTGTGCTTCTACATTTTAATGTCTAAATGATGACAACTTTAATCCTCAGTCAGTAACCACTTCCAGGATTTAATGTATCTTCAAAAATCAAAAGACCATGATTGTATTGTACCTTTAAATTCATACTAACAACAAAAAAGTTCACTCTGATCCAGTTCTCTTACATTCTAATTTACAGATTTCATTTTAATCCTGTACACTAAAATTAGTGGTCCACATTTTAACAAAGAAATATGCTGAATCAGAGTAAGACTAAAATATTCTAATATGCTTCCATATATTTTGTTATAATGTCCTTTTCATCGTCACAAGTTAAAAAATATAAAAAATACAAGATCTTTTCACTTTTTGTGACAAAAGCTACTTCAGTTCATTTATCTACCTAGAACTCTGTTCCTATTGACTTGTATCTTCACCACATGGATGTTAAGATAAATCACATGCAATAGATTCATTGTCAGTTACATATGAAGTTTTAGAATGTATTGAATTTCCATTGCAGAAAAATGGTCAGGATAATCTGCAATGTGTGAACAAAGCTCACCACCCGTAATTTTAAATGCAAACGTTTAAAAATAATAATATTTGTTTAAACCCTGATTGTTTACATTAAGTTTTTATAAAGTAGTGTGTTGGTTTTTAGCTCACTCTTGTTAAATTTATCATTCAGATATAATCTTGAATATATACTAACCATAAATTTCAAAAACTGTAAAAAATTAAATCATTTCACTTCATACAGCTTGTACATAAATGTCGTCAAAAAAGAAACATTTCAGATACAAGTTGTCAAGTGAAAAAAGGAAAATAAAAATAAATCCATGCATAATATTTTTAATGTAGAAAAAACAATGAACAATTTAAAAAAAAGTCTTTCTCTATACATGGTAATTCTGCATATAATTATACTAACAAAAGCAACTATTTTATAGTGATATTAGGAAAAAATATTTCCAAATAAGAGATATCTGGAAAAAATACTATACCTGATAATTCTGAAAGCCAAAAATTATTTAAATGAACATTAAGATATATGTGACTATGCATTTAAACTATCCCAGAATAAAGTCAACCTAATAAGCATATTAAATAAAGATAATTCCTCTACAAGAGGAAGAATGTCCACTTATTTGTGTAGTACCGTATGCTTTAAAAAGTATAGCAAAAGCCGTTGACATGAATGATGTCTCCTCATTTTGGGAAAGCGACTGGGACTCAGGACTCTGGATTATACTTGTTGCTCCACATGTGACTCTCGTGGAAGCCATTTAAATGGTCTGTACCTGTTTCCATATCTGTGAAAGGGGAATAATTAAATATTATTATATTATGATTTTAGGAGGTTTTAATCACTTATGTCTGGATCAAAGACCACTGAAGTCAGTAGGGGTTTTCCCTTTGTACTCAATGAGCTTTGGTTTGAAATTCTTTGTTGAAAGCTGTTGTAGAAGGAATAAGTATCTGCTGCTTCTCTTTGGTTATCAGGCTTCTTTCCCCTTTTTTTCTCCTGATACTGCTCTTTGTGAAGATAAATCTTAAGAGGACAGGCCACAACTCTGTGTGACTTGTGTGATCGAGACCAAGGGGTTAAACAACAGAAACTCCTTACCTGCTTACCACATCTCTTCACACTTTGAAGCATTTTTCATCACTTTTGAGTTTTCTATAGACTTATTATAATAGAAGTAAAAGAAAAGAGGTGGTTTGCATATCATACCTCATTTCAATACTTTACAAAGTCCAGTGTAGTAGGCTACTCTTCACTGAGGATAGATCTGCACATTTCCAGCTGAAAGTTGATATACTTGTGTTTGCTCTGAAAGTTCTAGAATGCTAAAAATGGTAATGTAGTCACAATTGTACAAGTGGCAGGAAGATCTAGTCACCTGAGTGCGTGTCTCGTACCTTGGATGAGCATGTACTTGAGCAGCTAGCTCATGTGCTGCTATGACTACACTTTGACTTTTAGTTTGTTTAGACATAGCTAGTAGTTTTTTCTTCTTGAGTTAGAAGTTACAAATTTGCATTGAGAGGAAAGATGACTTTGGTACCTTTGTTTTTAGGTTACCCAATAAACAGTCCATCTAGGATATGACTATGAGGTTTCTTTTCTCTATTTTTCATTTAATATCAATGTTTGCTGTCTCCCACACCCAGTATTCCAATCCGAACAGTCATTTGGGTCTCCACTTCACACAAAAACAAGAGAGGACAAATTCCTATTTTCCTGGGATGCCTGCTCATTGGTGTTAAGCAGGATTGCCCAGGATGTTCTCGGTAGTCATGTGTCTGACAGCAAAGTAAATCTCAGTTGCAGACAAGCTGGGCACCTGCTGGTGTGTCATGACAGGATTCTGATTCTGATCTTGATCATTGGAGGCTGCTTGGTTCCAAGAGCTTTAGAGACAACTGATGGGAACAATAGTTCTGTAAGAATCTATATGGTTATGTCCACACATACATCATTATTTCGAAATAACCCATTTTGAAATAAGTTAATTCGAATTAACAGTTTGTTAATTCAAATTAAGGGAAAGCCTGCTTTCAAAATAGCCATTGTTTCAAAATGGTTATTTCAAAACAAGGCCATTCGGACGCGTTATTTCGAAACAGTTGTTTCGAACGGGTCCTGTTGTTTCAAAGTAATGGTGCGTTGTGTGGACCTGCCGCTTCTTATTTTGGAACAACCTCTGTTGTTTCGAAATAAGAAGCCTGTGTGGACATACCCTATATCAACACCACAGGCATTAACTGTCAGTACAGTTGCCTTTATTAGAGAACATACAACCTGAGTTTGATGTGTTTCTAATTATAGCTCTGGGTCAAGAACTGAGAACACACTTGGAAATAAGAAACTTACTCTGTGAATAATTCTGTGGGATTTGTTACAAATCCTTTTTAGGTTGAAGCCAGACTGTCCCTAAAGAACATATTTTGTATCATCAGGTTATATTGTTTATGCACCATTTCTTTGGTTTTGGTCAAGGCCAGAACACAAGGAATCTCAGATTGATATGATAATCCCTTCAATAGAAATGGCTTCAGATTCCCTCATTTTCTAGAGAGGACAGATGTTAATCCTTTTAGCAAGATGTTTTGTCACAGCCGTTTGGCACCTTGTTAGCACAGATGGTTTACCTACTGCATAAGCATTTATAACTTTGGACTATCTCTTGGTCTCCCAGATGAATCCACTTTATAATTTAACCAGCTCTCCCTTCATCATAGGGGAATTCCCAGTAGCTGATAATGTGTGTATCCTAATCTGTTAAGGAACCAAAATTACAGATACATGTTTTGTACACATCAGTATTTTTTAACTTCTACTGGCGGAGGGGAGGGGACTGACAGGTGCAGAAAAGACTGTTGTAACCTCCTCAGAAGGAAATTCTTTCCACTTCCCAAATCAAAAGAAGACTTTCTCTTTAAAAGGTTTGCACAGTTCCTTCCACATCTTGATCTCTGTTGTTTCTTACTGCAGTTCTGGTACCCTTATAAAGCTGTCTCTCACCAACTGACTTTCTTCTTCAGGCTTGTTTCCATATCATCTTCCCAGCTGTATTTTAGAATTGCTTCCCAAATTGGTGCTCTTGGTCTTCATCCTTTCTTTATTTAAATCTCTGATGAAAGCTGACTTCTTCCCTCTTTCTTCATATAGCTGATGTAACTGTAGAGCAGCAGCTATAACTTTACATTCAGGTGGTTAAGCCAGATAATTGTGTCTTGAATAGCAAAGTGTATTGCTGTGATGCCTCCTTTGTATTTGTGAATCAGGCACTGAGTTGTTATATATTCCATGGTCTGTTCTTTGTAACCACAGTCACATACTGGACTATCTTTAATTTTCCACTTGTACAGAAAATATCTGCAGCTGCTATGGTTTGTGTGGATGCAGTTTAGGGTTGCCCATAAGCTTTATGGGACATTAAAGCTTGGTCTTATATGCAGTGTTTATTTCTAACTGCTCATAAATACCATTCATTTTTCAAAGCTATGTCAGGGTTGAAGTTGCATTATTGAAGGTTATGTGTATTGGTCCAAAGGAACTTACGCAACTTCAAAAAATGGAGAGGAGCAGTGATAAGGTACTGGTGGATGGGAAGAAGTTAATTTTTCATGATTCTTTGGAATTCCTAAATGATTGCAGCATCACAGTGAATGGATGGGGAGCAACAGGACTGGGCAGCCAAGGTGTTGGGGTTGAACTTGATGGTTCCACTGGTGAACCGCATTGCAGCGTTCACCAATGGACATCAACAGTTGAGCATGGCTACTTATTCCCAAAGGCCCATAAATGCTAACTAACACAAATAAAAACAATAATAATTAATGTAATTAGCATCATCCTCATGGTGTCCCAGTGCATGCTTGTATTTTCTGTTCAGATTATGAAATCCCCAGACCTGAGACTGTATTCCTTTCTGTTTTGTACGGAGTTTAGCTCATGCTGTTGGTACTTACCAATAAACATAGTTACAAGACTCATCATCACTACCTGGTTATTAAGAAATACACAGAAAATAATTCTGTGCATCTCTGATTATGGCTCATTTCAGCCAGTCAGAACCCAGGGTTTTTTATATTGTGTCACTGCTAAGCAATAACTATTTAGTCATCATGTTAGACCTTCATAGGCTTTAGTGTTAAGATTTTATAATAGAGAAATATGTGTTCAGTTTTTATAGCATTGTATGGTTACTATTAGATTAGCATGAGATCAGATTTTAAAATTGAGAGAGATCTGTTCAATTTTGTTAGTATTATATAAGTTAATTCAGAAAGAGAAAAATTCATGAGGTTTCTGTCTGACTCATTAACTTTCACACTGGGGTTCTTATATGGTTTACGGTAATGCAATATACATTTTTGAATAGCAGAAAAGCGTTTGTAAATGAGCTTTATAAGCCCTGTATGAAACTCTGCAAGATTTGTCTGGTTTTTTTTCAGCTGAATTTAAATGTCAACCAGGACGTTTTCAATGTGGCACTGGACTTTGTGCTCTGCCAGCCTTTATCTGTGATGGAGAAAATGACTGTGGGGACAATTCTGATGAACTCAACTGTGGTAGGTGATTATATGCAGCACAGCATTAAAAAACTGAGTAAGATCTTTAGCTAAAGTATTTTAAATTCTGATGAGATACTCATCTGCAATTTTTTAACCTATCTTCCAGACACACATGTCTGCCTGTCAGGTCAGTTCAAGTGTACAAAAAATCAGAAATGTATCCCAATAAATCTAAGGTGCAATGGACAGGATGACTGTGGTGATGAAGAAGATGAAAGAGACTGTCGTAAGTTGTGTTTAGAGAGCTTTGTATTGCCTACAGCTGGATAGTTTTAACCACAGAGGTTATAAGATGTATGTAACATCACTGTGTGCACATTGACAAGCTTTTAATCCTTTGGACTGTTTGATATATACAGCACCTGAGATGCTTTGTGTACAGAGAAAAATTGAATACTTCTGTCACAGACTTCAATTTTTCTTATCCATGACAATGAGAAGAAAAAAGGAATTATTTTTTAGAAAATTATGTGGGTCTCTTATTTAGGTTAAAATGCTTATGTTAGTACAATCAAACCCACCATCAACTCCTGACTCCTACTTGATCTTTCAGCACTACTCTTGTAATTTTCTACCACAGACTGAAAACTGAAACTGAAAAAGACTAGAAACTAACTGTAAACAAATCTGAAACTCTTCGTTGTTGAGGATGAGCTAAATGCAAAATGTTAGAAATAGCATGAATAATGAAAAGTAAATGAGATGATAAATCTTTGTCTAGTTTTAGTAATCTATGGTCTGATTTGTAATATTGCCAAGACCATTTGTTTGTTTCTTTTCCAAAATGTGGGATCAAATTATTTGCTGTGCTGAATTTATGAACTATGTTAAAAAAAATCATGCCAAGTAAACAAAAACGGTGTGAGAGCAGAAATCAATGAACCAAAACTGGTGTATTGGAAATGAGGTTTATTGATGGACAGAATTACAGGATAGATGATTCTGCCCATCTCTCTCTTTTGGAGAGACTTTTCATTTGGAATAATTCAGTTTTTTCTGTCTTTTTTTGAACCTATTCCCATCAACATTTCTTTTCATAGGTTATTGTGACATGTTATAGACTTCTACTCACTTTTTACTGTTGAGTTTACTTTATTGACAATTCTCTAGGCTAATTGGGTTTCAGATATTAATCTGATTTCTGTTAGTAAAAATGGAAAAAAATCATTAAACATATTTTGGAGCATTTTATCCAGTATATAGGTAGCATTTGGTCTATTGAATTTAAGTTATGTTGAACATATTCTTGTCTGTAATCAGTGGATCAGTATCATAAATATTGTTCTTTCTCTAAAGTCATTAGGACAATGCTGTTATTTATCTTTACACAATCAAATAGTTTTTATAAGAAGAGGATGCATTTAAACAGATTGCTATTTTCCTGGAGGTATTACTGAAAAGCACAGTAGAACTCTTTTATTTTAACAAGAAAAAAACATTTTGTGTCCTAGAAAAAATTTTTAGCTTTCAAATTAACTCTCTTCCTTTAAAGCGGAAAACAGCTGTTCTCCAGACCATTTCCAGTGCAAAACTACAAAACACTGTATTTCTAAATTGTGGGTATGTGATGAGGACCCAGACTGTGCTGATGGCTCAGATGAGGCAAACTGTGGTGAGTATGACAACAGTCACATAAAGGAGTGCACTCAGAAACTGTTTGTTTAAAAGTAGTGTCTATAAAAATACTTTATTAAAATCTCATATTTCTAATACCAGAATCTTTATAATTTTGGTCAAGCAAACTTCTCTCATTTTAAATGTATTTTTTAATTTTCTTACCAAAAATTATAAGAGGAAGTTGCAATGATATTAGTTATGTCCTATTTCATTATTTCAAAGTAGTTGTCTGGTAGAATAGTTTTATTTTGCCTGTGCATTCTATTCTGAAGCCTCTACTTTATGGACAGCAGTTATAAAACAAATGTCTCACCTGAAACATTAGTGGCTTCTCTTCATAATTCTTATTGCAGAATTCCCTAGCACCTACTATTTTTTTCTACATAGTTTTTGCAGTCAACTAAGTACTGGTATATAAAGCAAACAACATCTGGCATAAACATTTGAGTAGTTTAACTAGGTTACAGTGTGCACAATAAATAGATTTGTATGTCAGCAATCGCAGGAGTCCTAAGGGAACATTCCAGATTAAGGCTATTTCTATACTATGGTGAGAAATTAATGCATTTTAAATTGACCTTTACCTTTTGACATCTGGATGTCATAGGAGCATGATCACACAGTGCTCCTTGGACTGGGCTCTTGCATCCCCACTAGTAACCATTTATTTGACATTCAAAACAGTGCATCATAGGTAGCCATCCCACAGTGCAACTATATGTACAAGCTTTTGGAAAGGATTTTGCCCTCCTATAATACAGCCTGCTCCCTCCCCCTCCCTTCCTGTCATGAGAAACTGGGAAGCATTGTTTCACAACTTTCTTCTCTGCTATTATGGGGCCTGCTCAGCTCTGCTCTATTATTGTGAGCATTGCAAGCACCTCATGTATTATCCTGCAGTGTTCCAACAGTGAAACAAGAGTCATGATGTGGGAAACTGTGATATTACCAAAGCTGTGCTGTTACAGGCAATAAATAAAAACAATTTCACTTTCTGTGGGCAGTCATGCATCATCTTCAGTTGCTGAAGTGCTGGTTCAGGTCCCACAAAACAGGCACAATTTGGTGGGACTGCATTGAGATGAATATGTGGGATGATGAGCAGAGACTACAGAACTTCCATATGCAGAAGGCCACTTTCCTTGAACTGTCAAAAAGCTTTCCCTGGCACTGCTATTCGTAGGGGTTGCTGTGAGGTCTTGACATGCATTTTGGAGAGGTTGAAGGGAGCTCTGTGCATCCACTGCTTTTCCTGGAGTTCTACCAGGCACTTGAGCATGTCAGACTGATCCGTCGTAACATGCAGCATCTTCTGTAGCCTTTCATGCTCCTGGGCACATGCTGCTCTTCTCTCTTCCAAGTCCATGTTCAGTTTCTCTGATAAGGACAGTCTTGGGGCTCTGAGTTCTGTATCAGCTGCTCTGGAGGTGTTCAAGAGCTCACTAATTATGTCATTGCTGAATATTTTTCCTCTTCCTAATCTGGTAAAGGTGCTTCATGGGAGTTTGCTGGTGCAAGGTTGAAGCACCTACTGTAATTCAAGCAAAACACACAGTTCACATTGTTAGATGAGCAAACATTGTCTAAAACACAAAACATTGTTCCAGTAATTCCCTTGACTTTGCAGAGCAGGATCCGAGCAGAACAGCATTCCAAAATGCTTATACTGTGATGTTTGGACTGTCATTCTTGACATGGTAAGCAAGGGGACCTTGTATCCATTATAGAGGTTTCCAGCAAGGCCCCTCATAAACAGATAAGAGAGAAGGGCCACTGTGCTCCACCTTTACACTTTAGTGTGTACTGTGGGAGAAGGTAGATAAAGTGGATTATAGGAGGCTCTGGGCAAATTAAGGCTGCAGAAAGCATCAGATCTACTAGTTGACACCTTTAAGTCCATGCAAATAGTGCAGTGCTGTGCTGCATCCAAGCAAAATAGGACAGGACCATGGGCAAAGATGGTATTGCTCAGTTACTGTAATATTATGCCATCTTCCCTAGGAGACCATGTGTGACTTCAGTCTCCTCAGGATAAAGCTGATGAAGAGGGAAGAGTTGCCGAAAGCAGTGGGATATAACCCTGGCCCTTATGCTTCTATGCTATGTGCCATGATGATGTCTACTCTTTAAATAGTAGTGTGGCACGGGAAAGTCTGCTGTCATGATGGAAGATATAAGGTTGCCCTCCACAGATTATGTCTGCTAAGGATTCAAGAGTATCTTGAAAGTTTATTGGAGATATCCATGGAGTATTCTGATAACATTTTTTTGCACATCAACTGTCTGTTTCTGTAGTGACTCTTTGCAGAAGTTTTTCTACCCCCAGGAATGCCATCTCCTCCCAACAAAATTCCTTAAAAAAAAAAATAGAAGCATGACTGAGGCTATAACCACAACAATGAGATTAGATAAACACACTCACCAGATGAGCGTCCTCTGGCACCTTGGTCCACCGATGCCGTCCTGCCATTGGCCAGGCTGCTCCAGGGTGCTGAATTAGTTCCTGGATGTCTGGGAGAATGGATACATCACTCTCCTGCCCCCTATTCTCCTCTACCACCTTATATACAAGAGCCATCATCGTTCATCCTGGACTGTGATTTGTTTGTGGTATCAATGCTGCCTGGTGGCACAGTGGTGGGGTCATCCCCTAAAACTTGCATGTAGTTCCGTAAAAGCAGCATGTCTTCTAGCAAGGAGCCTGAACAACTATTCACCTCCCTAGTCCACACACATGTCTGCCTCAACACTTTCATTTTAATGTGACAATGCTGCATGTCCCTATTACGGCCCTTCTTAACCACACCATGCAACATACACTTATACATATTGAAGTTTCTTTTGCTGGCTTGAACAGACTCCTCACCACACAGGCTGATGAGATCCAAGACCTCAAGACATTTCCATATGGGGGTGCATTTCATGTATACAGTCACCATTGCTATTCAGCTACCAAGTGCTCCACACTGATGAAGCAGGAAATGGGAATTCAAAACTTCCTGGGGCTGCAGGGGAGGAGTGATGTGCTGCTTATGTGACCACGATGCACCAGAGCGTGAAAGTCCAAAGCATCAAAACCAAAGAATTATGAGAGAGCTCCCAGAGGCTAGTTACATTGGTTTATATTATGCTCTACCCATACTGATGAAAATTCAAATTCTGGAATTCAGCCTCAGTGCTACGCCACTTGTGGGGATGGTGATATTATGCTGAATTTTAGTGTGATTTAGTTCAACTTTACTGGCATGCCAGTGGAGACACATGCTTTCAGGAGGCTGACTTATCTGGAGATTAATTGAACTCCATTGTAGACCAGTTCTCAGACAGGTCTCACAAGGTATTAGCTGAATATACATCCAACTCTAGGCAACATGAAAGAAGAATTTTCTGGTATTTTATAGTGACTTTTATTAATTCAAGCTACTGTACTAATTTGCTATGTGCGTGCATTGCATGATGTGAAGTGTACCATAGTGGAAGGGATGGAACGTGGGGAGTGTGGGGACTATAATGGCAGGGATAATAGAGTAATCGGAACTGGGGGGCAAGAGAATCAAATAATTGTTTTAAAGACATAAAGAATGTCATAAAGAATGCCTAACACCTGAGGTGAGTGGGGAAGGAGGATTCCAGGAGAAAATGCAAGGAGGAAGATGCCACAGGGGAGATAAGCGGCAGAGGAAAGTAGGGCAATTGGCCTAGTGTTTTAGGTGCCTGTATACAAATGCAAGGAGCATGGGAAACAAACACAAAGAATTGCTAGTACTGGCAGAGACAAGGAACTATGATGTAATTGGAAGAACAGAGACGTGGTGGGATAGCTTAGATAACTGGAGCACTGCCATGGATGGGTATAAATTGTTCAAGAAGGATAGGCAGGGAAGAAGAGGTGGAGGAGTAGCGCTATATGTAGAAGAGCTGTGTGACTGCTCAGAGTTCCATTATTAAAATGGAAACAAACCAGCTGAAAGTTTGTGGGTTAAGTTTAGAGGAGAGTGCAACAAGGGGGATGTTGTGGTTTGCTATAGACCACCAGAGCAGAAAGAGGAGGTGGATGAGGCATTTTATGGACAACTAGAAGTTTCCAGATCACAGACCCTGGTTCTCATGGGAGATCTCAATTATCCTGACATATGTTGGGAGGGCAAGATTCCCTGGGAGGCTGATCTGAAGAGGAAAGGCATCCAAGAAAGCTGGCTGTATTTTAAAGAAACCCTGCTAAGAGCACAAGAAAACACCATACTGATGTGCAGAAAGAACAGCAAATGTGGAAGGTGCCCAGCATGGCTTAGCAGAGAGCTCTGCGGTGAGCTGAAACATAAAAGGGAAGCTTGTAAGAAGTTTAAGCTTGGACAGATGACTGGGGAGGTATGAAGATATTCCTCAGCTCTAGGGATAAAATCAGAAAGTCCAAAGGTCAATTGGAGTTGCAGCTAGCAAGGGATGTGAAGGATTAGAGGAAGGGGTTCTACGAGGATGTCAGTAACAAGAAGAGGATGAGGGATGGCGTAGGTCCCTTACTGAATGGGGCACGTATCCTCATGATGGAAGATGCGGCAAAGGCTGAAGTACTCAATTTTTTACTTCAGTCTTCACGGGCACGGTGAGCTCCCAGGCTAATACATTGGGTAACACAGAAGGGAAAGAAGGAGAGTGGCCCATGGTGATGGAAGATCAGGTTAGAGCTACTTAAAGAAGTTAGATGTGAACAAGTCGATGGGGCCAGATGAACTGCAACCAAGGGTGCTGAGGGAGTTGGCCAATGTGATTGCAGAGCCTCTGGCCATTATCTTTGAAGACTTGTGGTGAACAGGGGAGGTCCCAGAGGATTGGAAGAGAGAAAAGATAGTACCTATCTTCAAGAAAGGGAAAAAGGAGGATCCAGGGAGCTATAGACCAATCAGCCTCACCTCAATCCCTGTAAAAATCATGGAGCAGGTCCTCAAAGAATCCATCTTGAAACACTTGAAGGAAAACAGAAGGATCAGAAGCAGTCGTCATGGATTCACAAAGGGCAAATCATGGCTGACCAACCTGATTGCCTTCTATGATGAGACAACTGGATTTGTGGATGCAGAAATGGCTGTTGACATGGTGTACCCTGACTTTAGCAAGGCTTTTGATATGGTTTCCCACAACATTCTCGTTGGAAAGTTAAGGAAGTATGGGTTGGATAAGTGGACCGTAAGGAGGATAGAAAACTGGCTAGATCAACGGGGTCAGTGGGTAGGAATCAATGGCTCAATGTCTAATTGACTACCAGTAACAAATGGAGTGCCCCAAGGGTCAGTCCTTGGGCCCATTCTGTTCAATATCTTCATTAAAGTTCTTGATGATGGGATGGATTAGATAGATAGAAACTCAGTAAGTTTGTGGATGACACCAAGCTAGGGGGAATGGCGGGCAGGGACAGGATTCAGGAAGACTTAGACAGATTGGAGCAGTGGGCTAAAAGAAATGTCATGCAGTTCAACAAGGACAAGTGCAAAGTCCTGCACTTAGGATGGAGAACACCCATGCCCTGCTACAGCCTGGGGACCGATCAGCTAAGCAGCAGTACTGTAGAAAAGGATCTTGAGGTTATGGTGAATGGGAAGCTGGATATGAGTCAATAGTGTACACTTGTAGCAAAAAAGACTAATGGCATATTGGGCTGTATCAGTAGGAACGCTTTCAGCAGATCAAGGGATGTGATTATTCCCCTCTGTTCGGCACTGGTGTGGCCACATCTGAAATACTGTGTCTGGTTCTGGGCTCCCCACTACAGGAGGAATGTGAACAAATTAGAAAGAATCCAGCAGAGGGCAATGAAAATGATTAGGGGGCTGGGGCATGTGACTTAGGAGAGACTGAAGGAACTTGGCTTATTTAGCTTGCAGAAGAGAAGACTGTGGGGGGATTTGATAGCAACCTTCAACTACTTGAAGGGGTGCTCTAGAGAGGAGGGAGCTGGGCTGTTCTCCATAGTAACAAGAGGACAGAACAAGAAGCAATAGTTTCAAGATGCAGCTGGGGAGGTCAAGGTTGGATATTAGGAAAAACTTTCTCACTAGGAGAGTGGAGAAGCATTGGAATGGGTTACCTAGGGAGGTGGTGAATCTCCATCTTTGGAGATATTTAAGGTCCGGTTAGACAATACCTTAGTTGGGATGATTGATTTAGCGAGAACGGTCCTGCTTTTACCAGGGGGTTGGACTAGATGGCCTCATGAGGTCCCTTCAAACCCTATGATTCTATGATTGTGACAGGCCATTGTGATGTCTGAGGTGACTCCTAAGGAGCACCCAAGTAGAAATCAGTTGAGTCAGCTGTGACATCACAATGGCCTAGGAGTCTCTGCATGGCAGAGATATATACCTTATTGTAGCTGCGTACCTCATTGTAATTCATAAAGGCGAAATGGCTGAGGATTTAAAAATTGGACAGTGACAGCCAGTGAAACACAGGGATAGTTCATTCTGGTGACACGGCTACCCCTTTGGAACTTGTCAAAGTTATAAATCTCTCAGCTATGCTTTCAGCTGTTTCCAGTATTTCATGCTGACTCTTCAGACAATTGTATGTGGTGCTCACTTGGGGAAAAAACCATGAAAATCTGAATTTTTTACATGAAGGATATGAACTACCAAGGAAAGGTTTTAGCTGACCATAGAACTTTAACAAAAATGTTTAATTAAAGAGCTATTAATCAATTAATATAAATAAGTATTTCATAAATTCCCTTTTGATTTTCTCCCACTAGAGATCTGAGCCAGGGGTTATCCTCAGGGAGCACACCTTCAGAGATTCACACATGCATTCACACATGCAGCCAAACTGTTCACTGCTGTCCCCTATTTTGAAACAGAGAGTCTACTGAAGACTCTCTATTTCAGAATAAGAACTCCTGCTTTATTTCAAAATAGAGAGTCTTCCTGGACTCCTATTTTGAAATAATAATTTTAAAATAATATAAATGTGAAATAAATTATTTTGAATTAAAATCAAAGTAGTTATTTTGAAATGATTATTTTGAAATATCCTTGGCAGTGTAGACATAGCCTCTGTGCATCAAGAAAATTAAGTATTGCTATCAGACCAAAATAAACTGAGAGGAAATGGGCCAGTATTCAGTCAGTAACCCTAGAGTTGTACCTTTCTATCTTCAGATCTGAACAAGCCCAGAATAGTTGGCATACCCAAACTTCACATATGCCTTTGTAACTAGTTGGGTATATGAAACTGAACAGGAAGTCTCATGTGTACCTCCTCTTTGCATTTGACCTTGGAAAATGAAAGAATATGGAGCAACCTTTGTTAATACCCAGACATGTTCCATGAAGGATTGATTCTTATTTTATCAAAACTAGTTCACCTATTTTATATGTTTAAGGGTGTATGTATTGTGCTGATATGGTGTTATAGAGCTGTTAAAATGGTAAAGGACAAGAAATTATTCATGCTAGTATATAGATATTAACATAGTTAAATATATTTTGAATGTTTGATTAACTAATGAACAGTGGGCACATTCCATTGTATTATTCCAATAGAAATGCAAAACTTCACTGTAATCACTGGAGTGATTTCAGATTTACACTAGTGTAATACAGACCATAATTGGACTACTTTGTAATATGGAACTATTTAGTCAGTAGCTTTTTCCTTCTTTCTTGCCAAAAAAAAAAAAAATTCATGTCAGCCACAAACTGTTCATGAGATCACGCAAGTGAATCACACAAAGACAAAAGGATGGATGATAGTAGCAGTCAGCAACTTTATTAACTGAATAGTTTGGAGGGACACTATCCATCCATGCCCTCTCATATGCCATACATTTAATTGGGTCAAGTGTACAATTTAAATGACCTCACCAGTTCAGGGTCATCTCTTTTTAGGACAACCCCTAGGATGCACCCCACTTCCAAGTTCTCTTACCCTTCCTATTACAAGGGAGTAGATATGCAAAAAGGTGCTTCAGCTGAGAGACCTCATGTTTCTCTTTTTCCTTACATGCAAAAGGTGCACCAGTCACAGTTCAGGTCTCATTTACCTCTAGGAGTGGTCTTTTAGCCTTTATCTGCACTGGACAGTGACTACAAGTTGTGAGAGACTGAACATTCCTTTATTCTTAACATTAAATTGCTATTGTTATTACTTTTGATCTAAACTGTGGAGGAAGTGCAAATGTGTAGGCAGATATTCTGGAACATATGTGAGTTTTTATGCACAGAAATATATTGCATTATAAGAAACTTGTTTAACAAGCAAGTCTGTTTTCCTGAACACATGGTTGAGCTGTGTGCCCCTAAAAGAAGATTTTTCATGGAGATATTGCTAAACTTATAAAACCTATAACTGAAGATGCTAGAGGGGCACATTTAGGGGAAGGACACTTCTAGACAGAGTAATTTTTTGGGGAATTTGCTGTTCTGGACTAATCTGTATGTAATTCCTTTGTTGGGATGCTACAAGAGTGAAACATTTGGTCACATAGGAAGTAATTGTAAAGGCAAATTAATATGCAGCAAGTGTGGAGGTGACTATTTGTGAATAATTGTGATGAAGGGACAGAACGAAGATGTGCAAAAAAGCACAGCTTAGCATGTAGAGGGTGTACCTTGCTCATGATCAGCACATTTTGCTTTATTTCATCACTAGGACAGTAATTGCATTTTAAGATGAGATAAGGAAAGAATGGTAAGAACTATGGGCACATGAAACAAAGGGGGATAAAACCATGAAGTATATCCAATAGCTGAAAATGTTGATCTAATCCAAGACCCTGAGGGGAAGAGTAGAGTGGCTCTATTTAGAAGATTAATAGATCATTGTGGAATAAATAGTCATTTGTTTCTAATAAACCAACATAAGAATTAACATGTGAAGCCCAAGAAATGATGAATCATCTTTTATAGAATTGCAAAGATTCTACCAGTGAAAAGAGATAATTAAATGGAAATCCCAGGAGGTTTAGAGTAACATTTTCATTGCAACACCTATCCAGAATAGATAGTGGAATAAGGAAAACGGGGCCTAATTTAAAAGGTTATCCTCTAGTTCTTTAGCATACTGGGAAAGGTGACAGACTAAGTTGTAGTCTATCTCCAAAGTCTAGTGAATGGTGGTCAAAGATTCAGGAACTGAGTTTGCTGCAGCACAAAACCTAGGGAGAGCATGAAGAAAAATAGAGGAGGACAGAGACAGAAGAGCTGCAGTAGGTGACTTGTGTGACCCAGGCCTCCTGGGATAATCTTCTGAATGTGCCAAAATCAGGGCAAGCTGCAAAACCAGGGGCCAAACCCCAAACCACGGACGGGTGGTACTTAAACCAGTCTCCCAGTCAGTAACAAAACATGCTTCTGATCATCACCAATTATAACAAAATAGAAACAGCCCCCTTTATCACATATCAGCTTCTCTGGTCCCCACCAGGCCACTGGGTCTCTTAAATAAATAGGTTCTCCTCACCCCAAAGGGCCAGCCACATCACCCAAAACAATATACGCTTGGATTGTACCCAAAATACCCCGCTGCCACCTAATGCTTTAGTAACTACAATTAAAGGTTTAATATAAAAAGAAAACAAACAAAATGTGAGAGATGTTAAAGGGTCAAAGTGAATCACATGCATACAAATAATTTAGAGTCCATAGAAAACAAGTCCTTGAAGAATCTGTAGTTTGCAGGTTAGTCCAATTCCTCTGGTATGCACCCAGCACCTGGGCAGATCTCAGTCCTTTGTTAGCCCTAGAAGAATAGTTCCAGAGGAGTGTGTTGGTTGCAGACAGACTGAAGGCTGAAGACAAAATGAATATGGGGCCACTGCCTTTTATCACCATTGTCTCTCCCATGCTCTCAGAGTCCTTACCAAATCAAAAAGGAGTTGAGTCACATAGTCAGTCTGGGTGACTGATCAAACATGTTTCTTCCTAGGTCCACTGTACCTGGGAGTCCCTTTGATGGGCCATCAAAAGGACGATGGTTTTGCAGGCACTCAGTCTGGAATTGCCTCATAATCAAATAACTTGGAACACACATAAAACAAATAGATTCCTTATTTCTAATACAGATATGATACCTACATATAATCATTCCTAGCAGATTACAGCTTTTCTATTAATACCCAACACAGCACATCACATATGGATTATTGTAAATATGAAATATTAATATGAAAGATAATCAGAAACAATCCCCCAGACCCAGACAGCATCACAACTTATACCCTGTAACTGTCCCTGGGAGGAGAGAGCAGCTGGAGTAAATGGGCTATGGGTAGCTTGTATGGGTAGCTGGGAACTTCCAAGAGGAGGCTCCTCAGCAGCAGAGCACCACCAAGTCATACAAGGAGTCAGACTTTCTCAGAAAGAGGGCCAAAGGACATAGTGCTGGGGAAGGTACCTGTAGATAAACTGGTTTGGGAAGCAGCAAGAGACTGTAAAGAGAGATCTTAGCTACTTAAACATAGAATCCCTATGCTGGAACCCAATAAAAAAAAAAACAGGCTTCAGTACGCCTCTCAGTCCTAGAAAGGTGTAATATGAAAGCATCCTTGAGAAAGAGGAGGTAAGAATTATAGATCCCAGGTCAGGGTTAAAATTGACAATTCAATGTAAGGTCAAACAAGTTTTTATCTGTAGCAACTTTTTATTACCCCCAGAAAAGTGAGATTATGATCAGCTTGACTAGAGGAATAGAGTAATGAGAATCTGACTGTTGCACAGCCAAGCAGCAATCTGGCTTGGAAAACTGAGGCAGAGTTGCTGCAACACTACAGCCAGTCATGTGGGGAAACATTGGCTGGTGAGTTAACTCACTTAAGAGCTTAAGTAACTAAAAATCTGGTCTCAAGTATTAATAGTGACATAGGTCTCAGTTCAGCAAAGCACTTCATGTGCTTAACTTTAAGCAGTTGCCTAAATGCTTTACTAAATTGAGACTCCGATGTACTAACTTTCTATTAGTATCAGTAACATCTGTATTTTAGTACTAATTGTATGTATTATCACAGTGCCCAGAATTCCAGCTGGGATTGGAGTTCCATTGAGTTGTGTTGAGCATCCTACAAAGACAGATGGAGATGATAACTGCCACAGAGTTTTAAGTCTAAAAGACGGACAAATTGTCGACATTGGGAATATACCGTATACTTTCTAAAATTTATTTATTAGTCAGGGTCTTTACTGAAGCATAAGGCTTGTTTCTGGAGTTGGGAGCCTAAAGGACATGCTTTGACACTTAGATTTATTAACCTGATAAATAAATAAATTATTTATATTTAATTATTTTTTGTTAATGGATGATCATTATTTTAATTGGAATATTCTTCGTGTACTTAATGCTTGTTCTATAGATGTCTTATATTGTTGTTTTGATTTAAGGAGGAGGCAGAACCTCTATGTGTGTATAATATATATACGGTCATAATGCATCATGATCATCATGAAGAATTTTGTAGGGATCATGGCAGAGGAGGGTTTTAAAGAGAAGTTTGTTAACAAAAAAAAAAAAAAAAAAGGAATGGGTTATCCATTTTATCAATGAGTTTTCCAATGTGCAAGAACTAGCATTGGTGAATTGTTTGCAGGAGCAGGTAACTAGTGATTAATAATGCTTAAGAATATTGAAGCAACAGCAGGACTGAACACTGCAGCAATAAATAACTACATTAAGTAGGTTGAGCCTGCTGAGGTGATGAAGATAAAGACAAAGACCTCTATAGACAAGGATTAATAGTCATGCTAAATCACATCAAAAATTATTTTGATACCTCACTCTGGCTCCTGGGCTTGCATAGAACTAGGCTGAAGCACAAGTACAGCAAGCAGCTGTTGAAACTTCTGCAATTTGTGTAATAGCCCTCTCCACTTTATAGGCAGAGGAGTATACTTGACTCAAGCTATTGTTATTAGTCCCTCTTCTTCATGACCACTTAATTTAAATACATCCTGGGACACTGATGGCATCACAAAATCTAAACTAGCATTTTGTAAAACCACTCATGGGAATTCAAGAAATTCCAATTGAAATTGCAATACATGGACATGTAATTTTAAAAATAATAGTATGGGTTTTAGGAAAAAAAATAATTTATAGATGTGCTTTTATGTAAAGTAATATGCTGCTGGTAATTTTTTCACTTTGCAAGACTTTCCATCATCCCCCCCCTTAACCTGAAAGAATAACATACAAAAGAAAAAAAAATCAAAAGGCAAACAACACAAAAATAACTACATTTTATTGGAAGAGTGCTGCTGTTGCTGTTCACAAGAGCTCTGAAGCCACAACAAGATTTATCCATAATCATATGCTGTGAGTATATATGCTCATTTCAAAATACTGCATACTGACTGCAGAAAACTAAATTCAGTTTGGTTTTATATACTTCAGACATACCATGTCTGAGGCAGTGAGTAATTAGATTCAAAAAATGGAAAAATGCTAATTTTTGTCAGTAGATGTTCAGATACGTCTCCCACTAATTGTAGTATTGTACATGTAATTAGCCAGTATATCCCTTTGCACTCTGCATAAGTATGCGTATAGTTTAGTGTGTTTTGGTCTATGGTAAAACTATTTTATATTATAGCAAAGCACATAGAGAAGTGAAATCTGAGTGCTAAGATTCAAAACCATTAAAATCTTTGAAATTTTTGGCCATAAATTAAGCCAATCTGGGTCCATACAGTTAGGTGCCTAAATCTGTATTTAGGCACCTCAATACAATGGATTGATTTTTAGAGTTGCTGAGCAGCTGCTGTGACTTCATTGGATTTATGGCCACTTGGGATCTTTGGAACATTAGCCTCATTTCAATGTGCCTCAGTATACATATTATATTACATTGGAAAAATTTGCCTTTGCTTATGTCTACATGAGATAGTAGGACTAGAATTTTTGAACATATTATCAATTTTAGCAGGTTGAGAATTATTACTACTAGTACTATTATGATTATTATTATTATGATTATTATTATTAGTCTTACCGTTATTTGTATTTATCTGACCAGGACCTCATTTTGCTAGATATGATACAAATACAGAACCAAAGACATGTAAAATCTATGGTTGTAAGGACTAAGTATAAGAGAAGGAATAACAAATTAACACAGATTAAAAGGAGGAATTCAGGGAAACAGTGAGATAATAATGGCTGCATGAGAGACAATAGTCTCAGCACTTAACTGTCCTTAAGTTTTTTGGAGGCATTATGGCCAAAGAGAGTTTAAGGATGATAATGAGGTAGTTTGTGGATGTTTATGGGGAAGTCCTTGCAAGCATGAGAGGCAACATGGAAGAATGCACATGTGTGAAAATTTAGTAAGTGGTAAAGGAGGCTGGCAGCCTGGGCCAATAAGAAATTCTAACTAGGGCGGGCAAAGCCCATTAAAGGCCTTGGAAGTGAAGGTAAGTATCTTATATTTGATATGATATAGAAGGGGGAAGCTAGTGGAGGGATACAAAAAGAGGTTGATACATCAAGGCACAGGAACTGCACATGACTCCTTGTGAGAGCCCTGTGATCTGTGTAAATCTTCAAAATCTGTGTAAGTGAGTGTCACTTCTAACCTAGTGGGGTAAACCACCCCACCTCCAATCCAACGTGTAGGAAAACTCTTTCTCAGTTTATCTTCCATGGATATGTCTAAGGTAGAGGCTTAAACATAAAGTGCTGCAGGCTTTGTCTTTATATATATATATATATATGGTTCCTTTATCAGGAACTCAATGGGTTTCAGAGCAGCCACTTATAAACTAAAAATGTCTTAGTTTCCTTGTTTCAAGATCCAAACTGAAAACTGACTGTTCTTATTTATTAGAAAAAGTGGGTGAAGTAACATCTTTTATTGAACCAACTTCTGTTGGCAAAAGAGAACTTTTTCAGCTCTCTCACCAACATAACCTGGTCAAAGAAAAGATACTACCATACTTTTTTCCAGTTTGTGTCTCTAATATTCTAGGATTGACATGACACTGCATATATTTTTAACTTATTATATGATATTAGTGGTGCTTTAATCATTGGTCAGTAGAATCTTGAGAAAAAATATGTCAGATGTGTAATATTGCTGAATGTACTACTAAAATGTACTTAAATGTTATATTAATGTGCAATGTAAGACTCTAGAAAAAACAGAATTCAATAGGATAGTGTAGGAGTGGGACTGCCTTGTGGAACAATTATTTGTCTTTAGTGTATATTTAACATTTAAAATGTTAAGTTTCCACAATTTGACATGCATGGGCAGATTAATGCACGGCCTACATGGCCCATGCCCAGGGGTCCACATAATGTGCGGGGCCCTTCATAATGTGGTGCTGCGGCAAAGGGAGTGGAGTTGCCTTTGGCCAGTGGCTGAGCTCTGCAGTTTAATTGTGAATCCTGCCCCATCCCTGGGGGCGAGCCAGTCTCCGCGTGAGGTTGGAGTGGCCCAGTCCAGAGGCCAGGCTCTGCTCTTCTGCCTCAGCCCTGGGTTGGCTAGTCTATCCCTGGTGGGGCAGTAGGGCGAGGCTGAATGCTGTGGTGTGCAATAGGGCCTCCAGCACTGCAGAAGCTGTTCCTCATGCACCGGTCAGCTCTGCTGCTGGGAAAGGGAAGGCGATCAGCTGGGCTGGCAGTCCTCCATCCAACATCAGCCCTCCTGCAGGGAGCTGGGCCCTAGACTGCCAGCTAGGGTGGGGGGGCTGTGGCCACAGGTGGGGGCAGGCAAGGCTCAGTCATGGAACACAAATGGAGGAAGTCCAGGGGCTCAGGGGCCCCCTAATCTGCCCCTGTTGACCTGTATCTTGCAATATTATCATGCCACCTTTTTAGTAGCAATCTTTTAAAGTTCTGCTTTTATGGAATATAATGATGCGAATGGTAATCTTCTTCACTGCAGACAAAAAGACTTGTGGCCCTCATGAATTTCAGTGCGAAAACAACAACTGTATTCCAGACCACTGGAGATGCGACAGCCAAAATGACTGTGGTGATAATTCAGATGAAGAAAATTGCAGTAAGTAAATCTTGTTTGTTATATTGTGAGCTTTATATATATATAATCTCCAGATGGGAGATTCCACAGAAGGTCGTGGAGAATAACAGGGCTAAGATTCTGTGGGACTTCCAGATCCAGATGGACAGGCAGGTACTGGCCAATCAACCAGACATCGTGGTAATAGACAAGGACCAGAAGACAGCGGTGGTGATAGATGTAGCAGTGCCAAGTGACAGCAACATCAGGAAGAAGGAGTATGAGAAGCTGGAGAAGTACCAGGGCCTGAAAGAGGAACTAGAGCGGATGTGGAAAGTGAAGGGCAAAGTGGTCCCAGTGGTGGTAGGAGCACTCGGGGCTGTGATTCCTAAGCTGGGAGAGTGGTTCCAACAGATCCCAGTCTTGACTACCTTTCCTCTCTTTACTACCATCCGGCCACACTTCTCCAGTCCGAATGACATCCCAATATCCTCACTGTAGATCCGTGTCAGGTGGATTAGCGAGTCGATGTCTCGTTCAGTCTTAGCATACAGCTTGATGTCATTATATATATAATAAAAAATCCCCTCTCAGCCCCATGGGTGGTATGTGTCTTCCTCAACTACGGGTCCTCTACCAGAGGCCTGGGAGTTTGAGGGTTCTGCGCAGTATCTTAGCTGTTCCTAGCACTGCACTCTTCTGGACGGAGAGCTCTGATGTTGGTCCTGTCTAGTGTGGTAGACCCCTGCTTCAACGGATCTGGTGCTCAGTGCCTGTTCTTGTGCTGCTATGATCAGTGCCTCAGTGCTGTCTTTTAGTCCAGCCCTTTCCAGCCACTGGTAGGATTTCCCAATGTCAGCCACCTCAGCTATCTGTCAGTGGTACTTCCCATGCAGGATCTTGTCTTGCCATGGCACTTCTTCTGCTTGATCTTCCTCCCATGTCTGCTGCTGCCTCAGGCATTCTCTCAGCAGTTCATCTTTGGGTGCCATCTTACTGATGTACTCCTGGATGCTCTGGGTTCTTCTTCGAGTGCTGCTCCTGGCCATTCCTCTGTAGGTGTCTGCACGCCCCGTGCAAGGCATGCCGGAAACTTTTCCCCTAAAGTACCCGTAGGGCCGGCTGTAGCGCCTCCTGGAGTGGCGCTGTTGCCACTCCCTGTATAGCCACCAGCTGATCCTCCCTCCTCAGTTCCTTCTCACCACCCTGTCGGTCACTGGAACCTTCCTTTGGCTTTGAGCAGGTTTGCACGTGGCCACTTGTTCTTTCCAGAGTACTCGGAGTTCGTTTTGTTAGTTGTTAGTAGTTAGTTAGTTCGTAGTAGTGTTAGAGTTAGTTTTAGGTAGAGATAACGCCCGTCCCGGACTTGGGGTTGGGCTATGCCGGGCTTCAAAACCTGTGGGCAGTGTAAAAAGCCCATGCCCGTGGACGACCCGCACAGCAGCTGTTTACTGTGTCTGGGCGAAGCTCACCTCAAAAAGACAGAGTCCAGAGACTTAAACTCCACATGATGGAGGAAGCCCTGCACCCCATGCCTGGCGACTCAGGATCGAGGACGACACCGTCGGTGCGGAGTGCTCCGGCATCGTTGGCACCATCAGCGGCACTGAAGCCCAGCCGCACCAAGCCACACTGGGAGCCTCGTTGCTGATCGTTGTCCCCGGTACCGGCTAAGAAGAAAAAAGTAGACAGAGGGCGCCCCCCGCTCCACAACACAGCAAGCCAGAGGGACTCTGGTCAGAGCCGTGCTGGACGGACCATCTCCCTGTCCCCGGCCTTGGTGCAGGACCGCCGAGAGAGGCTGCTCAGCCCAGCGTCGACCTCCTCTCCCAACAGGGACATTTTGGAGGAGGACTTGGTTCTGCCGTCTACGCTGGAGGCTTTTGCGGCAGGACAGGAGCTGTCGGGTCAATCAGCCCCAAGGGCCCCGGCAACGGGCCCCGTACCGGGATCGGTACCATCACGGGGGAAACCGACTCCCCTTCACCGTTAATCGAGTGTCGGGCCCGGCACCGTCTCCTTTACAGCGGCACCATTCACCAGTACCGCTGGCCGTGGTGGCAGCGGCTGGAGACCCTCAATACTGCTCCCCGGTCACTGCTCGGCACAGCGTCTCACCAACCCGCCGGCACAGCGATCGTCCAGAGGGACTGGCACGCAGCCTCAACAGGTCCCCGCGGCACCGCCTTTCCACCCCCAGTGGTCAGGTTGGCAGCCTGGGGTGCAGTGGCCTTTTTGGACTCCGTGGGCCTTCCAGCAGGGTCCAGGTTTCGGTCCAGGAGCCCCCGTGCTGGGTTCCGGCGTCAGACCTCCCCCGTCTGCCTCAATCAGCGCTCCACCTGGTACCAGCGAAGCTTTGGATGTGGAATCATTAAAGGGCAAGCAGGACCAGGCCAGCCTGGCTAGTGGAGGCTGCAGCACAAGATCCAGACGTCCCAATATCCTCACTGTAGATCCATGTCAGGTGGATTAGCGAGTCGATGTCTTGTTCTTTCTTAGCATACAGCTTGATGTCATCCATGTAGAGGAGGTGGCTGATGGTAGTTCCACTCTTGAACTTTTATCCATATCCAGTCCTTGTGATTATCTGGCTGAGGGGGTTCAAGCCAATGAAGAACAGCAGCAGGGACAGTGCATCACCTTGGTATATGCCGCACTTGATGGCCACTTGTGCAAGCTGTCTTGAGTTGACTTCCAGTGTTGTCTTCCACAGTCCCATTGAGTTCTTGAGGAAGGTCCTTAGTGTCCTGTTGACTTTGTATAGTGCCAGACATTCACAGATCCATGTGTGCGGCATTGAGTCGTAGGCTTTCCTGTAGTCAATCCAGGCTGTGCTCAGATTGGTCTGTCTAGACCTTGAGTCTTGGGCGACTGCTCTATCTATGAGCAGCTGGTGTTTTGAGCCTCTGGTGTTGTTCCCAATGCCCTTCTGAGCTGTGCTCATGTACTGGCCCATATGGTCCTGTAGCTTGGCAGCTATGATGCCTAATAGGACTTTCCATGTTGTGGGGAGGCAGGTTATTGGCCGGTAGTTGGATGGTGCTGTTCCCTTTTGGGGGTCTTTCATGATCAGCACTGTCCTTCCTTGTGTTAGCCAGTCTGGGTGGGAGCCTGCTGCTAGCAGCTGGTTCATCTGTGCTGCTAGGTGTTCATGCACTGCTGTTAGTTTCTTTAGCCAGTAGGTGTGGATCATGTCCGGTCCAGGGGCTGTCCAGCTCTTCATGTTCTTGACCCACTGTTAGATGTCTGCTACTGTGATGGTGACTGGTTCCTGTTCTGGGAGATTGCTGTAGTCTGTTCTCAGGTCCTGCAGCCACTTTGCACTCGTGTTATGAGTCTTCTCTTTCTCCCATATGGTCTTCCAGTACTTTTCAGTTTCTGCTGTTGGTGGCTCTGCTGTTATTGTGTTGTTGCACTGCACAACTGATATGCTGTATGTTTGCTTTTATCAAGCCTACTCTTTGGATTTTCATTTGTAGTCACATTCAGTCTGGCATATTCAGAACCAGTAAATCTGAATCCAAATGATGAACGCTGAAAGTTTCATACTTGAATTATTTTCAGAAAGATCTGTAGTCTATTAAGAAAGTATCGTGCACAGTTCTGCAAAATATGAATATGCAGTGTAACACTTGACATACAACGATAATATTAACTGGTAAATGGAGTGTAAGTTAAAAACTGATGATAGGCTAATCTGACTTCTGTGTCTGAGTGCAGCTTCCATTTTTCTTATATTCCGATATACCCAAGAGTCACCTTAATCACTGAGTTAGCAACCCCGTTTAACATCTTCCCAACAGCATATGTGCCTGTGCACAGTGGGAGGTGTTTTAGGGAAACAGAGCCAGTTTGTTACACATTGCACATTTAACAGGGGGACTGCCACATTTTAGATCTAATCAAAGTCTTTATTCACATTGACAATCACATTATTCAGAAGTTCATATGACTATGCATGTTGTTCCTTACTGTGAACATGGAGTGTAGATCAGGGCTTCTTGCATATATTTTGAAATGTATAAGCTAGCTTCTACTCCCAGAAAAAGCCTTGTAAAATCAGTTTTAGCTGATTAATCTGTGACACCTTCCCAGAAAGGTTTGGAAAGTTCTTAATGAGTTCCTCCTTTGAGCCCTGAAATGTAACAATGAGCCAAAGGGATAGCATCTAGCCATCAGTATCATAATTAGGCATTTTTAGATATGGAATCCCATAAATTGCTTTGTACTGGCATCCCCTCAGTTTAATAGCTGGGTTCTTTTGGGTTTTTTATTTTATTTTATTATAAAATCCAAAAATGGACTGCCAGTCTGCTTTCTGCTGCTAGTGTCCTACTGTACCCTGTTCAGAGATCTGAATGTATTCTTTTTGCCAGTGCCTATGATGTAAAACATTTTGGTCAGAATTTTCAAGAGTAGATGACAAATTCACAGTGAAGTGGTACTGGGTACTCGTACATCCCACCAAGACAATTAGAGATATAGGTATTCAGCATCTTTGAAAATCAGGCAGTTTAATTTATGATCCTAAATATAAATTTATGTGCATAATTTTAAGCACCTCACACATGTGAAACTTGTGTACAATATTAATGGTTCAGTACTATCTGTTCAGGTATCAGGTATAATTGTTACCTAAAGGAGAAGGTGTCCCGTGGCTTCTATTAATCATTAAAGTCTATTTTAGTGTTATAAAGTTTGTCAGTTTTTCCATACTTCAACTCTCAGAAGTGTGATTTCTTTGGAGTTTGAAACTAACACAGTCCCCTGAACTAAATAATGTGTGATTTGATCTTATTTTTTCATGTTCCAAATAGTACAGATTTGTAGTTTGGTTCGTGTTTTGTACTTATTTTGAGATGCTGAAAAAGAAGAATTGTTTAACTAAAAGTGAAGAGGTAGATGACACATAAGTTGGTGTTCTTCTGCTTTCTGTTTGTAAGGAACTCCCATTGGTGTCAGTGGGCTGAATGTGCACATATATAAGAAAAAGAGACTTTCACATTAAAACCTACAGCTAACTGTTCTTCATCTAGATTGTGACTCTGTAGACACTCAAATGTAAAAGTACATATCAAACCTAGATTGTTCTTATACACACAAAATCATTTAAAAGACTGAGAAGTAAGTAACACAACAGCTCCAGTGAACTTTGAAAAATAAATGCAATGCATAGCGTGAATATGTACTTGAAATTTGCTATGCATTAATTGGTATTTATTTATGATCTGGCACTAAGTAATTACTTTCCCAAATTTTAGTTTAACACAGTGCAGACAGTCTATCAGAAACTTTAAAATAACAGTGGAGTAATCAACTGCTCTGCTATTTTTAATGTATTAGGCCTTCCAATTTTGTATTTACCTAGTTAATTAAGCCTCCCTTTCAATACTGAGCTGCTCTTTAGACTCCCAGATAAAGACTTCTGTAGTATACTAATGACCAAGAGTGAAATTCAGCCGTGTAGAGGACACACATACACATAGCCTATGTATTAAGCAATTCCTATTTAAAGCCTTAAAATAAGGCTTAAGTGGTACATAGTATGTTAGAAATGGCAATTTCCTGCAGTATCTTATACAAACCTTATTGAATTCAATTACAGCTCACTGAACTAAATGTAAGTGTCTTAGGAGTTAATTTTATTAAGCATACAAATGTTTCAGATTATTCTGGAACAGTACGTTACTTCTTTGAAGAGGTAACATGGCTAATATAAACCTTGGGAAATGTTACGTTGTTCAAAAGAGTCTTTGAAACAATCTGCTAGACAAACAAAATAGCATGGGATTCCTAAGAAATATATGGGAATCAGAGAATGCAAATTAACCACCTCCAGATCCATCCTTTTGAAGCTGTGCCTTGAAATAAAAAAACCCTTGCCTGGCTAATTAAATATTTGCAGTCTCTTTAGGGACTCAAACTGAATAAAGAAGTGACTCTCAAACTCACACATATACTTGTTCAAATCCTTGACAGTTATGATCTTATAACCACAACAAAAGCCCTTGGTTTGGGTTGGAGTGTTGATTGTTGACCAGAGGCCTTGATAGAATTGATGTCATCTCTGATAAGCTTATTAGAGTACATGCAGATTCTTTTGTCATTTTCAATAGTTTTCTCTGCAATGCTTTTACCTCAAGAATAAATATGCTTGCTTAGAAGGAGTTGTGTGGTAACTTAACTGTGGCAATTGTACTACTTACCATCCCCGAGCCTAGCCACCAGCCATACCCCTTACTCCAAAAAATGCAAGCCTGCTTAGACAGTCTTAGTTCCCTTGGAATTCAAGTGAGGACACAAGTGGGAACCAGTGGCCAGGGGAAGGGAACTTGGGGGACCCGTGAGACTGGGGGGGGGGCAAAAGTCATGGGGGGGCCAAAAGTCAAGGGGGGGCATCTTTGACTTTTGCCCTGGGCCCCAGAATCTCGAAGACCACCCCTGCTTATCACCATGCATCTGCTGCCTGCTCTTTGTAGGCTCTAAGGCACAGACTAACAGAAGCAGGTGAGGGATTTAGCTGTTCTTGCTCTGTTACTTCTGCGTACGTCTGTGCCAGGAGAGATGCTGGCTACAGAGCTAGAAACCTAAGAGTCGGTACTCTTGCTGGATCATAAAGGTAGAAAACAGGGTAGTTGCCCTGAATAGAGATACATAGGCCTTTTGCAGTCTGCACAGGAGCTGAATTTTGCTCTGTAGGTGCTCTTCTTGAGATTTCTCAATATTTCTTAAAACCTTTACATTTGGTTTCTAAAACATATATTCTGCATCTCATTAAGATCTTAACAAAATTTTGGTGTGTAAGGAAAATGTATAAACTAGCTTTGTTCTGTTAGAAATAGGTTAATAAAAATCTCTCTACGATATCTTGCCATCACTAGAACTAGGTATCATGAAAGAAAAATTTGAAAAAACAATACAAAAATATTTGACAAAATACATTGCCATGTATATGAAGATAAATTGCTCATGACATACATGAATTTACAAAGGGTTTGTTAGGCAGTGATGTCAAGAATCGAGTTGTTTCTCAAGGGTGCTGAATGCCCTAATGCCTTCTAAAAATTCAGCCTTGGTATTTACCTCTACCTTTACACAGCATATTCAGATGCACAAGAGTTTAAGGGGGAGTTATTAGCTGTGAAATAGAGCATTGGTTGGAAAATATCCCAAGTGTGTAACATTTTTTATGGAATTATTGACTAATAATAGAGTGTAAAATACCTGTGTGATTAAATTCCAACAGGGCAGCCATGTTAGTCTAGTAAAGCAAAAAAAAAAAAGCAAGGAGTCTTGTGGCACTGTTAGTCTTTAAGTGCCATAAGACTCCTTGCTTTTTTTGTGTGATTAAAGTGGTTCTTTAGCAAGATTTAACTCTCCTTCCTGTACAGAAAAACTTGAAGTTTATCACTCTTTCTCTACTTGTGTACTACTTGCAACCCCTAAGTCCATACGACCCAATTTTTTCCAGAGTCCTGAGCCTTTCACCGAATTTTTATAAAATCGACTGATGATGTGCACCTTGGGCTTGATCCAAAACTCCTTAAAATCATTGGAAAGGTTTCCATTGTCTTCAGTGGCTTTTGATCAGATCCAATCCAAGGTTCCTCACAATAAAATAACTACATCTGATGAATTGTCTTGTTCTGAGAAGCTCTGCTGAAAACACTGAATCCAAGGACGTCTGTCATAAGCTATTTATGCCGTCTCCCAAAACAACTAAATAAAGGATGTAAAGAAGAGTATAGCCCCGGTGACCAACTTCTGAGTTTGAATAAATTGGAATCAAAGCACAGAGCACTTTTATTTCCCTTCAGTAAGCATCTCTTTGGAAAGACTTTTTCCTACCTCCTCAGCCCAGATATTTTCTTTTTGGTATAAATCAGGTGTCTTAAACACACAGCCCGTGGCCACATGCGGCCCCTAAAGCTATTTCTTGTGGCCCACAATAACATGAATGTTATTGCTATTTGCAATATCATTGTATGGAAAGGTTGCAGTGGTGTGGCCCTCAGGCTACCATACTAATCTTCATGCAGCCCTTGTGGTGATTTGAGTTTGAGACTCCTGGTGTAAATCTTTGTAGCAGAGAATACTATATAATAGTCAGTTGTCTTGTTTCTGCTTAAAAGAAAGAAACACGCTTTTCTGAAAGTTCTCCCATCTTCAAAGCACCTGACGAAGTGGGATTTTCTCCCATGAAAGCTCATGCAATAAATAAATTTGTTAGACTTTACAATCTCACCAGACTCCTTGTTTGTGTTGCTGAGCTAGACTAACATGGCTAGTCCTTTGGAATATGCTTTCCTGGTATTGATCAAAGGCCATAAAATCTATGTAAAATGCAGAAACAAATGTAAAATGACAAAGTTAGGAATATGTTACTGGGGCTATGTAATCTTTTCTAAGATTTTTTTTTAATTATTTTATGAATATAGGTCATAATCCCACTCTGCTGAAGTCAGAGTCAAATTTCCTATTGACTATAGTGAGAGTAGGACAAGGGTCACATTGTTTTTCAGTAGGCTGCTGTTTACTTATTCACAGTAATCAATAACTGGATATTGCATGCAATTTAGCATGATGAGTTAGTCTGGAAAATCAATTTTGCAATGTAAATTTAATATATTGAACTTATTTTTCTTGATCTACATACAGGTATTTTAGTTTTATTTTTTAATATAAACATTTTAGTAAATACCCATATGCTACATATTCATTCTTGTTCAGTACTGTATAAGTTATATGCAAGAGTAAAAATTACAGACAAGCAAAATAGGTGATTATATGAGGTGAGTTTTCAGGATTGCAAACAACCAAACCAATAAAACCATGATGTTTTTCAGTCATCCAGAAAAATCCCTTAACCAGAAGCAAGTCTGTACATGACGAAGAATTGGGAAGGTTCTGTCCTTTCTTTTACATACAGAGAATTTAGTCTGTTAAGATGTACTACTATAATATGTGTTCCTTTCAGGAACACTTAGTGCATTGATATAACAGTAGTTTACTAGGTTCATAAACAAATTACAAGAATACATGCCAGGGACAGAGGAAATAAGTTTTCCAAATAGACAAATATGATTTCCAAACAATGTGCACATTTTACCCATCATCAGCTTCATAAATAATTCATTACCAGTATGAAAACCCTGATTTGCTCACATTTTACAAATCAGACCCAAAACCTGACAAATACATACTTGCATGTGCATTACTTTTTTCCATAAATTATTTCATTTACCTAATGTATCATATTCCGGAGCCTCCAATACATTCTATGCTGAACAGGGGCAGAATCTAATAACAAAGGAATGCCCAAATATATGCACAATACTCTATGGATTTATGAAAAATTAGAGAAATATGTGCAATGAACTTGAGAAATCCAGTAGTGTCAACATCTGATCTCTTTGTAAGGAAAACTACTACAGAACTCATTCAGCTAATGAAATTCAGTTCACACTATGATGTTGCCATTGGAAATGACACACACACACACTTAGGAGCTGATTCTGCAATCTAATCTGCTTAGTTGGTCATTTACAATGCAATTGTGCAATAATGGGGTTGTGCATAGGTCTTCCTTCATTGGTCAGAATCAGAGTTTATAGGAAGAATAGGTGTATTTTGCAGAATTTAACAATCGGATTACACGGTGCTGATAGCAATATAAATGTTTTCCACTGTTACCCCAGAAAATCAAATAGATAAATTTACTAATCTCCAGACCGTCCCACAGTCTGAAGTTTAATTTGGAAACCCTCGGGGGCAATGTGGGGGTCCATTTTTTACCTAAACGGACAAATACCGGCACCCGGGATAAATTTCCTGAGTGGAGGATACGGCTACAGCCCGCCAATCAAGCACAGACCAGAAGCAATAAAAGACTTAGAGCCAATGATTTGTCAAAGACAAAATCAGGTTTATTTCAATATCTACTCTGAAGACTGACAGGGAACTTATATTTGCTTCACGGATAGCTCAACAGTAATATAACACATTAAACTATTCTATACAATTATAACATAGACACAATACTTAGCTACACAAAAGGAACATTTAGCAAGTGGGGATCAGGCACTTGCTGGATGGAGAGATCTCAACTCTTACTGTTACTCCTTTAGATCTTAATTTGGGTTCTTGCCTCACTCTTTCTAGGTAGTTTACTTATAATCATAAAGTTACATTGTAAAGCTTGGGCTTCCTGGCAGTACTAAAAGTAATCTAAAGATCTTGGGGCTTTCAGCTAGTGTTCCTCCCCTCCTTGGGACCCTTTTCTTACCCCAAAAATTGAAGGAAAAAGGCAGAGTCTCTCCCTCTCTGTGAGATGGTGGGCTGCTTCTTCAAATGGAGGCTGGCAGCTGCAGGCTGGAACTCTTCTCCCTCTGAGTCTCTGCTCAGATCTGGTCTGGTTGCCGTGGAAACTGGAACTTAGGCACAGCTCAGAATGTTCCCGAAGCTTGCAGGTGCAGTTGTTCTGAGACTGGAGCTACAAAGTATGAGTTCGTTGCTCACAAGCTATGCGCAGGACTGGGTTGGCTGCCTGCTTGTGAGTGCATGAGGGTGAGTATCAAGCCATTGCCCACAGACTATATGCAGGACTCGGTTGGCTGCCTGCCTGTGAGTTTTATCAGAGTGCCCTTCTGAGAATGAGTCCAAGACCCAGCTCAAGGACTGAATCCTGAGTCACCGCTCAGAGATACAGCCCCATGACTTTCAGAGACTAAGTCCTAAGACCCAGCTCCCAGGCTTCCACTAGAGATGTTGTCACTGTCTCTAGGGATGAGTGTGAGTGAGACTCCTTAGTGCAGCGGGAACATAGCCAGAGGCCAGTGGAACCCCGTAAGGAGTGGGAGAGATCTCTGAAGTTCTGCTCTGTGCAGCACCTTTTATTCGCTCTTCTGTCACTCCCATCTTCTCCTTGACCAATCCCAAAGGTGTGATTTCATCTCTACCCAATTAGAAAAAGGGTGATTTCACCTGCCACCTGATCAAAAATCAATACTTTTGATGGGTCCTTTGACAGGGGGTGGACACCTTAGAATCCTTGATGGGAGGGGGACTGAGTGAGTTCAAAAGATCAAAATCTTCCTCCATTTTGATCTACTTTTCCAAAAGATATATCTGTTGAATCTGCTGATAGAGATATACCTATGGAATCTGCTAAAACTATGATCTCTCCATTTTCACTTGCTGAATGCCCTTTGAATACCAACTTGTTTTAAACATTGATAAATGATGATTTATGAATTCTTTACCACTGATTATTACACATTATGCTGTTTCCAGCTTTATTTTAACATAGAACTTCTACTAGCTTGCCTTACACTATTTTGTACCCATCTGTGTCCTTATGATGCTAAAGAGATGGCAAAAATCTCAGGCTACACCACTCAAATGTGTGGGCAAAAATTTTTCAAAATTAGCCCATGCTTCCTCCCCCCCCATTCAGCTTGAAACTATTTGTACTTGATTTCTATAATTCTTAAATACATGAAACTCTAATTGAAGGTATTAGGAACTGCTGATCAGCAGTATGTTCAATATTTCTGAAAGTTAGGCACCCAAAATTAGAGGCTAGTTTTGAAAATATTTGCCTTCTCTGTTTTTCTTTGATATTATTCCCATTTTGAAAGTTAAATTATGTTTAAAAATGCAGGTGGGAATCTGTGGATACAATAGGCACTTAAGAAAAAGAAAGTATATGTATGTGGGAAGAAGGGGAGAATGTGATATGACAGCTACTAGAGTGCTTTCCTGTTTTCAGAGGAAAAGTGATGACTACTAATCTATATTTGAAGACATTCTTTCAAAATGTCTTGCTGCTAGTTATGTTACTAGCCATAATGCAGGAAAGAAGAAAAAATTCCTAATATCCACTTTCAAAATCCTTGCAATAATAATTCACACCAACTAATGCTCTGTTAGGTCTTGTACATGTATATTAGGATCTCATTCTTGTATTGAGTGGCTAGCATCAACTTTTGCATTAGTTGTTTTTCACTAGTTACAACTTGTAAAGCATGGGGACTCTGGCATGGAGTATTTTCAGCACAAGTCCATCTGAACTTAAGCTTGCTCAGTCTTGCTCTGTCTTGCACATAACATATCTCATTAATCTTCAGCTCCAAGTTTGTCTGATTAGGTCTTTCCTCTTCAGGATAATGACTGACAAACTGGAAAGGATTAGAAAGAAGAGCTATAAATCCTGCTGTTGTGGCAAGGAATTTCAACGGGAGCTGACAGCATTGGGACGTCATTCATTCCAGGCTTCTGAACAGTTGTCCACAGCACAGCAGTTACTGAGGCAGTAACTCCCTTCTTTCCCCTTCATACTTTCTGCAGCTATTGCTTCTGAAGGGAAGCAACACATTTTTGGGGAATAAATAGTACATGAGTCGCCAGATATTTTTACACTAGAATTCTGACTTCTTTCTATTTTCGTAGAGGCCTCTTTTGTAATATGTGCATTGGGCACATGTTAATGTTATTTCTTCTGCATCTTTAATATTTAAGAAGCCAGATGCTTTTAAAACAAAGAATGCTACCAGCTGCACCTTCAGTTCTTCCATGTAGTTCAAGGGTCAGAACCCTTTGCCAACCCCTGTGCTGGTCCTTCTTCCCTGACCCTCACCTGGTGCTGGTGGCCCCCTCTGCTGAAAAAATGTGGTGGCTGCCTGAAAATTTAGCAGTGGTCATGGCTGGAGTGGGAGCACTTCCCAGGCATGCCATGGAAAGAAGTTACCCAGAGTGGCTCATCTTTGTGGTGTGCCCGGGGACAGCAGTCGCCAGGCTTGCCATGAAAAGAAGTGGCTACTTTCAGGAGTTCCCAGGCATGCTGCAGAAAGAAGCTACCTGGAGTAGCTCCTTTGAGAAGCATCATACTACAGAGAACAGCTAGTCCAGGCGGTTTTTTTTCTGTGTCACATGGAAGCATAGGTATGAGGAGATGCACTGTGTCTCAGCTGCACCTGAAGGAAGCCACCCGGAGTTCCTTTTGTTTGCAGGAGTGGCAATTTCTGTGGTACTGCAGAGGGTGCCGTGTGCCACTCTGAATGGGCTTGGGTGCCACTCTTGGCACACGTGCTGGGGTTTGTCTACCCCTGATGTAGTGTATCCCTAATCTCATGAGTCATACCTTTGAAGTGTGGGTCAAAATGCCTCTCAGACTTGGGCAATTACCAATGCACAATTTCTCAAGAAAACTCCCAATATTCAGATGAAAGCCTGCATTGAAAACAGCTTCTGATTTGATTAGCAGGTCACCAAATTGTTCTCTAGTTCTGAAATTTCTTTTTTTATATATTTATTCACCTTTTGTGCTGGCTACCTTGGCTCTTTCATCACCATCTGTGTGCCCCCCTTGATCATCAGATCTTTTAGAGATTCCTTTTAGAAGAAAAGAAAGGATCAGGTCCAGTGAGGAGAAGGATGGGTAGATGGTGCCCTTGATCAAAAATCCTTGTTCCCTTATACATCAAACCTAGTGGGAAGCAGAGGTGGCCTTAGGCAATTGGGGGCACTAGGCAAAGGCCCATTGTGGGGCTTCCTAAAAGGACTCCTGTAGGCCCCACTGGCACCCTTCCTGTGGCCTCAGTCCCACTGCGTCCTTAACACCCTGCCCCCTGGGCTCCTTTTGTGTTTTGCTGAACCAAACTAATATGACTATCCCTTTGGAACTCATGAATTATTCTTGGTTATGATTTTTTAAAGATCTTTCCATCATGAAGCTTATAAGTTGATTATCTTTCACTTAATATAAATGAGCTAATGCTGAACTACAAAGTAATGTGCATTAATTAACAAATAAAAAGTGGTAAAATTAATGATGGCTCAAAAATAACTAAAAAAATATTTAATATTTTGGCAGTGAAATCTTACAAATTTTTCATATAGGCTTGGGTTTATGTGCACTAGAAGTTTAATAAAAATAATTATAATAAATAAATATAAGTGAAAAGGTTTCTAGACTGTAACTATAAATGAAAAACACCAAATTTCAATGAAATTCTCTGAAGTACTCAAATTTATAAGAAGACTCTGGCCCTTTCATAAATATTAAATAATAAGAACAATAGAAGCTAAAAGTTACTTACCAAAGAAAAACATACAACACAGACATCTTACACAGCTGTAATGATTGCTTGAAGGCAGCACTGTATTTATGTGTAGCAGCCTATAGGGACCTACCTGGTAACCTGAGCTAACCAAAGCCAAAGGAAAAATTGTTGCAGAGGAAAAGGCAAAAGAAGTGCAGGTAAAAGAGAAAAGGAAAAGACAAGAATTCACAGTTGAGATTAAAAAATAGCAGAATAAATGGCCACACTGAAGAACTAAAAGATGAGACCATTGGAAAAGTTCCTGCTGTTGTGTTTGCCACTGCTTTTTTTAGCATGTCAGTATGAAGGTGATGGGCAGATAGATAATGATGAAATCTGCAATTCAGATAAAGCACAGATCCTAATGATAGTTTGCCTTGATGAGCCAAAACTAAAAAGTGCTGAGGTTTCCAGTGACCCTGCTAGCTGGGAACAATTTCTATATTTTTCTATATTTTCATTTCTGTCCACCAAATTGAGGACGGGGCCTCTTATTGCACGGGGCCGCAAGGCAACCTCCTGCTTCGTCTACTCCTGCAGCCACCTCTGATGAGAAGTAGTCACATTCCCACCTGAATCCATATTATTAAGTTCAAAATACAGGATTCACAAGACATACATACTTCCTAAGATGATAAATACAAGATACATAATGCATCAGGTTACATCATGACTAAATCCTTGCATGATTTCAGTAAAGGAAACAAGGAGTCCTGTGGCAGTTAAAGACTAACAAATTTATTTATTGCATGAGGTTTTAATGGGAGAAAATCCCACTTTTTCAGATGTTTTGAAGATGGGCTAACTTACAGAAGGGAGGAAATAAATGCAGGGAAGTGTAAGTCATGGGATCACGTCACACCGTAACAGAAAATCAAAGCAGTTGTTAAGATTCAAACACTGGGGAACAGCATAAAGAGGAAGATGAGGTCAAATCTGTCAGTCTGTTTCTTCACTTCTGCAGGTGGGTACTGTAATTTTAAGAATGCCTGATAAAGATGCTGAAGGACACACAAGCACCCCCCCATACCTAAAACCTACATCCTTCAATGTATTTATTTCCTCCCATTCTGTAAATTCCATGAAAGTTTCTGATGAAGTGGGATTTTTGTCCCATGAAAGCTAATGCAATAAATAAATTTGTTAGTCTTTAAGTGCAACAGGATTCCTTGTTTGTTTTACTGAACTAGACTAACACGACTGCCCCTTTGGTACTTGGCTACATGGTTTCACTATCCTTAATATGCAGTTTACATGAGTAGACCACACTTAATATACAGCGTGTAATAAGCCGACCCATGTTTGTTGTTATGAAGACTTTGGGTACCAAATACAGTTCTGACCAATAAAATGTTCAAAGCTCTTCTGCCCTTCTCTTACCTTGACTAAATCACTTGTTTACCACAGCAAGGTTAATGGCTTTCTAGCAGGGACATCACAGTAGATTGTTACCACTTAGCTGTGATTGGTTTCCATTCAGCTTATCTTTTTTATCTGTATGTTGGTGCTTTCCAATTAAGCTGTTTACACTGTAGTGCCACAGCTTCAGTAACTGGTATGATTTCTAATAAATCCAATGGCTAACTACTCAGTTAATGAAAAACTTAAATCCCAAACAATCAACAACCATGACTGTCTTCTGTGCTTTCACCACCTCTTCCCTTTTACTGCATTAACTCAGTTATTAACTCTGCACTATTTTCTGTCCACTATCTGTAGCTCTTCTGGCCTTCTCTATCATCATAATTTCTTACTAGCTAAACCCCATTCCTGGCTCACCTTCCGCACCTCCTTCTTTCAGTCCTATGCTCAGACAGTTCTGACTCAGGCAGAAGTCCCACAACTTTTTGGATTTCCTCCAGTATGAATTCACTGTCACCTCCTCATTTACTTCCATCTCCACAGACAGTAATCATGACTTCTGTATCCTCATAATATCCCACAACCCTTAATGGACCAAACATTTTGCCACCTTCCATGTTCTTCTGGAGTTCCCCATCCCTACAGTTGTGCTCAGGAGCTCTGACTTCTTCAAAGAAGTGGATGAGATAGGAGCTTTTTTCCTTCCATTTTTTCTCCACTCTAACCTGTTTTCCCTCATTCATACGGAGGTTTCTTTTCTCATCTTCACCTTTATATCTTCAAGCAGCTGCTGAGGCCCACATCCCATCAGGCTTTTCCTTCACTCTCACCTTTCTCTTCAGCCTCTTCTGATTAATTCCCACCTCTCCAGAATAGAAACATGTTTAATTTACCTGTTCACAAAAGGTCCCACTTTAGCCCCATTTGCTTCCCCAACTGTCACCCCATCTCCCAGCTCATTGAACATGCAGTTTCCAATGGTCTTCAGTTACATCCTACAATTCTTCTTAGATCCTTACCAATCTCGTTTCCCAAGTTCAATAAAAGGAGCAGCAACACTAAAATTCAAACAGCCTTGGTGAATTCTGCTTAGTCTTCCTATAAATGTATTTGTACATTTTAAAGAGGCATATAAACATGTTGCAAAAGTACAAAGGCTTGTCACAGCCCTGTCACAGGTGTTGGGTCACTTGAGCTGTGAAGGTTAGGAAAACCAATTGATTTGGGGTAAACAGAGTGGTGCTTCCATTCTGGGCTTCCATTCTGGGCAACTAGGTTAAGCAACCAGTCAACAGTGCAGCCCACCAATCAGGGCAGTGCAGTCTAGTGGCCCTTTGGCTTACTGGGCCACTGCCTCGGATGGTGACAACCAGGGTAGAAATGATCAGATCCTCCCTTCTTCTCTGAGCCTCAGCACAGGACCCTGGTGGTAAGAGGAGTTACACTCCCCAACTCAGCAGGGATCCTCCCAAAACATGCTGGGGTGCACCCCTCTTCAGTCACCATAATACCATTCAAGTCCCCTGGGCTACTTCCTACCCTTTCTTCAGTGGAAATGTTTCATGGTTTCCTAGGGTTTACAGGGTTCACCCAGATGGTGTGAATCCTAGCAGCTCGCTGTCTCCTTGGGGTTCTTCTGGTGGTCTAGATCTGTCAAAGGCTTGGCACATCTCAGCTTTGGGGTCTGTATCTGTTCCCTGGAGAATGCTGACAGTCTGCCTCCTTTCCAGTCTGCAGCCAGCCCCGAGTGAGCTGGGTTGTTTCCTTTTATATCTGGCTTCCATTCTGATCATGTCCAGTAGAAGTGGAGGGATGTGGCCTTCTTAGCTCATAGTGAGTCTTTAACCTTCTGTAGACCAGAACAAGGTTGGTGTGCCTCATAATAGGCTCTGTTTCTTCTATTCCCCTCCCTTATTACCAGTTATGGAAAATATATTTCTAGTCATGTGTCTTCATAAAATGGGTGACAAAAAGAAACCCGCTAACACCAACAGTAGATTGTTTTCCTGCATGTGGATAGAAATTGTTCATAGGTATTTAAAAGCATTTGGCAATTTGCATATGTTATGCATTATAATTTAAAGTAATGTCTGTTCATTCTCAAACATCATTTGCACTGTAAAAGAATATGAGCTAGCTCAAAAGATGTTCTTTCTAGAGTCTGTTCTTAATCAGGGTTTTTATTTTGGCACAAATTCTTAAATATATGAACAGTCCTTATTACAAATGTTTGATTATTTTTTCCCCAAAACAATGCTTTCATATTTATTTAGCTAAAACTCATTTGTTTTTATGTAATATTTTCTGTCCCTTCCTTGTTTCTTAAGACTATAGCTTCAAACCATTTATTAAAGCTAAAACCATTAATTTCTTTTCTTTTCTTTAGAACCTCAAACCTGCACTTTGAAAGATTTTCTCTGTGCCAATGGAGATTGTGTTTCTGCAAGATTCTGGTGTGATGGAGATTATGATTGTGCAGATGGCTCAGATGAGGTAGGCTCCTTCACAGGCAACAAGAAAAAAATATTCCTTTAGAAAACTGAGATCAAAATACAGGTTACTGAAGCAGGATTTGTTTTCCCCCCATACTGGGAAGCAAAAAAACCCTCCATCCATAACCATCAAAATATACAATATGGAACAGAGATCACAGCCACCAGACGAATGCATATCCAGGGGAAGAAAAATAGAACTGATGCTGTTAGTTATAATTAATGGGAATTCTCATTTAGATTATGTGGCAGAAGCTTGTCTGTTCAGAGAAAAAACTTGTAAGTTCTGTTCCCTGTCCTGCAAGTGCAGAATGCAGTGATCTGATAATCATGGTGTCTAGGTATGCATATAAATACTGTAAATATCTGAAATGACAGCAATGGAAATTATATGTATAACCATAGAACTTTTCATGGCTCTAAGAAATCAAAGAAATTAAGTTTATGGACTTTCTCTCTCTCTCTCCCTCTCTCTGTGTAATATGGACAGCATAACTGAGTTATTTTCCTACACTGAGCTATACATGTGAATCTGTGTGTTCCACTGTGCTGTATCTGAGCATGCAAAAATCAATGTTATATTATTTTTTTCTTTAATAGTGTTGGTTTCCTACACTGTATATGTCATGATTCATCTAATACATTTATCTGAGATTTCTTTGGAATTTGCTTCCTCTGAGGATGCTGTACTCTGATATTCATTTTGTTTTAATATTCTAGTCTTGCCTTCCTATTTTGAGCTTCTTTCATTATTGAATATTTTTATGAATCCACTAAGTAGTTTAAACAGTTTTAATCTGACACATGGGTAACAGTTGCACAAATAAATAAGTATGTTTGATAACACTTTAAGGAAAGACACCCCACGACAGCAGGCATCAATATACAGTATTAATAATAGTTCAGAGGAGTTAATTACATTAATATTCAGAGGTTAAAATCAGTCAAAATGTTCAGGACAACATAACTATACTACTAAGACTAAGTCTCAAATGAGGTGTCAGCTATACCACTGTAAAAACTGTACCTCTTTCTAAAGAGTTGTTTGCTAATTAAGGCTCAATTCTACCACCTTTATTCACAATGAGTAGTATCTTAGACTATATATATACTGACACCATCAAAATGGCCACTGTCAGTGCACTCTTCTGGGTGCGATTGAGTGGTCTGTCAAGACCACTCAATCGCTCAGGAGTTCGAGTTTGCAATAACAACTCCATTCTTGGAAGTGGCATAGCACTAACGCCAACAGATGGTATTGCCTTAGCTCAGTGTGTGGAAAGGTAAATGGGCATTAATAAGATGACAGGAGATACACAAGGTATTTATGTACCTTCTGTATCTCCCATCGACTGTTGCCGAGGATAGACTAGAGCTTATTGTGTAGTAAAATACTTACTGTTGAGCAAGGGTGACAAAACTGCCCCAGCTCCTCTGTCTGAACACTTACAGATGTTTTACAGTATATAAAACTTACATATTAATAGATATATTCAATTACATTTTTTTATAACAGCGATATTGTGAAAACGGATGTTCAAAAGATCAGTTCCAGTGTTCCAATGGTCAATGCATATCAATAAAATGGAAATGTGATGGCCATGAAGACTGTAAATTTGGGGATGATGAGAAAAATTGTGAACCAGGTAGGCCTATATAACTAATGTGTAAATTTTCGGGGGGGGGGTGGACAGTTTAAACACATAAAAAATAGAAAAGAAGAAGTGAGTAAACAAACCAAGATGGCTGAGGTCAGAAATAACAGGCACGTGGCTCAATAGCAAAATCACGGGGGGTGAGGGGGCGGTGTGTGTGTGTGTGTGTGTGTGTGTGATCCTTTTTGTGAGTATTTCTGCACAAGTGATTGAGTTTCACATTACATTTCCTGATACAAAAGAGAGAGGTCCTAGGGTCTGACTATCCATCCCAGTGGCTTAGCACATGTGTTTTTCATTACCTCCCTGGATAACATGGTAGGCTTGAAGATGGAGTGCAGCAAACCACAGTGCAGTGGAACTAAATCATTACTGCTATTTACAGCTGGGCATTCACAGAGCCTCCAAACTTAAGACTTAGGAGAGGGAATAAAACACTGTCCTATGGTACATATGTGATAGTGGGAGCAGGATTCCAGAAGTTTTAATCTGAGCTCAACTACAAGAGTTCCTGTATGAAATTAGGCAAAATATTTAATCTGTCTTTTCCTTAGTTTCCCATGCTGTAAAATCGGGATAATAATGTTTAACTTCCTCACATAAAGACTGTAGTATTGAAAGCATCAGTACTAATATGTACTTTGAGATCTTCAGATGTCAGGTTTTAAGCATTAATAAAAATATTAGTATGCAGTATTCAGATTTAGAAAAGATGGTCTATTTGCTTCATACAGTTCTTCACAGTTGTAAAAAATATATTTGAGACGCTTTTTTTATTTTTTTTTGGTCAATTACCCTATGCCTCTGATGTTTATATTGAAAACAATATACAAAAGCCACCTACATTTTTGTTAGCGTCATTTGGTATTTTGGTCCTAATCGTGTACAGTAATCTTCTGTTGCTAACCTTTGGTCTCATAAAGAGTCTTACTGAAATTACCTGGACTCTGCGCAGGCATTAGTGTCCATACACACAGATCTGATGAATAACTGAGTGTCATAGAATGAAGGACTTTTGGGTGGAAACTTTGTCATTTTTACAGCATTTGAAATGCCTAACACAATTCTGAGACTATATAAATACATACCCTACTCTTAGTACACAGGTTGAACAGTAAATGTAGAATATGAAAATCACATATTCTTTAGGTTTTTTACATAGTTTGTATTATATTCTTGATGGTTTTCTTGAAAAATCTACTTGCATAAATGTAGGTAATATGAAGTTTTATCGAGGTAAACTGTAATTTGTGTTACTTGCTTCATTTAAAAATACAATCCCAGAATGTACATCTGTTTTTGTTTTTTTTTTCAAAATTTTGCTTTCCTATAACGATTTTCTATTTTGCCATAACGGTAAAATATAATTAATTGTTGGGTTTCATGTTCTCTGTTTTCTTCAGTCATTATTAGTTATCATGGCCAAGAACAGGCAGATAACTGTTGTAGATTATTTTTTACTTTTTTTGTGACAATTTTGCAAGATTAGTTCACTACTTTTAATAACAGTAGACCAATCATAAGTGTTTTTTAATGAAGGTGGGAAACATTATTGGCAACTGTCCCGCTCAAAATGTGCAAACATAGAAAAGGAGGAGAGGAGGGTTTGAATATTCTCAATATGATGATCTGATACCTCCAAAGGATGACTCAAAAACAAAACCAGTGATGGAAATGGGAGGCCTGAGATCTGGATTCTATCTTCTCTAAAGAAATGATCATTTAATGTGTCTGTTTCAATTTCCACATCTATGAAATCAGAATAATAATTTCCTATTTCAAAGGAATAGTATAAGACTTAAATCATTAATGAATGAAATTCCTTTGTGTGCAGATGACCTGCAAAAGGCCTGTATGTCACTTATGTCCAACTTAGCAAAAAAAGAATGAGATGTTTAGCTGGAAATTTCTGTATTAGCGCAAAGATTTTACATTATTTTTATTGTTGTTGTTTTTATTATGACTGTTGTTATTAACATTGTATATACAATTCTCTTTGAAAACACTCATTTATAGTTTTATAATTTTTGCATAAGTTTTGCACCTAATCTTCTGGGACACATTTTTAATAGCCAGTGTCCACTCTTTGATTCCTGTGAATAGAAGCCTGACTCATTTTAGGTTATTGGCAGAACTCACACTAACTTCAATGGCGCCTGGATTTCGCCTGTATTTTAATGCAGTTCAAAATTTGACCAACTGATTGCAACTAATTGCTACTTATGAAGACAGTGGGGGGAAATACCTGTCATAAAAAAATATCCTTGCAACATCTTAACAATACTTTTAAGCTTCCCAGCAACTTGTTTTTTCGGAACATTGGGTATCATAATACTGGACTATGGAGTTTACATAAAAAATAGATAATTAAAATGAAATATAAATTTGTTAGTCTTTAAGTGGCACAGGACTCCTTGCTTCTTTTAATGAAATGTAGGTTTACCTACTATGTTTTATCTAATGCTAATTTTGAAATATGAAGCTATTCTTAAATTTCTAATCCTGAAACTTGTGTTTGTAATTAGCATCCCCAACTTGCTCTTCAAGCGAGTATGTGTGTGCCAGTGGAGGATGTATCTCAGCATCTTCAAGGTGTAATGGAGAATTTGACTGTGTCGATGGCTCTGATGAGGTAACAAGTGTATTTCTGTTGACCCCCTTATATTCTCTGATGTTAGATTTATGATCAACAAGTTTAAAAGCTGACAATGAATGGAATAAGTATTAATTCTATGAGTCCATTGTTTTCATCAACAAATGACAAAGCAGAATGTGCAAGCGTATGACATCAGAACATCTATATTCCAGGTGATGACTTGAACTTCAGTAGCAATTTCAATTCTGTTGTCAGTAGAAAAGAAGAAGAAGAAGACAGGGCAATAAAATACTAACAGCCGTGACAAATTCTGCTTGGTCTTTCTATAATTTTATTGTCATTGTTAATGAATACTGCAGTACACATCTGTATTTAAACAGATGGATTGTGTAACAGAATGTAAAGAAGATCAGTTTCGATGCAAAAATAAGGCCCACTGTATCCCCATCAGATGGCTATGTGATGGAATCCATGACTGTGTGGATGGCAGTGATGAAGAAAACTGTGAAAGAGGTGAGCAATGGTTCTTATCCCTAAGTGGTTTACTCCTGATTTTCTCCATTTTTTATATTAAAGCCTGTTATAAGGTAGCAGAACCCCAGAGCATATGAAAGTGGGTGAAATGAAGACTCTGTGATCCCTTCTCCCAAGGACAGTTCAGTTGTTCCTCAAATGACTGGCTGCAATTTCACAACTTGTGCTGCTTAATTCTTTCACTTTGTTTTCCTTCCCATGGTACAAAATAGTCTTATATGATGTGTTTTTTGTAAAAGTATTATCAAAAGAGAAATTTCACAATATTAAAAAGTCTACAGTTTATAGACAATTTAAGCAATATCGATATACACATCTGTACATGTTTTAAACAAGCTGCAAAATAAAACAAAACATAAAAATAACTAAGGCCCTCATTCTTGCAATTACTTCCATGGGGGTTGGCTCCCGCACCTATGCAGGACTCCACTGGGCCACATCTATTGGCGCTTCTCAAGTACAGACCCACCCACAAGAGTAAGTTCTAATATTGGTACCTAAGTGCTAAACTTTTAGGCCCAAATCTGAATGCTTAAAGTCAAGCTTCTAAATACATAATTGGGCACCTAAATAGAAGTGGTATCTTTTTGTTAAATGCGGAGTACTGATAAATCTCAATCTATCCTCACTTCTTCAACCTTACCTTAATAAGTAAAAGCAAGTGACGCATCATTAAAAATTTTTGCACAGTTTCCCTCCTGATGGATAGAAACGAAATATTAAACCATATACTAGTACATATCTTCCATTTAACTACTGCCTCAAATAGCATACCACACAAACTGCAACCTTAGCTGTTCTGCATAGGGATGCCAGCTTCCAACACTTCAAGTTTTTCAAGAAGCGTAACTTATAGAGTCTCATCTATCACAGCGTAGTAAACCAAAGAAAAGTTAAGTCTTAACAAATAAAATGCATGATTCAATAGCTGGCAACTATTTGTTCCCGATCCTAGAAAGTGAGATCCAAATTCATTGTTCCCAGATGAATGATGTTGCCGTAAAATTCATCCTGTTCCAGCGAGTCAAGCTTACCATTTGATCCAGATATCTGTAGAACTGACCTTTCCTTATTATTATTTACCACCATTAATGGTAAGCCGATATGATTAATGATTACCCTCCCTGCCTCCAACAGGCACAGTATGAGTGCCACACTACAAATATCATTAGGAAATTCTTTCTAAATTTTATGAGAGAGAAAGATACGCATATGATATTATATATGCACATTATATTTTTCAAGCTTACAGTGTGTGGATTTGGTGTTGCTACCTGCAGTGGTGACAAAAAATATGTCTGTGAGTGGAAACGATTAACCCACCTGTTCTTCACAGGCATAGTAAAGTGTGGTGAAATGCTGCATACCCAAATGTGGTAAAATGTGGGTGAAATGCAAACTGAAAAGGAAACTTTAAAAACACCATAATACCTGTCCAAGCAAAATGTATGTACCCAAATTGATAAAAACAAGATGATCAAAAATATCACCATGCCTAAACAACAGAGGAAAAGAAATGGTTAGAGGCAAAAAGACATCCTTTAAATATTAGAAGTCAAACCTAGTGAAGAAGATAGAAAGGAACATGAACTTTGGCAAGTCAAACATAAATATAAAAGAAGGCATCCCAGGAAAGAATTTTAAGAGCAACTACCTAATGATAGAAAACATAACAGCATTTTTTAAGTATATCAGAAGCAGGAAGTCTGCAAACAGTTGCAGAGGGTTGGCGGGTAGGTCACTGGATGATGAAGGTGCTGAAAGAGCACTCAAGTAAAACAAAAGCACTGCACAGAAACTAATTGAATTATTTGAATTGATCTTCAGTGTGTAAGAACATCAGAACAGCCTTGCTGGGCAGAGCCATAGCTGCGGTGGGGTTGAGCAGGGCTTTGCTCCAGGCACTTCAGAGCTGCTCCATTGAGCTGCTCCATTAAATCAAATCAAATCAAATCATAGGGCTGGAAGGGACCTCGTGAGATCATTGAGTCCAACCCCCTGGGAATTGAACCCAGGACCTTCTGCATGTTAAACAGAGGTGTTAGCCACTACACTAAAAGCTGCACTTCACACTGCTCTTCCTAGGCATCCACTCTTGTAAGGGGTGTGTTCTAATTGGAATGCACCCCACATGTGGTAACCTGTAGTGAAGGCTCTGTTGCTTGTTCAGACCAATGGTCTATCTAGCCCTAATCCTGTCTTCCAGCAGTAGCCAATGACAACTGCTTCAGGGGGGATTAATAGAACAAATAATCATCAAGTGGTGCATCCCATCAGCCGTTCCTAGCCTCTGGCAAACAGTAATCTTTGCCTATCCTCAGATAGTCAGGAGAGTGGGGAAGATCCGACACAGGAGCCATTTTTAAGTGACAAATTGAGGAACTATTCTAAATTAAGATGTCAGTAGAAGAGGTTTTAGAACAAATTGATAAATGAAACAGTAATAAGTCACCAAGACCAGATGATATTCACCTGAGAGTTCTGAAAGAATTCAAATATGAAATGGCAAAACTACTGACTGTGATATATAACCTATCACTTAATCAGCCTTTGCACCAGATGAATGAAGGATAGGCAATATAATTTTGATTTTTAAAGAAGACTCCAGAAGTGATTGTGGAAATTACAGGCTAGTAAACCAAACGTCAGTGCCAGGCAACTTGGTTGAAACTATAATAAAGAACAGAGTTATCAAATAGACACATAGATGAACATGATATGTTGTAGAATAGTCAACATGGATCTTGTTAAGGGGAATCATTCCTCATCAATGTTAGAACTCTCTGAGAGTGTAAACAAGTATTGATCCAGTGGATGTAATGTACCTGGACTTTCAGAAAGCCTTTGACAAGCTTCTTCACAAAATATTTTTAAGAAAAGTAAACAGCCGTGGGGTAAGAGGGAGAGTCCTCTCCTGGATCAGTAAAAAATAGGAAACAAAGGGTAAGAATAAATGGTCAGTTTTTACAATGGAGAGAAATAAATAGTGGGGTGCCCCAAAGAGCTGTACTGGAATCTGTGCTGTTCAACATTATTTATCCCTTCACATAACACAAGAACTAGAGGTCAGGAATTAATAGACAGCAGACTGAGAACAAAGGTGGTACTTCACACAATTCAGGGGTCCCCCTGTGCAACTTGCTTCCATGGGAAGTTATGAAGGCCAAAATTATCACTAGCTTTACAAAAGGATTAGGTAAGATTATGGAAGATAGGGTTATCAGTAGCTGTTAGCCAAAACAGTTCAGGACACAATCCTGCATTCTAGTTTTCCCTAAAACTCCAGTTGCCAGAAGTTGAGATAGATGATCGGATAGATCACTGAAAATTCTGATGTTCTGTTTTTTCCGTCTGAAGCGTCTGAGACTGGCCATGTCAGATAACAGGATATAAGATTAAATGGACTATTGGTCTCACCACATAGTATAATCTTATATTCTTATGAAAATTGTACGATCAGTCTATGCAAGAGGTGAACTAGATAATCCTTTTGGCTTTTGAGTCGATAAATCTATGGAACATCCCTGCTTTTTCCCTCCTTTATTGACCATGGAGAGAACAGGAAGTGCTGCATTGACCTCAACATGGTCTTAACACTTGCAGTTCAACATTAAGACTAATTATAACCAGGGTCATGCCATTCAGTTGTAGTAAGGCATGCACCATGTCATTGGTATACCTTAGTTAATCCAAAATATTGTTCGCTATGTAGTGGGGACTTTCACGTATAGTGTACATAAGGTCAAGCTGTGCAGCGGATGCTGTTTTGTTCCAAATGAAATAATCCCGTGAGCCGGTTGGGCATGTAGGGCATGCAGTTCAGGTCATGATTACATAGATGGGCATACAAATCTTACGCTTCAGAGTATCAGCTAGTTGCTTGCTGATTTCAAGAAAGAAATTTTTCACTGAAGTGCACTTGGTCAGATGTGTTCTAGGAGGTTTTGTGCCTTTCTCTGAAGCATCAAGCTGCAGAAGGGACGCTGACTGTTTGGGAATTAGTGTTCTATGTTGTTAGAATACATTTCTGGCTGTTGAATTGTGCTCACATGCTCAGGATCAGACAGCACACCAGATCTGAAACTGGGAAGAAGTTTTCCCTTAGGTCAGATCGTCAGGCTTTTTGCCACCTTCTGTAGTGTGGATCACCCTCTAGGGTCATCTGGGGATATTCCACCTGATAAATTTCCTACCATTTCAGAGACCTGAGCATTGGTTGCACTTTGGTCTCTCCTGTTCTCGGCCTGCTACAGAATACAGCTTTGTGTCCTGAGGACTAAAATGCCTTAATCTAAGCCCTAGTCTACATTGCCTGCCATTTTTGATAGCAGTCGAAGGGAGATATATGCAAGTTACTTACAATAAATGTGCTGAGTCTAAGGGGAACGTTGTCCCTTTGACTCATGCTACTCCAGGGACTGGATTTAATGCATCAACTACACTGATCAATTGAACAAGCAAGAAGTCCTGTGGCACTTAAAGACTAATAAATGTATTTATTGCATGAGCTTTCATGGGAGAAAATCCCACTTCATCAGATGCGTTGAAGTAGGATATTCTCCCATGAAAGTTCATACAATGAATAAATTTGTTAGTCTTGAAGTGCCACAGGACTCCTTGCTTGTTTTGCTGAATTAGACTAACATGGCTGCCCCTTTGAATCGATCAGCTGAGTGCTGTATTCACTGACCCACTCAACTGAACTGAGAAGTTTGATCTGACGACAGTGAATTTGCTGTCATCAATCCAAACAAGCCTTAACATGCATTACTGGGCTCAGTATGAAAGTAACTGGATGAAATGTATTGGTTTGTGAAACACGGGAGATTAGACTAGATGATCTCATGGCCACTTCTAGCCTGAAACTATGCATTTCCATACCTTTTGCTTTTGTTCTATTTACTGTAACTTCAGAGCAATCTCTCTGATGTTACACTGTACCTTCACTAACTAATGTAAATTCTTTTCTGCTGCTCCTACATGGTTATAAATGCAGAATAGTGATGTGGCTGAAATAATAGCATTCACTTATAGATCACAAACATTCAATTAACCAAATTGATCTTCATATCAGAATCCTTTAGAAAGTTAAATTAAGGAAAGAACAAACAGTGATAGCTGTGAATGAAAAAGTCATAGTGCAGTGGAAGAAGTAGTAAAGGGGGAGGAGGGAAAGCAAGGAGTCCTGTGGCATTTAAAGACTAACAGATTTCTTTTATCACATGAGCTTTCATGGGAGAAAATCCCACTTTGTCAGACGCTTTGAACATGGGGGAACTTACAGAAAGGGATGAAAATAAATGCAAGAGAATGTAAGAGATTTATTTTCATTCCATTCTGTAAGTTCCCCCATCTTCAGAGCATCTGATGAAGTGGGATTTTCTCCCACAAAATCTCATAAGATAAAGGAATCTGTTAGTCTTCAAGTGCCACAGGACTCCTTTCGTTTTTTTTTTTTTTTGTTTTTTTTTTGCTGGGCTATACTAACACGGCTGTCCTTTGGAACAGTACAGGAAAGGAGACCTTGTTACATTGAACGGCTGGCAGATGTAGACAGTAAATGTAGGTCTGTTGACCAGACATAAGGAAGCATCATGCCACCAGTGTGGTTTGTTTCAAGAACAATTTATACAAGAAAAAAAAGAGTTGAAGTGAGATGAGTTGCAGAGCCAGCCACAAAGGCTAAATTTGTGTGATCAAAAGATTTTCAGGATTCTAATGGATATGGACAATAAAGAACCTCAGTCAGAACCTTCACAAAGTGCTTTCATAGTGGTTTGCCAAGATAAACAGACTTAGCTCTGTCACTGAACACGTTCTCTAGAAGGTCTCATTATTGTTGATACCTTGTCTGAGAACGCTATTACCAAACCATTTGTTTGGACCCAGGAGCCTGCTGTGGTATATGCTGTATAAACACAGAAGGAAGGACTGGTTTCTGCCTGAAAGAGCTTACATGGTTTGGTTGAAGAGAGTAATTTGTGAGAGCAGTAATTATCTTAAGATAATGTGATGAACAGATCACATTCTCATGATGCATGCAATATTTTAATTAGAACTCTCTTCTTAGTCTATAAATATTAACATTTATTTTGCTGGTGGTGGGTAAAGACACTCCCCTGCACAAAAACTTCAGTCCATCTGTGGAAAAGAGTCACTTTGAGATACTGTCTATGAAATGATAAAGCTACTATTTTTGTATTAAAATGTCTATGCACAGTGTATACTGGTGCCCTGACTAGCATCTGTGAATGCTCAGTGTGGGTGATGGGTACATGCTTTAGCTGTACACAGACATGTAACCATGTATGCTCACAAGTATAAGTGTAGCCTAAGAGGTCAAACTAGCTGCATTGGCGTACCATTAAATTTAACTTGCACCATAAATATATCATAGAGAAAAGATTAAAACATAGTAAAGAGACTCCTCATAAAAAGAAAATACACTGTGTAATGAAAAAAACTACACAGTTTCCAAATTCATGAGCAAAGAAGGGTGAATACTTTGGTTTGAGTGATAAATGGCTTGAACAACACACAGATAGTTCTTGAAGTTACTAGAAGAATATAGAAACTAAGATAAAAATGCTGCATGGTAGCCTGTAGTACAGTGGTTCTCAACCTTTCATGGGCTGTCGGCTGTGACGTGGTCAGTGGTGTGTGTGACCCTATAGGACACACCAGCTGCCTGCCACCAAATCCAGTGCCCCTGCTGCTGAATTCAAAACCCTTACTGGGAAGCTGCTGCCATGCTACAGTACGAGCAGCAGACAAACAATACAATAAACTGAAAGTGGCTGACATGCCACTTGTCAGGTAGAAATGAAAAATAGCTTTTTTTTCTTTTTCTTTTTTTTTACCTGCCGACTGTAGCATGATCAGTGTTTGGCCTATCACATCCAATGTTCTGCTTCAGAAAAGCAAAGTGATAGGCCAGATGCTCTCTATTGACACTGCTATTGCCAGGTAAAAAGATAAGCAGAGCATGGGCATCATAGCACTTGATGCGCAGAAGCAAGCAGCCTCTGTCCAACCACCTCCCCGCAATGCACATGTATGTGGTGACACAGTGGCTAATAACTGCTGCTGTAGTAAAAAGTGTCATTGTAACAGTAGTAACTTCCTTGTGGGTATTGTCAAAACAATAACTCAATAAATTGAAGGGGAGAAAGAACTTTTATACAACACTTAAAAGGCAGTTCCTGAAAAATAATAGATTTATTCCTCTTTGAGCAAGTGGGGAAAAAAAACTATCTAATGTCAAGGGTCTTGCTGAAGATACCACAGAGATTGTCATCTGATTCAACAGTGAAACTTGTGTAAATCAAGAGTAACTTCCCTGAAATCAGTTGAGGTACACCATTATAAGTGTGAGAAGCAGTTTCTGAATATTTCTTACTAAAAGCCCCTGTTATCCCCAGGTAAATGGAAAGTATGAAAGAACTGGCAGGGAAAACTAATTCCTTTTTGTCCCTTGTCACTTGTGGAACAAATCCACTTCTTCAGCTAAGTTTGGTCCAAACCAACTTATGCTTGTTTAGAGCAACATAAGTCATATTTTTCAATTTGAAAACAATTTGCCACCTAGAAGGCCAAAGTTTAAACAGTTCAATTGTATAAATTAAAATATAAAACAAACAAGGAGTTCTGTGGCACTTTTAAAGACTGACAATTTATTTATCATATGAACTTTCATGGGAGAAACTCCCACTTCATCAGATGCTTGGGAGATGGGGAACTTACAGAATGGGAGGAAAATAAATGCAATGAAGTATAAGTCATCGGATCAGGCCAGACTTACAGCAAATCAAAGCAGTTGTTCAGATTAAAACATTGGGGAACGACGTATAGAAGATGAGGTCACAGTCTCAGTGCAAAAGAATAAATGGACATGAGTCTGACATCAGAATTTACAACCTTAAATAAATCCGATGGGGGAACATTTCAATCTCCTGCTCACTCCACTGATGATTTTTAACAGCTGTGCTCAAAAAAAAATAGGATAACAAATTGAAGCTTCAACATTGTTAAACTCTCATGCTACACGCTTACTCTAGCAGAGGAATCTGTGCTATCTCAGGGACTTTCCTTCTGCCCCACAACCACCACACATAAAGTAAAATTCTGCAGTGACCTGGAGGATTGCTTTTGCCATCTAAGACTCAGAATATTTCCATAGCACCACCCATCAATGCAGACGCACAAGTATGTTCCTCCCAATACTGCAAGAAGAAATATTCTTCATGGACTCTTCCAGAGGGTCAGAACAACAGACTAAACTTCTACATTGATTGTTTCTGCCACAATGCCACGGCTGAAATCGTGGACAACCAATGTCCCTTACATCATAACCTTAGCTATACAGAATGCAATGCAATCAGAAACAGCCTCAGAAACAACTCTGACAATTATTAAGGAGGCTGACAAAGGAGTTGCTGTCATCATCATGAATAAATTGGATTATGGTTAGGAGGCTTGTAAACAACTCTCCCACACAACATTCTACAAACCTCTTTTCTCTGACGCCACTGAAGAATACCAAAAGGAAGTACAACACCTACTCGAGAAACTCCCTAAGGCAGCACAGGAACAAATAAAGACAGATGTACCACTAGAACCCCGGCCAAGGATATTCTATCTACTATCTAAAATCCATAGAAAAGGAAGCCCTGGATGACCCATCATCTCAGGCACTGGCACTCTTATAGCAGGCTTATCTGGCTATACGGACTCCCTCCTCTGACCCTATGCTATCAACATTCCTAGCTATCTTTCAGCCACCATGGACTTCCTGAGGAAAATCCAATCCACTGGTGAACTTCCAGAAAACACCATCCTGGTCACTGTGGATATGGAAGCTCTTTACACCAACATCCCACATAAGGATGGATTACAAACTATTAGAAGAACCATCCCACATGATGTCACAGAACACCTTGTGGCTGAACTTTAAGACTTCGTGGTCACCCACAACCATTTCAGATTTGAGGATAATTTATATCTCCAGGTCAGCGGCACTGCTATAGGTACCCACATCGCCCCACAATATGCGAAAAAATTTTATGGGCGACTTAGAACAACATTTCCTCAAGTCTCATCCCAAAGCACCTCCCCTCTACTTACTCTTTATTGATGACTTCTTTATCATCTGGACCCATGGCAGGGATGCTCTTGAAGATTTCCACAGAGCTTTCAACAATTTCCACTCCACAATCAAACTTAGCCTGGAACACTCCATGCAGGAGATCCACTTTCTGGACACTACGGTACAAATTAGGGATGGACACATCAACACCACACTGTACCAAAAACCTACTGATCACTATAGTTATCTATATCCCTCAAGCTTCCATCCAAAACACATCACAGAATCCATTGGCTACAGCGAAGCCCAATGATATAACTACATTTGCTCTGATTCCTCAAACAGACACAGAAATCTTCAGGATCTTTATCAAGCATTTTTAAAATGACAGTAGTCACCTATGGAAGTAAGAAAACAGATTGACAGAGCCAGACGGGTACCCTGCAGTCAATTACTGCAGGAGAGGCCCAAGAAAGAAAACAATAGAATACCACTGGTCGCCACATAAAACCCCCAAGTCAGACCTCTACAACAGATCATTAAGGACCTATGGCCTATTCTAAAAGATGGTCCCTCACTCTCTTAAGCCTCGGGAGACAAACCTTTCCTCACCTACAGACAGCCCCCTTCCATTAAACAGATACTCACCAGCAACTACAGACCTAACAAGAGAAATATTAAAGCAGGCACACACCCCTGCAACAAACCACATTGCCAAATTTGCCCACATATTTGCATGAAAGAGACCATCATAGCACCTAGTCAAGCCAGCTACTCCATCAAAGGCTCATTCATCTGCTCATCCAGTAATGTGATTTATGTCCTCATGTGCCAGAAATCCCCCCAGACCTTATATTTTGGACAAACAGGACGATCTCTGTGCAAAAGAATAAATGGGCACAAAACTGACATCAGAAATCGCAACATTCAAAAACCAGTTGCTGAGCACTTCCATCTTTCTAATGACTTTATGGATGACTTATTAACAACTGTGTTCAAGAAAGTCAATGGGACATCAAGACTTCAAAAAGAAACAGTCAAATTAGAATTGATTTGCAGATTTGATTGTGCGAAAGCAGGACTAAATTGTGACTATGGCTTCTTTTCCCATTAAACCAGGTGCTTTGACTTCACCCTCCTCTATGTGCTATTTCCCAGTGTTTGAATCTTAACAACTGCTCTGATTTGCTGTCACTCTATGACCTGATTCCACATATTACACTTCCTTGCATTTATTTTCATTCCATTCCATAAATTCCCCCATCATCAAAGCATGTGATGAAGTGGGATTTTCTCCCACGAAATCTCGTGCAGTAAATAAATCTGTTAGTCTTTAAGTGCCAAAAGCTGCTTGCTTGTTTTGCTGAACTAGACTAACACGACTGCCCCTTTGGAACTTGTGCAGAATTTAAATATATATGCAAATGTAAAACAAATAAGGATTCTGGTGGCACTTGCAAAGACTGAATTTGTTAATCTTTAAAAGTGCCACCAGACTCCTTGTTTGGTTTTTTTGGAGAAGACTAACATAGCTGCACCTTTAAAATATGCATATTTGATACTCTTGCTTCAAGGGTAAAAAAGGACTATGGATTCTTTTCCCAGTACTGAGGGGATCTGGCCTCACCTTCCTCTATATCCTATTCCCCAGTGTTTAAATCTAAACTACTGCACTGATTTGCTGTAAAAGTCTTACCTGATCCTATGACTTACACTTCCCTGCATTTATTGTCCTCCCATTCTGTAAGGCTATGTCTACACTTACATATGAATTTGAATTGATTGTCATCAATTCGAATTCAAATAAGTGCATGGACATGCCAGGTTTCCTCAATTCGAACTGAGGCACTCCTCAGTTCGAATTGAGAAAAGCAGAGTTTGAATTAGTGAAACCTGCTTTTCCATCGAAGTTAGGGTCAATTCAAAGTGAGTAATTCGAATTGACATAGTGTGGCCATGTCAATTTGAATTCACTGTTAGTTTGATTTAGCCACAGCTTGATTTTTCCCTATACAATAGTGCCCCCTACTGAATTTGAACTAGCGAGACCTGTTCATGGACGTGCCAAGTCGAATTGAATTTTCTAGTGTGGCCATGTCAATTCAAATGGACTGAATACGAATTAGAATTGAATTAGTCAATTTGAATGCAGTAATTCGAATTGAAATGCTCAGTGTAGACATAGCCTAAGTTCCCCATCTTCAAAACATCTGACAAAGAGGGATTTTTCTCCTATGAAAGCACATGTGGTAAATAAATTTGTTGGTCTTTAAAAGTGCCACAGGACTCCTTGTTTGTTTTGCTGGACAAAACTAACAGAGCTATGCCTTTGAAACTTAAAGTAGAAAGTGACATTAACAGCTCTCTGAGAACCTACCTAGAGAGTGAAGCGACGATGTCAGTAAGGGTCATATTATGCAGAAAGGAGAAACGATGATTTGTGTAGTGGTCAAGGGAGAAAAAAAAAAACCTGTATAAAACTCAGAAGAAAAGGTGATTTTAAGAAGAAATTTTGAAACATTTTAGCTTTTGTTTTTTAGAGGGGAGGGAATTATCGTCAATGAAATAGTTATGCAAACAGATAAATAGTGTTGATCTTTAAATTGAAATTGCAACGGAGCCTGTCATTTCACTAATTACTGCTACCATGAATGAGTACAAGAAGCCAGAAGCTTTTCTTAATACTACAGCATCTGTTCCTATTGTGAAAGCTTCAAGTGGATGGATTATTAAAAACCTTGAACAAAACAGAAGTGACTAAATTACTTAAGTAGAGAACTGAAAACCAGTAAACAAGGCAAATTATTCTTTTGTTTGTATTCCGTATGCATGGCAATCTACTTAATGCTTTTAATAGTTTAAAACCAAAAACCCAGCCACCTGTTATTGTTTACTAAATTTCTTGTTAATCTGATAAAGAAAATCAACTCAGTATTGTGATATAATTGATGTAGAAACAATATAATTAACAGCATACTTAATAATCTAAATGCTGATTGAAGTGGTTTTTAGTGGAATACAAGTTATATCAGTTTCAGGAAGACAAGCACATTTGCAAAGGAGAAAATACAATAATACTTAGACTTTTATAATGAAGGTTATATACTATATAAGGTAACTTCTGTTCCATGACTCTTAATGATCCTTTACAAAATAAAAATCCTTTTTGACCTGGAATTAAGAAGCATATCCACACTTTCCCCCTGTTACTGAAAACATAGATAAGGATGCTCCATGGATGTTGCACTCTGCTCCTTATCATGTCTAGTATTATGGTCTGTATTTGGGAAGAAAAGTGGAGAACCAAAGTTAGAGCTTAAGACTCTATTTAGAACAAACCAAGAGGACATGGCCTTGCATAAACTGGGCCCTATTTTGTGTTTCTCATGGTTTTCACTACTAACTTGAAGCATTATGTCCTGACGTACTCAAGTCCTGTGCCCTCAAAACTCCATTGCAATAATGAGAAACTTTATGGAGGAAGATAAAATAAGCTCCTTCACTGGAAGTTTTCAAAAAGAGGATGGTTAGCCATCTATCTTTGATAGTTTAGACCAGTGGTTTCCAACCCTTTTGTCTCAAGGGCCAGAGATATCAGGGGATGGGAAAAAACAATGCTCCTCTCCCTTTGTCTCCAGCAGAGACCCCAGCATTTATGAACCCAGGAAGAGCACTTTGCAGTGTTCCCTACTATGGCCAGGGGGAGAGGAGAGTTGATCTCTCATCCCCTTGGCTTTGGCAAAGAGCCTGTATTGGTCTTTTAGCCCCATGGCTACACACTCCACCTGGGCCTTTAGACAGTGACTCCCTTTTGCAGCCAGGAGAAGAGGACCTGCAAACCACTTTGCAAACCTGGCAGGTCACTTTTGGGAACCACTGGTTCAGACACAGTAAACCCTGCATCTTGGCACAGGGTTAGGCTAGCTGACCCTTGTGGTCCCTTCTAACTCTATAGTTCTATTATTTTAAGATATTTTAATTATTATAGATGCTGAATAACTGCAGAGGGAACGTGGTAAGAGGGGCAGCTGTTTCCTTATTTCTGTACCTCCTTCCCTGTCCTTAGGCCCTCAGAGTCACACACAACTTGACTCCATTACATTACCCATAAAATGAGGGAGGAACAGCACATGGCTATGATGCATTAGGGGGAAATCTATTGAACGGCCATCTCCCCTTTCCACATGCCCATTCCAAGACTTCCACATGAGATTTGGCCCATTCAGTCACACTCCATGTTTCATTCGCTGAGGATGGCATAAGGTGAAATGAAACAGGATGCATTTGTTTTATATATACCATGAATTCAAAATGTCTTTCTTTCTTCAAGGGGGAAATATATGTAAAGCCGATGAGTTCTTGTGCAATAATTCACTTTGTAAACTCCATCTTTGGGTCTGTGATGGAGAAGATGACTGTGGAGACAACTCAGATGAAGTTCCTGAAATGTGTGGTATGCTTTTTGTTATTTTAGTTCTTGTACTCTGTGGTGCTCAGGTGAATTATTGAAATAGAAAGATGTACAACTGGCAGCCCTCAAGTTAGGAACATATAAAACTCACTTGATTAGGTCTTTTCTGTCAAAGGCACTAAATGAATTATGCCATTCCTCATTTACATTTAAAGATTTGTATTAAATACAGGTATATAAATAGTAGGGTTAGATAAAAAACTTACATTAAATTATATTATCCTATAATTCCATGATGATTTTAAGATCAGAAATGGCAATAAGAAAATACCCTTTTCCCCCTCTCTTTCTCAAGTGTGGTTTATGATTACTCAGATACACCTGTTCTAAAAGATTGCATTACAAAATTCTGGGAAGAATATAAGGAAAAAGCAGTGTGAACTGAAATGATTCATTATTCAAAATAGTATTTGTGCAGCACAGTTACATGGGAACACAAAATTTAGAAAAGGGCAGAGTCTATTGGCTTTGATTTTGCAACTGCCATTACTTGTGTTGTGCTCATTGAGTGATGTGGAGTTTGATACATGTAGTGCTTAAATACAGTCTGTTGGCTAACTCACAAAATAACCTGGGCTTCAGTGAAGGCAAGTCACCTGTTGTTGTGGCTGGGATTTATGCTGTCATCGTGTGTTCACATGAATGAACAATGAAAGGGAAATTAACTTAAGACATTAGATAGTAATTCTTGGGTGTGAAATCAATCAGATGATAAAAATAACATATCCTAAGAAGTCATAAAAACACGCAAAAGCAAAGGTACCAGATAAAATGGGATATACACTGAAGAAATGGAGGACAAAAAAATATAAACTTGTATGTTACATGTATTTCCAATTCAGCCCTCACTATTGTATTTAAATGCAATTTAGATATAACAGTAAACATTGTATTAAAAGACCATTCAGGTTGAACCAAGGCAAAAATTCCCATTAGCCTGAAATTTCAAGTATAAGGAAATGTGAAATAAAGAGAGAGGTCCCAGAAATTGAAGTACCTGCTGTCAGTGGCCCAGTACATCCCACCACAAAGAAATGACTGTAGGTCCTATGTTCATATTCCTGTCCCTCTCCTGTAAAGGCACAGAAGACGGACACAATAAGAAATACATTGTATATGTGAGCTTCTGTTCAGTTATGCAATGCAACATTTCTCACTGATTGACTGAAAGAAGAACAAATGAATAAAGTTTTGCATAATTAACCTTTTGTCACATGGATTGTTTCATTATATTTCCCTGTTACAGTTACAATAGTAATCATGGTATATCACATGTAATTTTATATGCATTTCCTTTTCTACATGTGCATTCAGAGTCTATATTTTTACATGATCACGTTGTTTGTCACATAATACAATATATTATTAAAATAATATTTTATGTTAGGTACATATGTACTGAACTTTTTATTTTTTATATTCCATTGCATTATACAGTCATAGTGTGGAAGAGACTTCATCTAGTCCAACCCATTGCACTATATCAGGACCAAGTACAACTAAACCATCCCTGATAAGTTTTTGTCTAACCTGTCCTTTAAAAATTTCAGTAGAATTCTACAACCAACCTTGGAATCCTTTCCCAGAGCTTAACTACCCTTATAGTTAAAAAGCTCTTCCTAAAACCTAAGCTATATTTTCTCTTGCTGCAGATTAAGTCCATTACGTCTTGTTCTGCCTTCAGTGAACACAGAACAATTGAGCACCATCTCCTTATAATATCCCTTTAACATACTTACTGTAGACATTGTTATCAAGTCCCCCAGTCTTCTCCCAGTATTTTTTTTTAACTTTTTTTCATAGGGCAGGTTTTCTACATCCTTTTATCATTTATGCTGTTCTCCTCTGGACACTCTCCAAGTTGTCCATAACTTTCTTAAAGTGTGACACCCTAACTGGGACACAGCACTTCACCTGAGGCCTCACCAATCCAAAGCAGAATGTGTCAGTTGTTTCTTCTGTCTTATATATGACACTTCTGTTAACATATTTCAGAATATTAGCCTTTTTTGCAACTATATGACGTTATTGGTTCACAGTTGATCTGTGGTGCACTGTAAACCCCAGATGCTTGTCAAGCAGTGCTACTACCAGACAAGCTACTCCCCATTTTGTAATTGTGCTTTTGATATTTTCCTTCTTAAATGTAACACTTTGTTCTTGTCATCAGTGAATTTCATCTTGTTGATTTCAGACCAGTTCTGCACATTGTCAAGGTCATTGTGAAGCCTAATTGCATTCTGCAAAGTACATGCAAACCTTCCCAAATCAGTGTCAGCCTCAAAATTTATAACCATGCTTTCCACTTTATCCAATGCATTAATGAAAATGTTGAATAGTGCCAGACCTGAGGCAGATCCCTGCAGTATTCCACTAGACACTTCTTCCAGATTCGACAGAGATAACCGTTCTTTGAGTGTGGCCTTTAAACCATTTATACATCTACCTTGTAATACTTTCATCTAGATTATACTTCCCAGTTTGCATATGACGTTTTATGGAAATGTGTTAAAAGTCTTATTAAAATCAGAGTGTGCGTGTGTGTGTGCGTGCATGCATGCACACCACATCTTCTACTTCTCCTCTATCCACAAAGAAATGCATGTTTCACATTTTTCTTGAGACCATCAGGTCACAGTGTCGCCTTTTTGATGCTGAGATGAAACTTTGAAACTTCAACCTTTTGAATGAGTGAAAAAAAAATAAGTACTTTGTTCTTTCTAAAAATGCAAAGGGTAAAATAACATAAAAGAAAATACTATACAAATAATTAAAATGTATTAAAATAAAAAGCCAAGGATTCTGGCAGCAAGGTAAGTAAGGAAAGAAGTTACAATACAGTAAAGCAAAAGTCCTCCCTCTGATCCAGACCCAGTCAAAGGTCTTCCTTTACTCCTCTCTTCACCTGCTACTTGCTGCCCTGAAGCCATTGCTTTGTCTTAGACCTAACTGAAGGAGAAGTCAGAGGACGAACAGCATTGTGAAGGTGCTGCCATTTGGTCAAGGGTAGAAGGATGGCCTATTGGTAGGGAAGTGGGTGACCTGTAGTTGGGGTAGATCTATAGCAAGGACTGAGTCTGTGACAGAAGCAAGTCTCACTTCATTGAGACTGTCCTCCTGGATTCACACATTCCTCGGCTTCCTGAAACAGTCAAGAAGAGGTGAGGAGTTGTGGAAGGGAGTGTTACCAAGGCAAGGGGATCAAAGTACAGCCAGCTGACCATCTCCCAGAGTTAGTTTCTCACTAGAACCAGATCTGTACCCTGCTTTACTTTGTCTCCCACCACCTTCCTCCTTACAAACATCTCCCCACTTCCTTAGAGGGTATGGAATTTAATGAGCATGCAAACACAGAGCTTGAAGCATTTTAATTGAAACTCACTGATTAAAGACCTAAGAATGTAGAATTGCAAGAAAACCTCTGAGTCATCAAGTCACTGAATACAGTCCCATACTACCTCAGGCAACCACGAAATGTACTTCCTTTAATAAAAGTATCACACCTTCTTAAAACTAGTTTGGCTCTTGTCCCCACTACAGCTATTGGCTAACACTTCACTTGTCTGATGAACAGAAACCTTCCTCCAATACCAAGTCTAAATTCACTCATGGCCAGTTCTTCTGCTAACATTGTTCTCTACCTTAAATAGCTTTTCCTTTACTGGTATTTACCCCTCTGCTGTATTTATAGATGACAATTTTATCCTCTTGCAGCCTTCGTTTTGCTCACAAAATCTCTTACTGGAAATTTTTCAAGTTTAGATCACAGTCCTGATCAGTCTTAGTGTTTACTGAAACTGTTGATTCATACATTGAAACTAGGGCTTCCATGAGCTCTGTCTGCAATTAACTATCTGAACAGGTCTTCTAAGCAACCAGTACATCCCCACTCAGGACTGATCAGCCAGGACTGTTTGTTCAGCTTCTAGCCCATGAGCAAGCAGAGGAAAGGAGATGCCAGCTATCTTTCAATATTCAGCAGTAGTTAGCAGAAAAAAATAAAAGTGTGAGTGGAGGCACAGAAATAACAAAGAAGAAAAATGAAAAAAATAGCATGACATGAAAGATGACGCAGGCATGGGCAATCGAGAATGGGGTAAATATGAACAAGAGAAAGCAATTAAAGAGAGTTGTTTCTTCTGAAAGAGTGAGCATAATAAGCCGCTGGAAACCAATACATCAAAATGATGGGGGCAGAAAAGTGGAAATGATATAGAAGTGGAGAGAATATGGGATAAATGTGTGGAAATAAAGAGACCTGGGTTATGTCTCACATTGTGGCAGTGCTTCACGACCTCAGGCAAGTCACTCCATCTTTTTGTGCTTTAGTTTTCTTATATACAGGGATACTTACACAGCTTTGTAAAGTCATTTGAGATCTATGAATTAAAAGAATTGTGAAGGTGTATTATTAACTAAATTAATTCATTTAAGAGTGTTAATGTTATATTTTCCTAGCAGATGTGTTTTATCTCTTGTGAGTTTAATGGAAAGGGATGGGATAACTGCTATGTACTATGAACATTCTCCCACTTTCTATTGACAGTTGTACGTGATTGTTAGCATAAGCAACTGGGCTCTGCATCAGTGCTGGATAGGCTTTGAACAACTCCTAACTGCCTCCTTTAAAAATTATCAACTAAATTGTTGTATGAACTTAAAAATTATCTCATTTCCCCCCCCTAAAAAATTCTAATTTCAGCCCTGTAAAATGGCAAAATCTTAATAAAACAATAACTGCTTAAATGCCAGCTCATCACACTAGCAGGGCATAAAAGCATGCAGTACTCACATCTCCAACATGCTATGCTTATGCTTCCAGTATTCATTTACCATCCTGGAAGGAGGCACAACAGACTGACTGAAAAAATCTATAAACAATTGAAGGATGGTTATACTTAACTACGAAAGAGTGTTATTATTCTATATTAATGGATTCTATCTGATTTTTTCTTTCTACAGTCAAATTTCCGTGCCCCCCAACAAGACCCTACAGATGCAGAAACAACAGGGTTTGTCTGCGACTTGAACAGATTTGCAATGAGATTGATGACTGTGGTGATAACTCCGATGAAGATCACTGTGGTAGGTGGAGTTATATTGGAAGGCATGTAGATTTTTTTTTTAAATAAAGACAGTTTTTATTACAAAGATCTAATTATCCTTAAGAAAAACTTAACTGAAAATTTATAAATTCTGATTTAAATCTCAAGCCAGTTAAACTTGACTTCTTTGCAACTCTTTAATGCTTCATGATCATTTCCATGTTAATGTGCAAGTAGTCTAAACAATATGAAATGCTAATCTCTGTGATTTTTCATTTGTAATTATGTAGATAAGACCTCACATAAAGCAAGACCTTGTAAAAAGGATGAGTTTACTTGTAGTGATAAGAAGTGTATACCCATGGAGTTGCAGTGTGATCGATTTGATGACTGCGGAGATGGTTCAGATGAGCAGGGATGCAAAATAAGTGAGTTTGGTTGATAAGCTGTCCTTTTTTCATGCTTGTAGCACAAAAGAAGTAATAAAATGAGACTGTTTTTCATGTAGAATTTACTCAAGAAAATAGGCTTTCCTTTAACATGAAAATGTATGACCTATACAGTATGCAAACTAATATATTTGAGACTGGTTAAAGTAGAATATGAATAAAATAAGCAACTCTACAAAATAATAAAGTTATTTTGCTACAGAGAAAAATAACAACTAGCTGACTCCAAGGAGCAACTCAGTCCATTTTGAGCTGGTGTATATGTTTAAATTTATTATATTCATTTCACACCTATTCTTCTTTATCAAGATAAATAAAAAATCTTTTGTGATATGAATCTCTTAATCTGAAACAAAATCACTGAAATGAAACTGACAAAAGCAGCTTGGCCACAAATTTGTAATACAGTTTTTCAGGAGTTGCTAGAGTCACACAGATTTATTTTAATAAATTTAATGAGGTAAGAGTTTTCAGGCAGCTAAATGTTATTAACATTCATTTATTGTGCAAAAAATACATCAAATTGTAATACATTGTGGTATTAGGTTGTATTTTTAGGGTGGTTGCTGTATGTTAAGAAAGCTAGCCATTACCCAAATGCATGCATCTTTAATTAACTCGACCTGAGCTGGAGTAATCTAGAATGTGTGATGTAAGGTCTCACAGCTTTCTCTTCACTTTTCTATTTGTGTCTTTGGAATTTATGGGATGTAGAAATTTAGTCTAAGTTTCAGTCAGATAAGTCTATTAAAACATTTATTTAGGTTATTTTGTATTTCTCTGTTCTGACTTTCAAACTTAAAGTCTCATGTGTTCAGGCATTTCTATGAGTTTTCCATTACTATCTGGTTCTCTATGTCAGAAGTATGGGGTTTTTTTGGGTTTTTTTTTTTGAGTAATCATAGAGATATCTATAGCTTTTTTTGTGTGTTTTTTGTTTTACAGTAATCTATTTTGTAAATTCATTTGCAACATCTTCGGTTGTGGATTCCTCTTTTTCACTTTGTTAATTTGACTTAATAAGGTCTAGCTTAGTTTGAACTAAAGTTCAATTTATTGGTTCAAATTAACAAATTCAACCTAACTTTTTCTAGTGTAGACATAGCCTGGCTGCATTATGGTCCCAGCCTTTGTCTAAGTGCCATAAATTGGTAGAAGGAGAAAAAAAATGGAGTTCTCATCCCTGGAGCCACATTTCTTGAAGGCCATGACCAGCAGTTAGTCTGTCTGTGAAATCTGAAGCCTTTGCAAATTGTATAAATCTTCTTTTGTGACTTTGAAGTTATCTCCCTAAAGATGGCTTGATGGGAGAACTTTCCATGGTCCTCCATGTTTGGTCTTACATGGTAATAAGATGCCTCTTCATGCTCACCCTTGTTTTTTCCAAAATTTCTGTCCTCCTTTTACTTAATCATCATTCATCCCTTTTACATTTACCACAAACTAATGTGAAGGAAAGAAAAGCCTTGTCTGAGATTTGAAAAGTTATTTAATCTATTTTTATTGTCGTCAAGGGTGCATGGAAATTCAGGTATGTCATAGCCAAATAGATAAAGTCGATTAACCAGGAGGCTTACAAAGAAGTTTAGTGTCTACTGAGATTTAGTGGCCACTCCACTACAACTATGTCCTTAGTCAGAGACAGAATGCGTCAACAGGCAAGCTTTGCAAAGCTATGCCTGGTGTTCCAAGCACTCTGTTTCTACACACAGTTAAATATACAGAAATTTGCAACACAGCCACACAGGGAATGCTTTTAGAGCAGGACTTCTGTGAGAAGTTCTCCGTTTGAGAGAATGGCTAAAGAGATCAGAGAGTTGCCTTTCCCCGGGTCCTTCTTGGGACGTTTATCTTAAAGAACTACTATATAGAACCAGCATCTCTACTGCCACTGTTTTTTGACTGTGAATCCTATCACTCTGCTTGGTTTTCTAAGCCCAGGCTTTAACAAGAGAAAAATGTAGTAGACTAACATGCCTTCTTATAGAAAAGAAATCTTACTGGAAAAGCAGAGGAGGGAAAATCTTACATAATGATTCATTGTCACTCTGCCTGTCAAAATGAAGGAGGAGAGAAAACTTAATACATTGCCATAGAAAGCAAATTAACTGGCAGTATAATATAATTTGCCTTTTCTCCTTCAGTCATAACTAGAGCTAGGAAGAATAAGAAATATGAACATAAATATTAAACTAACATTTTTTCTAATTTTATTTAATATTCAGAAAGTTTTCTGTTTGGTTAGAATTATGAATTTGTTTCACTCAGTCATTTGTCTCACTTCTATTGCTTGAAGTAATTATGTTTTGCAAACTTCTAAAAATTGTTCTGATTTTATTTAAGTTTAAATGATTGCAGATTTAAAACAGACTTAATTTCTGGCATTTTAAGGTTTAAGCCAAACCTTCAGTATTAACACGGTTAGTGTTGAACATTGATTTTATTTCCTAAGACAGAAAAGTTAATCTATAATTATATAATATAGTATTCCTGATTTTGTTAGTTTTTCAGTGAAGTCATAATGCTTTTCTTAGAGTTAGCGTGATTGACTACATGTGGATATTGGGCATTGGAAGGGATGAGTAAAGTGTAAGTAAACCACTCAACCACAATTAAATAGTCTAATCACTGGGCAATAGTAAAAGCAATTCCCACATCCTTCCCACCACAAAACTAAAGCCCAGCAATATTTATAGTGGAAATACCAAGAAATATTGAGCTAATGTGGTAGTGGATGCTGGTATCCTCCTTTTCTGAGATTTTTTGGTGTTATGTAACAACATAACAATAAAAGAAATGTATGTACCACTATTTTATGGTTTTAATAATTTACCAGTGAAATAAAAATACCTCATATACAGAAATCTTAAGATTCCCTTTGTCCTGCAGAAAGGGGGGGGTGTGTATGTGTGTGTGTGTGTGTGTGTGTAACAGGTACTTAGTTCTATTCCACAGAATAGGAAGAATTTTAAGGTTCCTTTATGTTAGTTGTATGGACAGACAGTATTTGAACAAGTGCACACATAATCAGTAAAACACCCACCGCTAAAATGCAAATAGATATTTACTAGAATTGAGTGACTAAAACTAATAATTTATCTGAAAAATTGAGTTTCTTCTTTTCCATGTGAAATAGCTGCAACCAACTTGAAATTTCCTTATTGGGTGTTATTCAGAGATGTTCCAGAGGATTTTTGAGTGTGATTTTTTTTTTGGCTTGATCATAAATTTAGTAAACTGTAAATAGGCCATACTCAGGCAGCATTGATTATTTGGGTAGGGCAGATAAGGAACTTGGTATAATTTCTGTTCCAGACCTGGATGAGAGTTCAGGAACTTCTTTTGTGGACACCCACAAGTGAGAATGTAATGGTCTGTTAACATGAACACCTTGCTTAAATATTTATGCCACTAAAAACTCAGTTGCACAAACATTTCTTGAAGCTGAACACAGTAGTATTGTGAGCATGACTGAAGTGAATTTAAACTTTTCTGAAATCTTCGGATATACTGAAGCAGCTTTAGTGATTATAATCATATTTGTTTAATTAAACAGAATGTATAATAAAAAGAATCAGAGAAAAATACTAACAATTAAGTATTTTACCATTTATAGGTAATCTATTTCACCAACATAAAAATTTATCCCCTAGGTCCCACTACGTATACCTGTGAAGACGACGTGAATCCTTGTGGAGATGATGCATACTGTAATCAAACAAAATCATTAGTTTTCTGTCACTGTAAACCTGGATTTCAGAGAAACAGGAGGAACAGGCAATGTGAAGGTGCAGTATATTTCCTTTGCAGCTTGCTTTAAAGCTTTGTATTATAAAAGGATGTAGAAGAATTACTAAGTAAATTAAATAGGGGGCATCTTTACCAAGTACATTAGATTATTTCTTTTAGAATCATAGGGTTTAAGGCCGGAAGGCACCATCAGATCATCTAGTCTGACCTTCTGAACATCACAGGCCACTAACACCATGCAGTCCCCACACACTTAAACCAAGAAATAAAATTAGGACAAAGTGTTACAGCCCTGAGGACACTATAAACTGTTACATGCAAGAAACAGGGAATAGGAGGAACTGAGGTGTGCCGGTGCCAAAGGCCACAGAAGTGGCAGAGAAATGATTGTGAGATATACCTGGGCAATAATTTTGAGTGACCCACATGCCACATGCTGCAGAAGAAGGCAAAACCCCCTTAACTTGAGGAACATTTCTGCCTCATCCGATAACTATTGATCAGTTAGACCCTGAGCATGTGAGCAACAACTTAACTAGCCAAGCACCCAGAAGAGAGAATGTTTAGTGCCTCCTCAGAGGCCTGGCCCACCTTATCCTGTGTCCCTTTTCCAGCTGTGGCCCTCACTAGTGCTTCAGAAGAAGAACATTACCCCCCACCAGGATTCCTGACCCCTGCATATAGCTGACTGAAACCCTGATGCATAAGCTATTAGGAATATAAGACAAACTAGAAGTGAACCCTGGAGCTGATGAGCTCTACCACTGCCATCACAAGCCATCATGTGAATTGCACTCATAAATTTGTACTGCTACTAAAAATCATGTGTACTTATAGGATGTCATTTTATAGTCAAGAGTTGAGAGTAAGTGAGTAAATGGACTGCAAAACTAATTGCATGTGGTATAATATGGAATCCCAGTTCCAAGAAATTGTTTTACTCTAGCTCTAATTTACCAATGCAGCCAAAATAATTAATGTCACTGGAGTGTTCAGAGAATTAGTTCTATTCAGTTAGAAGGTATTGACATCTTCTTGAGTTTGTAGGACTTTGTTAAAAAGTGTAATGTGAAATGAAATTTTGGTACTTCTGAGTGACAGGAAACACTCCATTATGGTTTTTCAGGCATTTCTTCAACTATTTTAAAGTATGCTCTTCATTGTAGTGATCTCTGTGTATTCATCATCATGAGGTTGTCTGCCTCAGTATCAGTGAACTTCAGGAATCTTTTCTAGAAGTAGAACCAATCCCTGCATCATTCTGCATTCATTACTGAAGTTATAAAAAGGTTGTCCCTCAGTTCTTGCTCTTGTGTATCCAAAGAAAGATACAGTGAATCCTTGACTGTAATTGAAATGATTATTTTTCAGGAAGATTAATCCAAATCTTATTTATTTTTGGTATATTTTAGGTAGTGCACATCATTACATATTCAATTTTTATTTTGGCAATGGGTCATAGGTTCCTTTGTTCAAAGGTGGTCAGCCCACCAAAACTTAGATAATTAAAAAAGAGGATTCAAGTGTTGTGCATTTTGCCCATTCATCATCTTCGCGGCAGAAAAACATACTTGCTTTTCACACTGTCTACATGAAGTGCATTCTTGAGATGGTGGCTTTATGCACAAGGTGTTAGTACTTCAGCCATTTATTAACTGCAGAGTATCCATGCCTTCTTCATAGTCCCTGAATCTAATGTTACATCTTAGGTGAAGGCACAGACTAGGTCATGTATAGCTTCAAACATAGGTGTGTCATAGAATTATAAAAGTGGACTGGAAGGGACCTCAAGTCCCCTATACTTAAGGTGGGATTATATAATAACTAAAGTCTAGGGACAATTCCTGACAAGTGTTTGTCTAACCTGTTCTTAAACACTTCCAGTGATAAAAATTTCACAGTGCCATGGGGAGTTTGCTTTGGTGCCTAACTACCCTAACAGTTAGAAAGTATTTCCTAATGTCTAGTCTAAACCTCCATTTCACAATTTAAGCTCATTACTTTTTGTCCTCTACTGCTTTTTGTACTCTGCGGGAGCAATTTTTTGACCACCTCTTTGTAACAGCCTTTTGTTTAGGAGAACATGTATCTCCCTGCCCTATCAGTCTTCTTTTCTCCAGATAAACAATACATTGGGGTTTTTTTGTTTTTTTTTTTAGTCTTTTCTTGTATGTCAATTCTCTGAGACTTTTCATCATTGATGTTGCTCTCCTTTGGAGTCTTTCCAATTTATCTTTATTCTAACTGAAATATGTCATGTGGAACTGGACACAGTACTCCAGATGAGGCCTTTTTAGTGTGAAGTAATGTGGAAGAATTATTTCCTGTGTCTTCATGGCAGCACACCTGCAAATACATTCCAGAATGATGTTTGCTTGTTTTGCAACAGTGTTACACTGTTTAGCTTATGTTTCGCCTCAGATACCTTAATGCAGTACGTCTTCCTGATCAATCATTTACCATTTTGTATTTGTGCAACTGATTGTTCTTTCCTAAGTGGAGTACTTTGCATTTAGCCTTATTGAATTTCATCCTATTTGCTTCATACCATTTCTCCAGTTTGGCAAGTTTTAAGCCTATTCTCGGAAGTCCTTGCAATCCAGTTCAATACAATTTATTTTGTTGTGTATATTGTACTTTATGTCAAAAACACTTTACAGAAATAACATATTATTGGGAATAGGAAATAATGTTGAGATTTACAAAAAAAATGGAGTAGCATGAAAAAAATTTCTTGGAGTAAGAGACTTGAAATAAATGTGATTTTTCACAAGAACAGTCAAAGCTACAGACTAAAAGCATCCTGATAAGAAGATCGGCAAGAGATTGAGGGATTTAGATTTGTGTGTAATTTGCCTGAAGGTGTTTTCCAAGATTAAAGAAAGCAATGAAATGTCAGAGGACTGAATTCAGAACCTTAAGTGGATTTTGTAATGGAAGATGTAAGGAGATGATTTTAAGCTTCCAACAAGAATTTAAATAGATCCATTAAAGAGGTGGAATTTAAACTACCGATTGAGATACTGGCAACACCAAACTGTTTCTTAGGTGCTAACGAAAAAGAATAATCTGTAAAACTAAAGACTGTACTGAGATCAAATAGAACAAGAAGAGAGAGGAATTATTAAAGACCTTGAGAGCAGCACTTTCTGCAAAGGTTGCCCAGCTAGTTTGAAAGTCATCAAGTTTATCAGTTCTGGAAGTATTACTCAGAAAGGTGAAAAATCTCTCTTCCCCATATCTTTCTCTGGGACAGTTTGTGAATTCTGGTGATTTGTGAATTGGATGAGTCATTACCAACAGGAATATTTTGATTGACTTCAGTGGAACTGCTCACAGATGAGAGTAAGGCTTTGCAAACTAACCTAGCCATAAAATAGGGAAGTAGGCAAGTAAGTAACTAAAGTGTAGCTTTTCTAAGAGATGGTGATAATAACAGTTTTGAGAATGCCATCCAGAGATCCAATGGAGATGTTAAGACTTTTTAATCTTCAAAATTAATTATAAACTTTAATTAATGCGAATGAAGTTGTTTTCCAGGGTTCTGCCAACCCAAATTTGTGGTAACTTTACTTTGTGTGAGGTATTGTCAGGAAATAGGGAAAATGGAGACATGTCCATCCAGCCAATAGATGGACAGATAGAAACAGTATAAGAAAAAGTGCTGCTACTTTAAAGCTATACTTTACTTAGGCTCAAACATTTATAGCCATCTTCAACAGATTAGTAAAACATCTCAACATTCAACCTTTAATAAGTACCAAGTCTGGGGCAGCTTTTGATTGGAAACAGAGATGGCTTTCTGATTGGCCTTATTTTTGGTTAAAGTGTCTGGAAGTTGTGTTCAAGAAGAGATCTGAAACAGTCCAAGGACTCTGTCTCCCTTCATATTTATGTTTGTTAGTAGATAATAGCGTTTTAAGAAAGAAGGGAAAAAAATCAAAAGCTAGACCTAAGGTTGCCAGAGTATTTAATTAACTAGGTGTGTTCCTACACAATCTGCATATCATGAAGAATGGAAAAACATCTCCCAGAGGGCATGCATAAATAAGCTTATTTGTCTTTTGTTGAAGCGCAGATCCCAGCACATCTCTACCAGAGGATCAGGGAGGGAGTGCAGGGTCAAGTAAAGGTTGAGCAAGAGACTCCCCTCCAGACTTAGTCATGCCAAGGCTGCATAGGCCTGCAGAAAGACCTACTTTAGTTTATCTGCTGTTAGCAACAAGTCTGATAATCAACATCACACTATCAAGTGGTCCCTGACCCTTTACTGGTTTGTCAAACTCTCCCCATATAGAGCAACATGAGAGACAAGGGTAGAAAGGAAGGAGGCAAAATAAGAACGGAAGACAGTCTGGTGAGAAAGTGTTTTCTTCACAGTTGGAATGAGACAAGTGATGGCTTTGACAAGAGACAGGTTCATGTAAGGAGATTCTGTCTTGCTGATTCAAGAAATAGTGGAATGCTTCACGGTCTGTGTTCAGGTGAATGCTAGAACAATGCTATAAATTGTAACCCAAGCATGAATTCTCTTATGACCTTTTTTTCCCTCTAGACATCAATGAATGTATGGTATTTGGCACCTGTTCACAACAGTGCACTAATGTTAAAGGATCGTACAAATGTTTATGTGAAAAAAATTATAAGGAAAGGAATAACAGCTGCATAGCAAAAGGTAAGGCTACAAACACCATACCTAATTAATCAAAATAATTAAGAAATTACATATTTATTTACACAAAATTAATTGATAATTATAATTTTGAGTTTCTAATTCATGTTAACAAAAATGAGCCTTTGAAATCTTTGACTATTTAAATTGACTTGTGACCATCAACAAATCTATCTTTTCAAGTAAACATAGGCAAACTATCTTTTTGCCTGTATATGTTTTACATTTCTACCAACCACAACTTCTCCCAGTTAAATATGTCTTCCAGAAAGGATAAGACATGTAATATTAACATTCAAACATGTATGCATAAAAAGTCAGAGATAAGGTTGTTATTAAATAATGTAGGTATTATATTGAAGTTTTAGAGGCCTGAGAGGAGAATCTGATTTTTTTTCATGGAAACATTTTCTAATGTTTGGAATGAAATGATGGGTATTTGGAAGCTTTGCCAGTGGACCCCAGTACAGGGTTGCAGAGTCTCAGGTTCTGGGTCACAGCACCACTGAAAGAGCGGAATGCATTGCTTAAAGATGTAATTGTTGGGTTGTGGGCATAAATGATTTTTTTTTCAACTGGGTTCTCAGGAAAACAGTTTGAAAACCACTGGTATATAGAAGAGTATAAAAAAGTCTTGATGTAATCTGAGGTTACAATGACTTTGCTGGTAATTTTTATGCATCCTTTTGTAAAATTAGGCTAATATCTAAGTAAGTTGATGTATTCCTTGAAAGACCTCTGCATTTTCCCAGATTATACTTACCCTCATTGAGAACAACCATAGTTGAGTATATTAAAATTATATTTCTATTTTTGCATAATCCCCCCACCCATTTACATGTTGCTTTTATTTTTATTCAATAATCTCCTTGAAGTAAAAACTGTGGTATGTATATTATCTAACAGATTGCAGACACTACCAGAGTATGACTACATCTACTACTTCTAAAAATATAATAAATAGGGTTTTACAAGACTGCGGTATCACAAACCAAGTTACTTTGTTAACATTAAGAAATTCTAGGAAACAAAAAAATGAAAAATATTGTATTTACTAGTTGTTAGTTGAAATTCACTTTATTTTTGTATTTCATTGTAATAATCCCCAGGCTCTGAAGATCAAGTTCTCTACATTGCTAATGACACTGATATCCTGGGTTTTATATATCCATTCAACTACAGTGATGTTCATCAACAAATTTCACATATTGAACATAATTCAAGGATAACTGGGATGGATGTATATTATCAAGGGAATATGATTATTTGGAGTACTCAGTTTAATCCAGGAGGGATTTTCTACAAAAAACTCCCTGTCAGAGAAAGAAGACAAAGTAATAGTGGTTTGATTGTAAGTAAATATACCTGAAAATTGCACAATGCAGATCTTCGCCTGTTTACTTATTTCTCTTTCTCTTTTTTTTTTTTTTTGGTCTAGGATGATGAAAATATTAAATTTATACAGATACATTTGGAATATGAAATAGCAAATTTTAACTGATCATCATTCTATTCTAATTATATGTGCTTCAAAATGAATCACTAGTGCTTTCCTTACTTATAAACTCCATGGAATGGTAATATTCTGGAGAAGGCTTTGAGGAGATTTTAGGAGCCCCAGCTTTAATTCTGCCATGAAAATTAAGTTTGTTATGTTTTACTTGCCTCTGATTGAGATAACCCCCTCTCTAGATACCGCTTAGTTAGACAGGTGATTAACCTTGTGAGCATGAAAGTACTTGTAAAGCAAAATTCAAGTAAAGCGTGTTTAATGTCAGTTAGCTTGTCAAGTGGTAGAACTTCCACACTTAATTATAATTGTGACACTTGATTTCATTTATTCAGAAAAACAAACAAATCCATTTTCCTTTCCCATACACCTTTTTTTTCCCTGCAAAACATATTTCCTGGTCTATAAAGCTTATTACAAACTGCTAGAGATAATTTTTGTTACACTATTAGCAGTATATTACTAATACAGAAAATCAGAGATCTGATATGGATTCAAATTAACATGTGTATGAGAGAGAGAGAGAGAGAGAGCGGTAAATAGCCAGCAATGAATGGCAAAAGTATTTCATATAATAATTGTTAATGAAAAATGTTAAATAACAAAATATACAATAAGGTAATATTTGGCTATAAATTGATCTACTTCTAAGAATTCTGAAAGAATTTAAGAGTTGCTAACAAAAATAGGCACTCTGTCAATAAAATCAGTTACTATACCTGATGACTAGTGGATAGTACATGTACCCATTGCAGGCCAGACATTCAGCTGTTGTCAATCACTGTAACTCAACCTTTAGAAAAAAAACATGAAGAACCTTTAGAAAAAAACAATCTAGGGAGACTGACTGAAACAATCCTTAAAAATGAAGGACAAACCACCATGGAGTTTGTGAAGAAAAAGTGAACAATTCTAGTCTCTTTGAATTCTTTGATCATATCAGCAAAATTGTAGCTAAAGGAGAAGCAGGTGACAGTTTATTTGGACTTCCAAAAAACCTGTGACAAAGTCCCACACAACAGGCTATTAAGGAAACTAAGTAATATGAGAGAGAAATTTGTGTCATGGTTCATAAACTGTTTAAAACACAGAAAACAAATGGTCAATTTCCTTGTGGCTCACCAGTTTGTGTAATCTTGCTAGGAAAAATATCACCAAGTTTAGCAACCTCTCCAGATTTTTTGATAAAGATATCCATGAAATTCCTATTTTCTCTTCTCAAGCTGTTTTTCACTGCTCTGTCATTTTTATACAGATTTTTATGTGTGCTTTTTTTTTTCTGGAGGTGTTTTTGAGTAGCTAATGTTTTCTTTGGTATGTTTTCTCCATATCACAATTTTGCATATTCTTACTTAGCCAGATTTTAGGTTTGCTTATTCAGAAACCACTTATTGTTATTCCAGCATTTGTAATGCTGTCATATCTTTATCTTGTAGCACCTGAAATCCATTTTTCAGTTTAGTTTGAAATTGCTAATATAATGTCTTTTAGCCATTTGCTGTCAATTTTCTTGGTGCTTTTAGGGATTCTCTTTTTGTTATGTTTGATCATAAGTCTTCTCTGACACACTGATGTCAGTTTCTCTTTATATTGTGACATATTGTAGAGTTGATTTAAATTTCCTTCTAAAACATATATGGGTCAGTCTGTTTCCTGGTACTCCCTATAGGGAATTCTACATTATCATTTGAATATTTTTATGGGGGAATACTATTCCTCCAGATACATGCCCCAATATCAGCGCTAGTCTAGCAGTCTTTAACTGTTCTGATTTTGTGGACCAGGTTGTGCTCACCCATTGCTTTCCTATCCACTATCATAAGCTATTTCTACACTGCCAAACAAATTTCAAAATAATTATTTTGAAATAACTATTTTAAATTTATTTCAGAATAATTATTTGAAAATAGCATTATGTCAAATTTATTATTTGAAATAGGAGTCTAGTGAAGATTATTTCAAAATAACATAGAAATTATTTCTAAATAGAGAGATATTCCACTACTCTTTCAAAATAAAAGCAGGTTTAGTTATTTCAAAACAGTGCTTAGTTTTTTTCAAAATAATGAGGCACTTATTTCAAAATAACAAAATACCTGCATTGACAGGTAAATTTTTTTTTTTTAAATTAGCCTCCTTATTTGAAAAAACTCAGTGTAGACATACACCTAGGCTATGTTCACACGTTGATTTTAAATTGAAACAACGACCATTGTTTCAATTTAAAAAAAAGTCATGTCCAGATGATGTTTCCTTATGTTGAAAAAAGGAAAATCATTTTGATATAATAAAACCTACTTTGATATCAAAATGAGGATTATTTCAAAACTGTGGTTTTGAAATAACCCCATCTGGCTCTATATCGATATGACCTGGGGGGGTGACTGGTCGGGGAGCTGGCTTCCCCCACTGCTCCAGCTTGCAGGCAGCTAGCGGGGCATGGGGTGCTGGAGCCAGCTCCCCGCACTGCCTGGCCAGCAGCCCACAAGCCGGGGCAGCAGGCTGAGCCTGCTCCTGCACCCCATGCCCAGCCAGCAGGTGGCAAACTGGCACAGGGGGACAAGCCAGGCTCAGGGACCCACCGTCTGGGCAGCAGCTGGCAAGCCCCACTTGCGGGATGAGCCAGCTTGGGGACCCACCGTCTGGGCGGCAGCCGGGCTGCCCCACAGTCCTTCCCCTGCTGCGTCAGCAGCAGCAGAGGATGCAGGGCCGGGGATCTCTGGCCTGGGGGCTTTTTCTCCTGCCTGGCTCTCCAGGTAAGAGCCAGGCAGGGCATTGGGTGGCAACATTGCCCTTCCAGGGGGCCATGTTGCCACACCTCCCATGGTGTCCCCTCCTGAATCAAAATAGCAAGGCCTGTGTCTGGACTTGCTATTTCAGTTTGGTGGTTTTCCTTAATTCGATTTAAGTTAAATCAAATGGATGATTTTATTTTTGTATTGGCTTATTTTGATTTAACTTAAATCGAAATAAGTGTGTAGCTGTGGACATAGCCATAGAGTTTAATGCTAGACTACATCTAGGCTGAAATCCTATATATCACAGACCACTAAACATAATCCAACAATCCCCCCACTAACCCAACCACCAGAATTATACAAAAGTATTTCTGCCCTCAGGAGACTATACTATTCTATGCACCAACATTGAACAGGAGGGATCAAGGTGTCATAAAAGGAGGAAAACGGTTGACCCGATCTTGTCATTGACCTAACTCTGTTCCTAAACAGATGTCATACCTGGGAATATTATGAATCAGAGTTTATTGGCAATCATAAAATTTAGCTTTTGATCTCATCAATTTGTAATTTTCATTTTTGTATTTGAAACTTATCTTGAAACTAATGTCCATTAAATAGCTTCCAGTCCATATACTTTTTTTTTATTTGGACATCTTAATTAATGCCACACTCTCTGACGGAGTAAACATTTTTCCTTTCTGAATATATTCTGGTGTTTTCATTTTTTTAAATCACTTTTTAACAGTTCCTTACCATCACCATTTGTATATTCCAAATGTTTCACAATTAAATTAGTCCAGTTTTTTCATTATCTGTATAGTTCTGTTATTGCAGCCATTATTGCAAACTATATTCATTGTTTTTACTTTTATAAAATTTTTCTCAGAGTCATAGTTTCCTGATGGCTTTTACTAAAACTCATCATTTCTACTGAGACAGAGTCTGTTACTTTGGCACTGTTGCCAGAATGGTTGCCTTGTTACATTTTTTATAGCTTCATTTTCCCATGAGGATAGTTTGTTGGCCTTAACACTTAATCACCAGCTTGGAGAACCAGTGAAATACTTTTTATCTGGTCCCGACTCTTTGACCTATACACCTTCAATAATGTTACTGGGAGTTAAAATTCCAATTGATGTAACTCTCAAAGTTAATGGAGCACACAAGCCTTTGCATCACATAAAGGTGTAGGCTCCAGGGAAGGAAGGGATGGTTTGAAGAAGACAAATTTGACACCCTTCTTTACCCAAGAATAAGGGCACAATCAGTGCAATGGAAAGGCAACAAATTTTAAACTGTTAGTGACAAATTGTCTGATCTGGTATGGTAGTTCCTGTGTCACAAGTATTAAGGACTCCATTATACTGGAAATCCTATTGCAGGACTAAGTGGTTCCTTCTTATAACCTCCTTCTAAAAGGAATGAATATAATCTATATTCCTATAATGTCCTCAGAGATGTTATCTTCATCTATTTAAAAGTTAAAAAACTATGTCTGCAGACTTTAAAAAATCCTAGCTTAATATTTACAAATAGGCATGAATATCACTTTGTTCACATCAGTGGAAATGCTGAGGTTTTTTTCTTAATGTATTTTCAAGCACTTTTCCCCTGAAAGTAAACTGAGTGTGGAATGGCTATTTTACAAAATCCAATTCCACTTTATGTTATGCCCCTCTTAAAAAAAAAAAAAAAAACAGTGAAATTCCTCCACTGGCTTTCTGGAGGTCAGGGCCATGTCACTATGGAAACATGAAAAAGTAAGTTGAATAGGTATGCTTCTACATAAAAGTGGCAAATTCTAGTTAATCCTGCTAAAAACAGATCTCCAGTCTCTGAAAATGGTGGTTTTTTTCAACAGGATGGAGAAAGAAGGAAGGTTATGTGATTGCTGAATACTGATATGGTAGGAATTCCTTTCTGTTCAGGTAAAGGGACACCAGAAGAGCAATACTGAAGACCTGATCCGCCGACCCAGCATCTCTTAGAAGCAGGTTTCACTTCTCTGTGAATCCGTAACACCTGCTTACTCTAGACCCTGCCCCCCTCCCCCCAAAAGTCATGAAACTTGCATAGATTTTTTGGGTACCCTGTCCTCTTTCTTTGGCTACTCCTGCTTGGGACGTTGTTATAATTCAAAATACTTCTGATTAATTGAAGATTGCTTCTGGCTTTCAACTAGTTTAAAATTGTAAGCAATGATCCAAAATACTATATATTCATTCTTACAGATTCCAATATATGCTCCTTATTTATTTACATCCTCATTTTTCTTGTAATTTATCACACTATTTGTATCTGTGCTTAAAATTAAACCTCAGCTTTGCTGATATTTTCTATTTGTTCCAGCACTTTTTCCTGTCCTTCCCTCTGCTTACCTTACATGCTATACTGGAAGCCGTTAGTCAGGAAGTATCTTCCCAAACTATGTGAATCTGCACTTGCCATTGACGATGTCTACATTAGGCAAAGTTAGTTTGAATTTGTTAGTTTGATATAATAAGTTTTAGGTTAGTTCGAACTAACATTGAATTTAGCTCAAATTAGCAACATGGACTAATTTGAATACAGTTAGTTCAAACTAGTCCACTTTTTTCATTCGAACTAACTGCCCTTAGTTCAAACTTATTAAGTTTGAACTAAGGGTTAGTCCTAGTCTCCAGTGCGCTTAGTTCGAACTAAGCGCTTAGTTTGAACTAATCAGTGGTAGTTACTTAGTTCGAACAAATGAAAGCCTGATGTAGCCTCCTTAATTTGAACTAGCTTGCCAGTTTAAATGTGAATTTCCAAAGGGATAGCCGTGTTAGTCTAGTCCAGTAAAAAAAAACAACAAGCAGTTGTGTGGCATTCAGTGTTTTTCAAAGCTGTCAGTAGAAATTCTCAAAGAAATGGGAAGACCATAGGTAAATCTATTAGACTTTCATTATGTTTGTGAAGCATTTATCAGCCCCTAATCCAACATGTAATGATCAGCAGGTTAGTTAGCTATCCAATGAATATTAATTTAAATGGTACTTAAATTTGGTATTTGGAAGTCTGAAAATTTCTAACTATGATTTAGGTGTTTTGAAGTGATAAGCTACCAGATTCGATTTTTTAGCTCTAGTTTGAACATCATCTTTGATCTGTAAATCAAAGCAGTAAACTTGAACAAGCCTCACCTCTATTTCGAGGTAATTACATTAAAACAAAAATCAGTCTCAGCTGAAATTAAATTGAGGGATTAGTTTTCCACAGAGAAGATAGCTGAAGATTTGTGTAAGTCTATGAAAAAGTTAAAGCTTAAATCAAATAGATGCAGTAAAAGAATTCAGAGTAGATATCAACTCGTTGTAGCTTAGTGACAAAAGCAAAACTTGCATATATTTTGTTCCAGTGAAAACTGCATAATCAAATTAGTGTTAAGTGATGTAACTATTAACATCCTTTGAAAGTGAATACATCAATTAATTGAGACCAATTTTTTCAAGACCGAGATTTATTATGACTGCTATTCAGACACTGTTTTTGGTGAAAGAGCATAGAAAGAAAACTTATAATTAGAAGAATTGTGTCTTGGGAACAGAAGTACAGTTTATGTAAAGTTCTCTAAACATTAGCCTATAATTTCATAGTGTATGGCCCCTATAAAACAGTTGCTAGATAATTTTTATAAATGTATCTTTGTAAAGTTAGATTATTGTGTATAGGTTTATATGAATAACATGTACCTCTTCATTATTTATGGAACATAAAATAATTGTGAATAATTCATTATTCTTGCCTTTATAAGCAAGACTGAATAACTTGTGAATGTCATGTTACTACTCATTGCAAATTAATACCGCCGTATAAATTGCTTTTTAAGTAGCATTTCAAACATCTAATATGTATCAAATGCAAAAGACATAGTTTACAGATTCATTTTCGAGTTTATTCTTTTTTTTTTTTTTCCAAAACAACTTTACCATTCAGCCCATAGTTCCTTATAAGCAATTACACTTATTGGGTGTGTCCACACAGGGCTTTTATTTCGAAATAACACTGGTTGTTATGAAATAAAAGTCCCTATGTCCACACGACTTTTTCTTGTTTCTAAATGAAGGGAGCTCCTCATTTCGAAACAAGAGCCCTCCTTCCGAAACAGCATAAACCACTTAGCTTTTGAAAGGAGGGTTATTTTGAAACCAGTTATTTCGAAATAAGCCATTTGGAAATGTTATTTCGAAACAAGGATTGTTTCAAAATAACAAGGACCTTCCTCCCAGGGTGCATAGCACCCTGGGGGGAAGGTCCCACCCCCCTAGCACCCTGGCCAGGGTGCTGAATGGAGTGCAGGGGGTCCGAGGGTGCCCCAGCCGGCTTCCCCCCCCCGCTTCCCCTTGCTGGGAGCAGGGGGGCACGGGTGCCTCAGCCCCATTCGCCCCCCCTACCCCTGGCAAGAGGAAGCAGGGGGAAGCCGGCTGGGGCACCCCCAGGGCTCCGCCCCCCGCCCGGGCTGCGGGAGAGCTGCTGGCCCCGCAGCCCGGTCAGGGGGACTGCAGCCCCCGTGGGGTGGCCACTCCAGGTGTGGCTCACCCCACCGCTGGGGCTGCCCGCAAGCCTGGGGCACCCTGCCCCCGGAGTTCCCCAGTGCCCCCACTCCTGCCTCCCTGCAGCTCCTGCCGGGGGCAGGGGGCTGCCCCTGCCCCCCTGCCGCTTCAGCCATGGGTGGGGGGCTTCCCTGGCCCCCCACGGCTCCTGCCAGGGCTGGGGGGAGCTTTCCTGGTGCCACCCGCTGCTTCTGCTATGGGCGGGGCCAGGGCTGCCTCCTGCCTGGGATTCCCCAGCACCCCCCTCCACCCGTGGGGGGCATTGGGGAACCCCGGATGGGAGGCAGCCTTAGCCCGGCCCGCAGCAGAGGCGGCGGGGGGCACTGAAGAAGCCCCCCCTGTGGCAGGAGCCACGGGGGGGGGTCAGGGGATGCCCCTCCACCCCCAGCAGGGGCGGTGGGAGGCAGGGGAAGCTCCCTCGCCTGCAGAAGCAGTGGGGGGGACAGGGGAATCCCAGGGGCGGGGCGTCCCCGGCCCAGCACAGGCCTCCCTGCCTCCCCATTTTGAAATAGCATGTCACAGTGGACGTACTATTTAGATTCCCTCTTTTTTCCTTATTTTGAAATAGCTTTTTTTTATTTCAAAATAAGACGTTTTGAAATAAGGCCTTTATTTTGAAACAGCTTGTTTCGAAACAGCTTGTTTCGAAACAAGGGCTTGTGTGTGGACATAGCCATTGTCTTTCCATAGTATTAACTATGCAAATATTGACTTTTAAGAAAAAAAAACATTCTTCTTCAAGTTTAAAATTGCAAAGATCGTATTTTTTGAATTAGCATGCATACATCACATCTTCACAATTAGAATGTTTCGGGCTGTATGTGCAGTGCACTTTCACAGTGTCAGATGTCCAGACTCAAGGGAATAGAAGGAGCTACTACTCCGTTCCCTACAGTTGCTGGAGAGCGTAGTCAGACCATCTAGAATTGCTCTTTTCCCTTTCATCTGCATAACTTGTCTTTCCTTAGTGGCCATGGTGGACTAGTATACATTGTACCTTCTGTGCCCCAGTGATTCTTACCTGCTGAGGAGATTGTGTCTGTATGAAACTTTACCCCAGATGGCTGGGAGCAAATGAATGCAAACTCTGGCAATTCATGGTGGAAGAAGCCCTTAGAGTGGTGCAGGGTGACTCTATGTAAGTTAGCATCAAGTCCTTCTTCCTTGCTTAAGGGCAAGTCAGTATCAGAATCCAAAAGGGAAGAATGGATCAAATTGATCCATCTAGAGTCGTCTGTCAGCCCTTTAGATACAAGTCAGTAGCCAATATCATTTGATGGTTAATAGTCTGTGTTAAAAGAGCTGAAAGATTTTAGTTTATCCAAGGATAGCTGAAGGCTTCAACTTTTCAGGACTCTTCTGTCCTGATCTATCTCTAATATACCAGGGGTGGTCAAACTCATTGATCCTCTGAGCCACATCAACTCCCCTAATTTGCTTTGTGCATGTGTGATGTGAAGTGTACCATGTGACGTGCCATTGTGATGTTAGAGGTGACTCAACCAATTGCAATTGGTTGCATCACCTCTGACATCACAATGGCTTACAAGTCTTTAAATGACACAGATATATAGCTTATTGTAGCTGCATATCTCATCATAGTTCATAAAGGCAAAATGGCTGACGATTTAGAAACTGGACAGTAACAGCCAGTGAAACCCAGGGATGGTTCACTCTGTTGACACAGCTGCCCCTTTGGAACTTGTCAGAACTATAAACTCTCAGTTGTGCTTTCTGCTATTTTTAATATTTCACACTGACTCTTCAGACAATTGTATGTGGCAGTCATTCAGGGAAGAAACCATGAAAATCTGAAAATTTACGTGAAGGATATGAACTACCAAGGAAAAGTTTTGGCTGACCATAGAACTTTTACAAAAAATGTTGAAGCTAAAGAGCTATTAATAGATTAAAATACATATTTATTTCATAAATTCCCTTTGGATTTTCCCATAATTTTTGATGGGTTACAGCTAGTACTGTCATAAACATCTTCAGAAGTTTGAGAGCCAGGGTGTGCCCACCAGGGTTAGCACTTCAGCTGTGCAGATAGGTGATGGTTCAGGGCTTCTGCCTCACAGGAGGCACCTGCTGTGATGTGGGGCTTCAGCATTACGGGGAGGGAAGTCTCAGGGCTTCTGTCCTGTGTAGAGAGGGACTTCTGCCCCACAGGGGGGTTCCTGCTGAGTCTCAGATGCTTTAGCTCTGATCCTGCAGAAGCCAGGCAGATTCCTGGGTCTGAAGCCCTGAAATCCACCCCAATCTTTTGGACAGACGTCCCTAGCCCCACCTCACTGCACACTGTCACAAATCAGAAGCCCCAAATTCCTCCTCTGAGAGCCACATTTAACTACAAAAGAGCCTCATGCTGCCCACAAACTGCAGTTTGGCCACCTATGATATATTGTTCTCTGATCTCAGATTCAGTTTTTTGTTAAAATATTGTTTTATAATCAATAATGGGACTGTTATGGTTTTTAGACAATAAATTTTTATAGTGCATTTCTTTTAAATCTTCAATAGTAAAAGTAGTTTTCACAACATATTGTGACATCTACTAACCAATTGAGTCACTCTGCAGAGACAAAAGATTCTAATTAGCCACAACCCTATTACAGAAGGAGGATTTACTGACAACCTGAAACTCTCAAATAAATTAAAATATATTTAGATACAGAGACTACTGTAAGATATATTATTAAAAAATAGTATTTCCTTTATGTTTGTGTATATTTACCCTTATTCTGCTCTAGTAGCAGTGTCTGTGAACCCCTCACCACAACAAGTTGGTACCAGAATTGTTGCTGGAACTTAATCATACTCCCTTCATAAAATGGGTAATGGCATTATACATTAGTAGTATCAATCCCAATTCCCACTTTCTTTAAGAGATGCCTTTTCCTAAATTAATTCCAGTTTATCATGGTACAGGATCTTGTAGTGAACAAAACCTCTCAGTTTCCAACAAAATGAATTTTATACATTAAGATAACCACCAAATCCCTTGGCTAGGAAGGAAGTGGGGAAAAAAAAAACACACACTTCTTCCTAGTTTCAAAAGTTGATGAGCAAGGCCCCAAAACCTAGCAAAAGGCAAGTTTGCAGCAAGGCCTCAAAACTTGCTCTTGGTTTAGTCAAAGGAGAAGGGGACAGCTTTTTTTGTCCAGACAGAATGGCAGCCTGGACAGAGGGAAAGGGTCAACGCCTGACTGGTGAGTATGCAGGCACAATTAGGGTTGTGCTACGTTCTGTCATTCAACTAATCAACCATAGAGTGCCCTCCTCTTCAAGCCCACAAGAATGCTGGGTGGCCAAGAGAAATGAAGGGAACAAGAACAGAGGAAGCAACCTTTACATGGGCCACAGGAATTCTTTTCCCTGAGGCATGTGGTATTGTGTCCTTTCAAAACGATATCCTGCAGTACAATACATGATCATTAAGCTTGTGTGGTATACAGTGAAGTCAGTACAGCTTTCCTTACACAAAGGAGTTTCTTATTCCACATAAGATTACAGAGAAGAAATTAATATCAAAAGTCTTTTTTGACTACAAAATATAATTTAATTAAAACTCTTGGCAAGTCTTTGCTTGGAATGATTTGTCTCAAAGACTACAAAAATGAAGGCTGTTGGTTAGTGATTTACATATGATTTACATGTTTGAACTTTTCAAAACTTACTCTGACACTGTTTTCAAAACAACACCGTTTGGTGTGTATTGTGATTGAGTTTGCTTCTGTAATCTTCATTTAAATAGGAAATCAAGATCTTGTCAGTCTTTAGAACATAAGGAGTCCCATGGCATTTTTGCAGGATTAAGGATTTACATATAATGAGCTACCTAAATTCCCCATTCAGTCTTATTATATCACCTAGAAATAGAACTGACCTTCATTTTATTAGAGAAAGAATCCTGTAAATGTCTTCCTGCTATTATAGGGTGCTGACACTGGAGGCAAAGAAGTTACTCTAGAATTTTCCTCACCTCTGTAGCGTTTAGTATTTTGTCACCATATTTGGAAAAATATAGACATTTTCTTCTAAAATAGTTTAATACTGTTGTATACAAAAAGACAAACATATTTGAGTATAAGCAAAGCCCTAAATCTCAGACAATGTCCCTTTCTATCAGAGATAATGGTTGCACATTCCTGTCTTGCAGAATGTACATGTTTTTATAGAGTTCTGATAAATACAAGAATTAAATTTTTCAGAACTCTATTCCCTAAACTTCATTTATTATTTTCTGCTCCTGCAATATGCTCCACCTGGAAGAATACCTTCAGGGAGCATCTTGTATGGTCAGGGTCATATATATGGCCATGAAAGTGTAATAGATATATTTCAACTCGCCGTTATAATGATTTATTCAGTTGTTTACGATTCTTAATTCTAATCCAATAGTTTTCAAATCATGCTGTTTGTTTGTTTGTTTGTTTGTTTGTTTGTTTGTTTGTTTGTTTAACACTTAAAGATTTGATTCAGTGAAGTTATATTTCATGACTTCCATGACTTCTCAAATAGCCGCAAAACTTGCTTGAGCCAAATCCTCTTATAAATACTATCAAATGTAATAAGTATGGATGTGCAGTTTCAATGACTAATATTAGTAAGTGACCTCTCAACCAGCCAAGGAAAAGAAACACTGCTAAAAATATCCTCTCTGCTATATCCTACAAGTGTGCAGAGCAAAGCAGAGTGAACACAATTTATGCCATTCATTAAGTAATAAGATTTTGTTTATCCATGGCAAACCCTTGGACAACCATGTTTTAGATGCCATTCAAGAATAATTTTTTTCAGCAGCTGTCTTCCCTAGTAAGCTTTGTTTCAGAGTCTGGGAGTGAACAAACGTGGACTTACTATAGGCTTGCACCCTTGTGGCTGGGTGTAGCATACAAAGAATCTTTTCTCATTATTACCCACTGCCATCTGTCATTCTGGACCCTCAGTGGCCTCTTTTCCCATAACTCAGCTCTCTGGCCAAGTCACAATTAGACCCTCCTCTTTGAGGTAACAAAGTGAAACAAACAATAGTCTTGATGTCCTTACAAAGAGCTTTTGGACCTAATTCTGGGCTCTAATTTTCATATTCTTCTTTCAGGGATCTTCACTATCCTTTTTCACTTCTATTGTCCCATACCACCTCATCAGTGGCTGGGAGGGGAACCTGAACCTCCCACTCTAATTGTGGATTCCATACCAGGATCCTGTAGTAATCAGGCAAGGTTCTTACCTGTCTATGCTATGTCGCTGGGCTGGTTCCTACCAAATCCCTTTACTAGGCCACCTCTGCACAATCTTTCCAGGTTCATCATTTTCTCAGGATTAGGATTTGTGAGGTTGTCCCCTGGAATCCCTCATTAAATCGCAAACCAAAAATATAAACTTTGAACCAAATTCCACCCTTCTCAAGCTTTGTCTTTAACATGCCTTTTTAGGTTTCCCTTGCTGTTCCTACACCGAGTAACTTCCAAAGTGCTCTCCTTTGTAACCTGGATCCTAGCCTTTAATCAGGTCTTACTGCCAGAGACTGTTTCACACCCAGTGTCTGTATTGTCTCTCTCTCCTCACTCCTGTCAGAGAAATCTCTTCAGGAGAGGGTCCCAGCGATCATGGTCTCTTGGGGCTTCTTCCTTGAGCCCTCTGGTTTCTCTATTCTCTTTATCTCAGAGGGTGACTCTAGAGTCCTTCACACACTCCTTGCAGCCCCTTTCTGATTTATACTTCTGCTGTTTATAGTGCATTCCTAGCCTTTCTGGGCTTCATCATCAGTTAAGCATGACATCCCCTCCAGGTTCAACCCAGTGCATTAATTGGCTTTTCAGGCCTCTCTTAACCTATTCCTAGCCCACATAAGGTACAGCACCATCAGAGCTGGCTAAGCTAAAACCATCTTTCTCCACCCTTTTAGAATTACAACCACATCCTTTAGCTTCAGTTCTAGTAGTGCTTTCCTCTGAATTCTAAAATTGATTTGGATATTCAACCCCTAGCACATACAGGCGCTTTTTCCGTAATAACTGCAGTGCTAAAAGCCTCATTTATAAAAATGTTTGTTGAAGTTGCTCTTTCAAATGGTACAGTGTTGTGAAACCAACCAGCTGACAGATATTAACCACTGGAGAAAACTTTTATGCTACTAAATATGTTCAGGTACACATCCCCCAATTTGTGTTCTTCTACCCAGACATTCATAAGTGATTCTGTTTGTGTATATGACATTGAAGCTCAGTAATATGACCAGTTAAACACATATCCCATAAATGTGCACATTCATAGACGCATAGAAATGTAGGGCCGAAAGAAGCTTTGAGAAGTCATCAAGTCCAGTACCATCTGCCCCCTATACACATACACATTGAGGCAGGATCAACTAACTTAGACCAGTGGTTCCCAGCCTGTGGTCTGTGGGCACTGGTAGTCCACTTGGGTGCTGCAGGTACTCCATGGGGTGAAGAAGATAATGTAGTAATAATATAATCCCTTTACCCTTTATTTATCATACTCAATGTTATATTATTATTCACAATTTAACTTCATTCACAAACATCCTCATGTAATGTAACATTTTCTGAATTTAAAAAGTGGTGCTTTTCTGTGATGTCAGTGTGCACCAATGCGCTTTGCACACATGGCTGTTAGAACATAGCCCGCAAAAGCTTTCAATGGTGATGTAGTGGTCCACCTAAAGGAAAGAGTGGGAACCACTGACCTAGATCATCCCTGACAGGTGTTGTTCAACCTTTTCTTAAAATGTCCAGTGATAGGGATTCCACAATCTAGGTTGGAAGCCTGTTCCATAACTTAACTACCTTATGGTTAGAAAGCTCTTCTGAACATCTAACCTAAATCTCTCTCGCTGCAGATTAAGCCCATTGCTTCTTGTCCTACCTTCATTGTGCATGGAGTACAATTGATCATTGTCCTACAGTCCTCTTTATAACAGTGCTTAACATGCTTGAAGACTGTTCTCCAGTCCCTTCCTATCCCCACTCTTCTTTTCTGAAGACTAAGTGTGACCATTCTTTTCCCCATTGGCTAGGTTTTTGAAATCCTTCTAAAACTTAGACCAGTTTTGTTGCTTTCCTCCTTTGCATTCCAGAGGCATTAATTTATCTGTACTTAAGTGGTAAAAACAAGTTTTATAAGATTTCTGTGATACCGGAATGGCTCTGTTAATGAATAAAAACATTAAAATATGTGACTGCATATATAAAAGATAACTTTCATAATTGTGACCTTTAAATTTGTTCCTCCTAGTGTCCTGAATTCAAAAGACCCAGGGACATTGCTGTTGACTGGATTGCTGGAAATATTTACTGGACTGATCATTCTAGAATGCATTGGTTCAGTTACTATACAACTCACTGGACCAGTTTAAGATACTCCATCAATGTAGGACAGCTGAATGGACCAAACTGTACAAGGCTGCTTACAAATACAGCGGGAGAACCATATGCAATTGCTGTAAATCCTAAAAAGGGGTATGTTGTTTCTGTCACATTTTTTCATATTATATTCTATATTTTAAATAATACACATGAAAGTTTAAGCAAAGCAAATGTGTCTTATTGAATGAGGTCCATAGATATGTAGATTTGGTTAAGTTACTTGACCTCTCGGCTTTAGTTTACCCATATGCAAAATGAGGTTAATTCTTCCTCATTTCTCAGGCGTTTTGTGAGACTTACAGTAATATGTCTGTTAAGTATTTTGAAACTGGTGGAAGAAAGGTGCTATGTAAGTTTAAATGTTTTAATTTATATAACTCTATGGCAACAATTTTATGTTTGATATTTCTAGGATGATGTATTGGACAGTCATTGGGGACCACTCTCACATAGAAGAAGCAGCTATGGATGGTACACTCAGAAGAATCTTGGTACAGAAGAATTTACAAAGACCTACAGGTACACAGAATTTCAAATTCCCCATTATAAGGTAGCACTGTGTGGATTTTTTTTTCTGAATTCCAATTTCACAGTCCTAAAGAATTCTCTAATTTTATATTTTAATAATACATATACATAATTGAATCTAAATAAGTCAATTCAGTAACTTTGTAGGATAATCACAAGAAACTATAGATAATTAAAATAGCAATTGTTCAAGACTAGTTAATATAGTAATTGTTCAAGACAAGTCAATTAAGGCAGGACACAGTGGCTTCTTAGATGCTCATAAGAATGGCCACATTGTGTCAGATCAACAATCTGTCTATTCCAGTATCCTGTGTTCAAGCAGTGATCAGTGGCTGGTGCTTCAGAAGGAATGAACAGAACATGGAAATTTAGATCATTCATCCCCTGTTATCCAGTCACAGCTTTTGTCAGCTGGAGATTTAGGGACACCAGAGTATGGGATTGCATTTCTGATCATCTTGGCTATTAGCCAGTAATGCCATCCTCCAAGATCATAACTAATTTATTTTGTACCCAGTTATACTTTTGACCTTTAGAACATGTTCTTCACAACACAATAGGTGAACAATGCATTGTGTGAAGACGTACTTTCTTTTGTTTGTTTTAAAACTGCTGAGTCCTAATTTCCTTGGGAGACTCATAGTTACTGTGTTCTATAAACAGTAAATAACTTTTCTCTATTTCTTTTCTACATATCATCCATGATTTTATAGACCTATTTCATAGTCCCTCTTTGCTGACTCTTTTCTAAGCTGAATTGTCCCAGTCATTTTTAATCTCTCCTCCTATGAATGCTGTTTCATACACCAATTATTTTCTGCTTTTCTCTGTACCTTCTTCCAATTCTAATGTATGTTTTTGAAATGAGGCACCCAGAAACATGCGTGCAGTATTCAAGATGTGTTGTATCATGGATTTATATGCTATTTTAAAAAAAAATATGATATATTATGTTTTTGTTATATCATCAACTGGTTTCCTAATTCCCAAAGGGATAGGTGAGTTAGTCTAGTCCAGCAAAAAAAAACAAAGAGTTGTTTCGCACGTTAAGACTAACAGATTTATTTTTCACATGAGCTTTCATGGGAGAAAATCCCGCTTCGTCAGATGCTTCGAAGATGGGTGAACTTAAAGAATGGAATGAAAATAAATAAATGCATTCATTCCATTCTGTAACATCACCCATCTTCGAAGCATCTGACAAAGTGGGATTTTCTCCCGCAAAAGCTCACGCAAAAGATAAATCTGTTGTTCTTAAAGTGCCACATGACTCCTTGGTTTTTTTGCTGGTTTTCTAATGGTTCCTAACATTTTTTGTATTTTAACGGAAGCTTTATATGACTGCCATTGTACACTGAGCAGATGTTTTCAGAACACTGTCCACAAGGACTTCAAGATGTTTTATTGAGTGGTAACAGCTAATTTAGACCCATCATTCTGTATGTATAGTTGGGATAATATTTTCCAGTGCACATTACTTTGTATTTATCAACAATGAATTGTATCTGCTATTTTGTTGCTCAGTCATCCACTCTAGTGAAATCCCTTTGTAATCTTTGCAGTCAGATTTGGACTTAACCGTTTTTGGAATTTTGTATTGTCTGCAAATTCTGCCACTGTTTGTTCACTGTTTCCCCACTTCTTTGATTATTTATGGATAAGTTGAACAACATAGGTCCCAGTACAGATCCTTAGAGGACACCGCTATTTACTTCTCTACATTGTAAAAATTGGTTATTTAGTTCCATCCTTTGTTTCCTATCTTGTAACCAGTCACCAGTTTGTGAGAGGACCTTCCCTCCTATCTCATGACTGCATACTTTGCTTAAGAGCCTTTGGTAAGGGACTTTGTTAAAAGCTTTCTGAAGTCCATGTACATTACATCCACTGGTTCAGCGTTGTTCACAGGCTTATTGACTCCCTCAGAAAATAGTAATAGATTGGTGAGGCAGGAATTCCCTTTACAAAAGCTGTGCTGACCTATCCCCAAAATATTGTATTTACATGTGTGCCTGAAAATATTATTCTTTAGTATAGTTTCAGCCAATTTGCCAGCATTGCAGTTAGGCTTGTTGGCTTGTAATTAAAAGGGTTGCCTGTGGAGTTATTTAAAAAAATTAAAAAAAAGGCATTATCTTGCTTCAGTTATAAAAATTGATTCAAGCAATAGTTTATATACCATAGTTAGTAGCTCTGTAATTTCATATTTGAAATTTGTGTTTCTTTAGAACTCTTGGGTGAATATCATCCAGTCCTAGTAACTTATTGCTGTTTAATTTATCAGTTTGTTCTAAAATCCCTTCTATTCACATATCAGTTTGAAACATTTCCTCAGATTTGTTATCTAGAAAGAATGGTTCATGTGTGGGATCTCCCCCATATCCCTCATAGTAAGGATGGATGCGAAGAATTCATCTAGCTACCTGGCAGCAGCCTTGTTTTTCTTGAGTACTTCTTTAGCACTTTGATTGTCCAGTGGCTCTAATGACTGTTTGGGAAGCTTCCTGCCTCTAATGTACTTAAAATAAAATTGCTGTTTGTCTTTATACCATTATATAGATGCTATTCAGATTCTTTGTTGGTCTGCCTTCTTGCACTTTTACACTTCACTTAACAGAGTTTATGTTCCTTTCCATTTTTCTCACTAGAATTTGACTTCTGATTTCTAAAGGATGCCTTTTTGCCTGTAACTCTCTTTTATGTTGCTGTTTAGCCAGGGTGGCTTTTTTGTTTGTTTTGGTTCGTTCTTTTAGTGCCATTTTTATTTGGGATATTTATTTAGTTCAGGGATCTCAAGCTAACATACTAGTCCTAATGCGACCTTGTACTGGTCTTCATGCAGCCCTCGTGGTGAGTTTAGTTTGAGACCCCTGATTTAGTCTGAGCCTCTATTATGGTGGGTTTTTTGGGGGAGCAGGTTAAAAATATCTCCATGTAGTTTGCAACTACTTGACCCTTGTGACTGTTTCTTTTGCTTTCTGTTTAATTAACCTCCATATTTTTGTATAGTTCCCCTTTTTTTAAATTAAATGCTACTGTAGTGGATTTGACAGTTTCTCCCCAGAAGGATGTTAAATTTATTTTCTTCATTGTAACTGCTACCATGCAGATCAGCTATATTCACTCTTGGATGAGATCATGTGGCCCCCTTAGGACTAAATCCAGAACTGCTTCTCATCTTACAGGTTCCAGGACAATTTACTCCCAGAAGCAATAATTAATGGTTTCTAGACATATCCTTCCTGAGATGTTTGTAACCAGTCAATAGCAGGACAGTTGAAATCCCTCATTAGTGTTGCATTTTCTGCTTTGTAGCTTCTCTTATCTTGCTGAGCATTTCACAGTTGCCACCGCCTTCCTGGTCAGGTGGTCAATAGTATATCAATACCGCTATATTCTTGTGGTTCAAGCATGACATTTTTATTCATAGAGATTCTATGGTATAGCGTGAGTCATTTGAGATTTTAACTTTACTTCTATGCTTTCTTTCACATATAGTGCCTTCCCCACCAGCACGACCTACTTGGTCATTCCTATGTATTTTGTTCTCTGGTATTATCCAGCACCATTGAATATGAACATTTCACTAAACTTCCATGATGCCTATTATAGCAATATCCTTATGTAATCCCAAACACTCTAGCTCACCTACCTTAGTATTTAGACTTTTAACATTTGTATATAAGCATTTGTACATTTTGTCTATAGTATGTTGCTTGCCTTCATATATTGTACATAAATGAAGGACCATCCAGGGGTAGGGGGCAAAAGGGGTGTTTGCTCCAGCTCCACAGTTCTGTGGGCCCTGTGCTGTCCTGCTGTGAGCAGGGCAGCATGGGGCCCACCCTACTGCCCCTTCACAGCCATGCTGTCCTCTACCCCTGCTCCCACCCCACTGCCTTTGTTGTGGAGCCAAAGGCAGCAGAGCGGGGGCGAGAGTGCAGAACCTGGCCTCTGCTGTGGGCCAGGCCTCCCTGCCCCCAGGGTGGAATAGCCAGCTCAGGGGTGGGGCTGGCTGACCTAGAGACCAGGTTACACTTTCCTGCTCTCCCTTTGGGCTGGCTGTTCCATCCTGGGGATGAGGGTGGCTGGTAAGAAGCAGGGTGGGAGAGCAAAGCCCAGCCCCTGGGCTGCCCCACCCCACCCCCAGGCACAGAGCGTATGGTTCAGGGGAAGGGTGGGAGCATAGGGCCTGGCCTATGGGATGGCCCACCCTGCCCCCCCAGCAGGCGGGATGGGTTGCCCCCACAGGCCAATTGGCCCTGGCCCTGCACCCTTCTAGAAATGGCACTATATACATGGGAGTCATTTACATTCAACTGTTCCTCACTAGCTCCTACCTGTACTTTACCAGCTTCTTTCCTATTCTCTTGAGGATACAGAGTCCCACACCTTTAATAAATTCATTCATAAGGGATGTCACGGTCTCAAATGTGTACTGTTCCACATCTGTTGGCTTTCCCTCTAGCCTTTAGTTTAAAAAATCCTCAGTAACTTTATAATTATACATGCCAGCAGTCTCGTTCCATTTTGGTTTAGATAAAACCGATCCTTTCTGCATAGGCTTCTCCTTTTCCAAAAGTTTCCCCAGTTCCTAATGGACCTAAAACCCTCCTTCCTACATCATCGCCTAATCCATGCATTATGATACAGCAGTTTTTCCTGTCTTTATGGCCCTGCAAGTGGAACTGTAAACATTTCAAAGAATGCTACTGGGGAGCACCCGGATTTTACTCTCTTACTTAGAAGCCTACATTCGGCCTCCAGCATCTGTCTTATAATTTTTCTTATGTCACTTGTACCTGTATGTTTCACCATCCTAACTCTAACCCTATGCAGATGTCTTGTGAGATCTGCAGCTTTCACACTTGGCAGGCAATTTTTCATGTGGTTCCCCTACTCCTCATAAATCCAGTTATTTATAGTTCTAAAAAGTGAAACCCACATCTTCATAGTAACTGTGGTTCCCTCCTTTAGGAGGGGGGGATACTCAGTGAAAGAAGATATTATGATGTCATCTAGAAGGAGGGTCTTAGATATGGGATTGTGCCCCTCCACTCCAGCTCGATGATCTCCTTCCCTGTAACTATTATCCTCATTAGGAGTTATCAGACTGGGGATGTGATCTCTCTACTGTGTCCCTGAACGTGTCCTCTAAATACCTAACTTGTATCCTTTAACTCCTCTGCTTTAGTCATTCTGACACTGAACCCGTACTGTCTCTCATAAGCTTCAGCACAATGAGAATTTCATATTTCCCCGAATTTAAGTGTGTTTATATTTTTGGTTAAAACACTTGCATGAAACATTGTCAAGCCTTCAGTGATCTTGTGCTTTAATTACCGTAACCTTCTCTTTTACTGTTTCCTTGTTTTTGATCTGTTCAGTATATATAAAACACTGCTTTTAAGGTTAGCCTCCTCTTGCAGTTTTTCAAACATATCACTTTCCCTCTCATCACAAGTCTTTTACCAAGGTTTTATGATATGAATGGTTAGTTTTTGCCATATGGAATTTTTCAAAAATGGTACAAAGCTGATCTGAAAAATTCAAGCCCTGTTTTATTTCTGCCTTGACCAGAACCAGGACTGCCAGAGATCCTCCACTTGTAATAAATTATTTCTAGCTGTATTAGGTTTAGAAATTTCAGCTAAACATCTAATCAGACTTTTAATCCTTAAAGTAAAGTGAAAATTAACAAATGAAATTTCTTGCTTTTTATTGCAAACCATTAGTCTCCAAGCTGATTTAGTCTAAGCATTTATTTGTACCTTCAAGTTTACAAAATATTCTCCTTCATCTAGTACCTGAAAAATATGTTCTACTATATCTTTGCTCCATTTTAATTCCATAGCATAAGGATAAAAAGTAAATTTCCCTGGAGTCATACAATTTTTGACAGTATTTATACATTTTCAATGTATTAACAATCTTCTGCTATTTCTGTCTTCTCAGCATGCCCAAAATAGGTCTTTCTGTTTCTGTACTTTCCATCTTTCTTCTCAAGTGAGACTTCACTGTTCCTGAGTAGAGAAAGTGTGAGACTTTATTACAAATGTATGTCTTGCTGCTCATATATTTGTTCCCAAATCTGACTTTCCCATTCCAGATAAGAGTGAGGTGAACGCTGGACATTTGTGCTGGGTTTTGCAGGGTTTACAGTAAAAATGATTAACGTAATATTGCCATATGTTTAAATATAAAGTTATACAAAATAGTAACATCTTTCATTTATGCTAACTTCAGAAATTTACTTCTGAAAGACAAATTAAGTATATATTCTCCTTTGAGTGTTTGCTCATGTCCATTCCTTCTCAGGCATGCATGCCACATGCAGCCGTGATGGGGATTTTTCCCTCAGTGTCTCTAGGGCCCTTTGTAGTGGTATGCATATGTGTTGGTATAAGGGGCATTGCCAGGCCCCAATCTCTCTCAGTTTATTACTACTGCCAGCATCAGCACTGGAATGTCATTGCCTTGGCAAGTGTTCTACTCATGGTTTCATCTGTAGGTTTAATGTACATACTGTAGTTTGTTACATAAGTTTATTATTTAGCGTTAGTAGTTAAATATAGCTATAGGTAGTCCAGCTGAGACAACCCCAGGAATGAGGCGTGCCCAGTTCCCAGGCTTCAAAGCATGTGTTATATATAAGAATTCCATTCCTATAAATGATCCTCATCAGAGCTGCTGAAAATGCCACGTTCAAGATCCATGTTCAAGGTCCATGTTCAAGACAAGTGCAAGATCTGTAGAAACTTCACACCCGGGACTAAAAAGGGCCAGGACATCAGGTTAAGAATATTACTAATGGAGTATACTGTCAGACCAGACTCAAAGTCTGGCTTCTTGGGTAACCCATAAGTCTAATTAAGGGCTAGCTCTTAAAGGGATCTCTTGGGGCTGGGTTGCTGTTGAGGAGCAGACTTAGCTGCCCAGAGCTACAAATTTCTGGAATAGGATGTGGTATCTATGAGCATGATCTACAAGATTTCCTCCTGCTGTGGTCATGGTGAGAAGTCATCAGAGCAGCAGCCACAGCAGTTGCATGAGAAAACTCCATGTGCTCAGTGTGTGACTGGGGGAAGCTGAGCCAGGATTGGACAGCACAATGTTTTCTTCTTACTCTGGAACCTTTTGCAGCAGAGTTTCTTCACATGGTGCTAGTTCCAGAAGACAAAGAAAAGTTTGCATGGATTTCTACTGGAGATTCCTGCAACCAAAGAAGAGGGAGCTGCTTCTTTCAACTCAAGCCTTTGGGCCTGGTAAACAGAGACTATAGCTGAGATTTGGGTGAATGTCACATAAACTTTGGGAACTCTTCGGTTTCCTTCTCACAGTGTTTCTGTGGGGACTGTTCTGCTTAAATTCATTTTGTTTTTTAGTTTATGGGTGGTGGAGAAGAAAGCTGTGACATGGTGAATGTGGGTTTACACCATATCATGTTGTTATTGTTCCTTTCATCATAAGATTTATAAAAGTAGTAGTTAATATAGTTCATTACTTTTGTTCTCAGTCACATTTAAATATGGAGAAGGTAACTCTGAACAAACTTTGCTCAGAGTCCCTTGAAGATTGAATCCTGCGTCTCCATCTGCTTCTAGATAGGAGTTAGGGTGTGTGGCTGTTTTACAGGAGGGAAAATCAGTGGCCTGACCTTCCTTCCAGGCATCATTAGATGTGGCTGATTCGGTGACCAGAACGATGGTGTCAGCTGTCTCTATGTGGAAGACCTGGTGGCTATAGTCATTCGGCCTTTCTGTGGAGATCCAACAGGCCATCCAGGACCTCCCCTTCAATGGTGTGATGCTGTTCTCTGATTAAATGGCTGCCAGGCTGCATGACCTAATGGATTCAGGAGCACACTTCTCTCTTCAGGTCTATATATTCTGTCTCCTTCCAAGAAGCATCTCAAACCCAAGCAACCGCAATGGTTTACAGCTAGTCCAAGCCCTACAAGAAGAATGGGGGCTATAAGCACTATTGAGAGCTTTCTGCAGGTCAGAGACCTGGTTTTCCCATAGTTGACTTTCTCATGGCAATTACATCAGGAAGGTGAGTCTCCAAAATCAAGGCTCTAAAACTGGAGCTCCAAAATCAAGGCTGTAACGTCTAACATCTATACTGTGTCTACAAAGACAAATTCCAGTTGCACCCTCACCATGCATTTCTACCAATGGTGGTATTGCAGTTTCATGTCAGCCAGGACATTTTCCTCCCAGTTTTTCTTCCAAAGCCTCATGGTTGCATTGAAGAGAGAAGCCTGCACACCTTGAACCTCAGACAAATGCTGGCTTTGTACACTGAAAGAAGTCAGATCTTCATCATGGGTGTCAGGCAAATGAAGGATTTGCCAGTCTCTTCACAAAGGATTTGCTCCTGGAACTTCACCTTCAACTGAACTTGTTATGAACGGGCAAAAGGTGTGCTTTTTGCTACTCTGACAGTCCATGAATAAGAGCAAGCTTTCTTAGCTCAGGTGCCAATACAGAACATTTGCAGGGCTGCGACTTGGTCTTCTTTTCACACTTTTGCATCCCCCTATGCCATCACAAAACAGGCCTGGGGTGATGGAGGCTTTGGCAAAGTGATATTGCAACTGGAATGTCTGTGAGTTCCTGGTCCAGCTCTAGAGGTACTACTTGTGAGTCACCTGACATGGATTGGATGTAAGCGAGCTCTCCTCAGCCCCCCCAGAAATTGTTACTAACCTTTTCTATCTGCCGTTCTTTGAGATATGTTGCTGATGTCCATTCCATGACCCAGCCTCCTTCACCTCTGTTGGAGTTCCAGAAGGCACTGAAGTAAGTAGACTGCCAGTGCCCCTTAAACTGGCACATGCACAAGCCACTCCAGAGGGCACTAGAGCCAGCCCTGTGGATACCACTGAAGGAGAAATCTCTGGAACTAATGCATGTGGAAGATACACCTGACATGGAATGGACATGAGCTACACATCTCAAAGGACAACAGTTACAGTCTGTTAGTAACTGTTTCTTCCTTTTTTAAAAAATTGAATTAAAAATAAGAATAAGTCCAAGTCAGATTGATGACTATTTCTAGAAACTTGAGACTCTAAATATCATTCTTCATAAAGCTTTGTTATGTTATCTTTTACAAGAAATTATTCTGTTCAGATGTATAGTCATGAATCCAGTGGAGGCTCTGATTTTATTTTTGACTTCATGTCAATGGAATTCTTTTATGGTAATCTCTCAGGCTACTTTTTTAAATGGGGCCAAACATAAATACCTATTTCACTATTATATAGAATAAAACTTTCTCCAACTTCCTTTTTTTTCCCCTATCACTATTTGATTAATTACTACTTTAAGAATATCTTTTGTTGCTATGGGTAACTTTGACTAACACTTGTTACATCAGTGGGGAAAAACAGTTTCTTCTATTCTTATTAAACTATAACCTTGGCAAAAGAGAATTAGATCAGTTTTTTAGAAGGCTGAATCTTTTAGCAACTGAAAACAGTAAATAAATCCTTTAAGCAGTCCCTAGGAAAGCAAACTCTGCTTGATTTAACTATAAAGTCATTGCCTAGGCATGGTTAGGCATGAAGTATGTGTATGTTATTCTGGATATCTGAATATTATCATTTTAATACTTAGTTTAGTTAAACTAACACAAACATAACATTTCTGTTTTAATTCTTATAACATGTAAAGAACTATTATTATGCAAGTCAGATGGCAAAAGAAGATATTTCTGTATGGCAGGATACATAGATTTGGTTGATTTCACAGAACATTAACATCCTATTCCTACAATGCACACCTGAGCATTGTCTCACCTGCATATAGCTCTACTGAAATGAGTTGGGCTCTGTGCAGGCGCAGTGAATTTGAATATCAAAGCCTGTGTGTGTAGATGATGAAAGGATGTGACATATTTCTAGCTGGATGAGGATTAGGTGCTGAAAAGGAAATAACAAGTGGGAAGGAAATTAGAGAAATTAAAAGCAACTGGTTCAGTGAGTATGAAGGATTGAGCAGAAACCCTTATTGGTCTATTCTCTTTGAATTCCTTTATTCGATTCTTATGTGTAGTAGTGCAATGCCTTCCACAAATAAGGGAGGGGGAAGCCTATAACCTACAAAGACTATGGTATATTTTATACTGTTATATTTTTATACTTTATTGTAAACATAAACTCTCTTTTTGGCAGGTCTTGTAGTTGATCAATTCAGTCAACGTTTGTTCTGGGCTGATTTTGAACTATCTGTCATTGGTAGTGTTCTTTTTGATGGCTCTGATTCAGTAGTATCTGTGAGCAGTAAACAAGGTATGCAGAGTTTTTCTATAGCACATACTTTCTGTAACACAGTTGTCCTATAACACATACTTGGAAGGAATTATGAATTAATAAAAAATTTCTGCATTATTTACCAATACGGTGAATATCGATTTAAAGCTCCGTTGCCATTAGAGATTATTGCAGTACAATGTGTAAGGCACCGATGGGAAATGGGTTGCCATTGATGTAGTGCTATTCCGGTTGAAAGGGTGAGTTTATTAAATTGACTTTCAGAGTGACTCGTGCATGTCTTTACTGACTGCTCAGTTGATCTGGAAAAATCAAGCTGATGACAGCGAATTTGTTGCTGTCAGTGTAGACATACCCTTACACTTGGTTTTCACTTAAAAGTGATACCAACATAGCTATGTCAGTCAGGGGATTCAAAGCATCATAGTCCCTAGTAAGATAGGAGTTAAAGGTAGAAAAGTGCTTGTCAGCTTAGTTAACATTGGTATCCCTGGATTGGCAGGAAAACTCTGTCAGCATATGCTGCATCTCTACTATGATATGCTGGCATCAGATCTGTAATGCAGACATAACCTTAGTAATTGTACCTTTTAGATTTCAGCTAGAATAATTTAATTTATTAATACTCAAATGGAGCATGTTAACATTTGATTGACTTTTTTTCTTTCTTTCCTTCTTTCTTTAAGGGTTGCTGCATCCACATAGAATTGACATTTTTGAAGATTACATATATGGAGCAGGACCTAAAACTGGTGCATTTAGAGTACAAAAATTTGGCTCGGGTTCTGTACAGTATTTGAATTTGGATATTGATAAAACAAAAAGTGCCTTGATTTTTCATCGCTACAAACAAACAGATGGTGAGTAAACTTATTCATTTAAAATAGATATTTAGAAAAATGAATTATTAGAAAAAATAATTAATAACTTGTAAATATAAAAAGTACTGAGGTTGAATATATAAAATGTGAACAGATTTGTTCATATTCCTATTTGTAAAACTAGCTAGGATATTTTCATATAACAACAGAAAGTGTGTATTTTTCCATGTATAAAGCCGCTGCTCATCGCTTGTCTAGCCGTTGGTTTCTGCACTAAATTTGCAGATTAAAAAGGTGATATAAACCAGCCAAAACTACTACTAGTCACAATCAGTTGTCTTTTTCATAATAGTAATGAGTCTGATGACTAGAATGTAACTTGAAAAATTATACTATCTGATTAAAGTTATTTTAGCATCCTTATTACCAAAATTATGAATTTCTGCAATAACATGCCAAGAAATATTTCACATTTATTCAGTTTCTTCCTTCCCTGAACATAACAATGCAGTGTAAAACTTTGCAAAAGATATCATCCTGGAAAACTTTAGTTACAGCTGTAGAGGAAAGCAACACTTATTTGTATTTATTATTGGTAAAGTTATGTAGGGAAGTTGTGGAATCCCTGCCTTGGAGCTTTTTAAGGACATGCTAGAATCAGGGGTCTCAAATTCAAATCACCATGAGGGCTAGTATGTTAGCCCAAGGGCCACACCACGTATGAGATCTAGTCCAGTAGCCCAAGAGCTGCACCACTGAAACTTTTTCATACAACAATATTGCAAATATTGATAGCAATAGTGTTACTGAAGGCTGCAAGATATAACTTTAGGGGCCACATGCAACCCTCAGGCCACGAGTTCCAGACCACTGGATTAAATAAACATCTGTTAAGATAGTCTAGATATACTTAATCATTCCACAGTATGGGTGGATGGATTAGGTGCCCTTTTGGGAGTCTTTCAGCCCCACATTTCTATAGTTTCATGATTTAACTTTGCTACTTTGCAGAAAGCAAAAAGAATACTGAATCAAAATGAATTTCACAAGAAAGTTTTAGATAGAAAATAGCTTTCCAACTTGGTAGAAGCTAGTGCAAACCATTATAGCAAATCCAAGCCTGTAAATTAGCAGATTCCAGGGAACATCAACTCCAAATCCAAACTCTATAGCTTTAGTTTAATTCTAATTTGCTATAGCAGAACATGAGATTAGCGTCTAGTCCAAATGCTGGGAAAGGTGGATTTTTGGTTCTGATTGTAGGTACAAGTTTTGAGGCAAGGGTCCATTTTTACTGTTTTTGGTTTTCTGCTGTTTCTGTAATCTCAGCCCTCTCCATCACCAAAACTCAGTGTTCAATGTTTACTACTAGTACCAGTTTACATTCTAATGCCTTTCATCCTTAAGGATACCCAAGTGCATGCTGTATATAGTTCTTAACCCATTGCTGACAGGAACACCTGGTAGCTTTTTAGCCATGCCCAGAATGCGAACATAATAGCTCAACTTATGACTTTAAATGAATAATACAATACTCAACTGAAACTTCCAGACAAACTAAATTTTTATCAGACTATTTATGTCAACATACTGCGCCTACAAAAACAGAGCTGGATTTTGAGATCTGCAACCATTAGCCCTGTTATACTTCAGGGAATAAAGGAGGATTACTCACCTGCATGGATGCTACTAAAACCACTGTGAACATATTCCTAACCAGCTTCCTGCAACTGTGCCCCATTGAGCTGCTAATGCAGCTTTAAGTTACATGTGGAAGCAGTTCAATAAGGATTCACTTCAGTGTAGACAACTTGCATATAGTGCCCAGTGCCATAACAGAGCACAGCAGCAGCAGTCTGGCATTGGCCTGATGTAATATCCTATATGTTATAAATAAGCATCTATTCCCCCCCCCCACAACAACAGTAGCCAGGCATTGAACTAAAGGCAGTGGGGATACTGAAGGATTGGGTGTGGAAAGATATATGGTGGTACTGGGGGCAGAAATGAAAGGGTGTCTCAACAAATAGCCATACTTAGAACTATCTAAAATGGCCCTTTTTGTTTACAATGAAATAAATATCAGTTAAATTTATGCAGGAGAAATTCAATCTATCTAACAAGTTATAAGGATTGTTGATGAAAACAAGTGGTGAGGACTGCTGTTTTGCATTTCAGTCTACAGCCATCATCCCTAAGAGCATAATATCCCATAAAAACATGCAGGGATATAGGTTCCATATTAACTTGGAGGAAGAATGATAGCGTTTTGGTTCTGATTGCACACCTACTTCCTGCAGCAGCTTATTTTCACTGGGGGTTCCACAGAGTGTAAATTAGACTAGAATTTTGTATTTTTGGTTATTTATAAGTTTTGTTCATAGGAACAATGCAATTGCAATATTTTAACCTGTGTTTTTTTCCCTCCATCCCTGCACAGCACCTAATCCCTGCTTGGATATGACATGTGAGTTTCTCTGTTTACTCAACCCTTCTGGTGCAGCTTGTGCATGTCCAGAAGGGAAATCTTTGATTAATGGAACATGCAGTGATCTGAACTTCTCAGGTGGGTTTTATACATTTGTGAGAAAGCAAAATATAAAAGTAATGATCAGTGTTTATGCCCTGGCAAAAGGTAATAGGCAAGTGTTCCAAAACACTCTGATATTGTGCAGTATATTTATTAATGATCAGGAACAGAAAGTGAACAGTGAAGAAGCAAATTTTGGAGAGGACACAAATCTGTTTACATTGATCAGACAAAACATATGCCAGACCTAAATGAGGAAACAGTAAAATGGAGGATGATATTCATTGTTGACAAATAAAAGGTAATTCAAATTAAAAAAATAATTTGAACTATTTAAAAAATATTTCTGGGTTCTCAATTAACTATTAATAATTCAGGAAAAAGGCCTAAAACAACAATTAGTTGGAGTAGCTAAAAGACAACTTCTGTTCAAAATCCAGCAGTGGTAGAAAAGTAAAAGCATATACTGTATAAAGAAAGATATAGTGAATAAAACTGTGAAAACCCGATTAGAGAATCATAGAAATGTAGTACTGGATGGGACCTTGAGATGTCATTAAGTCCAGCCCTCTGTGCTTTGGCATGTCCAAGTAAAGCTCCTAGACTATCTCTGACAGATGTTTGTCCAGCCTGTTCTTTAAAATCTCCAGTGACTGGGTATTCCAAAACCTTACTTCAGAGCCTATTTCAGAGCTTGACTATGCTTATAGTTAGAAAGCTGGAATTTTTTTTCCTAATAGCTAACATAAATCTCCCTTGCAGCAGCAGATTAAGCCAAATACTTCCTGCCATACCTCCAGCAGACATGGAGAACAGTTTATCATTGTCCTTTTTGTAATGAAGCTTAACATATTTGAATATGTATAAAGTTCCCTCTGTTTTCTTTTCTGAAGACTAACTATGCCTCGATTTTTGTTTGTTTGTTTTTATTTTTTAAAACATTCCTCATAGGCCAGGCTTTCTAAATCTTTCTCATATTGATTGCTGTCTTCTAAATTCTCTCCAATTTTTCTACAACTTTCCTATGTGATATCCAGAATAGGATATGTATTATACCTAAGCACTCACCAGAGCTGAGTACAAAGGGATAACTACCTCCCCTGTCTTAGTTACAACTATCCTGTTAATATACCTCAGAGTATCAGCCTTTTTCATAACTGCATCACAATGCTGACTGTCATTCAATTTCTGATTCACTGTAATCCCCAGATCGTTTTTGGTACTACCACCTAACCTGCTATTCCCCACTTTGTAGCTGTGCATTTGATTCTTCTTTCCAAAGTGATGTATTTTGTACTTAGCTTTATTGAATTTCATCTTGCGGATTTCACACCAATTCCCCAATTTGTCAAGGTTTTTTTGAATTCTAAACCTGCCCTCCAATGTGCTTGGAGCCTCACTCAGCTTGGTGTCATCTGCAGATGTTATAAGCATGTTCTCTGCTTCATTATCCAAGTCATTTAGAAAAATATTGAATATTACCAGACCCAGGACTGACCCCATCAGACTCCACTAGCTATATTCTTCTAATTTGACAATGATACATTGATAACTAGTCTTTGAGTACAGTCTTTCAATTATTTATGCACCCACCCTGTAGCAATTTCATCTCAACCACAGAAAAGTGTCCTTGCAATGATCCCTGTGTTCTTAGATTCTGAGGAACAAAAGTATGTCATTTGTAAAATTACTATTTATTCAATAAGTATTAATTAGTTATATTATCTACCCCTGAATGCAAAGAGGGAGTAGCCAACTGAGTTTATAATCTTTCCTCCCTAGACAGAATCCCATGTTTAATAATCTAGGATACAAAATGTATTCTTCTGAAGAATTACATTTTTTGAGGAATACTGCTTTGATAACAGACAAGATGTATAGCACTCACCCTAGAGAAAAAAGTGGTGAAGTATTGAAATAAAAGTTATTTTCATGGTATTTCTAGCCCAAACTAAACTGGAAAGTTTCACAAATGGCACAAAAACCTAGATTTCTGGAGAACTCAACTCTGTGTTTGCACACAAAGGGAATTCTGAGGGGTGATAGCATTCAACTTTTGGGTGCTTAATGAAATGATCAGAGTCTAGGAACCTTCTGAGATTCAGGAATCACAGATTAGGATTTTCTGTGAGCATGAGAAATCAAAATGTTTAAATTGTAGAATTTCTAATATGAATAATTCGAGGTCTAGGGAGGGTTTGGAATTTGGCAGAGTTCATCAGTTTCCAAATAAACCATATCCAAATTTTGATATTAAGTCACACAATTCCAGATTTATTCCACTAAGTATTTAAAAGCCAAACTAATATAATGATTAAGCAGTGTCTATAGACTGGAATCAGTGAACATCTCTTACTTAACAGTGTTTTAGTTTCCATTCAAGAAAACTGCACTTACTAACAGTAACTTTAAGGGTAAAACAACAGCACATAAGCTACTATATATATAAAACTAATTCATTTCTTTGTTTAGATAGAGTACAAAGAATGCAAAATATGTTATAGCCATGCAAGTACATGAGTATTATCTCTTACATTTACTAAATTATGCTACACAGTAAGTGAAGAAAATAAGTTCTTAAATATTGTTGCTCCCGGGCAATACTCAATTGTGTGGCCTTGCAACAGGCCATTTTCTCTTGTTGGAGGCGAACTAATATCTTAGCCATATACAATGGAAAATATTTGTTTATACTTTGTAAACATTCTTATCTACACTATATACAGAAGTCTTGTTAGTGTTAAACTGAAATACACCAAACCTCACATAGGCAACTCTGGAAACCCTACATCAATCACCCAGAACAGCTGCTAAAACCTGCTGCTTTCATTGCTAGTCCAGGCATCGAGTATTTGTCCAACTGACACAATATGTTTCCTTTCTGGCTGCCTTTCACTCTTCAGCCCGGAGCCAGAAAAGCAGCAACAGAATCCAGCCTAACCAGATTCATTTCTGCTCAGCTGATTCATTATTGTGTTTTTAAAAGATAAAGATAAAAAGGGCTTTATCATTATATTTAATAGCAAAATTTAAGTAATAATAAATTAGATGAAAGAGATGTTCTTTCTTTAGTGTTGGGGAATAACCTGCATCTGTAATTATACTGATTGTACTGGACAACGGAGCGAATGTTGTTGATCCAGCTGCTATGAAAGAGGTTGTCATAGGAGAAAGACATGAAATCATCTTAAACTGTGTTTGCACAACTTGATTTGATCTGCTGTCCATTGCATAGTGAATGTAGACAGATCTGGAAAAAGTACTATATGCATTGAATTTTCACTAACTAGAGATTCTAGAAAGATCAGTAGCTTCAAGGAGATTCCCACATTTATACAATCTATACTTTAAAAGCTGATGAGTAATTATTTCTTTGAACTCTGATTTCAGTTTAGGTACACTGGTGCTGTCCCCCCCCCCATGTGTTTTCATTTGCCCATTTAAGGTGGCAGCTTAAAAATGCATCTGAAATACATAGACCTTAACTAAGGATTTCAACACACAAACAAGTGTACATCTATATTCTGTATCGACAAGACTAAAATAATCTGAAGTAGATTTATTTTATTTTATTTTTGAATTGGTCTTCATCTGGTACTTCCAGGTGGCTTCTTGAACTATAGACTATGGAAAAAAAAATTTGGATTGGTCAGAGAGGATCTCTAGTTTAGTTTCTTGATTGACTTGAGGATCAGCACTGCTATCTGTCTGAGAATCCCCTGGGAGTTATTGGGTTGACAGTAAGACCCTCTAACCAAAAGACTGTAGGAGTTAATTAACACTGGGTGTCTTTGGTGAAACTGGAATTCTGGCCACCAAAATTTTTGCTGGAATTGTGAAATAGGTAGGATTATTTTCTTTTGAATGATGTGTAGCATTCATACAAAAAAAGAATGCTTGAAATGGCCAACAAATTTCTGCAACTCTGCAGCCAGTTTCCATAGTGGGTTTTGATGCAGTACATATGAAGCACCAAACAACACTCTTTCTAGTTATTCAAAGCTTTTATTATATAAATTCCATTTTCGGTGAGGTAATAAAAGTCAATATCCCTGAAATAGTATTCTCTTTTTGGCTTTGCTGTCAAAATCCTCCAAGTAAAGCATATATATTCTGTGTTAGTAGAACAATTGTATGATTATATTTTTATCCTGTATTTCTTCTGTAACAGTCTGCTCTGAAGTCAATGGAAAGACCCCTATTAATTTAAATGGCCTTTGAATCAAACCCTAAACAAGTAGAATTTAGCAGTTTCTAGTCAGAACCCTCACTTGCTGTGAATTATTTTATACATATAAAAATATGCTTGTGCTGATTTTTGTTGCTATTTGTTTTTCTGTTATTGGTCAATCTTAATAATACAAAGACTGTAACTACACTACAGTTACATTGCACATGCCACTCAGGGGCTTAGGCATTGCAATGCTTAATGGCACAGTGTCTAACTTTTAGCTGCCTAGAAAATTACAGCAAAAAAAACACTGAGCTGCACAAAGACGGAGTTAGGCACTTAGGTTCTCTATGCTTGGGAAGGCAGGTAACTAAGAATTGCAGTCCACACATGCCAGCGTGTTAGATGTGGAACTGCCGAAGCTAGCCTGCAGGAGATGATGACGAGGCATTTGTCTTACGTTCCAGCTGTTTGTTGAAGATACGCACCTATTTCTGCCAAGGGCCAAATATTGCAGGGGCCTGTGGCCATGTGGGGGTCCCCTGCTCTATCAGCACTGGGGGACCCACCTTAGGCCAGAGGGCAGGTTCTGTGCTCCCACCCCACTCCTGGCCTGGCTGGTCTGTAGGCCAACCCTGTTCACTCTGCTCCACTTCAGGTCAGGGCCAGCTGGCGTGCTGCATGGCCTCCAGCATGACCTTCCCTGGAGGGCTGCCCTGGGCGCAGATCAGCCAGAGTGAGAGAACTAGTGCCCCTTAATCTGCCCCTTATTCTGCTTAACAATACATGAACAGGAACCACTCTCCTGGCATCAGGAGCCTTTTGATTCCTGTTGTGAAAACTGGGCCTACAAATTTACCCTTATTGTGAACTCAGCTATAATACATATGCCAGTGGCTCCCAACCTTTTCTCTGTCATGGTACACCATGCAGTGCTGTCACTCAAGGCCCCCAGACCCTGCTGCCACAGGCAGCCCCCGGCCAGGGCCAGATCCTGCCACCGCTGGTGGCCCCTGGACCTTAGCCAGGGCTGGGTCCTGCAGCCACTAGCAGCATGCTTAAGGGGTTGCTGCAGCACATCAGTTGGGAACCACAGATATACACAAACATTCATAAGATGCCACAATAGCCTATAATGACAGATGTTGATAGGAAAAGATACGGGCAGACTAAATTAGTCCAAATGATAATGGGGATTTTCTCCCATGAAGCTTGTGCAATAAATTAATTTGTTAGTCTTTAAAAGTGCCACAGGTCTTATTGCTATTGTTTGTTTTGGTGAACTAGACTGACACAGCTCCCCCTTTGGAGCTTTTCTAGTTACATGAATTCATAGTAATTACATGCATCAAAAAGCATAATCACAGTGATTGCATTGTGATATTTCACTATAGCTATAATTCCAGTCAAGCTACTATCCAGTGTGACTATTACTTTAATGTACAGAACTTAGGTATCTTATTTAACAGACTATCAAAAATACAAGTTCACCACACTAAATTTGAACAGGTGCTCTACAGCCATCGGTGCACCGCAAAACTATGTGAATTATTGTCTTTGTCCTGGAGACTGAATGTTTCAAGACTCGCTTTTGACTGCATTCACTTTCAGAAGTACCTAAATGAGTCACTATGGTTACTCTAAACAAATGACATTCCCTTATTTTAGCTGGATGTACTTCAGTTCTACAAGCTTTTATATGGTTAATATGAAATACCCTTAATGCTTTGCTTGAGAGATTGTGGCTTTGAACAGTTTGCCATTAGTTTTGTTAGCTTAGCATCACAAATACAGTATGTCCCATATAATATTGTGTTTGTTTTCACTCATTTCATCCCAGATACTGTCAAAATAGATGTTCTTCTTCAAACTTTGCGTCGCTGGGTTTTGGTTTTTGTCATGGAATTCAAAACAGTAGTGATTAGCATTCATATGCCGTAATAGCATGGTCCATAGACTCAATTATCTACTTTTTCTTTATAAATGAATTCTGAACACTGCCTCCACAATAGATTTGTGTACAAATAGAATGCTGATGGGACATTTCTCCTTATTACTAATTAATTATCATGTAATTGAAAAGTTTGTATTTGGGACATTCATAGCTCTTTTACAGGCAACTCTGGTTTTCATCTGGCATTTGTTACAATTTGATTAGTATTCTGAATGTATTTAACATCTTAGCAACAGAATAAACATTTCATATCTAGCTCTTTCTTACTCTTGGAAAGCAGTTAACCTAATCTCTCCCATGGTTAATGAGAGTTGAGGGAGCATAGCTTTGTTCCTAATTTATGTAATGACAAAGCAGCAATGTTTTTCTGTTTAGGAGGGAAGCTTTAGTTTTCAGGTAGATTAAACATTGCCTCAGTTTCCAAAAGAGAATACCAGATTTGCACTAATTCTGCTTATTATGTCTAATGATGTGTAGAACAATAAAAATAAAAATGTAACATATTACATTTCAGTATGGAGATTTGAACTGGAAGAAAGTTGTATCTTGCACTTCTATTTAAATGCACGTTAATAATGGAAATTGTACATGATTTCAGTATTCTCAATTTGAACATTTATGAGTTACATTTAAAATACAGAATATTTGTGCTTTCTTGGCTGCATGAACAGTTTCAGGGAAGCTATAGAGATTCAGATCCAAACATTCAATCTGTGCCACATTTGTGTTTTTTCTCCTGTTTTCAGCCTTTCATATAGCAAGCAGAAGAGTGAGCATACTTATAAATATACTTCTTTTTTGAAAGATTCTACTTGCTTATTTAAAAAGAAGATTATATCAATGGAACTGGTAATATCTTTCCAAATAGAAGATATTCAAAACTTCAATCACTGTTAACAGTTTTTGTTTGTGTTTGCCTCAGTTTCATGGCTTTCCTGGCCGCCTCTTCCACTTTGGGCTGTAAAATGAAATTACCTTTTTCTTTGTCATCCCTCAGAAATGCTTGCTCATATCTTCTTCAGTCTCTCTCTACTATGGCAGAGCAGTCTAAAAGGAACTTTTTAAGACAAGTTGAATTTTGAAGTGAATTCAGCAGCCTTCAAAGGAAAAGTTATGCTTCCAGACATACTGTGTCAGAGATCAGGACTCAATTCCACACAAATGCAGACCTAGAGAGTCCCCTGGAGACGCAGGGGCCCTTCAGAGACAGATAAAGAGCACATTGCTCTAGCATAAGTCTAAAAAGCCTTGAATCTCCTTTGTCAAACTCACTCAGCTGGATAAATGATAAACAGAACATTTTTCTCAATTAAGCAAAAGACTAAAATATCTTCCCATATCCTGAAATGAGTTCTCTCCTCCTTGAGGAAAGATGTTGGTGTCCTTCCTCGTCCTCCCCACTTACCCCAATAATATAGTTCATTAAGCTCTTATGTCAGAAGCCTATCCACCTGTTTGGTGTCTTCCAGCTGAGGGGAGGAGCACACACACGTCTTTCCTGAGAGACAGTATTACTTTAGCAGAGGAAAATTCCTTCCTCCCATGAGACAGCTGCAGTGTAAAAAAAACACACAAGAAGCTAAAAACATCTAAAAGGTTCAAAAAGTATTGTATTACTACCTCCTCAAATTCTGCATCTACGGACGAAGGTCACCTGTTTTATTCTCAATTGGAGAACACCGGGAAAGATCACCACAAGCCATTTTGTGCCTTGAGCTTTCTGAGAAAATATGTCACAGTGTTAATATAACAAGAAACATGGAACCAAATCAAAAGGAAGATTGGGAGAAAAAATATCCAAGTAAGTACTTACCTTTCCAAAGTCAGACGAAGCTCTGGCAGTCCATTCTTTCTCTGAAGAAATAACATCTAACTTGGAAAATCCAGGCAGTGATAATAGAATAAATTGCCAGACTGAAGTGCTGTTAAATTGCAGAGTCTAGAACCTTCTTCAACCATAGATAAGTGAAACAGATTATTAATTCTTTGAATAGAACATTTTTTCCCCCATAAATGATTCAAGAGACAAGAAAGTCAAGAGCACTTTAAGTGGGGACTGTGAAATATATTCAGCATCCTTCCAGCCCTGAACAAAATTTGATCTGTCCAGGATGGTAGTACTCTGTGTAACAATGAACAACAAAACTATAAAGATCAGCATTAGCAGGCTGGAAGGAAAAAGAGCTTTTTCACTGCAACTTGAAACAATGAAAGTCACATATCTCAGTATCTCCATGAAAGTCACATATCTCACTATCTTCAGTGCATATCATACAGTCAGAAAGTAGACTGGTTTAACATGGAAACAGAGGACCACAAAAAGTTAGAGAGTTATTAAGGACTTTTGAAGTTTTCAGATTAAAAGAAAAAACCTCGAAGCTTCACAATACTCTGTACTTCTCCAAGGAAAGATATATCAGAGTCCTGGGAGTGGACTACCTTTCTGATCCTTCTAGTTACTTGAACTCTTAATATCAGCATCAGTTAAAAAAAAAAAGCCTTAAATCAAGAATCATCTTCATAATTTGATTGGTTGAGGAGGCCTTGGTTCACTGTACAAATTAGAAATGACCTTGCTTCCTCCTTGACAGTAGTTAAACTGTGCAGGCCTCACCTACCTCAACCACACTCTTGAAAGAAATATCTTTGCTAACTCAGATTAGCCTCATGAAATCTCTGAGATCTCTTCATTTCCAGATGCTTCCTGAAAATCTGTTTTGTCATCTGGAAAAGAAGATGATGATGATGATAAATCTCTCTCCAGCATCCAGGAGTTTGTTTTACAGCTCTTTTAGGTTAAGATCTTGAAGACTCATATCTGGTTTCTGCAGATAGCCAGATTACCTAATCCATTGTTTTAAAATAATTTTATCTTTATAGAAGTTAATAAATTTGGTCATGCAAATCTCTATTGCTGCTTCTTTTGAACCATCTCCTTTATAGAGTCTTATTTTCCATCATTCAAAACAGCTCCCTCATAACTAACCTCACCGGGGTAAATGTTCAAAATCACACTTAGTGGAAATATCCTACCATATTTTCCACAGTTAAAGTTGTTGTTATGTTATATCACATGTGGTAATAAATGTACATGTTTCTACATTTGATAATTGTGTTAGTTTATTGTGAGGACAGCACATTCTTAATCATTTATTACCTTTATTATGAAATTATGCTAATAGTGTTACGTACATAGTTTCCCCTCAGCAATCTTAATTTTCTTGTTGTGTATTAGATATACATATCCTTTCTGTATGTATGTATGTATGTGTGTAGGTTTAATATAAAATCAGTTTATTAACTTTCACATAGTTAGGTTAGATCTGTGACCAAATTATTAGTCTCAAAGAATGAATTATGTTGACCAGACTAATAGAACTCTACAGCAGCTCTATATCCTTGATCTAGCAAAAAATTTAAGCATGTGACCATTCCAGGTCTGTAATTTACTTACCTTATTGTAGGCAAAGTGACTATTTATAATGCTTTACACTTCCAGTGCTTTGAATAAGTTTATTGAAAATCACTTGGACTTGTGCTTCTCTTTCATGTAAAAACTCCCTCTCTCTTACCCTGATATTGCAAGTTCCAAGGGTGCTAGCCGTGTTAGTTTAGTTAAGCAAAGCAAACAGGCAGTCCTGTGGCACTTTTAAAGACTAACAAGTGTATTTATTGCATGAGCTTTTGTGGGAGAAAATCCCACTTCATTGTAGTTATCCTAAATACAGGGCATGTGTGATACTGTTGTCTAGTGAGAAAGCTCTAGGACTCCCTTGGCCTAGCTTTTGCCCTAACATTTCTGTAGGGGCACACACCAAAAGTCACACTGTGTGCCCGTCAGTCTCACCACAACCCGGGACAGAAATACCAGAGCAGGACCAGGGCTAGGGCTGGTACAGAGAGTGGCCTCTGGCCCCAAGACCATCCCACCTCCTCCATCCCACTCACAGACTGCTGTGGTGGGGGGTCAGGGCCCGAGGTGGGGTGGACACCGATGGGGAGCTGGGACCTTAAGTGGAGGGGCCATTGATCGGGGGGCTGTGGGAAGGCCCTTGTCCTCCCCCACCCCGTACTGCAGGGGGAGGGCAGGCCAGCCCAAAGGCTGGGTCTCGTATTCCTGCCTGTCCCCTGGGCAGGCTGCTCTGCCATCAGGGGTGGGGTGGGCTGGCCCAGAGGCCGGGCTCCGCTCTTCTGCTCTGTCCCTGGGCCAGCTGTTCTGCCATGGGGTTGCAGAGGGCCGGCTTAGAGGCTGGGCTCTGCGCTTTTGCACCACCCCCTTGCCTTCGGCTTGCTGCTGAAGGCAACAGGACAGGGACAGAAAATAGAGCAGCAGTGGCGGAGCAGTGTCACAGGCCCCGCACTGCCCTGCTCGCAGCAGTGCAGGACGTGCAGAACTGCGTGGCCCCATGGCGGTCGCCCTACTCTCCCTCCAGGTGGGGGAGTTCCACTGGCAGGCTGTGGCCCAAAGCCCCGTAATCCATCTCTAATGTCTTGGTTTGCAGTTAATATGATTTATGTGATGAGTCAGGCAGAATACTTCTAAATCTTGGTGTAGGTTTCTAGCCTCTAATGTCAATGCTACATACATAGAAAGTCCTCAATGGGCTTCTGGAACCATGCCACTCCATTATATCTTGAAACATTTTTAATCTTTATGAAACAGTAAAATCCAAAATTGTGTGTAATTATTCTGTTTAATAACTACTCATATTAAAATTAAATTAACATTCCTGAACTGTCAAGTTATTTTATAGAGAAAATAAACTGATAATTTGATTATGCTGTCATAAAATATTGGACTGGTATATTTTGTGTGTGTTTCTATGGGGATCTACTCATTCTATCATCACAGAATTATTTTATTAATGTCTCTAATTATAATGACATCATCTATAACCACTTCTTTTCAAAACACAAAATGGATCAGAATCTATCCTTAATTATTATACATGTACCATCCATTGGGATTAGGGAAGTTTAACAGAGGTCCATGTTTGATCCAATAAATTAATTCTTGTTTTGCAGAAATCTGCATACATTTGCATTGCAAGATGAACAAAGAAATGTACTTTGAACTGTATAGTCATAAAGTTTCGACTGTCTTTCAATGTTTTTTTTCCCATACATTCATGGAAATGCAAAGCAATGCCTCTGAATTTCTATAAATATTTCAGATTTTTAATTTTTGTCATATTTTTAAAATCAATTCACTTGTTTACTCTCTGAAATTCAAATAGGTTCATCAAAAATTGAGCTTTTAACTATACCTCTATGTAATTTATCCATTTTTATTCAGTACTGTTCAATAAACATGTGACTAATATATACAGATACTCAGAATAGAAATAGGACTTCATTCAGATAAACCATGCTAAATTCTAACTTCTATTATGGGTAAAAGGAATCTGTTTATAAGAAAGAAAGATTTTAATAAATCTGCAAAATATTTTTAAATATTTAAGTATTAATTAATAAATATACTAAATAAAATATTGAGACATTGTAAAACACCCAAGTGCAAACTAGTTCTTTTACAACAGATGTGTTTAGCTGAGGTGGATGCTGGGGAGAGAAGGGAAGAAAATATGGCACATACTCTTTTTCTTTAAATCCCAAATGTAGGCAGATGTACATCAGATATTCCAGTCCTGGCATAATCTAGAGGAAACAGAATAACTCTTGTTACACATTGTTTGAACTCCAAAATTATAATCTTGGAAAAAATATATATTTCTGGTGGATATAATAATGAACTTTTCCTCAAGATTTGTGATACGCTTTTTCTTAAAAAGGACATGTCTCCCATTGTAGACACTGAGACTGGAATTCAGGAATAGAAAACATTTTGCTTAGTCCAGCTTCACATATTCCATTTTGTAAGGAATGGAAAGATAGCCCAATCTGCATTTGAACACTGTCTGGCTATTTAAGCAACCACTGGATTGAATTATTTTAAACTTTTCAGGATCATATTCATGATATACTAGAATTGATTTCTTCTTGATGTCATTAACTCCGATTGTTTTGTGCATTGAAACCAGTGCAAAAATATTAATTTCTTGCCAGGTTCTGCTGCTGTTATCTAAGTATCCCCACTGTAATTGAAGATAGTAGTTTTATATCTGCGTTGAATTTGGTCTCAAGGGTATTATAATTCTTATTTATAGTGTAATAATCATGCCAAGGGAAAAGTGAGAATGGGACCAATGGAGCTAGGCACTGTACAGAGTAGGAGTTTCTTCTCCAAAGATCTTGCAATCTAAATAGACAAAACAAAGAGTAGGAGAAAGAAATATAACATATGAGCAGCTTGATGGTTTGCAAGTGTAAAATGATTGTTGTTAAACATAATTTTAGTTCCATATGTTGCGAGGAGGGACAGCATGAGCTACAGTATTGGTTGGTTGGTTTTTAAGTCCTTTGTGTAGGGTTGAGTTAGAAAGTTGTTAGTTGAACAGAAAGACAAAAAGGCAGAGGGAAGTTAGAGAGGGTAGAGGTAAGAGGCAAAGGCAAAACAGGTGAGGCTGGAGGATATAGTTTTTCCAAGTCTTCCAGAGGAAAACTAAATTCTGATTCTGCAGCCTCCAAACTGGAAATATTCAAAAGAATAATAGGATTTTTTTCTCTGATTACTTGAAATAGAATTTTTTAAAAGTCCTGTAACTTGTATGATTTACTTACCGCAGATGATGCATGTAAACTGACTTGTGAAAATGGAGGAAAATGCATTATAAATGAGAAAGGTGATCTACGATGTCACTGTTGGCCAAGCTATTCTGGAGAAAGATGTGAAACCAACCACTGTCACAACTACTGTCAGAATGGAGGAACTTGTATTGCCTCTGCTCTTGGTGAATATTTGCATGCAACTTCTATATTTTTATCTTTACTGATATGTTTGGATTTATTCTTCATATGTACCCAATTTTTCCCATCCTTTTCCTTGAACTATTTGCTCTAATATTTTAGGGGTGTCAAACTCATTCAGTGTGGAGGGCCACATTGGAAGGCAGGATATCTGTCGTAGGCCATGTGGCCTGATGGGTTCCCCAAACCTTTCCGCCTCCATGTTCAGAGCAAGAAAGTGTGATTTTGCAGTCCATTTTCTGATCATTAAAAAAAAAAAAGTTGATCCTGATCCAGCCCATGAGCCATGAGTTTGACACCCCTACATGGATTTCAGAATTTCTATCCACACATACAGCATCTCTTCCTCATATTTTTTTGCAAACCTATTGAAAATCCTTTCCATATGTAAACCCTGTCTATCGTCTTAGGATAATGTCATAACAGGGTCCTTAACATCTCCAATTTAATTGGAGATAGGGCTTTCTCCATGACAGCTGCTTTCTCCTACTGCTCTCATTAGAGTTTGGCACTTCATGACCATTCCGCTTTCCACAAGAGGGGGCTATTCCTCTGCCCCATAGCCTGCGTGACCATCATGCTGATTCCATACCATTTTACACAAATGCTTGCCTGGGCTAGTGGAATGAAAACACGTCCTTTTGTTACACGTGAAACAGACATCTGAGACAATTTCCAAAAACTGCAGTTTTGGTACAGGTAAATTGCTGTATGTATACCATGCTGGACAGGATTGTATGGTTTTGTGCATTCAGGCTGCCAAGTCTTGCTCCTTCTGACCCCAAGATAAGCTGAATTCCTCTGCAGCTCTAAGTCTAAACTCATCATTTCTCAACCTTGTTTCCCCACTGCATGTGGCTTTGGCCCATATTCTACCATCTAAATATTTGAAAAAGGTTAGCACTTCATCCTGGGATCATGGGTTAATATGTTTATTACACCCCCTCCGAATATATAGTGTATATGGTAAAAGAAAGATCACAGCTAATTTTTTAGTTTGCTGGATTTGTCTCATTCTTTCCCCTCCACCCCACCTTTTCATCCATCCCATATCTCCCACGCAGTTTTCTGGAGCATGTGAGGGAATACATGCACTTCTTCCCAAATATTTTCCTTAACAGACTTTAACCTATGAGCACCAATCTGTTCCTGCAAAGTGTCTCCTAGATATGGTGACCAGCTGTATTTCAAAGCAGGGGCGTCACTATACATAAATATTGGGGGGGGCCTTGACCCCCACCGGCTGTCAGGGCCCCAATCCATTCCCTTCCCTTCCACACAGGTTCCCTGAGCCCTTCCCTAAGCCCTGGTCCTGCTGCTGGCCCCCACTGCCCCAGGCTGGCCCCCTCCTCCATGCCCTTTCCCTGTTGGACCAGTATGCCTGCCTCCGGACTCTCCTCCCCGCCCCCCCGGTCCTTTACCTGGCCACTGGAGGGAGAGCAGGGCCGCAGCGCAGGCTGAGGTTCCCAGCATGACCCTGCTGTGAGCATGCTCAGAGGCTGCAGCTGCCGGCTGCCAACTTCCCAGGCAGTATTGCTTGTGCGGGAGTGCAGCGGTGCACCCCCATGCAGTTTTGAGGCATGCTGCTCATGGGCTGGCCCTGAGTTTCAGGGGGACTGAGGCCCCTGGACACCCCTCCCCCCAGCAATGCTACTGTTTCAAAGGGATATTCCTGATATTTGGGGCTTTCTCCTACATATGTACCTATTCACTCCCACCCCCTGTCCAATTTTTTTCACTTCCCATCTGGTGACTCTGTCCTGGCATCTCAGTTTTTAAAAGTTCCTATGTCTTGTGAGGTTTTCTCTGTAAACAGGGTGGATAGGATGCCCGATACATCTCTTTTTCTGATGAAACCTGTTCTCTTTTCTGCAGCGTCCTCTGTTGTTGGAGGTGTTTTCTCACCTCCTTGCACCCCTTTTCTTTGTCCAGCTTAGGGGCAGACTGCTAGATCATGTTTCCGCTCTGTTCCTTCATAGCCCTCCTACTGGAAAGGAATACCCCAGTAAGGGAAGTTCCCCAATTGTAATAATGACAGGTGCTAGTTATCAGTCAATTCCTCCTTTATAAGTGTAGGGGAGGGCACACCTACAGATACTCCAAAATCATGCCTGATCACCTGCTTAGGGGCTCAGCACATCCCCAGCTGTTATGGCCTGTCCCCTACCTGTTGTTTCAAGGGTAACCTCTGCTGTTTCTGCCTCCACTGTTGGCTGGCCCCTAACTCTCAAGGAGCATGCCTATACTGGAAGCTCTGTTCAGTCAGCTTAACAATTTTGACTTTAAGCTGATTTAAAATCAACCTTGCTAGGTCAACGTAGAGCGTCCATACTGAAAATGCCTGTCAACTTCATGTATTCACACTGTCAGGTGCTAGTTCAATGCTTTCTGGTGGCAAGGAACTTAGGGGGAGGGGCTGGAGGCCAACTAAGTCGACTTAAGGGCTATTCCCCATTTACACTGGTTTAAGTCGATTTAATAAGGTTGACTTAAACACAGGAACACTGTTGGCCTGAAAAAAGACCTGGGGCTCAGGTGCCAGGATTCAGGGCTCGAGCACTTTAAGTGTGCTGTCACTGTAGCCGCCGCCGCCAAGGCAGACACAGGGCGCTGGTGCTGGGACTTGGGGCTCAAGCCCTGTGAGCCTGACGCCAGCGATGTCCCTGCTTAAGAGTTCAATCAATCTTAATAGGTGATGTTATTAAGTTGACTTAATAAAATCCCAGTGTGGCTGCGGGGTCTGTAAGTCAACTTCAGCTTCCTTATTTGAGCTATGGCTCCATTGTAAATGTACGCAAGGCTTAGGATGGGGGAACAAATAGAATTTGCTTTGTTCACTGCTGTTGCCTTGCCGCAATTCAAGGAAGGGGAGTGGTCTTGTCCGTGGCTTGCTACCAGAGGCATTATTGCATTTTACTTGGAATCTAAGATACTCTGTTCCCCTCCTGAACAGTGTGAAACTGAGAGGCCATGTGAGCCAATCAACTCCCCTAACTCTCACTTCCCCCTATGTAGAGGCAGAGAAGCTTCCCCTCTTGCTCCAGGCGCACTCCCAAGAACAGGCTGAGATGAAAGGAGGTATATTTAGGAATAAGCTTTTTTAGGAATAAGCTCTTTCCCCTCCCACTCATGGGAACTGGCTATTCATGTACCGGCCCTGAACATACCACTGCCCCATTCCACCCCAGATGTGGGAGGTATAGCGTAGGGAGGGAATTCAAATACAGAGGCAGCTAATTCATTTAAAAGCAATTGTAAGTTGTATCATGCTACAGGTAAGAAACCAAAAGTGTGCCTGCTGAGTCTTTAGATTTCACATGCCCTTTTTTATCAACTGCATTCCATCGTTAGGCCACCAACAGTGGTTTAGCATGGTAATACAGCTCTTATCCTTAAATCAGATATACTGCCATGTTATGATATACTAAGGTGTACAGTGCCTACTGTGTATTCCTTTACATTATATGTTTCCGTTAAGATTTCAAAATTATATATATATATATAAAAAAAAAAATTCCTCTCTCACCCCCTATGGGTGGTATGTGTCATCCTCAACCTCGGGTCCTCTACCAGAGGCCTGGGAGTTTGAGGGTTCTGCGCAGTATCTTAGCTGTTCCTAGCACTGCACTCTTCTGGACAGAGAGCTCTGATGTTGTTCCTGGGATCTGTTGGAGCCACTCTCCCAGCTTCGGAGTCACAGCCCCGAGTGCTCCTACCACCACCGGGACCACTTTGGCCTTCACTTTCCACATCCGCTCTAGTTCCTCTTTCAGGCCCTGGTACTTCTCCAGCTTCTCATACTCCTTCTTCCTGATCTTGCTGTCACTTGGCACTGCTACATCTATCACCACCGCTGTCTTCTGGTCCTTGTCTATTAGCACGATGTCTGGTTGATTGGCCAGTACCTGCCTGTCTGTCTGGATCTGGAAGTCCCACAGGATCTTAGCCCTGTTATTCTCCACGACCTTCTGTGGAATCTCCCATCTGGTCTTGGGAGGGTCTAGCCCATACACTGTGCAGATGTTCCTGTACACAATGCCAGCTACTTGGTTATGCCGTTCAGTGTATGCTGTTCCTGCCTGCATCTTACATCCTGCCACTATGTGTTGGACTGTCTCTGAGGCCTCTCTGCACAGTCTGCACCTTGGGTCCTGTCTAGTGTGGTAGACCCCTGCTTCAATGGATCTGGTGCTCAGTGCCTGTTCTTGTGCTGCTATGATCAGTGCCTCAGTGCTGTCTTTTAGTCCAGCCTTTTCCAGCCACTGGTAGGATTTCCCAATGTCAGCCACCTCAGCTATCTGTCGATGGTACATCCCATGCAGGGTCTTGTCTTGCCATGGCATTTCTTCTGCTTGATCTTCCTCCCATGTCTGCTGCTGCCTCAGGCATTCTCTCAGCAGCTCATCTTTGGGTGCCATCTTACTGATGTACTCCTGGATGCTCTGGGTTTCATCCAGGACAGTGGCTTTGACACTCACCAAACCCCGCCCGCCTTCTTTCCGGCTGGCGTACAGTCTCTGGGTGTTGGACTTGGGGTGGAAACCTCCGTACATTGTGAGGAGCTTCCGGGTCTTCACATCGGCAGCCTCCATGTCCTCCTTTGGCCAGCTCACTATACTGGCAGGGTATCTGATGACTGGCAGGGCGTACCTGTTGATGGCGTGGATCTTGTTCTTCCCATTGAGCTGGCTCTTCAGGACCTGTCTTATCCTTTGGTGGTACTTGGATGTTGCTGTCTTCCTTGCCTCCTCATCGTGAGTCCCATGTGACTGTGGGATGCCAAGGTACTTGTAGCTGGTCTGTATGTCTGCTATGTGGCCTGCTGGTAGTTCCACCCCATCAGTCTTGACTACCTTTCCTCTCTTTACTACCATCTGGCCACACTTCTCCAATCCGAATGACATCCCAATATCCTCACTGTAGATCCGTGTCAGGTGGATTAGCGAGTCGATGTCTCGTTCATTCTTAGCATACAGCTTGATGTCATCCATGTAGAGGAGGTGGCTGATGGTAGTTCCACTCTTGAACTTGTATCCATAGCCAGTCCTTGTGATTATCTGGCTGAGGGGGTTCAAGCCAATGCAGAACAGCAGCGGGGACAGCGCATCACCTTGGTATATGCCGCACTTGATGGCCACTTGTGCAAGCTGTCTTGAGTTGACTTCCAGTGTTGTCTTCCACAGTCCCATTGAGTTCTTGAGGTAGGTCCTTAGTGTCCTGTTGACTTTGTATAGCGCCAGACATTCACAGATCCATGTGTGCGGCATTGAGTCGTAGGCTTTCCTGTAGTCAATCCAGGCTGTGCTCAGATTGGTCTGTCTAGACCTTGAGTCTTGGGCGACTGCTCTATCTATGAGCAGCTGGTGTTTTGAGCCTCTGGTGTTGTTCCCAATGCCCTTCTGAGCTGTGCTCATGTACTGGCCCACGTGGTCCTGTAGCTTGGAGGCTATGATGCCTGATAGGACTTTCCATGTTGTGGGGAGGCAGGTTATTGGCCGGTAGTTGGATGGTGCTGTTCCCTTGCGGGGGTCTTTCATGATCAGCACTGTCCTTCCTTGTGTTAGCCAGTCTGGGTGGGAGCCTGCTGCTAGCAGCTGGTTCATCTGTGCTGCTAGGTGTTCATGCACTGCTGTTAGTTTCTTTAGCCAGTAGGTGTGGATCACGTCCGGGCCAGGTGCTGTCCAGCTCTTCATGTTCTTGACCCGCTGTTGGATGTCAGCTATATTGATGGTGACTGGTTCCTGTTCTGGGAGATTGCTGTGGTCTGTTCTCAGGTCCTGCAGCCATTTTGCACTGGTGTTATGAGTCTTCTCTTTCTCCCAGATGTTCTTCCAGTACTCTTCAGTTTCTGCTGTTGGTGGCTCTGCTGTTATTGTGTTGTTGCACTGCAGTTGGGAGTACACCTTGGATGGTTCTTTGGAGAACAGGGCATTTATCTTTTTGGCCTCTGCTTCTCTAGTGTATCTCCTTAGCCTGGTGGCCAGTGCTGTGAGCCTTTGCTTAGCAGTCTCTAGGGCTTCAGATGGAGTCAGGCCCTCGTATTTTCTCAGTAGCCGAGTCTTATCCTTAATCTCTACACCCTTCTGTAGTTCCACCAGCCGGCTAACGTCTCTCCGGGTTGCCTTGATCTTATCCTCCAACCTCATTTTCCAGGGAGGGTATGTATTGCTGTTCTTCTTGATTGTGTAGCCAAGCATCTCCAGGATTACAGAGGCTGTAGCATATACCAGTTCATTGGTTTCAGTGATGGTGGTAGTAGGAATTGTCATTAGGGCTCTATTGGCATCTTCTAGCATACTAGCTGATGGTACTTCTCCCACGAGCTTTGGTAATTGGTCTCGAGGGTTGACTGTAGCTAGTTTATCCATGATCTTATGCCTCATATCAGCTGCTGTGTTCTGTAATGGAGGGGGTGGCAGTGAAGTTCCAGCTGCAGGTGTTGTCTGCACCTCAAGTTGTTTTTCTGGGGCTTCTTCTTGAGTCTGGGAGGTAATGTGCAGTTGGTCTATCTCCAGTTGTGAGAGCAGCTGCCTCTTTATTATGTTGAAGTGTTGGGTAACTAGCTGTTTCTCAGTTAGTGTGGATGTAGGTCTTTTGTCCATCCATAGTTCCCTCATACGTTTCATATATCCCCTGCTGTTGTAGTAGTATTCCATCAATTCCAGGTTCTCTTGTCTCGTCCCTGCATGGTTTGTTCCAGTAGCCCACTTATCGTCAGATTGTCCTGGTTCCCCAACATCTGGCGCGGACCTTGTTAATCCGGGCGCCGTCCGAGCCGGCATGACTCTCCTAGTTTGTGTCACTCTCATATTTGAGGTAGGCAAGTAAGGCATTAGGGGGTCTTTTTGCCCAAGGACCCCTACTGGGAAGGTAGGCAGGTACCCACCGGGATTTGAACCCCAGTCTCCCGTATCAAAGGGCGTCGGTATTAACCACTACGGCACTCTTAACCACTACGCTATCCAGTCATATATATATAATATTTGAATACTTCTAGTTTCCTTCCACATACTATGTACAATGTATTGGAATAGATTGACCATTACAGTGCTCTGAAGACTATAAAGAGGCTTCAAACTGCAAAGAAATGTAACTTACCTACCCTTTAAAACACTTTTTAAATTCCAGACAGGTGTAAACAGATCTCATAAGTCTCCATCAAAGAGAAGCTACATACATTTTTGTTTGTTTGTTTGCTTTAAAGGCAGATTACACTGCAATTCTGAGTGCATTAAGCCTGTTATTTAGCTAGCTTTTAATGCTTCAAATGCAGCATAAAATTCTTCGGCTGTTCTCCCTGTCACGAGGAATAGTCAGGTTTTCTTTTTACTTCAGATTACTTACATCAAGAAATCTACTTCCTTTAAATATATTAAGAATACAGGTTTATTTAATTTTGTTGTTTTCCTAACCTCATCAAGGTTATCAATAAGTCCAGTTATTGCTCTATTATTTTATTTTGTACTTATTATACTGTAAAAGAAAAACGAGTGTTTTTTCTCCTATACTTTTATTGTTAACATTAATTATTTCTTTAAAATTCTTGTTAATTTGGTTTGCTTGACAACATTCATGACTATTAGCCAAACTTTTAATTAGATTTCTCAGATGCGTGCTTTTAATTAACTGATGACATTTTCTTTGTTCCATCATTGTAGTTCAATACAACTGTCATAAACTTATAAATTTTAATTAAAGCTGCCCCCAACTCTAGTTACATAATGCCACAAAGGAATTTGCCAAAGGGCTTAACTGTAAGTAAACCAACAATGACTAAATCCATGAACTGCCAGCGGGATTTGTTTAACAAATTAACATTTGTGTGCAGATGAGGCTCTACAATAGATAATATCCAACAAAAATTTAACACAATAAGAATTATAAAAAAAAGAGTAATGCTCTGCAATTGACTTCATTAGCTATCAAATTATTCTTAATTATTATGTAGTAAAAGGGAATAGAATTTATATGCACACATTTATTAGAAAATATTTTCTTAAACAGACTCATTTGATTGATAGTGTCAGAATATGAAGAAAGAATTTGCATTTATTTATTTAGGATATATTTGGTTTGTAATTTAAGCCCAACTCCAAAGATGCTGAAACTATTTTGGAAGAAATAGATGTTTAGGATCTGATTCTCAGTTACGCTAAATTATGCTCAGTTTGGCCCAAGGTGAACAGCTGCTTTCAGCTCCTCACGAGTCACAAAGGGACCAGAATCTTGCTTCAAGAGAGAAACTGGGGGTTATTAAAAATGTGCAGCTGGCATTGAAGTGGTGTAGTTATCTTGAAATCATTCCCTCTGAATACCAAGAATTGGAGAGTAATTGTGGTGAGAGGGAGCAAAACTGGAGTTCAAGGTGCTGTTTTGATCACTAGCTACCAAAATGTTGGCTAAGAAGATATTGCAGACAGCATTAGTTTAGAAGAGTCCCAAGACTGCTGTAATTTGCCTAACAGATCAAACTAGACCTTGTCTGCCCTGAAGATGGGAAAAGTATATACCTTGACATTACCAATGGATCAAGCCCTATGTCTCAAATTAGTAAACGTGTGTACCAAATATTCCCCCAATAAAACCTCTCTCCCCTGATGATGGATGTTCACTCTTGTAAATATGAATGATTATGGACTCAGAAGCTATTGAAGAGGATTATACCAGACAAGATATTCTTTAATATACTATCTTTAAACGCCTAATATTAGATGGTGCTGTTTTCCATAAGAGTGGTACCATATGGAATAGAAAAATCAAAGACACTATACCTACAGCCCTGCAAATAGTGTAGTGGCTAGCACCTCTGCTTAATATTCAGAAGGTCCTGGGTTTAAGCCCCAGGTGGTTGGACTTGATGATCTCATGAGGTCCCTTCCAACCTATGATTTGATTCTATTCTATTCATGTACACCAAGTGGGTATGTATGTTCCTGGTCCTTAGCCTACTACTGCCAGATTGAATAAAAATAAAATGTCTGGTAGTGCAGATATTCAGCTAGATTATTCAACTTTAAGGAAACAGAGTTGGTTAAAAAAATCAGAAAGCTTATAAAATTTTTCACCATTTATCTGTCATTAAAATGAAATAATTCTATCAACAGTGTCTTCAGTCTTTCCTTCCAAAAGTCTTCATTCAGTGTAACAAAATACAGACTATTTCTCAGTTATTTATTAAGATTGTTGCCATACCCTGAGCCAGTACTGATAAAAGGTCATTTTTAATTAGTTCTCATTCTTAAATTTTCATATATAATTCATATTTTATATTTAAAATAATGGATAGATTGAGAAAAAGAATGTTGTAGACACAAAAGTGAGAAAGTATTGAAGCGTGTATTTTTTGCAGATGAAGAGGATATTGTGTATTCCATGTAAACCTTTTGACAAGAGGAACTAAAATTTTCTATATAATCTGATCTCAACCCACAGTATAGATTTTAAGATGTTGATCTTTACCATTCCCTTACATGGATGACTATTCTTTCTGAAAAACATCTGCGCCTAATGTTTCTTTTTCTCAGATGGTTTGTTTATGTCCTGCTGCCAAGAAACAGCTACACATCCCTCTGGTATCAAATTTGCTTTGCCCGTGGTCAAATGGTTCTTTCATAAAATTACCCCAGTATGCATTCTAATGAGCCTACTAATGTGCTGTACAAAACATTTGCAAACATGCATAGTATCTGGAATATATTTTCTGTGCTTGTTCTTTGATCTATCAATTTTCAAGGGTTAAAGATACTGTTAGAGTCTGTGGTCATTCAGATATATATATTTTTCCCATATTTTTACAAGATAGTCTGACCTCAAGGAATGGCAACTTACAACTATATCAAGCAAAATATAACTTATCTATTTTTAAGAGGCTATGAAAACATTCCTGGTCTTTAAGGGACAATACATTATTTGCATTTGTTTATTCTACAAGCATTTATTAGGCACACTACCTAGGCATAATTTAAATTAGTTAGCTCAAGGGAAACAAAAGTCACATCAAAATAGGGAGTATGTACTTTTTGAACCCGCAAATTAATTGAACTGTCTGCCCTGAAAGGACCAGAGATAGGGAATACCAAACAAAAGATTAAACACTAATAAAAATGTAGGAACATTGCAGTTAATAGAAATCTGAAGAAAAAGATATCTTACCCACACTCTAAAAGTGGCCAGACTGGGGACAAACATTTTCAGCAGGAGTCAGCTTTTATTAACCTTCACTTGCAAAAGAGATTGCATTCTCTAGTCCAGTGCTTGTCCGACCGGAACACATGGTGAAAATCTGGTGTGTCACCTGCTCTCTTCTTGCTGCTTTTCTATGCAGTTAAGTTTGGAGAACACTTGATGTACACATTTAATTACAGGAACTTTCTGTAAGGGGTAATTCATTGATGGGGGTGGGGGAAGAGAGCTAGGAAGCTGGCCAACATATAAGGGGTGAGTAGGCCAAGAAGAAGATATGCCATTCAGCAAGTGCTGGACTGTGTGCTGTGCGAGAAACAGAAAAACTTGTGTGGGGAAAGATGAAAGAAAGAGCAAAAAGGATATGTCTCTTCACATTTAGAACAGAAGTTGCTCTAAAGAAATTTAAAATGGAATAAATATTTTTAAAGACATTTTTATATAGATAATTTTGATAGTTGACAAAAGATTGTTGTGTGATTATGATTCCCAGCTTGAGAAGGGTGGGTGTTCATGATGGAACCTTGTAAAAAATGTTTTCTGTGCTATTACCTGGCATTAGTACATTTCAAGGCAGACCAATATTATCATCTTTATTTTACACACACAGAGGTGATGTGACTTACCCCAGCTCACACAGAAGCCCACTGGATGAACTGCAAATAGAACCTAAATCTCATGAGTTGCAGGACAATGTTCCAGCCCCGACCACCCTCACTTTCTGTTGTATGGTAGGAGGGTATGATAACTATTATCAAATCCTCCTATTATTTATTATTGAATAGTATCATGCATTTTAATAAATTAATCTGAGAAGTATTTTAAAATCCCGAGATAGAAGATGCTTTTTAAGAGATGGCAATATTCTAACAAAATATTATTTTGGGTAATAATTGTCTACATATTAATGGAAAATGAACTGCTGACATTTCTAGCAGACACACTAAATTACATGACAGAATTAGTTTTTAGGATAAAGTGAAGAGAACGTACACATAACTGTCAAAAACTGGCCAATTTGTAAGCCTACTCTTTCAGAGAAGAGAATAAAATTCTCCCAGGCAAAGTACAGTTTCCTCATCACTTTTTAAAAAGAAGAGCTTGCCAAGAAAGCATAGACTTCAGACTTTTAAATCTTATTTTGTCCTCCTTATTTTTAAAAAGCTTATGAACCAGACAACAATGATTTAATTCAAAACTGTCTGAAACTACCAAACCCAGTGGCAAGAATCCAAATACAACATATACAAGAGTACACCTCTGAGTCATTTGCCAAAAAAAGACTGTCTGCCAACTTCTGAATTCAATATTGTTGATTTGGTGCTTAGAGAACAAGTGAGACATATTTTGATGAATAAGCAAGTTGCTGCACATTGAACCAGTTATATCTATTTTAAACTGATTGTTTCATTCCTATGAAATGTTATAGAAAGAGATGGACTGTGCATTAATCTCATGATAACAAGGCACAAACATTTTAACTTGGGCATTCACTAAAACAGTGAAAGAGCATATGAAAAAGGAATAAAGAAAAGATTATGGAAAGAGTTCACAGGAGAAGAGATTAAAAGAGTAAAAAAGAGAGGAGAAGGAAAATTAAATAAATAAGGCTTAGTATTATATGCCTGAGTGGAGAATTTAGCTAGTTGTTGATCAAAGAATTTTCTGTTAGGCACTGAGATATTATGATGACAGATGTGATATAAAATGTGCATATATAGGGGGAAATCAGAGATTCAGTTACTGTTGTGTTTCTTTTAATGAATTTGTAGAACACTGATAAAAAGATTGAAGGAAATAGGAAAGATCATGTAGAGACATGGATATGAGAGTTGTGAGTAATATAGCAGTAATAAGTGACACTAGGAGACTGAATGAAGTCACTGAGAGCAAGTGTGAAACAAAGAGACCTAGACCAAAACCGTGAAGAAAAAAAAGGGGAGAGGGAGGAGGAAAGATTGACTGAAGTTTATGCCGAAGAAGTAATCAGCAACATAGAAGAGAACCATGTAAGAACACAGGATAATTAATTTGGAGAAGAGACCTAGAACACAGCATCCTGGAGGAGTGATTCCAAGTGCAGTTAAACAGATTCAAGCTGACTTAATTCAAGTTAGCGCAAGAAAATTAGATGTGTGGATGTTATGGTACTAGCAGTTTGGGCTATTCACCTGACTCCAAGCCTACTCAACCCCCTTAGTCGAGAGTGGGCAGTTAGCCTGAGCCATCTCTAGTACCACAATGTCCACAGTGCAATTTTTATTGTGATTGCTCTAGATGAGCTATCAATCAATCAAATCATAGGGCTGGAAGGGACCTCATGAGATCACTGAGTCCAACCCCCTGGGAATTGAACCCAGGACCTTCTGCATGTTAGGCAGAGGTGTTAGCCTAGCATGAGCCTGTCTAATACAGGAGGGGAATCACACCTCTCAGCTATAGACATACCTTGAAAATTTTACAGGAGGTCATCTGTTGTGAGAACAGTTTTAGTGGATATGGGACAAAGCCAATATAGGATAGATAAGGAGAGTGTTAAGACAATTGACATGGACTGAAGTTTAGAGCCTTCAGAGTAGAACATGAATTTAAAAGAAGAAATGGAGAAGATGGTGAATTCCTGTTGGATCTGGATGGTTCTTTAAGTACAGTCCCTTCATGTGAGCATGTGCCTTTGATCACAGATTTTTGGTAGCAGTACCTGTGTGGCCCACTCATGCACTCATATCCTTTTTCCCTATACTGAGGATATGTAGATCTGCACTGATGAACCTCTCTCAGTTCCTTCTCAACCATCTTTGGCCTGAAGTAACACCAATGAAGCAACAAGCATACCTGATGCACTTAGACATCATTAAAGATCATTATTTTTTCTGTTTTTTAGGTTAGTTTAATTCATTGCATTTAGTTTGAGGATCCTGTTTTTGTTTTGTTTTGTTTTGTGTTTTGTTTTGTTTCCTCCTTGGGGGATTATTCTGAACATTAATGTCTCTGGCTATGCCAGAATCCCCAGGCTTTAAACAGACAAATCGCTCCACCAACTAAGAATGGCCATGCATCTGCACCCACAGAATTGAGAAAGAGCTATCCATCTGTCAGTCCTTTCTGTGGCTGGGCTGGGTGTATTTTTCCTACTAGGACAGTATCCCTGGTCAGTGAAGGTCACTCTCAGTACCTCCTTTATGTGGGAAACATCCACACATCTTCGAAAGCAGATCTCATAAAAATAGAGAAATAAAATTCAAATGGTTAATGATAGTGCAAGCCCTAAAACTGGCCTCCAATCCAGGCTGCAAGAAACCTCTTGCACACTAGTGTCCAAGCTTCCTTAGACCCCATATAATTCTGGATGCTAGCCATGGAAAGCCACATATCATGACTACCTCTGGGCCTTGATCATCAAAAGCCTTGAGGGATACATTACCTGCATCTGCATCCATGGTTCTGAGAGATGCTCACAGTAAGACTGTGGGTACTGACAAGAAGAGGATGCAGGTTAGCTCTCTAAAATGTTTCGATCACCAGTCAAAAAGAATGTTTTGGAGACCTGAAGTCTGAAAGGGAGTACTATTGTACTATTGAAGATCCGTTTGGTTCCAGTACCTCAGATTTATCTAAAACATCTTCTAAAAGCCATTCTTCTACTAACTGGTTTTGGTACCAAAGGTGGCTTTAGCATCATATGGTCATGTCCATTCTAGATGATGATTCACTTCAAAAATGTCAGCTCTCTCAGACTACGCTGTACCTTCATACGATTCAGTATCATTCTACCAGTGCATTACAGATCGTTCTTATCTTCATATCAACAATGGAATATGTTGGGGATAATTCTTCTGACTCACAGATTTTGCTTCAGGATTTCCTGTTTTGAGATACTTCTTTTCTGCCAATGCTGAGAGAAAGATTGGAGGGGGGAGAGGGGCGAGGTGCAGAGACAGACAAACTTAATCCTGACCAAGGCCTCCTATTATGCCTTAGGAGTCCTTCAGTGGCCTCATTGGAATTCCTAGACCTTATGTTGCTAGCAGTTCTTGAGGGTCCTACGTCCACCTTCCCATGAGCACACGAAGTACCATTCTACTGAACATCACTCCCTCTTCCTCTAGCTGAGTCTTTAAAAGAGCAAGGGATGACAAAAAGTTAGTACAAACATTTCTTGCTTGTCACCAGATGAGGCAGAAATTCCTTCAACCACTGTCCATGGCAGATTATTTTAAACAATTTCAGGCACTGTTGAAAAGCATTACAGATAAGCTTTAAATCCCATTAGAGAAGGACTAGGATTCTCATAATGAACTCCTGGATGTTATATATTCTTCAGCTTCTGCACATGCAACATTTCTGTGAGTGACATTTTTCTAGAGTCTGCTAAGAGCAAGTGACACTCTCCAGTTGCAGCACCATCTGTAAACATGCTGCCAAAAAATATTGTGTTCCAGTGAAAGTCTTGAAATGTTCATTTTCATACCAGTCACTGAATTGCTTGGTGGTGGAAGTAGTTAATGAGAATGGTAGTAAATTCTGTACGACATCTACCCCTTACAACAAAGACAAGAAGCAACTCAATCTGTTCAGTTTCTCCTCAGCAACGTTATGGTTCACAGTCACTAACTGTTAGCTCTGGATGCTGAAATATGTCTACATTAACTACAATGAAAATAACAGCTTTATTACGCATTTATCAGAGAAACACCCAGAGCAAATTACGATATCATAGTTAAGGGTCATCTTTTGGCAAGATCATAATTTCATAGAATCATAGGGTTGGAAGGGACCTCATGAGGTCATCTAGTCCAAGCCCGTACCAAAAAAGCAGGACTACTTTCACTAAATTATCCCAGCCATGGTTTTGTCTAACTGAGTGTTAAATATTTCCAAAGATGGAGATTCCACCACCTCCCTAGGTAGCCCATTCCAATGCTTCACCACTCTCCTAATAAGAAAGTTTTTCCTAATATCCAAGCTCACCCTCCCCATCTGCAACTTGAAACCATTTCTCCTTGTTCTGTTCTCTGTTACTACCGAGAACAGGTGAGCTCCGTCCTCCTTGGAGCATCCTTCAGGTACTTGAAGGTTGCTATCAAATCCCACCTCAGTCTTCTGTTCTGCAGGTTAAACAAGCCTAGTTCCTTTGGTCTTTCTTCATAGGTCTTGTGCTCCAGCCCCTTGATCATTTTTGTTGCCCTCCACTGGACTCCTTCTAATTTGTCCACATCCTTTTTGTGGTGGGGTGCCCAAAACTGGACACAATATTCCAGATGAGGCCTCACCAGCGCTGAATAGAGGGGAATGTCACATCCCTCGATTCACTGGCAACACTTCTTCTGATGCAGCCCAGTATGCCATTGACCTTTTTGGCAGCACGAGCACACTGTTGACTCATATCCAGCTTCCCATCCACCATGACCCCCAGTTCCTTTCCTACAGTGCTGCTACTTAGCTGATCACTCCGCAACTTGCAGCAGTGCATGGGTTTTTTCCATCCCAGGTGCAGGACTTTACACTTATCCCTGTTGAACCTCATGAGATTTCTATTAGCCCACTGTTCCAATTTGTCTGGGTCTCCTTGAATCCTGTCCCTGCCCTCCAGCATGTCTGCCGTTCTCCCCAGATTGGTGTCATCCACAAACTTACGGAGTATGCAATCTATCCCATCATCCAGCTCATTAATGAAAATGTTGAACAGAACTGGCCCCAGGACTGACCCTTGGGCCACACCACTCATTACTGGTTGCCAGCTAGATGTGGAGCCACTGATTCCTACTCACTGAAACCATTGATCCAGCCAGTTCTCTATCCACCTTACCATCCACACATATCCAACCCATACTTCCTTAACTTGCTGATGAGAATGCTGTGGAAAACTTTATCAAAAGCCCTGTTAAAGTCAAGGTATATCACATCAACGGCTCTTCCTGCATCCACAAATCCAGTCATCTCATCGTAGAAGGCAATAAGATTGGTCAGGCACAATTTGCCTTTGGTGAATCCATGCTGACTGTTTCTGAGCACTCTATTTAACTCCAAGTGTTTCAGGATGGATTCTTTGAGAAGCTGCTCCATGATTTTTCCAGGCATTGAGGTGAGGCTGACAAGGTCTGTAATTCCTCAGATCCTCCTTTTTCCCTTTCTTGAAGATAGGCACTATATTTGCTTTTTTCCAGTCCTTCACCACCTCCCCCATTTGTCACGAGTTTTCAGAGATAATGGCCAGTGGTACTGCTGTCTCATTGGCCAACTCCATCAGCACCCTCGGATGCAGTTCATCCGGCCTTGTGGACTTGTGCACATCCAGCTTCTTTAAGTAGTCACTAACCTGACCATCCATCACCAAGGGCCTCTCTTCTTCTCTCCAATCTACCATACCCAGTGTAGTTGGCTGGGAGCTGGCCCTGCCTGTGAAAATTGAAGTAAAAAAAAAGTATTGAGCACTTCAGCTTTTTCCTCATCCTCCATCAGGAGGATACCTGCCCCATTCAGTAAGGGACCTACACCATCCCTAATCCTCTTCTCATTACTGACATGCTTGAAGAACTCCTTTCTAGTATCCTTCAAATTCCTTGCTACCTGCAACTTCAATTGTCCTTTGGCCTTTCTGATTTTACCCCTGCAGTCCCGAGTAATATCTTTATATACGTCCTTAGTCATCTGTCCAAGCTTCCACTTCCTGTAAGCTTCCTTTTTATGCTTTAGCTCAGTGCAGAGTTCTCTGTTCACCCATGCTGGGCACCTTCCACATTTGCTGTTCTTTTTGCTCATTGGAATGGCATCTTCCTGTGGCCTTAGCAGGGGTTCTTTAAAATATAGCCAGCTCTCTTGGATGCCTTTCACCTTCAGATCAGCTGCCCAAGGGATCCTGCCCATCAGTTCCCCGAGGGAGCCACAATCTGCTTTTCTGAAGCCCAGAGTCTTCATTTTGCTTCTTTCCTTTTCTCCATTAATCCGTATCTTGATCTCTACCATCTTATGGTCACTGCTGCCCAGGTTGCCATTCATTTCTACTTCCCCAATCAATTTTTCTCTGTTTGTGAGCAGCAGGTTGAGAGGTGCAAGACTCCTAGTTGGTTCCTCCAGCATTTGTACCAGGAAGTTATCCTCAGCACTCTCCAAAAACTTCCTGGATTGCCTGCGCACTGCTGTATTGGCCTCCCAGCAGATGTCAGGGTAATTGAAGTCCCCCATGAGAATCAGGGCCTGCGATCTAGAAACTTCTGCCAGTTGTTCATAGAATGCCTCATCCACCTCCTCCTTCTGGTCTGGTGGTCTATAGCAGACACCCACCACAACATCCCCCTTGTTGTCCTCGCCTCTAAACTTAACCCACAGACTTTCAACTGGCTCATTTCCACTTCCATAATGGAGCTCTGAGCAGTCATAGAGCTCTTTTACATATAGTGCTACTCCTCCCCCTCTTCTTCCCTGCCTGTCCTTCCTGAACAGTTTACACCCATCCATGGCAGAGCTCCAGTCATGCAAGCTATCCCACCACATCTCTGTTATTCCAATTATATCATAGTTCCTTGTCTATGTCAGTACTACCAATTTTTCCTGTTTGTTTCCTAGGCTCCTCACATTCATGTACAGGCACCTAAAATACCAGGCCAATTGCCCTACTTTCCCCTGTTGATTTTTAATTCTATTGCATCCACCCCCTTGCATTTTCTCCTGGCATGCTCCCCCACATGCCTCAGATATTAGGGCTTCATTAGAACACCTAAGACAATTATTTGATCCCCTCTCATGTTCCAGCTATCCTCTCTTTTATCCCTGGTGTTAGTCCCAGCACCCCCCAAGTTCCATCACTTCCCCCAGGTCTCCCACATTGTCACTTAGCTGTGGGCTTTGGTCTCCTTCTCCCTTCAAACCTAGTTTAAAGCTCTCCTGATTAGGTCGGCCAGTCTGCATCCAAATATGCTCTTCCCTTTCCTCAACAGATAGAGTCCATCTCTGCCTAGCAGTGCTTCTTCCTGGAACAGCACTCCATGGTTGAGGAAGCCAAAGCCCTCCTCACGACACCATCTTTGCAGGAGGGCGTTCACCTCCAGGATGCATCTGTCTTTGCTCAGGCCCCTACCCGTGACCAGAAGGATTGAGGAGAACACCACCTGTGCTCCAAACTCCTTCCCCCTGCTCCTGGAGCCTGTAGTCACCTTTGATCTGCCGAGGATCAACTCTCGCCGTATCATTGGTTCCCACATGGATGAATAGCATGTGGTAGTAGTCAGATGGATGGATGATTCTCAACAATGCCTCCGTAACGTCTTGGATACGGGCCCCCAGAAGGCAGCATATCTCCCGAAAGGCCTTGTCAGGGCAACAGACGGGTGCCTCCATCCCGCTCATAAGTGAGTCCCAAACACCACAACCCTACGTTTCCTCCCGGCTGTGGTGGATGTGATCCTCCCAGCCTTGGGGGTGTTTGGTGTCTCCTCTTCCACCTCATCCATTGTCTCTGGTGCCACGTAAACGTTCTTCACCACAACAGAGGGTGGGATGTGAGCAGGGGTGGAGCACTGTCTCCTGCCAGAGGTAACCAGCTGCCAGTGTCCTCGCTCTGCCGTAGGCATCCAATCCTTCTCCAGTGGTGCAGCAGTAGTCTTCGCCACCTGAATAGTATCCTCCTCCTTGCATGTCTCCTCGTGGATGCTATCGAGGAACTTCTCCAGGGCATGGATACTCCTGAACCTCGACACCTCCTCCTGTAACTCTCCCACGTGCCTCCTAGAGATTCCATCAGAAGGCACCTTTCACATTGATTCATCACCCAAGCCTGATTGTCTGTGATTGGGAAATGCAGGCAACAGTTCCTGCAAGTCCACACTAGGATCTGGGTAGAGATATCCATAGTCAGGATGTCTGGCTGGCTACAGCCAGAGGTGGAGGAGACAGCAGGGGTGCTGGCACAAGCAGTGCGGCTCCTCTTCATCACCCCCTGGTTACTCGGCCACTGGCTTTTGAGGCCTTCTCTGCCTAGGTCAGCCCTTGCCCCTCCTTAAACACACAGGGGAAGGATGATCACAAGGCTGACTGAAGCTGATGATCAAAGTTGAGCAGGGAACAATGGTACAGACAGCGTCCAGACAATCATACAATCAAACTCCCAATTCCCACAATAACTGACAACTAACAGAAATCATCTGTAGGGAGATACACAAACACACAGTTAGCAATTCGCTCACCCAAGCTTCACTCTCTCCCTTGCTTCTTCAGCTAGGGGATTGCCTTCACCTCCTTCTCAGGGCTTCACCAAGCCCTTTCCCCTCAAACTCCCATTTTCAGTTCCCCTGGTCGCTCAGCCACTGGCTTTTAAGGCCTTCTCTGCCTAGGTCAGCCCTTGCCCCTCCTTAAACACACAGGGGAGGGATGATCACAAGGCTGACTGAAGCTGGTGATCAAAGTTGAGCAGGGAACAATGGTACAAACAGCCCCCAGACAATCCCACAATCAGAGTCCCCCATCATTGGATGCAGCTATTCTACAGTCCAGTCCATTTTCACTGTGGTTGTGATTCAACAAGAATATTGGCTCTGCTTGTCCATTTTCCCTAGTGAAGTACAGAAGGGCCAAGGATCTTCCTGTTGTACTGATGGATCTCTTCATACTTCAAAAGATTCAAGAGCCGTGCTTGGAACCCACAGGATTTATACAACAGAAAAAAAAACAAAACAAAACAGAAAAACCTCCAAAATTTATCAGGTCTCTGATGGCTCAGAGATGTTACCCAGTTCATTTCTTTTGTTTCTGCAGTCATCCGGAACCAACTGCCAAGAGACCAAGGTATTTTAAGGCTACATATACATATGCCGTTTTAGTTCAGACTTGCTAGTCCTAACCAAAAAACTCCAAGTTTATTCTGAACTAATCTCGGGCTAGTTCAAACTAAGTGCAGCTTTTTAGTTTGAACTAGCCTGCATTCTAGTTTGAACTAAAATTTTAGTTTGAACTGGACTGTGCAGCTGCTTTGAACTAATGACTTAGTTCCAACTTTTTAAGTTTGAATTAAGCCTTAGTTTGTGTCTTGCCTGCACTTAGTTTGAACTAAATCTAGAACTAGGTGCAGAAGTCTGAACTAACATTAGTACTTATTAGTTCAAACTAAGCTTTGTCTAGTTCCAAACTAAGAAATTTCTGACTTCAAACTAGGTAAAGCCTGGTATAGGCCAAGGGCTAAATTAGTCTGGACCAGGTTTCCTTAGTCTGGACTAATTTGGCCTGTAAACATAGCTAAAGAAGATACCAATTGTAACAGCTATCTCTTCCCAGTCATCCCTTTCATCCAAATGCAAATTTTGTTGAATTGGGTAAGAATTTGAATCAGTGTAGGAATCTGCAGTTGCAGTATCCCACCCTCATCCCACAGACGCTGTTTTTCCTGTTTCCAACTTGCATTGTGGAAAATAACATGAGGAGAATGAGTTTTGAGGGTTGTTATATCCAGTTAATCCATCTCCATCCCTTCCCAACTGTATTTCCTATAGTTTTTCTCAGAAATCTATCTCAGTTGCTAACACAAGAAGTCACCTCTCTTTTACACTTTGGAGCCATAATAACAGTTCCAGTCCAGCACAGAGGCAACGGCTTCTATTCCAAGTATTTTATGATCCCCCAAAAGAGTGGGAGATGGAGACCAATATTAGATCTCAGACTACTAAACAATTCCTTGAAACCACAGAAATTCAGGATAGTGACCCTTGAAGCTATAATTCCTTCTTTAGCGCCCAGGGATTGTTTGTGACTTTCAGGATCTGTATTTCATATTGCAATTCACCTCTCTCACAAGTGATTCATTCGTTTTACCAGGACTGCTTCCAGTATAGTGTCCTTTCATTCAGCCTTTTCTTCCTCCCATGGACAACCACAAAGATTATGGCAGCTGTAGTTGCCAGCCTACCTGTGAATAATTGTCTTTACTTAAGTCAATGAGTGGCTATTCAGGGATCAGTGTCACCAAGGCATTTTGTCATTGGTTTTAAAAAGCAAAGTATTTGCTCCTCACTTTGAGCCTTTTGCTTGATTTTAACCCTAGTATAGTGGGTGGATTTCTTAAGATCTTATCTGGATGTAGTGACAGCCAAGAGTTACCTATCTAGCAATCATAAAGCAAGCTATCTTGCAATCATTTAAGAAAAAATCTCATTTCAAAGATTCAGATAAGTACTCAGACTTCAGCAAGAGATTGTCTCCAACTATGAGAACATATAGAAGCTTGTACATTTGTAACCCAACATGCTAGGTGACATCTTCTATACTTTTAGGGATGACTGAGGACAACATACTACTGAATGAGTACAATTTAGGGGAAAAACAGTTCTTGCTGGGTTTTGGGTTCACTCATTTAGAGGACGGAACCCTCCAAAGTCTGTGTGAGAATCTCTTTTTTTCAACCTTTCATACAGTGGTGATAACTTTCTATATATCCTTTTTGGAATAATACAGGGTATAAGGTCATACACCAGCCAGTGGAAATAGTCTCCCCAAAAGTGTTGTCTTCATAGTAGTCTTCTACAAATGAGAAAAGTCAGAAGTGCTTGCACTCATTTTATCCCATTGATCACATCCATAAAAGTCATGACAGACAATGTGGCCTATCATCAGATGAGGCATGCTCTGCTTCACTTTGTACTGAATCAGTAAAAAATGGAAGTTTAACTCATGAGCTCACATCTGTATATTTCTATCCTTGGGGCTTCCAAAAGTGGACCTCTTTGTCACTACCATCAATACAAATAGCAAAAAAAAAAAAAAAAGGCCAAACAATATTGCTCGACAAGAGAACTAGATCCTCAAACATGATAGGATGCCTTCCTTATTTCATGGACAAAGAACCTGCTCTATGCATACTCACCAAGACCATTCGTCTTGAAAATACTGGACAAGATCAAGCAACAGAAAGCCAAGATCATTTTAATTGCACTGACTTAGCCAGTATAGGTTTGGTATCCTTACCTGATTTGACTTACTTCATATCCACTACAGATCAGTTTCTGACTGACTTCTAATCAGTTGCTGACTGTTGTTTTAAGATGCCACAGAGTCATTTCACTCCATGATGCATGTTCTCCATCTCTAAGTATGGCTCTTGGATGGTTCTTAGGACTAGAGACTTCCTGTTCAACAGAGGTTTTGTTAACAGCAGAAAGCTATTTGTCCAAAATACATTTAGAAATGGAAGATTTCACTATTGGTGTAGCCATTAACAAGTTTCTCCTGTTCATTCTTCTCTTTTCACCTTCTTAGACTTCCTGTTGGAATTAAAAAGTCAAGTCTTACTTTGGAGTTCATCAGGGTTCTCTTGGCAGGTATCAGTCTTCCATTTGCCTGTGGTGGGCTTTTCACTTGTTGCATCCCTATAATGTCAATATTCCTCAGATGATTTATGAGGCTTTTCCCACAGATTAAGGAATTTATCCCAAAATGGGACTTGAATTCCATCTTTAATTGCCTCATGAAACACTCCTCTAAGTTGTGAGCTATGTGCCCATTGCTTCACATATCCATGAAATTGGCTTTATTGGTGGCTATTACTTCTGCCTGGAGAACTGCAGATTTTCTCATCAGAATTTTTTTCAAGGGAAAAAAGTCTCACTACAGCCACATCCTAATTTTCCATTTAAAGTATTATCTGAATGCCAGAAGACATTCATCTTTAATCAGAACATTCATCTTCAATTTTTCCCCCAAATCACATCAGAGTAGGTGAGAAGGTGCCTTTCCATACTTTGGATGTCAGAAAGGCGTTTGCCTGCTTTCTGGGCAGAATGAAACCATTCAGAAAGTCTCTCAACATGTTTTAATTTCAGACAGATCCAAAGAAACCCACACTCTCCACTCAGAGACTCTCAAGGTGGATCACTGGGACTACTGTCTCATGTTACGAGTCTGCTAACTTTCAGTCTCCTTCTAGAATGATCAGTCATTTTATGATGTCATTCTAGTTCTGTGGCCTTACTCAAGGATCTTCTCATGGTTGAAACTGCAATCTGGACAACAGTATATATATTTGCTCCAAATATAATTTGCTCTGAGCTCCCCTCCTCTCTGTGGAGATACTGCTTGGGAGTCAACTGAAATGAAGCACCCATGAGCCACTGCTTGAAGAAGAAGGATAGGTTATTCAATTTCTGTAATAACTGGAGTTCTTCAAGATGTGTGTCTCTACTGATGTCTTCTATCCACATTTCTTCCCTTCTGATTCTGAGTTTCCTCTTCAAGATTTTGTGGTAAAGAAGGGACTGAGAGTATTTTCCCTGCAGAGGCATATATAACCATGGAATGGGGTGTGACGTTACACAGAGCACATGTGCCCACCAAATAAGTACTGCTGCTGAAAATCTCTGCTCAGAGGGGCATCCTGTGCATCTGAAGTGGAGTGCCCATAGTAACTTCAGTTACTGCACCAGGTGTGTAACCTCTCTTTTTGTTTTTAAATAAATTTGCAAAAGTGTGGATTAAGAAAAAGTAATGAGGAGAAGTGAAAGAGAGTTTAAATACAATAAAACAGAAGAGATAAAAATTATATGGGGTTTTGTTTTAGTGAGAATTAAAATTATTCTGATTTAATGTTAGTAAAATATATTTTGTTTGTAAAGCCTTTTTTTTATGTTTGTGTCTCATATTCGTAACCTTTAGAATATGTGAGTAGATTTTGAAACAGTAGTAAGTTCAGCATACCACTTTTCTTTCAGCAACTAGAAGAACCCTGTCTGATTGTCTAATTCCAAAAGCTGTTTTACTACTCCATGGTTTTGAAATCACCCTTTGGTCACATAACTCAACATATAAAATTATCTTTAAATGTAATGCGACTTGCAGTGAAATGGTATGTGGTCAGATGTTTTTGATTAAGAAAATCAGCAAAAATAAAAAAGGCAAAATCAATTATCTGTGATCCTTGAAGCACCCACTTCTTTTATTGTTGTGCTTTTTTCTACCAGAATTTTGAAGCCATGTTGCATTCACTTACTACAGTAGAAAGTAACAAAATATGTTGGTGATAGCTAGCAAAAAATACTTATTGGGCTTAAAAATCAAAATGTTTTCCTATTATCAGATTTGTTTTTATTAAAAGTACTGATTTTACATTTAATCCATATTTATTTTTACCATAAAAATAGTTCTCTCTGTTTTGAATAGGGAGGCCTACATGCAGCTGTGCACTGGGATTTACAGGACCAAACTGCAATCAAACTGTTTGTGATCATTTTTGTCAAAATGGAGGAACCTGCAGTGTCACTGCTGGAAATCAGCCCTATTGTCACTGCCTGACTGAATACACAGGAGACAGATGTCAATATTGTAAGTAATATCACATGTGTAGTACTACATCTTTCTAGCACATTGAAAGTTTAATAAAATTGAAAGTGAAGTTGGCTGAGCAGATTTTCCCATGGTCCCACACCTGTAAACATCAGGCCAACTTTAGATTGATCACAAGTAAAATGAATTTCTTGTGCTCAACCAATCCCAATGAATCTTCAGCCACAGAAACCAACTGCAAAACTGTCAGGAACATTGGCACTGAAAGAGGCATTATAAGTTAGGATTGAGGGCTGTGTCTTTGTACATTGGAATAGGTCTAAAATTCACAAAAATTTCTCATAGTAACTGCAATAAACAGCATAAATGAATGGATTTAACATTTCCTCCTTCTGGGTATTATGTATTACCACAAACTATAGTTAAAAAAAGCAAGGAGTCTTGTGGCATTTAAAGACTAACAGATTTATTTATCGCATGAGCTTTTGTGGTTAAATAAATCTGTTAGTCTTTAAGTGCCACAAGACTCCTTGCTTTTTTTTGCTTTACTAGACTAACACAACTGTCCCTTTGGAACTTGAACTATAGTTATAGGTCTAATGGAAAAACTAGTAATATATAAAAATCTCGTATGTAGGTAATGCTACCCATATAACTTATTATAGAATGGTCTGTTTGTAATATATATCAATTATAGCATAGAGTACATTCTCAATATGCATTTATGAAACATTAATGAATTTATGAATGCCATTGCAAAGTCAAACAACGTGCTTTGCAGTGTTAATAATGCCACCATGCCCGCTGTCACCTAGACTGTTAGGATGCCATTTTTGACTCTTTTCCCTTAGTCCCTCATGTTCAGGCATGGGCTCAATCCCTGTTACTCCTTCCTTCACAACATGTCTCTATTTCCATATATCCATATAGTCAAAAATATGTCCAGTTAATAATTTTCACTCTTGATTACTCTGATCTTTTCTGTCTACCTTCCCTAATCTCCCACATTGGTCTGTCCTACCCAACTAAATCATCATTGCCACAGCTAATTTTCTCAAACATTGCTATATCACTATGGCTCCTCCCACCTTGAATTTGTAAAGAACTCTAGACTTGGATTATTTTAGAAGACTTGCACAAAGAGGTCAGTGTTTTAGAAGGCCTCAAGATAGTTTGTAGACAAGCATGTGTACAATTATTTCTTTTCTCAAAGGAAATACTTTCATTCAGCATCCCTGCCTGCAACCAATACAATGGAGCTAATGTGAAATTTACTTGGACTTCGCAGAAAATTAGATGTGGCTACAGAAGATAGCTTCCTTCCTTTTTGAAAACTTGTGTCTTAATGTATCAGAATAGCAAAATTTCTGTTGAAGTGTTGTAGGATAATGTAAAGAATGTGCAGAAAGCTTTGCTGACATTTGCCTTTCTTTTTTTAAAGAGAAGTGAATAGATTTAAAGATTTTTCCATGTGAGGATCTTACATACATGTATTGAATAAAGTAGCTCTTACCACTAGGGAATAATGCTTACACATTTTTAAATTTTCACAGAAAACCTAGATAAAGTTACCAAATAATTATGTCACCTTTAGACTTTCTAGGAGAAATCATGTTTGTTAGGGGAAATATGACAATATTCATACAGCTATTAATAGCTTACTTGTGTGGTAATCTTTTGAAATATGAGGCCTGATAGATTCTCATGCTTTGTCAATAATATTATTAAAAATAATTGCTAATCACTCTTGCTGTAAGAACCACAGTAGCTTATTTCACAGTCAGTTGCAGAATTCTGGAATTGGAGATGGCACAACCTCTTGTAATCAACATTTTTTCCTTAAGTAGATAAGATTTTTCAATACAGTAGTGTATATAAGAGAGAGAGACCTGTTACGATATTAGGTATAAATCAAAATACCATAGTATGTGAAGACAGTGATTTGCCCATTTTTGCGTATCTTTTAAAGTATCTAAAGAATGCTGGATTTTAACAAAATCCAGGGGAAGTTAGGTATTATAAAAGTCTGGTTCAGAACTCTTTACCAAATACTAAAATTCTTCTCTTTAATAGCGAAAGGAATAAGTTAGTCTGTATCTTAAATGGGATTTGTACTGAAATAAAATGAATGTATTTCCAGTTAGAAGAGTATGAAATAAATTCAAGCTTTTGAACAGAAAAAACAGAGGTATTTGTGATTCTGTTCCTCTTGTTATTAAACCAACTGCATGGATTCACAAATAACTATCTGCAAATACAATTGGGTATTTGAAAATAATATAATACATAAATCATGCACAGACACACAGATTAAGAAAAAATATTTACTTGAGACTTACCCCAAACCAAACAAATTGTTTCTAGTTGAATGCTTCTACAAACATCATTTTTTAAAGAGAATTAATTTAAATGTAAATGTAGGAGTACTTTTTAAACACTGTGTTTATTATCAGATTTGGATTGTCTGCTGACACCATTTGGAATAACAGCACAATTCAAAGATGTTTAAATGTATTAAGGATTTTGTTTGTATAAGACTTCTTTCTTTCTTTCTTTCTTTCAGCTTCCAACATTTTAGACTTCTTTATAATGGCCAATAACAGTTTGATATAGATTGCATTGGTATTTGGTTTACAGTTAATAATTTAAATATATACACAGATATGCAAGGTTTGATTTTTACTTGTGTGTGATGCTTGTATGGATGGTGATACAGATTATTATAAGCTCATTATAATAAGATCAATTACCTATGAAGCACATTGGCTTTTGCCTTCTCATGGTAATGTGGAGGGTATAAAATTAACATAAATATACATTTACATATATGGTTCCCGTGCCTCCAAACAACAAATATTATAAAGGTGTTTCGTGACAGGGTATGATGTTTATGTGCCCAATTTCTTTCATGCTTTTAAATATTACGTTTTATTATTTGTTCTTACACTTCTTTTCTTCTAGACATGCAACCCAGTGTATTGTCATAGGTTCTTATTAGGACTGATATTGTGAACATATGTTCTTATGTTGAGAAATTACCCTGGATACTGGTAAAATATACAGAAATTATGGCATTTTATGACATATTCATAGAACTCACCAGGTTACACAGGGTAACATTATACTGGTAATTATATTTTGTGAATCTCAGGCTTGCACAATCACTGTCATCCACAGATTTGTGTTTATCTCCTTAGAAAGGATTCCTTATTTAAAATTCCTTCAGTGATTCATGTGGAATAATTAAGCTATTCAAGATATTCGTCTCTTGAAACTAGCAAATGGATAAAAGCTGTGAGCTGCTTAAAATATGTAAAAATTGATATAGAACTCTTGCAAGAATTGTATTTTGTGGAAATGGAGACTCCTTTCCTTTGGAAAGGTTGGCTCAAATTAATATAGTTTAGTACAATTCTGTCTATAAAGACACCTAATATTTGTGTTAGATATATTTTCTGACATCTGTGTCTTTGTTTCAGCTTCACTGCATAGGCAGAGCTACACCTCTATCTTGCTACTTTCATCCAAGTGCAGGGCATGTCACTTTACTTCAGTTTTCAAAAGACAGAATTTTTTAGTGAATCACAGCACTTAACTAAAAGAAGAACTGTCTGTTTTTAGAAAGGGAGTTTGTTTTTTGTCTTGAAAGCCTCTCAGATACCTCAATGACAAACATATACATACAGTCTGATTAGATGGAGACCCAAACTGGTTAAATATAGCCCAGCATACCTCCAGACTGTACTTTTTGGAAACCTATATATGAATTTGATTTTTACAGAATTTTTAAAAATCATAACAGGACTCTTTTAAGACCAACCTATTCTTCACTTTGTATTATCAGATTATCCTTACATTGGAACAAGCAAAAAGACCTGTGGTACTTAAAGACTTAGAAATTTATTTATCACATGAGCTTTTGTGGGAGAAAATCCAACTTTGTAAGATGTTTTGAAGATGGGAGAACTTACAGAATGGGAGGAAAATAAATGCAGGGAAATGTAAATCATTGGAACAGGTCACACCGTAACAGCAAATCAAAGCAATTGTTAAAATTTAAACACTGGGGAACAGCATATAGAGGGAGATGAGGGGAAGGAAAAAAAAAACTTTACTTGTAATGAGAAAAAAATCAGAAGTCCTTTAATCCTGAAGAGACAGAATCAAATTTGCAAATGCATTCTAGTTCTGTCATTTCTTTTTGAAGTCTTGATGTTATTCAATTGCTTGAGCACATCTATTAACAAATCATCCATGGACTGATCAGGAAGACTGAAATGCTCTGCTACTGGTTATTGCATATTGTGATTTTTTGATGTCAGCTTTGTATCCATTTATTCTTTTGTGCAGAGATGTCCTGTTTGTCCAATGTATAAAGCAGAGGGTCATTTCTGGCACATGATGGCATAAATCACAAATCCTTACCTTGGCTTACTGCAGTTTTGGGACAATATACTATCTGGAATACAATAAATTCTGTGATATTTTTCTCTAGTGGAGGTGGGCCAGATAAGTGTCTAGCTGTGGATTCCCTGTCTCTGCATACCATTATAAACTCTGATCTGGGTAGGAGATATGTTGAGGGGAAAAGGCATTACTAGAGCATGCTGTGCTTTACTGACTTTTGTTTGTCATGAATGTCCCTTGGGGCCATTTCAGGCAACCTAAGTTTGAGGAGTTGATGATTATTGTAACTGAGGATGAAGGTCAAAAGTCATTTCGTCACAGCCCAAGTACTTGGGGAATAGCAAACATGACACAGAAGTAACCTTCTTTTGGGTCCTGCACTGAGCATAGTTCTTCTGTACCTGTGGAACAAGACCTCTAGCTCTCTAGACTCAACTCCTTCTTCACATTACAGTATCATATAAATACTACAGCACAGAAGATGTTGGAACAGGGGCCAGTTGTGCTCTTATAGCTTCCTCTATTATACATAAGTATTGGAGCTTTAATGAATTTTTGCTTCAGTGTCTTCACTAAAGTATTTCTATAAAAAAGGAGCCTCTTTTTAAAAATGCTAATGCCTCTCAGGAGCTATTCTACTGGAAACAATTAAGGCTTTTCAGAGAGGAAGACTAGCATGTGCAAAAATAGGAAAAATGAACAATCTAAACTGACTGAATTTCCAGACAAAAAAAAAATTCTGAATGCAGGGTAAATCATAGTGCTATCTCCAAAATAATTGCAGTAAATTATAAAATCCATTTATTTTAACTCACAGTTCTTCGACGAGCAGTGCTCCCGACTGCTCCACTCTGGGTTATTTGCGCAGCACCGCGCTCTGCATCAGAATTTTTTAGTAGCAGTGGCTCAGCTGGTGGAGAGAGGAGGTTGAGACGGCGTTCGTTGCTGGTTCCCGCCAGTGATGACATCAACACCTCACTCTCTCCAACGGTCACCTCAGTTCCTTTCTACCGCTCTCCAGCTCAGCACAGAGTCAGCGGTGGCTCCTCACAGCACACCTGTAAACAGAGAAAAACAGCCCTATAACATACCAAACTTACCTGGAAATTAATATGAATGAGAAGAAAGAAAGAGGAATAACTGAACAAACAATTAAAAAAAAAATGCCGCAGTCAGCGATGCCTAACGCTTCTGGCTTTAAGCGCTGCACCGCCTGTAACGAACCTATGCCAGCTTCTGACAGACATGAGGCATGCATCAAATGTTTGGGTGAGGGACGTTTGTCCCACAAATGCCCACATTGTCGCAACCTTACCTCCTGTGCTAGAAAGGAAAGGGAGAGGAAGTTAAAGCTTTTACTTTTGGAAGGTTCCCTCCGCCCTTCCTCTGATCCTGGTGCCTACTCTCATGTATCTGAGAGAGAGCACAAATGGCACTCAAATCTCTCATCCCCAGTACCTTTAAAAAAAATCCAAAAGGACTGGTAGAAAGTCAAAACCCTCGCAGCAGGAACCCATCTCTAATCAGGCAAACCCTGCAAGGGCGGCTGTTCCTGCAGCGTCTAGGGCTGCCGTGGCAGTGACAGCTGAGCTGCATAAAACCCTGGCGCCCAGCATGTTGCCGCTGCCGCCAGCGGCACCGCTTCTCCAGTCTCCATCGGCACTGCCACTTCTCCTCATGCCAAGTCCAACCTCCCCTCAGATGCAGGGCTCCCACCCATTGCAGACACCGCAGCCTTCTCACCTAGGCTGCCTCAGGCACTACAACAGGCGCCCTTTACACTGCCGCCTCCGGCACCACTTCTTCTCTCAGCTCCGGTGCCTCAGATGCAGCAACAGCTGCTGCTCACATTATCAACCTCGGTGCCGCAGCCCTTTCCAGCCACGGTGCTGCTACCACCACAGCAGCCGCCTATTGCAGTGCTGCGTCCGGCACCGCAGCCGACGGCACCTGCCCCCCCCCCCGCCCATAAGAAACAGCCACGGAAGACTAAACATACTGTCAGGGAGCATGACTTTTCAATCCACTCTTCTTGTCCGTCACCATTATTTCAAACTGATTCTTCTAGCAGTAGCCTGTCCCCAAGGTCCAATCCTACAACTGCTTCTTCATCATCATCATCATCTTCAAGTGCATCTCCACCGGCTTCACCTATCGGTCAGCCTACCACAGCAGCCCAGCCTTCTACTAATACTTCTTACCCTTGGCCATACCCACCCTGGATGTTCTTTCCACAAGCTCCTGGCATCAATTATCCTTCATGGCTGTATCAGCAATTTTTTCAATACCCTACAAACTTCGCCTCAACACAACACCATCAGCCTCAGTCAGATCCAGTCCACCCTAGGATAGCTGCCGAGTCCAGCACTATAGAGCCCTTATCAGATACCCTTCAATAGCCGTCAGTGGATCACCTCAAGCAATTCAGAGATCTTTTCAAGTGTGCAGCTGAAACTATGAACATCTCACTTAATGACAGTCCTACACCACAACACAAACTGTATAAGATTCTTCAGGCATCTGCTCCCAATAAATTGGCTCTGCCCGTGGACGAGGGTATAATGCAACCTGCAATGGATATATGGCAAACTCCCACTTCCACCCCTCCTTCTAATAAGAAATCTGACAAAAACTATTTCATTGCCCCTAACGGCAACGAATTCCTTTTTAACCATCCACAACCGAACTCTCTGGTAGTTGAGGCGGCAAACCAGAGGACCAGACAACCTTATAACAAAACTAATTCCAACAATAAGGACGATAAGAAACTGAATGTTCTCGGCCGCAAGGTGTACACCTCTGCAGCCCTCCAGTTAAGGGTAGCGAACTGTACAGCTCTGCTCTCAAATTACGACCATGAGCTATACTCCAAGCTCACTAAGCTCACCGATTTTATTGCACAGGACAAAGGGGATCAGTTTGACCTTCTACTTACCGAGGGCAAACTTGTGGCTAAAACAGCCCTCCAAGCCTCCCTTGACTCAGCCAATGGTGCTGCTCGAACCCTTGCCATGGCTGTAGTCATGCGGCGTGCTTCCTGGCTTCATGCTGCGGACCTCCCCAAACAAATGCAGCGTACGATTGAAGACCTACCTTTTGACAAGGATAATTTATTTGCCAAGTCCACTAATGACATAATGCACAACCTCAAAGACTCCCATGCAACACTTCGTACACTGGGGATCTTTCCCAGTTTCATGTCGTAAGTTCTACAGGAGTCAACCCTTTACGGGTAAATATCAGCATAATCAGTACAATCGCAGAGTTGATAACTATAAAAATAAACCAAGACAATCTCGTAGAAACAAGCAAACGAACCAGACAAATCAAAACCCACAATCTGCAGGTGTAAAGCATCAATTTTGATGTTCAGGTCAAGGGACATACCAGCTATACCCTCCCCAAAGAACAACTGTCACCGTCTACACACCTGATCTTCAAGGACAAGCTGCACCCATTTCTTCACCAATGGCAGCAGATTACATCCGACAGATGGGTACTAGAGATCATCCAAAAGGGGTACTCCATCCCCTTTCTGTTGAGACCAAAGCCCCAACCCCCTTCCCCGTCCCTTTTCAGGGACCCAATTCATGTACAAAATTTGCACAAGGAGATTCGCCATCTTCTCCACATCGGTGCGATCGGACACGTCCCGCAGGACCAAATAGGGAAGGGGTTTTACTCCCCATATTTTTTAACACAGAAGAAAACAGGGGGCTGGAGACCAATACTAGATCTGAGACGCTTAGATGTGCACGTCCAAGTCAAAAGATTCAGGATGGTGACTTTACCCAATATCCTATCTGCCCTCCAGCAGGGAGATTGGCTGGCCTCCCTCGATTTAAAGGACGTGTATTTTCACATCCTGATATGTCCACCACACCGCCGCTTCCTTCGATTCATGTTTCTTCATCAACACTACCAATGCTCGGTTCTTCCCTTCGGACTTTGTACTGCGCCGAGGGTTTTTTCCAAGGTGATGGCACCGGCGGTCGCCTTCCTGCGCAAGCAACACATCTCAATTTTCCCTTATTTAGATGACTTTCTTCTAAGGGCCTCGACTCAACAACAGGCCAACCGTGTAATCCAGATGATGATGGATCTCTTCAGCTCACTAGGTCTCAAAATAAATCTCGCCAAATCATGTCTTCAACCGGCACAAGAAATCCACTTCTTTGGTGCTTACACCCATACCCGGTCAGCAAGGGCCTTTCTTCATGGACAGGTTCCTCAACTTGCACCAGTTGGCCATCTCCATCCAGGATTCGCCAATCATCTCTGTATGGACCTGCATGCAGATGCTTGTCCATATGTCTGCTACCACTTACCTTGTCCATCATGCTGATCTACGCATGTGTCCCTTTCAGTTGTGGTTCCTATCCCAGTTCAAACAGGATCGACACTCCCTCCACCGACCTCTATCCATTCCATTCATAGTCAAGCAGTCTTTATCTTGGTGGACCGACAGCAGCAATCTTCTACAGGGAGTGCCCTTCCTTCCACCCCAACCAGTCATGACCATCACCACAGATGCCTCCTGCAGTGGCTGGGGGGCATACCTCCAGGACTGGACTGCGCAGGGCAGATGGCAGTCAGCAGACATGTCCGCCCACATAAACCTGCTTGAATTAAGAGCGGTACTAAGGGCCTGCCAATATTTCCTTCCCCTAATCTCAGGGAAGTTGATCAGGATTCGCACGGACAACAGAACATGCTTGTTTTATATAAATCGTCAAGGGGGAACCAGATCACAAGCTCTATGTCTTGAGGCAATGGAACTATGGAATCTGTGTGCACAACATTCAATACACCTTGTTGCGGATTACCTCTCGGGCAAAGACAATACCCTAGCGGATTCCCTCAGCCGTTCCTTCCCCAACCATCATGAATGGGAACTACGCCACGACATTCTACAAGCAGTATTCCATCGGTGGGGCCCACCCCTTGTCGACCTCTTTGCCACCGAGGGGAACAAGAAGTGTCCTCAGTATTGCTCTCGAGCAGGACAGGGTCACTCTTCAATGGGCGACGCCTTCTCTCATCATTGGGGCAACGTACTCCTCTATGTCTTCCCCCCAACACCATTGATGTCTAGGGTCTGTCCAAAATCCAACAGGACAAAGCACAAGTCATCCTAATAGCCCCGGCATGGCCACGTCAGCCGTGGTACACTCGTTTACACGCCCTATCCAGAGCACAGCCTATAACTCTACCCCTTGTCCCCGATCTTCTATCCCAGAACCGAGGAACTCGCTTTCACCCTCATCTCAACAGGCTCCATCTGACGGCATGGATGGTAGATGGTTCAATAGTTTAGAAACCAGGTATTCACATACTGTTAGACACATCCTACTGAATAGTAGGAAGCCCGCTACACTTATTACTTACCTCCAGAAATGACGTCGCTTCTCCTCTTGGTGTTCTTCATGATCCATTGATCCGCGCACAGCTCCACTCCCGATCATCTTGGAATATCTGGCGAATCTGAAAGAGACAAATGTTTTGGTCAACACAGTGAAAGTACATCTAGCTGCTATCTCTACCTTTCATGAGATTATAGATGCCATTTCAATCTTCGCTCACCCCACCTCCAGACGGTTCATGCTATGGTTACGTAACCTTTATCCTCATGTCCGTCCGCCGGCATCCCCATAGGACCTTACCAGGGTACTCAGAATGCTCATGGGGCCCCCCTTTGAGCCTTTAGCCACATGTACCTTATTACACTTGTCCATGAAGGTGTCCTTTCTGGTGGCTATAACTTCGGCACATCGAGTGGGAGAGATAGCGGCCCTCGTGGCGCATCCACCACACACTATTTTTTACAAGGACAGGGTGTCATTGAGACCTCACCCAAAATTCATCCCTAAGGTGGCTTCCTCATTTCATGTCAACCAAACTATCAATTTACCCGTTTTTTACCCTAAGCCACATACAACATCGCAACAAAGGGCGCTGCATACACTGGATGTCAGGAGAGCCCTTTCCTTTTATTTGGAATGGACACAAGCCTTCCGAAAGACTCCTCTATTATTTGTTTCCACCATTGAATGTTCTAAGGGCCAACCTATCTCCAAACACAGGTTATCCACCTGGATCTCCTACTGTATCAGGGCTGCCTACGACACCTCACAGTCAGTTCCGCCTGCCTCTGTCCATTCTCACTCTACAAGGGCTATGGCATCATCTTTAGCCTTTTTAACGAAGGTGCCTCTGCATGTTATCTGCCAAGCGGCAACCTGGTCTTCCATGGACACTTTTGCTAAGCATTATGCACTAGAACAGCTCTCCGCCATGGACACTGCAGTGGGACGAGCAGTGCTCAATTCAGTTCGGCCACCATGCTCCGAAGTACCCACCTCCATTGACAGTAACTGCTAACAGTCACCCAGAGTGGAGCAGTCGGGAGCACTGCTCGTTGAAGAAATGGAGGTTACTCACTTTCGTGCAGTAGCTGAAGTTCTTCGAGATGCATGCTCCCGACATGCTCCACTACCCACCCTCCTCCCCTCTACTTCGAAATATTCCTTTGCTTCCAGCAGGTAGTTTCACAGTAGAAAGGAACTGAGGTGACAGTTGGAGAGAGTGATGTGTTGATGTCATCACTGGCAGGAACCAGCAGCAAATGCCGTCTCTAACTTCTCTCTCCACCAGCTGAGCCACTGCTACTAAAAAGATTCTGATGCAGAGTGCGGTGCCACACAAATAACCCAGAGTGGAGCATGTCGGGAACATGCATCTCGAAGAACTTCAGCTACTGCATGAAGGTGAGTAACCTCCATTTCAGGGTGAATTTGCCTGATTTAAACTTAGACAGTTTATAATGGTGATTGGGAAGGGGGGGAAAAAGCATTTTGTTAGTTGACTGCCTTAAACATAATTGTAAGGCAACCCAGACTGTTGCAGTTTAAGACATAGAGCTCTTCTTCCATGTAGTTTGAAAGCTAGTCTCATTCACCAAAGATATGTCTCCCACCTTGTCTCTTTACTATCCTAGGACAAACTTGACTACACCACCACTGCAGACAGAGAGAGATGGAATTTTTAAAATACCATATAAACAGGGATCTACCCCATTTTATTGCAGAGACTAGATATAAATTAGATTCTATCACCTTTCTAAAAAAGTAGGAACAATATGATTTTTTTTAATAATATTTATCTCAAGGAAAAATGTATGCTATAAAAATATTAATTTAACAAAGCTCTTGGGCTGTGATAACTTTTCTGACAACTTCAGTTAAACATGTAGTGTTTTGATTGATTATCCATTATGTATTCCACTACTGATGCATATGTGCCCTGTGCAATCAAAAATGGAATCTTTTGGCCAGCAGTGTCCATTGGGATGCACCTATGCCCTAACTGACCTGTCTCCACATCCCATCTCTGAAGGACATAAAAGGCAGAGTGGGGCCATGCATGATTCATCCTTCTAATGGATGCAGGATAGATCTATGAACAGTGTCTTGATTTCTTACACTGAAGGGGAAAAAAAAAACAGGAGTCTTGTGGCACTTAAAGGCTAACAGATTTATTTATCACATGAGATTTTGTGGGAGAATATCCCACTTTGTCAGATGCTTTGAAGTCTCAGACTCCTTTTCTCAGATCTGGCCTGTTCAGTAGATCTGCACTGCTTATTCTTCACCAATTAGTGGCATAGCCTGATCTTCCATGACCCCTTGCTTTCAACTCTGGATCAAACATGTCACCATTCCCCCCTTGGGGAATATTTCAGTTTGTGAATTTATCATTTTCTTTTATTCCTTTAAGATTAGTTACTATTTAGAAAAAAGCTTACTTGAACTTCAGTGTCCATTTGGATATTTAATTTTCTCTCTTGCTCTTGCTGCCTTGCATAAATTTTCTTTAGTCTTCATAGCTGAACAGAGATCTCTGGGGTATAAGTATGCCCTTCACATGAAGTGACTATGGTTATGTTTCTATTAGCAAGCTTAGTTCAGACTTGGTAAGACTTTTTGGTTTGAACTAACTGTGCTTTTTTCAGTTTGAACTAACTTTTCAGTTTGAACTAAAAAAGCATGGCTACTTTGAACTAAAAGATAGTAAAAAAAAATGCAGCTAGTTCAAACTAAATACTTAGTTCGAACTAGCATTTTTACATCATGCTAGTTCCAACTAAGTAGCTCAAACTAAGCTTTGCTTAGTTCAAACTAAAAAATGTTTTAGTTAGAACTAGGCAAAGCCTAGTGTAGACAGGGACTGAATTAGTCCGGATTGAACTCCTTAATTCAGACTAATTCGCTAGTGTAAACATCGCCTATATGTCTAAATGATGATTATTCAATACATTTACTTTGCCTTGTTGAGAAGCACATCACTGACTAACATTCAGTTTGTCATTTGTTTTCTAAAACACACACAAAGAGCAAGAGAGGCTTGCCTGAAACATTTTCCCCTGCACATGTCCATGAAGCAGTTTCTGACTCAGGTAAGGAATATCCACTTAGGTCTGAGTGATTCTCTCCCACAAATAACCCAGTGAATGCTGGCTCTGTGATCAGTTCCAGGCCTCCTACCACTCCTCTACTGTTCCTCCTTCCAAATTCTCCAAATTGGCTGACAGAGGAAGGACTTCATACAGCTTTGCTAAAGAGTACAAACATAGATCATCATCTGAGGCACCTAGGAAGATAAAAAAGTCAAACAGCAACTCATTGTACCTCAATTAAAGTCAGCACAAGGACTGAGGCATGTCACTCAGATACCCAAAAGGACAAGGCTCCACATTTTGGTGCTTTCTAAAGACCACTTTCATGTGGTCACTGTCATGAACACAGTTACTGTCTACAGACTTTTCTGCACTGACATCTGGGCTTTTTTTGTTCTTTCACTACCAAGTGGTACTGTAAGGCTCCTCTGTACTCACACCCTGCCCACTTTTGTAAGAATAACTTTGTTCAAAATATGCCTTGTAAAGTATCAGTAGCAAAGTAAACATGGTGAAATGTAAAACATTATATGTATTATTATATTGCCTGAAACATTTTCCTCTGCACATGTCCCTGAAGCAGCTTCTGGCTCAGGTAATGAATATCCACTCGGGCCTGAGTGATCCTCTCCCACAAACAACCTAGTGAATGCTGGCTTGTATTGTATGTTTATTAATATAAACTGAAATCATGACTGAAGTTTACCAATCTGGGGACTCAGTAAATCTGTTTTCAAGGACAAGCTGATGTCACTAGTGAGGTATCATGAAAAGTAACGGTCTATCACCTATCAAGTGACTATTCTTTGGTAAGAAAATGGGACAGATCTGCATCTTTGCAAACAATAGAATAAAATCTCTCCACACTAACCTCCACGTCTCCTTACTCTCAGCTGGAAAAAAACTTTATCTCAAGGTTGCTTTCAGAAAAATGCATTCCAAGGTATGACAGAACCATAGTAGCAGTTCAGAAAAAAACAAGGCCGACCCCAGGCAGCTGCCTTCTTCCTTTTCTTCCTCTGTCTTCTTCCTCTTACTACATAACAAACCAAAGACCATCAGAGACACCAAAACAGGAGCAAAACCTCCCCACACAAAGGCTTTCAATGTCTTCCTCAGCAGCAACGAGATCTACACGCCCTTGAGACAACCAGTTTGATGGTTCTGTTGCAAGTTTCCTAGAACCACTTTTGCAGGTCCTATCCTCCTTTCCCCATTCCATTTGAGGACTTTGTGGTATATTCAAACAGCCTCGATCAACATCACCTCTAACAATTCCATAGGGATAGCCATATTAGTCTGTACACAGTAGAAACAAGAGTCCTGTGGCATCTTAAAGACTAATAAATTTCTTCAGGCATAAGCTTTCATGGGCTCCAACCCACTTCATCAGATGCATCTTAAGTGGGTTGGAGCCTATGAAAGCTTATGACTGAAGAAATTTGTTAGACTTTAAGGTGCCACAGAACTGCTCCTATTTTTACCTCTCATAGTGGATCCTAGAAATCACTGAAGTGGGATATCCCATGCAGTTCCAAAGTCACCCTCCCTCCCACACTTCCTTCCCCCCCCCCTTGAAAGGACTTCTTTTATGACAGACAGTTAGTTACTGCAGGAGATGGAGTCATTTTTGTATCCCTCACAGTGGTATGAGTTTCTCTTCAGTATAAGAGGAATGTCTTAATTCCCAGGAGGAAAAGGAGGCTAGTGATTGCTTTCAGTTTTGAGGAAGTTCATTGCATTTCACTTGATTCAAGTTCTGAATTGTAGCTCTCATCTCACCATTTAATCCATAAACCTACAAGACAGCTTGGTTTGAAGTTCTCAAACTCCAGGACATGTTTTTTCCATATATTGGACCATTTAGCACAGAAAAAAACCCCACCTCAGGTGTCAAGTGAGGACCACATGGTTTCAGTACTAAATTGTGCTGTGCGGGTTATCAACAGCCTTCCAGCCCTTGCGTGCCTCTTGACTATTTCTTTATTTACCTTACAATTCTTGTACGAATCCCATCTTCTCTAGTTTAACTACCAATTCCCTATGTGATGCTATCAAATGACTTAAAAGTCCACATATTAGTTTTACTCCATTTATCCTGTCAAAATCATATCAAAGATAGATATCAGATTAGTATTGCATGTTCTACCTCTGGAAATCCATGTTACAGTTCATTTCATTTTCCATTTTACCTCCATGTCCTTAACTTTTCTTCAAATTTTTTTCTAAAGCCTTATATGGTATTGAGGTCACACTAAAAAGTCTCAGAGGGGTAGTTGTTTTAGTTTGTATACAGCAAGAACAATGGGAGTCCTGTGGCACCTTAAAGACTAACAAATTTCTTTGGACATAAGCTTTTGTGGGCTCTAATCCACTTCATCACATTCATCTGACAAAGTAGGTTGGAACCCACGAAAGCTTATGCCCAAAGAAATTAGTCTTTAAGGTACCACAGGACTTGTTGTTTTTGCTAACAAGTCTGTGGTTTCCCATGTCACTTTTTCTCCTTTCCAGGAACTATGTTTGCTATTCTACAATTATGTGGTACAGCTGCCAACTGATAGATTGATTAAAAATCCTTGCTACCAGATTTCCAATTTCATGGAATGAATCTATCAGTATTCAGAGATGAAAATTACTTCATCCCTGCCTCATCACCACTGATTTGAGCTAATTAAGCTCTCTGAGTTTTACTCTCACCTTGGATGCAGTGACTTCCATGTCTATATATTCATTCCCATTAACCATTCTTTCTATGTTCCATGTTCTAAATTATCACCCTTAGTAAAAACTGAGGCAAATAGTATTTTAGTTTTTGGGTCACATCTAGATTATCTTTAATTTCCCAACCACACAGCCTAGAACTAATGGTAAAATGTTATAGTCAGAAAATCATTATACCTGATAGTGTATAACAGAGTTGTTCCACATGACTGTTGGGTTGCAAGATGATTTGACCATGGTATTATTAGCTCACAAGTAACCAGCCAAAGTCCTTTGTTTTGGTGGAATTTGAGAATCCAAATTTTGGAATATGACAGGTTGGACTGAATGATAACCTGCAAACCTTCAAGGAGAACATAAACTCAACCAAAACAAAGAACTACATTTTACTTTCATAATCTCAGCAAGTGTAAAACATGATTGTGCCACAGAAGCAAAAGTTATATATTACTTTGAACTTCTTTGAAAGTAAAGGCAGCTGTAATTTCTTAGATTATCAGTAAAAACAAAAATTCTTGTTCATGAGCATAATAACTAGAAAATATGTGACCATGGGGGGTACCATAACATTTTCTTTTCTTGTTTGTTTTTTATTTACATTAATAAATTTTAGTTTCTGTTGTAAGGTCTAACTCAGTTCAACTTTTGACAATTCTCATAGCATCCCTATACTTTCTAAGCTCCAAGATTTAGCTTTCTTTCTTGATTGTTCAATTTGCCCATTCCTTGAAGGTTCTTGACTTGCTTTTAATATTATTTTTGAGGAGATTAGTTATCTATTTGGATCTGAAATCCTTCCCTCCATGGTTTTTCACCTTTGTTTGAATGCAAATTCCGGATAGTTTTTGGGCCTTGAGTTTAAGTAAATTCCAACCTTCATACATGTTCAATCTCCTGAACTCTTCAACCAAGTGGACTATGCTAATTAGCTCCCTGAATTTCTCAAAGCCAGTGCCTATTGATTAAAAAAGTCTTATTACCAGTCTGTTTTTGATTATCCTTCAATTTAATTCAAACTGAATCAGTTCATGATCATGATCACTCAGCCCAAGGTTATTTTCTTCTAGTTGTTCTGTAGCTTCCTCATTCTTTATCCAACAGAAATCTAAAATAGACTCAGCTTTTGTCATTTTAGTGACTGTTTAGTGAAGAAGTATGTTGGTTATCACATCCAGGAATAATAAGGCTGTACCGTTACAAACAGTGTTTATTCTTCAGTCAATATCTGGGACATTAAAATCTCCCATTCTACATTATATTTTATTAATTGTATTTATATTGTACGTCATGACTAGTAAGAAGCACATTAAGTAATTTTGACTATCCACAGTTGGAGGAGACATTTTAAAGCATTAAAAATAGAAACTCTTCTTTTAAAAATTGACAGTAGACCCTAGGATTCATTTGAGTGACACAAATAAAAATCAGTGGTAATGGTAAAACAACAAATACTCTGGAATGGAGTGATAACGATCTACTTCACATTATTTGATTCTGTTAAAAGAAGAAACTCAAGGGACAGTTTAACATAATAGTAATAGCACACAGAGCTCTGTTCCCTGCTAGGGTTCCATTACTGTAAACACTTAAGAAGTCAAGTAACTACATATGGTAAAATAATAATACCATTCACAATGTGTAAAGTTAAGCATGTGTTTAAAACCTTATAAAATCAGGGAATGAGTCTCTAGAAGTCACTGTTCGAATGTCATTATTATGTACATTGTATTATATAAACTTTGATAACTAAGACAAAAGTTAAATGACGATTAACAGCAATTTTAAAATAATTTAAAAATTTACATGAGTAACACTAATTCTAAAATATTTTCAGTAATATAAAATATTTTTAACACAATTGTATATATTGAACCACTTCTTTATCTTTACAGAGTCTCTTTAAATTGAATTTCTTTAGTTAACATTTCTTAGCTCTCCCTTCACAAGTTAAAGTAGGTGGGAAAGTGCCATAGTTGAACAGGTTACCATAGGGAATAATCTGTTAATCAGACTACATTCTTTTCACTTCTTATGAATAGGTTACAGGAAATATATAATATTCTATATTATGAATCTTATATTTACCACTGAGAACAATTTCTATGTTTGCTCATTTCTTTTTGTTACACTTTTTAAAATAAAGCAAAGCAATGTATCATTATTTTAAAAATAATTTTCATTATTTTTAATGTTTCACTTATACTTTGCAGATGTTTGCCACCATTATTGTGTGAATTCTGAATCTTGTACCATTGCTGATGATGGAAGTGTAGAATGTGTTTGTCCAGTACAATATGAGGGTCCAAAATGTGAAGTAGACAAGTGTGTACGATGCCATGGTGGGCACTGTATAATAAACAAGGACAGTGATGACATAATATGCAAGTAAGTGTGTTTTGTTAGATTTAAAGTGATATAGTACATGCCTAGATCAATTAATCACTGAAATGCAATAGTCAAGGAATCATTATAGTTGTTACTGTACAACAGTGTTCTGCCACATACATGGTGGATAACAAGATGATGGAAAAAGGATATCATCACTAGCTCGCAAGTAGAGTCTTTTGTTTTTGATGGAATTTGAGAATTCAAGTTTTGGAATAAGACAGGTTGGACTGAATGATAACCTGCACAACTTCAAGGAGAACTTAACCTCATCCAAAACTACAAACTACATTTTACTCTCCCATTTTCAGTAAGTATAAAACATGTTGTGGCACAAAAGCAGAGGTTATATATTTATCTGAACTTCTTAGAAAGTAAAGACAAACATAATTTCTTAGGTTATCAGTAGCCTGCACAGAAGTTCTTGCTTTTGAGTTTAATAAATATAAAACATGTAGCAGTATGGGATACCTTTTTTTTTTTTTTTTCCCAGTTTTGGAACAACCACATTCCTCATAAGGTGGTGGGGGGAACTCTCTAGAAAATTGTGTATGTTACTGCAGTTGATGTAATTAAAACATTGTAGTGCTCTATGTCAATGCAAATTGTGTCACTTTGTGCCATGTTTTATGTCCTTTTGGATCTCCTTAATCTTTTACTACTTCCAAATATATTCACTGGTATTGAAACAGTTATATCATTGACATAGAGTTCAACAAAATTCATATGTGCCAGTGAAGTCAGTTTATATATAGTGACTTGAAATTTGTATCATAGGTTTTGAATTGCAGAAGTTTATAATATCATATGCTTATATATGATACAAAGTATTTACATTATATGTAAGAAATAAAACACAGTAGGTATCATAAATAATAATTTAGCAAGTATAGAATACTTTTTACTGTATTTAAGTGATAAGCCCAAAAACCACTTAACTTTACCTACCTACAACATGGAAGAATTGGTCTGAAAAGAACAGCCTGGTGTGTTGTTCCTAAACTGAACTTTTTCTACCAGTTGTATTATCTTGATAATCTTGGAAATGTAGAACTGGAAGGGACCTCAACAGATGGTTTGGGTCAGTCCACTGCACTTGAGGCAGGACTAAGTATTCTCATCCTTCACAGTTAGCAGCAGTCAGTACTCCCATGTATGTGAATGCATTGAAAGATAATCCCTAGCCAGTTTTTCGCAACTCAAGGGTTAAAGGAAGAAACAGCTTTTCATATTCATGATTAAAACTGTATGAAAAATCATCAGCGTCATAAAATCCTTTTTCCGATTTGAAGGTTGTTTCTGTAATTGGTCTTTCTTTAGAGGCCCTGTTGTTACTGCATATTACTGCTGAAACGAAGCTGCCACCTACAGAGTGCTAAACTGACATTTCTAATAGACATGCCTCCTCTCAGGTCCTCACTGCTATAATAACTTGGATGGAAGTATGGCTATTTGAACTGCTAGTTATTTAATGGAAGAGAGAGCTTTTAATACATATTCAAATGGGGGGGGAGGAAAAGTAGAACTCAAAAGGAGACGATGAGAATGAGCTAGAGAGAACAGTCAAAGGAAGAATGAAACACGTATTGAAAGAACGAAGAATGGAAGAAGATAATGGCATTGTGAAAAGCAAAAGGAAGCCAAAAGAAATTATGTTTGTGAAGATGAAAAGATGAGGCAAAAGGAAAATAATGTGTGTCACTTGGAGGTGCAGAACCTATTTTTGTGTGACACAGCATTGAGTTTTGCATGTCTTTTATCCATTAAGAGGCTGCTGCTAGTGTGCAGAGGGCTAGATAGATAGATGATCGCATACAACTATAGTACTTTATTTTATGTACAAAACCAGATTGTCTTCAGTTCAGTCCCATTTTGTGTTTTATAAGAATAACAGTGAGAGAGAATCAGATTTCTAGTACACTGGCAAACAAAACCTTTAATAAAAAACACAAAGATTCACATATCTTAAGAACTGAGTATTTGTGTTGCAGCTGACCTCTGTATATTTGCCTGTACTGAATGGCAATACCAGTAGCAAAGGAATAGCTTGACGATCAACCATTAGGTACAGGAATGAGAAGTTGTGTAATTTACAGCTGCTTCCATAACATATCGAAAAAACTCAACAGAAGCCGAGGCGAAAAAACTATGAATGCATGGGTTCTGGGTCTGATCTTAGAAAGAGCACAAGTTGTGTTTTGCTAGAGGGCTATAAATTTCATCAGTTAATTTTACCGTTCACCCAACAGTAGAGACCATTAAAATGTCTGCTTTTCTCAATTATTACCACATATAGCATCTATTCCAATTATAGTGGAAAACTGCTCTAATCACAGATTCCTGCTTGATAACAGTTGACAAATGTCAACATGATGTTTCCACCTAAGATATTGGACTGGTACTCACAAGATGAGAGTTCTGTTCATATGTTTGCCAGAGATTTGCTGTGTGTTCTTGGACAAAATTTCTCTCTCTATTTCTCAGTTCCACGTATGTAAAATGGAACTATTTCTTTTCACTCACTATTTGTCTATGTAGATTAAGGACTTCTGTGTACTATGCATATACAGCACTTCGCACAGTAAACTCTTAAACCTATGATTAATAAGTGATACTACTGTCCAACAATCAGTAATAAAAATGTTGACTTTTTAAAGGCAAGCATGCTATGTCCACAGAGCTTAATTTGAGGTCAATAAACATCAGAAAAAAAGTGATTAACTAAAAATATGTTATTTACAGTTTTATATTGAACCAGAGACATTCCCCCCGAAAGACCTCAGAGGCAGTGGGGGAATTTTGTGCCCCTAGTGGAAATAAATTCTTCATCCCCTTTTATGGAATACAACCTGCCTCTCCTTGGGTACAATCAACCTCGTCATCTGAAAGAGGGTTAGGCTAGTGGAAGTATGAACCAGAAGACTATAGCAAAGCCTGTTGGTTTCCACACACTTAATGGGAGGGTTTATAAGATCTTCACCCAGCTACATGAGCCATTCAGCAATGAGTGAGGAGCCTAACGTCTAGTACAGTAAGGAGACTATCCCATATTTCCCTCCCCCTTAATCCTGCTATGATGGAAGACTGATTCAGGTGGAGTGGCTCACAATAGGAAAAACGACCTGCACCGGAGAAATTATTGTTGGAAAGTTCCTCGATATGCTATCTAATCAAGTTGCACCCTAGTTAAACCACATTCCGAGTTGTCTTTTCTGTTTCTGGGGTGTCTAGGACAGTGGCTAAAGGAGATGGGTTTTACAGAAATGCAAAGATACTCCATTAAATTCTGTAATGATATTAGTAGAAGATTGCGTAGATTGTTGCAATAGTTTATTCTGATTAACTAAATAGACTGAAATATTAGAATTTGTAAAAAGTAAAGGTGAGTTGTTCCAGAAATGTCTGTTTTAAAAAGTTACTGCCTCAAGCTACACAGTGTTAGTGAAATCCAATACAGTTGGCATTTCTCTTATTTTTCATAAAATGAATATTTTCATCTCTAGATAGTTCACATCAGCATTTAAGAATAATGATGTGGATAACAGGTTTTTTTTATTACAGCTGCACTAATGGAAAGATTGCCTCTAGCTGTCAGTTATGTGATGGCTACTGTTACAATGGTGGTGTTTGTCAGCTGGACCCAGAGACAAATATACCTGTCTGTCTGTAAGTATATTTTGTGTATCATTAAAACATCTGTGTGGCATTAAATAATAAAGTTTCTGTCCATCTCCATTTCTGAACTGTTCAGGTATTTATTATGTACCACTCACAATGGTAGCTTTGCTTCTCTAGGTGTTATTCTTGTCTCTCTCTGCTCTATTGCAAATTGCTGTAGAATATTCTTTGTGTTCCTCATCTTACATTGCTGATGATTTAGTGACTATTGTTTTCTGCTCTTCAAATAGCTTTCACTAAGAAATAGCTAATATCATATAAATCACAGCAACAGGAAGATCTTACAACTTTAAAATACCTGAGAGAGGTCTGAAGATCTATTTCTGGCAATTCAGTATGTCGTAACCTGGGATTAACCATCTATCAACATTATTTTGATGCCTAATGACCTCCCTCTCTCTGTGTCTCTCTCTCTGTCTCTTTCTCTCTCTCTCGTTAAGTTCTGTACCCACCCATATTTTAATATAGTCTCCTCTTGACATAATTTGATGTGAAACCATGAAACAACAATGATTTTCAGGGATAACCAGTTTTCACACACACAAACTTGTGTTGTTTTGTAATAACACATAGAAGCTGCAGCATGCATGTAACATTATTAACATTTCTGAGGAAACAACCATGAGTTATCCTTTTTAAAACCAGTATGCTCTGGAATTGCCGATACTGTTAGGACAGTTGGTTTTAGTGCCTAATGTCATAAAATCTCTGATTCCTAAAACAAGGGGTTATTATAGGGCCCCACCGTTAGCAGAAGGTTTTTGATTAGTGTTGATTACCCAAATTTTTCAGGTTATCATCAGTTTTTGGACCTCCTGGGGAAAGGCTGAGTATATTTCTTGTGTGTATGTATGTGTGTGCATGCGCACACGTGTGTTACCATCATTATATGTTATGAGTTTAAAACTTGTTCAGCAAAACGCAGAATATTTATTTAGCTGTATTTTACTGAAATTCTGCAGATGCTCTGTGGGGTTTAAAAGTCAGCGCTGTGACCAGAAAGTGAACCCTTGTGATTACTACTGTCAGAATGAGGGAATTTGCACTTTAACTGCGTTTAATGAACCGAGATGCAAGTAGGTTTAACCTTCCACTTAATGCTGCACATTCTGTGACATCATTTCAGGACACAGTTCATTGGTTCAAATCATGCACATTCACATACATTTCACAGCATATACTTAATCTGGGTGCTCATTTATGTAATACATACTTACCCTTTTAATAGTTGCACTGATGAGTGTATTTAAATGTAGACTGTTGGAGTATCTATAGCCTTATTATTGGAAGAAGAAATAACACAGTAAAAATTTATAAAAATAGTGCATTGGCTTTTTGTTCACTGATGTGGAGTCTGAGGTATTTTAATAATGTATCCATAGTATAAAAAATTGGGGTGAAGTGAATTGTGCAAAGACTTATTATCAACAAAAATGTATTTGGGTGCCATTTTAAGTTGCACTTTTACTGGTAAACCTCTGTGTTAATTTAATACATAAAAGAGGTTTTAAAAGGCAATTAGCACAAACTACAAAAAAAATAGAAAATATCTCTTCTTAAATTTTTTCATCCTTTATTGCTTCAGTTTATAATTTACCTTCATTTTTATGTTGCATTTATGTCAAGCAATTTCAGACATACTTCTGGAAAAGAAAGTGTTAATTCTCATCAGGAAGAAAACTTCCTCTGCCTTATGCATATTGAAAATATATCATGACCAACATCTTCATTAACTTTAAATGCCAGAATAAACAGGAGAGATCTTTAGACTACAGCTGTGATGCAAGGGTTGGAATTAAAATGACAAGTCAGTGACCTAGACTTCAATTTGATAAAATACAGAAACTCCAACAGCTTTAATATATAGTCTAATTTGAATGCATGGTGTATAAACACAGGTTTTCAGTTATCAGTAAACACATAATATTGTGGTTGTGCTTGGACGTAGTGAGTTTTTTGGTTTGTTTTTTTCAGAGTTGATAATTAAAGTGATTAGGTACAGTATATCATTTTTTCATTTTTGTTTAAATAAATGCTTAAAATTCCTTTTCTTCCTCAATACTTCCAAGCAATGAAACTCAAGGCCTTCACCTACAGTAATTCTGTGTAAAAGCAGATTAAAGTTCTAACTGAATCAACATAAAATGAAGGTAGTCTTCATTGTGTCCATTAACTGGCAGTATCTGATTAAGTAAAATTTGGAGACTTTGGGTTTCAACTATGTAGCACTTTATAGAGGACATGGCTGTCTTAATACTGTATTATATTTTTCACACAAAACTGAGTATCATTCTTGGGCATTCAGTAAGCTGCAGTTACATAAAATAAAGAACCCATTACGGTTTGTTTTAAAACATGTAAGTGTCTTTTCTCCTTCCTGAGAAACTGAAACAACTCAATTGACATCTTTGGTAATTGTAAACAAGTTTAAATCTGTGTTTTGATATACAAAATAGAAAGTTTATTACAGAATTCCATTACACTGGGTATGGCAGATTGGAAAGAAGAAGAGAGGCTCTCGATGATGGAAGGTCAGGTTAGGGACTACTTAAAGGAGCTGGATGTGCACAAGTCCATGGGGCTGGACGAACTGCATCCGAGGGTGCTGAGGGAGTTGACCAATGAGATGGCAGTACTGCTGGCCATTATCTTTGAAAACTCATGGAAAATGAGGGAGGTGCTGGAGGACTGGAAAAAAGCTAATATAGTGCCTGTCTTCAAGAAAGGGGAAAAGGAGGATTGGGGTAATTACAGACCTGTCAGCCTCACCTCAGTCCCTGGAAGAATCATGGAGCAGATTCTCAGAGAATCCATCCTGAAACACTTGGAGAAAATAGAGTGATCAGGAACAGTAGGCATGGATTCACCCAGGGTAAATTGTGCCTGACCAACCTCATTGCCTTCTATGATGAGGTGACTGGATTTATGGATGCAGGAAGAGCCGTTGACATGATATACCTTGACTTTGGCAAGGCTTTTGATATGGTTTCCCACAGCATTCTCATCGGCAAGTTAAGGAAGTATGGGTTGGATGTGTGGACGGTAATATGGATAGAGAACTGGATAGATCAATGATTTCAGTGAGTAGGAATCAATGGCTCCATGTCTAGTTGGCAACCAGTAACGAGTGTTCCCTGGGGATCGGTCCTGGGGCCAGTTCTGTTCAACATTTTCATTAATGATCTGGATGATGGGATAGATTGCACACTCAGTAAGTTTGTGGATGACACCAAGCTGGGGGGAATGGTAGACACACTGGAGGGCAGGGGCAGGTTTCAGGGAGACTTAGACAAATTGGAGCAGTGGGCCAATAGAAATCTCATGAGGTTCAACAAGGACAATTGCAAAGTCCTGCAATTGAGATGGAAAAACCCCATGCACGGCTACAGGCTGGGGCACAATGAGCTAAGTAGCAGCACTCTAGGAAAGGACCTGGGGGTCATTGTGGATGGGAAGCTGGTTATGAGTCAACAGTGTGCTCTCACTGCCAAAAAGGCTAATGCCATACTGAGCTGCATCAGAAGAAGTGTTACCAGCAGATCGAGGGATGTGATTGTTCCCCTCTATTCGGCACTGGTGAGGCCGCATCTGGAATACTGTGTCTAATTTTGGGCACCCCACTACAAAAAGGACATGGACAAATTAGAAAGAGTCCAGCGGAGGGCAACAAAAATGATAAAGGGGCTGGAGCGCAAGACTTATGAAGAAAGACTAAGGAACTAGGCTTATTTAGCCTGCAGAAGAGAAGACTGAGGGGGGATTTGATAGCAACCTTCAACGACTTGAAGAGATGCTTCAAGGAGGATGGAGCTCGGCTGTTCTTAGTAGTAACAGAGGACAGAACAAGGAGCAATGGTTTCAAGTTGCTGCTGGGGAGATAGAGGTTGGATTTTAGGAAAATACTTTCTTACTAGGAGAGTGGTAAAGCATTGGAATGGGCTATCGAGGGAAGTGGTGGAATCTCCATCTTTGGAGATATTTAAGGCTCGGTTAGACAAAACCCTGGCTGGGATAATTTAGTGAGAGTGGTTCTGCTTTTTTGGCAGGGGATTGGACTAGATGACCTCATGAAGTTCCTTCTACTCCTATGATTCTATGAATTAACAATCAGTGAAGTGTCTCAAATATATTAAAATGAACAAGCAGTCTTGTGGCCCTTTTAAAGACTAACAAATGTATGTATCGCATGAGTATTCATGGGAGAAAATCTCACTTTGTCAGTTGCTTTGAAGTAGGATTCCCTCCCTCAAAAGCTCATGCGATACATAAATTTGTCAGTCTTTAAAAGGGCCACAGGAATCCTTGTGTGTTTTGCTGAACAAAACTCACACAGCTACCCCTTTGGAAGAATTTAAAGACTATGTTAATTTCATACTTTGAAAACATGCACTTTTTTCTCTAAATACTTCATTGTTCCTGGTTCTTTTTATGAAATTTTTAAGGGAAGGGTAATTTTTTTCCCTTGAATCTTTACTTTTATATACAAAAATAAAGGGACATTCTGGCTTCACTGAAGCAAATGGCTATGCTCTTTATGCCACTGTACGAGTTTCTATCTTGGATACCTGTTTCATGACAGCTCATCCCCCACTTAAGTCAGTACTTCAGTTGTGGTCCGCCAATACTTGCTGTCAAAATGGGAAGAAGAAACTAAGGCGGCATTAAGGTACTTTTTTGAACTCATTGAATTTTGGAGCCACTACCGTAGATAACACCAGATTCAAAGCTGCTCTCAACCCCAACTGTCCGCAGTTCCAGTGAGCCAATCCAGCAGCAGAGCATGACTGGCCACAAGGGAAGACCGACCATATTCCCTTTTCTCAGCAGTACGATACATTGATGAATAGGAAGGTGGCTGATATAGCAGATGTTATGGTAGAAAGCCCTGCACCACCAGAGGATCCCCATAAGCAGGAAGAATGGTCCACTACTGAGTTAACTCTCATTTTTTTAGCATCTTTGCACTGCTGGACTGGTGCAAATCATAGCTCAGAATCTAAGCTCTTGTGTCTCTTTTTTAGTTTCATTACTTTGGTGTTTTGTGGAACTGGAAATAAAAATGCTACAGTTCTATAAATAAGATGGTTTCTAATATTTTACTAACTGTGAACTGAGAGAATCTGATCTCTCAAAACTTTGAGACCAATTAAGAATGAGATTCCAAACTAAACCTCTATAGTTTTATATCCATCTTTCACTGCCACATATAGTTACAACAAATAGTGTCACGCTAGCATATAAGATGATTGAAATATCTAGAGTTCTTCAACAGCGTTATAGATTATTTATAGTATAAAATAATTCATAATAGAGAACTGTCATCAATTTCAAATATATCTTTGCCTCATAGAACAAAGTTTTCTTTCCTCCCTTATTTTGATAGGGTAGTCTGATGGCTATCCCTAACCCTTATGAAAAGCTGTCAGTCTGTAATTTGTTATAGCTACTCATGGCAGGAACTGAGCTTGAACATAACAAAAAATGTATCCTAATAGAGGTATAAAAAGTAAATATAAAAATGACTTCCTCCTCATGCCTACCCTAATCCACTACTAATGGACTGTGCTAGTGCAGTTACAAGGAAGCATTCAGAATTGTCCTTCGGACTATGGCTATGTTCCTTCCACCACACACCAGATCCTCAGTCTCCATGCTTCACCTTTCATCTATATAACCCAATTTTAAAACTATATTTGGGGCACTAGCACCTCCATACCACCAGAAACCATCTTCTTTTCTGTCTTTTCCCTCTTGCTATTGTGGAGTGTTAGTAGAATGTCCCTACCCCATGCCTCCCAACATGTTTAGTGGCTACATTGGGACACAGTGCCACTTAAGTTTAGCCAGTCTGCTTCTCCATAAAAGGAAGACAGACACAGCAAATTTGATTGGCATAAGATCATAGAATAGGGGTCACAATGCCAATCAAATTTTGTCTGTCTGTCCCTTTGTCTCCATCTATGAAAGGTTAGATGGGCCAAACTTGAATGAAGCTGCAGTGCCATATGTCAACACCCTGATGATTTGGGAAACTCAAAGCAAACTGTTCCTCAAATGGGACAGGAGGTTCTAAGGACAAAGATAAGTTCTACAAAACCTGGACAGTTAGGCAAAGAACTCAGAGCCTAAATCTAGAAAGTTTTCATTTGTGGGAGCACCCACTTAGTGTTTAGTTGCCTCAGTTGTTCACCACCTGCAGTCATTCATTCATTCATTCAGAACTAGCAAAGAATTCAGCTAGAAGATCAGGATTTCATTCCCAAAACCCATCTGGACAGGCAGCAGGTCAAACTGGCTGTCAGACAGCAAATTACAGTAGCAAGAAGTAGCTCTCCCTGGAAAATTCCCTGAAAGGTAAAGCTTTCTTACTACCTCAAGGGGAAATTATAGAGTACCTCTCTATGTCCACTTATCCCTAGGCAGAGATGCCAATATATGATCTGATTAGTGTTTCCTTAGAGACAAAGGGTTTGTCTCCTATGTCAGTCTTCTCTTTTTCCTTCCCAGATATGTCTCTGAGACACTGGAAGGCATGACCAAACGAATTCTCTCTATTGAAAGTCTTTTTCCCTAGCAGAGGTGACCATAACTTCACCCCCACCCAATTAAAAAAAAATCCCTAAAGAGAAAAATAAACAAAGATTCTGAAATGTAAAAAAAAAAGTTATTAAAGTAGAATTTTCTAAGTTTCTGATCAATCACTAATTCAGATTCCCAGGAGCAGCAACTTTCCTAAACCAGAAGTCAGAAGCATGTTCTGTCATGGGGCCTATTCTATTGTGCAGTAAAGTTTTACATCTCATTTCTTTTAACCAAAAGACACTTTTTCTAATAGTCAACATATCAACTAGAACAGCCAGTGAGATGATGGATCTAAGAATATACTTCAGTTTCCATAATGACAAGGTGAATCTATGTAAACTTTTCTATAAATTTAAACATAATTGCGAGAGTTTTATATTCCCTTTGGTTGAAAAGTACACCATCTGATGGAAAGGCTGTGACTCGAAGCTGGGTTAATAATGAAAATATATCAAAAATGTGCTGACTCCTGTAGAAAATGTGCAGCTTTTTCTCCTTTTATCAAAAGTATCAAAGAAAAATAATATCCAAATTGTTCATTTTAGTATTAAATTACTGCATAAGAAAGCTTATTTAGCATTAAGTAAATCTGTTCAGGAAGGGATGAAGGCCCACTTTAATTTGGTCCATGGTGTTACCATGAGACAAATGGATATAAGCAACCATGGAATAAGGAACCTTCAAGGTTGTTAACTGATTTCCATCAAAACTACCAAGCTGCAAAGGTACTTTGCTAAAGATGCATATTTTAGCATGATGTGGACTCTGAATATCTAAAATAATCCTTTTAGGAATAAAAGGAACATTCTTGTTTTATTTTCTCCCTCCCTCTTAGTTCTCTATTCTGCTTACTATATCCCATGAGATTCAGAAGTCCAGAAGCAGAATGGGAAATTTAACTAACAATGTTTATTGTGTCAGTGACCTCTCCTGCAATCAGACTCATTACCGATGTATCATTAGGGATATCTCTTGTACAGTTTTTTAAGATCATTCTGTTTGTAGATTGTAATTGTGAAGTTCTTAACCTTTAATTGTGAAGAATCAAGTTGTTCTATGCAATTAATTATGTCCATAGCTTTGTTTGTACTTACCTGGTGGATGGTGCAAGCAGCAAGTAAAACCTGGGGCCTAAAAGGCATGTCTGTACTGCTTTCAGTAACTGTCATAATCTACTCCTAGTAGACAGAAGGGGAGGTCAGCCACAGAAAGAAAGTCATCAAGTAACAAATATTCCATTTATTTTGATGGCAAACCCACCCATTTTTCCATAATTTTTCTTTAATTTCATGTTTCACTTATTGCATTACTTGATTTTATACCTCCCATCTCTCATAATTAATTATATGTAAACTTATACCCAATACAAAGCAATTATTATAATTCTCTATTAATATGTTTTGTTTGAAGTACCACATGTGGACACCAGATGAGATTAGAGCTTCATTGTAATAAGTTATAGAAACACATAATTAAAAAAAAACCCATTTAACAAAGTGCATCTAAGTGGAGTGGGTCCATCAGCACTCTCAGCTGACCCTTTATACATCTCTGAACTCAGCAGGCTGGGTCACATAGCACTTCTTTGCTGCTACCCTTATATGCCTCTGGCACCACACTGGACTAGACTTGAGTGTGCATCTGAGCAGGCTGGGTCAAAACAGCACATTAAGCTGTCACCCTTATATGCCTCTGGACTCAGTCAGGCTGAGTCAAAACAGCACTTTTCAGCTCTTACCCATATATGCCCCATATTCAACACATTGGTATCTCCACTGTCATTTTACAATTGTTCTAGTAGTGGCCCGCTTAATGAGCAAACTGTCCAGGATCTTTGGGGATTACATAGATCTTTGGCCATGTAAAAGAAGTGTTGCTGCAGAGCAAAATAGGGTAGCCAAGAACACAAAGGAGTAAATGAAGTTGAGAGAGAGTCTGGCACCCAGCTTGATGACAAAAATTACTTTATTTGCCAGGTACATAAAACATGATAATAATTATACAAGGAAAGAAATATCATTGAATCATAGAATCATGGGTTGGAAGGGACCTGATGAGGTCATCTAATCCAACCCCCTGCCAAAAAAGCAGAACCACTCCCACTAAGTTATCCCAGCCAGAGTTTTGTACAAACAGTTACAAAATTAATAACCACAGAAAGAGAGAAAAACAAGTAAACGGTTACAATGTTACATAGTTTCAACTGTCGTATTGGGGAAGTCTAGCCCAAGATGATTGCAAAGATCAGGTTTACAGAGTTACATTAGGACCTAGAGAAAATGAGAGAAAGAGAATGTGTTGTGAGGAGAGGGGTGTCTCACTAGTCAGTGTAGCTCAAAGGTTGCCATTTAAACAGGCTATTCAGCTGAAGATCCAGAATGCTGGAGACAGGCAGAGCTTCCACCACGATCAGCAAGGACAAAGTGAAGTCCCTGTGGAACTGATGCACCTTTTGGATCCAGACATCAGAAAAGAGGCAAGCATTAGAGAAGAGACAGGTATCAGAGAGGTGCTCTGAACTTGGGTCAGGGGTTTTTGTAGAGAAGAACCAACTGGTTAAAGGTAGAGCACTAGGGTTGTTTTGGGGGTAAATAATGACTTAAAGGAGCATCCCAGAGCTGAACAATGGGCCTGGTTTTGGATTGTATTCCTTTGAGAGAGCTCACAATGCACTCAGACAGATTCAGTATTTTGGATATCAGTTACAGTACTATTGACTAGAATTGATCTGATAACTGCTGAGCTGGGTGTGTATAGGCATGGATTCCTTAGCTTCAGCAGCAGACACCCCCCATCATACAGTGCTTTCCTGCTTTGCCAGTCTCAGAGTTCACTGTGGTTCCTGGCTGGAGCTTGGTTCTCCATTCAGCATGCTAATTTTGGTTCTATCCTTGATGCAAATAAAGTTTTCTGCTGTCCATTCAGCGTGCTAATGGCTCACATCTTCCACGTAGATGAGGCTACAGGAGCTGCTCCAATTACATTACCATTGTTCAGAGGAGTTTAGGCGTGTCTCCCACTGCCTTTCATTGGTTTTGGTCTCTAGTTCAAGCAGAGGCTAGGGGTAATGTGGCGGGGTAGGGGGTGAGTCACAAAGGCTGGACACTCTGCCCTGACTCTCCAAGAACACAGAGCTACCAAGCAGTAGAAGACTGTTGACAAATTGGAGAAAGCCAAAGGAGAGCAACAAAAATGATTAAGAGGCTGAATCACATGACCTAAGAGGAGAGGCTGATGGAACTAAGTTTGTTTGGTTTGCAGAAGAGAAGAGCGAGAGAGTCTTTGACAGAAGCCTTCCACTCCCTGAATGGGGGGTGGGGAAGGGCAGGGAGGATAGAGCTAGGCTGTTCTCAGTGGTTATAGATGATAGAACAAGAAGCGGTGGTCTCAAGTTGTAGTGTGAGTGGTTTAGGTTGGCTATAAAGAAAAACATTTCAACTAGGAGGCTGGTGAAGCACTGGAATGAGTTACCTAGGGAGGTGGCGGAATCTCCATCTTAGGAGGCTTTTAAGGCTCAATTTGACAAAGCTATGGCTGGGATAATTTAATTGGGATTGGTTTGGTTTGAACAGGAGTTTGAATTAAATGATCTCCTGAGGTCACTTCCATCCCCTGTCTTCTATGATCATTGGTTGGTGAATTTCTGTTGGAGGCCATAACACAGATGGCTTCTTGAGAACAAGGAAAAAGGAGAGAATATGGCCTTAATGATTAAAGGGGAATTCCATGAACAAAGAGAGTATGTATATGATTGTGGGAGAAGATGACAAGTGTGGGGGATGGTGTTCGTGGAAGCAGAGGAGGGTCAGGGAAGTGACATAATAAGAGACAATAGTGAAGAAGTGGTGACAGGAAAAGTTGTGAAATATAAAAGCGAGGACAAGATGCTTGAACTGATGGAGAAAAAAGAAGGGAAATGAATGAAGTGATTCAAAGAAGGAGCTGATGTGATCAGAGCAGTGAACAAAAATGACTTTGAGAGTTGCATTTTCAGTGGATTTGAAGTGGGCAAAATGTCTGTTATAGATACCAGCAATGAAGAACTTGAAATAATCACAATGGAAGAACTTTTCTCTAGCTTATATTTATATTTCTATAGTACTATACCTCTCTCATTAATTCTCTTCTATTATAAAGCCTGTTAAGCGTGAACAGTCAGTCACAATACATCTCTTTGTATGTACGTAACCATGGTAGAAATTCTTGTCAAAGAGGGTATTAAAAAAGACAAAAAAAAAAAAAAGCACGTCATGGGTCTCATGCGGCTAAAAAGTAGACAGGTAGTTTACTAAAGACACTTGACCTGGCATACTGATTGCATTTTCTGAAATCAATGTTGAATCGAGTGAGAGCTATGAATACAGCAAAAAAAGGACTGAAGAGAACTAAAATCAATTCTAAACTGTGGTAGGCCAGTACAGTGGCAGAGAACAGATCTTGTTAAATATTTTACAGTACATATGACTCCATAAGGTACAGTTAATGGGCTACCTAATTATGATAACACTGAGATTTACATAGTAGCACTTTTGTTCACAAAGCTATTTCCCTTTTTAAGCAAAAAATACATTAGTTTAATATGAACACTTTCAATTTAGTAAAATGTAATTGTATGTTCTGAAGGATCTTTTATTCAAACTGTGTCCCAAATCAAAATGCCATAGAGAATTAAAAATTCAGTTGGAACTGTAAAAAGCAATAGTGTGTATGTGTGTGTGTGTGTGTGTGTGTTCCTGCATGGCTTACAAGCTTGGTGAAGCATGCACCCTTAGCATATGTCTGAAACTTTCTGACAGCAAGCTGTATTGGGATGCTTCCCGTGCCCTGCCATTTAAAACACCTGGAAGCAGCTGAGAGGCACCTTTTCATTCTTTCTGCCCTGCATGGAGACCCACTGTCTTCCTAAAAAGCTTGATTCCCATTGTTCGCAATAATGAGAGGCAGTGACATTTTTAAGAGTACATCAATTCTAGTCATTTTCAGCCCAATATCCACTGAAAATAATAGGGGATTGTAATGTTCTTAAAAGATGACTTCTTTTTTGTTTTTGGTGTGCAATTCTCTTTTGTCGAGCATTATCTGTCAGCCTCTGTTGAACACAAAACTTCCATAACAAAAATAAATATTATACCTTTTAAATTCTTTAAATGTAATTAATGCACTGGATTTCAATGAGCTGTAATTATATGAGATGCTTGCGGAGTCTGTGATTTATTATAAAGAACATTCAGGAGAAAAATTTGATCTGAACACACAGTGTTAAACTAAAATATGCAAGTAGGTGAGAGTACAGGTAGTCCTCACTTAGTGACCGGGTTCCGTTCCTGAAACCTGGTTGATAAACGAATTGGTCACTAAACGAGGAGCAGCCCTTACCGGTATTTCAGGCATAATGTACTTTACTGGTAGTGGGTTTTTCAACCATCGGTAGATAGTTTTAATGCCACCTTTGCATCATTTATAACATTTTTAATATATATTTTAAATGTTTTAAGCTCTAATGTACTGAACTTAGTTTGCATAGTGTACTGTAAATATAGGTAATCTGAGAGAGTTGATGCGAGTTCTTGTACATCGCCATAACACCAACTCATCAGAGAGCCGGTCATAACTCTGAGGGGTCACTAAACGAGTAGGTCACTAAGTGAGGACTAGCTGTATCACTAAAACATATACAAGGATAGATAAAACACTTCTATAAAAAGCCTCAGTCCACTTTTTCACTACAAGATGGATGTAGGATGTGAGCTTTAAGGCTAGGTCTACACCTAAAATCTTAGTTCGGATTTGGGTAGTCTGAACTAAGTAGTTCAAAGTTAGTTTGAACTAAATCACTTTTTTTTTTTTTTAGTTTGAACTAACTTTTAGTTCGAACTGGCCGTGCCCTTTTTTTTTAGTTAGCTTGAACTAAAAAATGTGGTTTAGTTAGAACTAACTGCTAGTTCTGACTTATTTAGTTCAAACTAGCCAAAGGCTAGTGTAGACAGGGTTCAAATTAGTCCAGCCTAAGCAAGCTTACTCTGGCCTACTTTGTTAGTGTAGACATAGCCTAAATGTCCTGCAATCAGCTATGATCTCCTAAAACCTGTGCATGGTGGTTTTGTATATTAGTCGTAATTTCCTCCTTGTTACTCAGTAATGGTTCAAATTGCCCTCTAGGCAGAAGGATTCTTAATAAGAATTTTTGAGTTCTGATTCCCTTGCTTCATATAAAAGATTTGTCAGTTGCCATATACAATGTCTGTTATCTAATACTTGTTATTGTTATGAAAGCTGTGTTGCATCTTTGGAAGCTTATGTGTGGGTAGATATTGCCACCTCAGTCAGCACCTCATATACGAAGTGCCTTTGTTCCAGGACTTTCTCACAGAACTGCCTTTATAACCATCATCAGACACAGAGTGACTGTGGTTGGTGGTGTTGTAACAGACATCATGCAGCGAAGTTTTCAGATATGGCGCAACCCTATGAATCCAAGAATTTCAAGTGGCCAACAGGCACTGTTAAGTAGGAATAAGGCATGCACCCCTTCACTCCAAAGCAGAGTGGAGTGTTTGGCTACGTCTACACAAGCAAATTAGGCCAGACTAAGCTGCCTTTGGCTAGTTGGAACTAAAAAAGTTTTTAGTTTGAACTAGTTACTTCAGCTCATCAGCCAAACTAACTGCTTAGTTCAAACTGGCCGCTTTGGATAGTTTGAACTGGCACAATGTAGACATGCTGGTTCAAACTAAATACGCTTGAACTCAACCACAATTTTTAGTTCAAACTAGTCACACTTTTTTAGGTCAAACTAAAAAAATGTGGCTTAGTTTGAACTAACTTTGAACTATTTAGTTCAGACTAACCAAGTCTGAACTAAGATTTTAGGTGAAGACATAGCTTTTGAGAGCAAGGCAAGCTGGGGTGTTTTTGTCCATCCTGGAAACCTGACAAAAAAGCATGTGATGCCCTTATTTTTTTACAAGTTATTGAAGGAGGGCCAGATCTTGGAGAGACTGACATTTTTACATAAAATCAAACCACTTTATGTTCAGAATTTACTGCTGACAGCATATATTTTGTGCTGACACCATGAAGGTTGTGGCAAGACCCATCAAAGAACATCCTATTCATTGTATCCATTTGAACTCTGCTTTTCTGATGTCCATGCTTTAAGAACAGTTGATGCACGCCAATACTCACTGGTTCACTTCAGCTTTGAGCAGTTCAGGTCTCGCACCATGTCCATTCTGTAACTTTTGGATGGCCTTAACATTTTCTTAATTCGAATTAACTTATTTCAAAATACTTATTTCAAAATACCAATATGCGTGTAGACATAGCCTATGTGGCAGCATAGAAGCACCAGCAAACACACACAGTACATTAATTGTTGCTCAGCTCTCACTGCACTTTCCAATTCCTTGCAAGATAGATGTCTACCAACAACGCAGTATCTGGAAGAATGTGCCTGGCCAGTCCAGGAATATCAAGTATCCTAAAGATTGATGGATTTTGTATGTTAGAAGACAACATTTTCATAAACTTTTTTGATCCAGGAATCATATTAACCTATGTGTTTGCACAATTCCTATCATAATGGGGTCCTCAACTTGTGTTTCTGGATGTTATCACAATACAAATAAAAAGAGTTACCAGGATCTTCTCGTCTCCCAACTTGTAAGTAGCTGTTATAATTTTAGTAGTATGATATTTTCAGCAAGGATGCAAAAAGAGTTTTGATGGTAACTAGGCAGGCCAAGAATTCAACTCTTTCATTATTTGCTAATTAGTATTCATATATGACTTAAAAGGAAAATAATATTAAATTAGTGAATGGACTTATTCAGGGGAGAAATATTATTTATGAGTAAAGCACACTTTATTATCCTTTCAACCTTTGTATTGTAAGAGGGCTTCACAAACTCTGTTCTACTTCTATAACAGCCTTAATATTGCTTCTTTCTTTGTCAGTTCAGTTGATTCATACCAGTAAATTGCATTTGAAAGCAATCCTCTACAAAAAATAACTTCAACTGTACAGTACTTTTTCTGTATAATGTTTTTAAGACAGTGCCTTGGTGGTTAAAAATATCCCCATTTCCACCAATCTATCCTTTTTACAAGCTTTTTGTAGCTATATCAAATGACCTATATAACTGAATAAAATATGTTTCAGCTTGCACTGAACAATAAGAGCTATGTGAAAATCTCTTCTACATGAGTAAACAAATTCTCTTTTATAAAAAGCTGCAACTACAGTATCCTGGTTCTTCTCAGCAGTGCAAATCCCTTAAATCTATCTTTTGGAAGAGAAGAGTGAACACACACACGCACACTCTCTCTCTCTCTCTCTCTCTCTAAATCCTCTCCATCTTCAATTTAAATTCTTTATAACTGTGCCCTGTATGGAATAACACATCTTTTCTTACCTTATCAGTCCCTGTTACATAGGTATTATCTACTACAAAATGTGTGCCTCTCAAGTAATCATACTCTGTCCAGGCATAGCATTCAGTTATGATACCTATAGATACAATTTGGGGGTTTTTTTTGTTTTTTTCTGGGTATTGACAACAAAATTCCTACTTTGGGGAATGCATGCACTCTCAATAGTGGCCATTGGGACTGTGTATGTTCTATCATGGGACTGAACATTTGGACCTAAAGTTTGCAAGGCAAAGCAGCCACAGTTATAATCCCAGTCTAGAGCCTTTGATCCTCAGGTTTATCATCTCTTTCAAGATGTATTTCTTTGTGGATCTATTAAGTATTGTCATTGTCTCCCTTGATAATTCTTGCTAATTGAAAATATTAATGTTAGGTTCCACAGTAATATGTGATGTAGTAGGTCCACCTTCGTTTTGTGCCTCCTTATTTGTCCAGACAGAAATTCTGGCAGATTGGGCTAGATAAACCCAATATCCATGTTAGATACTGACCTACCTGGGTATAAGCATTGTGTCTTTCATAACACCAAAATGTCTGTTACTGAGGAACACATGTACTATCTTCTGTACCTCCAGGAGATTTATTAATTCAAGGCTTATTCATCATGTGCATCCTTTCTCCTAAGAGCATCTTACATTCAAGAAAGCTAGTTAAAAGCTTTCTATAATTAGGAAGCTCTGTATCTTGATAAACTAATGCCATTTTCCTCAACTCTGATGTTGGACATTTTATAAAGTCAATACACGTGAGCAATTATCACACTGCAGTATCTGAAATACAGCAGAATATCCTTATATTTAGAAACACAATAACTGATGTCTCAGGTATTGTGATGTAGTGACTCATTGGGAGATGTTCTGAGGCCATATATTCTCATGATTTTTCCTGTAAGATTACACTTTCTTGTCTTGGTAGTAAATCTTCACTAATTCCACTTCCTTTTCTGGCTTGTTACATCCCTGAAGTGCCCTTAAGTGCATATTTTCAAGGTTGATTTCCTGATAGTCCCACTGGCAAAACAAAGATATCTGAGAGTCTCATTCTCAGGAGCTGGGCAACAATTGAGTCTATACCCAACTCTTAAAGAAATCTTTTCCCTTCAAATATTGTGGTCAAAGTCAACTGTAATCTCTCAAAAATTTCACCTTAGCAAGCTTAAACCACATGTTGCAGAATTTCTCAACACAAATGTTGCGAAAGATGGTGAGAATGACAAAGACATTCATTTTAAGACCATCCGGTGGTAACATTTCTGATTGTTGCAGCATTTGTAAAACTGTGAAGGTTCATGTCATTTTTTTCAAAAGAAACTATAAATATTTACTTTGTAATCATGTATTGGAAGGTAATCCTGTGGAGTATCAAACACTTTAAATAATATTTTTGAAAGGTAGTGTGATAAGAGTCAGACCTGAGGGTGATAGGAGAGTGCTGGAGGGTAGATATGTTAGCCCCAGACTTAGCAAAGCCCTGTTCCCAGAGTAGCTGGGGTAGGGCTGATTTGAGCCAATTAAGGTACATGACTCTAATTAAGGAGACTGGAGTCTTTTGGAGCATCTGACTTCAATAAATGGGTAGAAGATAAAATACCCCTGTTGCAGCCAGGCAGGGGGAGAGTTTTGAGTGTGGCATTTGAGGGAGGAGGAGTAGTTAGGAGTGGAGTGTGTGTTTGTAGCAGAGCAAAAGAGAGCTGAGCTGGATGAAGCTAACTAGTAGCTGTTGTTACCAGCACCTGGGAGATAGAGGTAGCCAGTTCAAGCCCACCTAGAAGGGCCTTAGGTCCCCAGAGCCAGCAGCCTGTGGGCTGGAGAGTCCAACCCCAGGGCAGGAGGGACTGGGGGAACTATAATTTTGAAGGTTTGGAGGTGGGAGAGCTTGACTCCAGCTGGCTGCCAGGACCCACAGTGACTGAGTTCCCCCCAGTCTGTCACAGTAGGCAGAAAAAATAATGAAATCTATTTGATGCAATGTCTCAAAGGGGATTTATAAAGAATTATACACATACAGAAAAAAGAAATGGAATCTCTTCTGTGATAGAACCATAAAGTAATGCATGGTTTTAAAATATGCCTAGATAATGGCAAACGAGAATGAAAATGCTAGTTGATTTGAGCTTTAATATTAATCACATACATTCCTGTGTAGTCTATTTTCTGATGTTAATTCAACTAAATCCTTCCCTGAAAGCAGGAACTTTAAATATGTTTTAGCCAAGACATCCTCACATTCTGTCTTATGCCTTTACTGACATAGGGGTATTCCTAGGTCACATACTCATGTCAAGTGTTCTTAAGCTTATGGCCTAGAACAGCTAAGATAAAATCTTACAAGCCTCAAATAGTAGGTCTTGCATTCCAGCAGTACTTTACTTATATACCTAATACATACTCATGATTCCTCAATGCTTGTCAGTGTTATATTTCTGTGCTCCCACAATTTAATACAAGTTAGCATGCATTGATTATATATGAAATGGCATATGAATAGAACATAATGCCACATAACACAATGATAAATGGATGATAAAGTGAATTAATGAACTGCAATATTTTATTTTATCATCCTCAGAACAATTAAGTAGAAATACATCAAGCCATTTGGTAAACATAACCAGATTTCACAACATGAGAACATCCATGTTCCAGAACGGTCACACACATTTTCTTCTCTACTAAGTGTCTGGAAATTGAATTGCACAGAATATTTAACTAGCATTGCATTTAAAATAGTAAAACAATTAACTTAAAGTCATATTTTCATTTTGCTTTCTTAATGAAGTGTGTCTACTACAATGTATTGTAAAATGGAGTTGCTGTTAACTTGTTATATGTCAATGCTGATGAGAAATATTTGAGTCCATTATAGCTATACAGTAGGCACTGAGTACAAATAAAAAGTTCCTTTTTCCTGTTGTATCCTGTATGGAGACTTTTCAGATTTTGCAGTAAAATTCAAATAGAGCTGGGTCAATATCTTTGTTTCAATTTTAAATGGATTTGCTGAAGCCATGTTTGTGGCAGTTTTGTCTTTGCTTTCTATGATCATTCATTGTGAACAAATGTCAAAACTCACATGAGGAAATATATGATGAACCCATATTTTATATTTTCACAAACTGCAATGGAAGAGTTAGCATTTGCCTTCAGATCCGCAACCAGTAAAGCACTTAAGCATGCACTTAATCTGAAGTACTTGGATAATCCCCCTGAAATCAGTGAAACTACTCATGTTCTTGAAATAAAGTTAATGCTTAAGTGCTTTGCTGAATCAGTGCCCCAGTCAGTTAATGTGCACAACCCTAGATCTTACCAATAGCAACTATCCAATTCAGGCTGAAAAGGAAATATGGAAAAAAATTCCAGTTGAACACTGTATGAAATCAAATAATGCTTCATTTTGTACAACCACTTATCTCTGCTTCTTGTTGTCTATACATCTAAATAGTATTGTAATTCAACAATTATTAATATTGCTATTTTTCAGTTATTTCAAGAGTTCCAACATTTGGTGGCATAAAACTGAAGTAGAAAACATCAAGTTGAGGAAATCCTGCTATAATATGCTAAAAATATTACTAAAAATGAAATTAACCTAGCTCCTAGTGTATGAATGCTAATGTTAATAGCCACTGGTATAATAGACTTTACACATTTCTGTTTGACTTTTTTTATAATTGTGAAACATTTACAATTTCAGAAGATGACTTCATGTTTAAAATGCAATAATAATAATAATAAAAGTGCTTGTGATTCAGACTTACAGTTTATAAAATATTAAAGGAAGCAAATGAGGTAAAAATGCTACCCAGAGTGTTGACAGTGTCATGGCAGAATACCAAGGACCTCTTTACATAAAGCTTATGTTCATTATGTAAAATGGTTCTTATCATCCATGTACCTTTTGAGAAGATGGTGGGAATCTCTTTAATAGGTTAGTGTGTTAACAGCTGTCATCCATTAATTTTACCCTCTTAATTGGATCCTTTTAGATGTTCAGCTAACTGGTCAGGCACGCAGTGTGAGAGGCCAGCTCCCAAGAGTAGCAAGTCTGACAATATCAGTACAAGTAAGTGTTTCAGATTAACTACTATAGCTTGTAAAATATTGTTAAATTTAGAAATCATAAACTGATGATGGTTCAGTATGTGAGTATATGAAGTAATGTGCTACAGGCTACATATTTTTAAAGGTGAGGGCTTTGCTCTTATTTCAGTGCTTTGATTGACATAAAGCCCTACATAAAACAGTTTGGATTGCAATCAAACTGTGGCATATTTTATATGATCAGTTCCTTAAACCCAGCATGATTTTTTCTTAGAAAAAGCATTATTAAGTGACAAATGCTTAGTGAAATTCACTCCTGTGGAGAGATTCAGCCAAGACTTATGACCACTGAAGTCGCACTTAAAGCCTCAAAATAAGGCTTAAGGGGTTCATAGGCTTTGCATTTGTTCTCCCTGGGCAAGGATGTAATTTACATACTGTGATAATCATCCCAAAAGTGAGAATTGCTCCTTTAAATAAAATTAACACACATGAAAAATAAGTAGAAGAAAACAGCACTGCCACAATATCAGTGCCTGAGGGTTTGTTGACATGCACATTGAGTTTGCAGCAGGGGTGGAGGGTGAAACTACCCCCACACTAGTCTGCCACACATTAACTGTCCACGTAGACCCTGCTGCTTTATACAAATAGTTTGTTAGCTCAGTTTAATCATCTTCTATTTCAAAGTAAGGTAGATCAAAGCACCCCAGCATTCTGTTAATGCATACCAGTCGGGTGCACATGCACAGTTAGTGCTTGACAGATACTGCAGGGTGGATTCACTCCCTAGCTTACCACAAATGAAATGTTCCCATAGACAAACCCAAAAACTGAATAAATGAGCTATGGTATTTTCAGGACTTGTTTTCAGTTCACCCAGTTTTACATTTCAATTACAACCAGTCCAACTGGAGCAATAGAACTAATTACCCTTTGCTTAAATGAGCAGCTAGCTGAATGCAGCTCAGACCAGGCAAGATAAATAATGCTGATGGAAGCATCCAGCAGAATTAATAGAACTAATATTAGCACCTCATACTGAGGGAACACAAATGCAATTTGTAAAACAGTTGCTAACCTCTAGGGAGGTGTTAGATCCCACCTTGCTTCTGGATGACAAGGCACCAGCTGCAGCTAAATACCATTTTTGTTGTTTGTACCTGGTAAGATGACTGTGACCTTTTATCTGCAATACAAACAAGGAGCCGGATGGCACTTTTAAAGAATAACAGACTTATGTATTGCATGAGCTTTCATGGGAGAAAACCAGATGAAGAAATGGGATTTTTTCCCATGAAAGCTCATGCAGTAAATAAATTAGTTAGTCTTTAAAAGTGCCACCAGGCTCCTTCTTTGTTTTCCTGGAGTAGACTAACATGGCTACCCATTTGGAGCTTTCTCTGCAACGTGGACCTTCCCATAATTAGCCATGCCTTTGTCGTCTCAAGATTAGATTGCTGTAATATCCTTTTCTTGGGGACCATTCGGAAGTCACAGTTAGTGCAGAATGCAGCAGTTGCCTTATTAAGCGGAGATGAACATTGTGAATAGATTAGATTCATGCTCTGTTATTCGCTGTGGCTTTCAATATCTTCCAGGCAGAAGTCAAGAGCATAATGGGCAGTTCATTGTTTTTATTGTAATTTTCAGTGTATGGGATAGCCTCCCAGAGCATGAAATGCCTTTAGCTGTATTTTCCAAATAAAATAAAATAAAATATGCTGGCATTAATAATTTCATTTTTCAAAAGTGATGTATTGAAATTTTAAACAAAAGCGGTGACCTTTACAATGGGCTTTCATAAAGTTTAACCATAGGCTTGAAGAGTTACTTCCATTAAAACAGTGTCTGTAAGCTAAAAGTATTTGTAACACGTTTTTCTTTGTTTGTGAAATAGCTATGTTTTAGTGTAAAACAAATATGATGACACCTCTGGCTAACCTTATATAACTGAGAATAGTCTCAATGACTTCAGTGGAGCTGTTTGCAACAAGATTTGGCTGATAATATAATTCTCTCTCACATTTTTTTTTGTAACACTGCCTGTGTCAGGTTTTGTGCCTTATTTTTCTGCCACATCACCATTATTCCATTTATCAACACAACAAAATTATTGTGTCACAAGACAAAACTGGAAAATCCAGGTATTGTACACAAAACAATCAGAATACATGTAACACCTGTATTTCCTTTTTCATTGTCCATATATAACCCTCCAGTAAATAAATCATGATATTATCAGAACAAAAATCACTATTCTCTTAGTGTAAGGGTAACTTTAAAAATATTAGCTGTTCTGGAGATTGTTAGACTTACTCTAGTTTATTCAGAGTTATTTCTTTTACTTGCTGCAGGAAGCATTGCCATCATTGTTCCTCTTGTTCTCTTGGTGACTTTGATCACTACTCTGGTAATTGGTCTGCTTCTTTGTAAAAGAAAACGAAGGTAAGTAATTTCATATTACAGTGTTTAAATCACGTCTGGCCTAAAAATGAAATAGGAGGAAATGCTTACAAATATTTTAATGTCTAGCAGCTGTTTCACAAACACAGATACTCATCTCATATAAAAATGTCCTATAGACACAGACATTTACAGTTCCTTCCACAAAAGCCTTACAGACTCTGAGCCCAATCCTGCTAGCACACTACATATATGAAAAATAGTGTCCACAGAATGAGTCTCATTAACTTCTGTACAATAGTTTGGTTTAATTTTGTTTTGTATGTGGTAAGTGGGTGGTGCTAGCAACCTGCAGTATACTGAAGGTCAGGGTGGATGATTTGGCAGTACTTTCTGGACTTAAACTCTATGGCTTGTCTACACGAGGGGCTTAAGTTGACTTAAGGAGGCATAAGTCGACTTAAGCAACTCCAGGGCTACATTTGGAGTTCATTAAGTCAACTGAAGCACTTGCTTAAATTGACTTAATAACTCCTGCCCTTAAAGTCAACTTTAAGGGTTAAGTCGACTTTATTAAGTTAACTTAATGGAATGTGCCCATTAAATTCATCTTTATAAAGTCAGCTTAAGCCAGGGGACCCATTTAAAGTTGAATTTATAAAGTCAACTTTAATAGCGTCCCCTTGGTGAGTTGACTTTATAAAGTTGACTTAAAGAAATGGGGCCTCACTAAGCTGACTTAATAAAGTCAAGTTTAAGTAGACTTTAAGTCAACTTAACTGAGCCCTCCAGTATAGACATAGCCCATGAAACTATGGGTGAAGTAGGTTTCTCATATATTCAAATGAGGGTGGGGCCCTAAAGAGCTTCCTTCTAAACATAGCTCACTCTAATTCATTTACATTTGATTAATATTAAAATTTTATGTAATAAGTATAAGCCATGCTAGGCTCTGCTCCTCACTGCCAAGAGAGAGCTGTCTAGCTTGTGTGGCAACTGGACAGCATCTACTGGCTGGGAGCTGAGCCAAGCCCGGCTGCAGGTCTCCCCACCAAGCAGAGCTGAGCCCAGATGTCACTCAACTTCCAACCTCTGGGCTCCATGACCCTCTGCCCTGAGGCTCGTTCCCCTGCCAAGCTGAGCCCCCTTCTCCCCACAGCTCACCACAACCTCGCTGAGGTCTGTACCACCCACCACTGCCCCACAACTTATGTCCGTTCCAATGAGTGGAGCCCAGCTGTCTCCCTCCCCCTGCAATGGGCTCTGCACTCCCCATAAGTCAAGCGAGGCCAGCTGTCCTCCCCTCCACTCCCCACTAAGCTCCATATCCCCTGGCAAGCTGAGCCTAGGATCCTTGCTTCCCAACCAGCAATATGTGCCCTGCTGTTCTCTCTAGGAGGGAACCAGTCAAGGGGCCATTCCTACTGCCCCCCCCCAGTTTAAATGGTGATCAGCTGCTTAAAATATTTAAACAGATGATTGCTGTTTTACATGGTTAACCTTTTACATCCCTACTCTAGGTGCATTGAACTGAGCACCAAAAGTTCTAGGGCCTAAAATCAATGGCCACTTTTGAAAATTTGGGCCTCTGCCTATAATTTCTGTGATCTATTGTGGGATGAGCTAGATTAGAGTGAGAATCATGAAAGCAAACACTCTAAAATATAGGATAGAAATTAATTGATAAGCATAGCTGTCTAATGATTTTTATGAAACAAATCATAGTAAGTGTTTAGACCCTAGAGTTTAAATAGTGAGAGAGAAACTGTTTTGACTTAAATAAATATCTAAAATTTCTCTGTACTTTTATTTTTAATTTGAAAATGTTTGATTATCTTTTGTCATCTGTTAGAAGGAGCCCTAGGAGTCATGAGACATTATTGTTTAACAGATATCTAGTACAATACAATAAATATTTTAAGTATCTTCCTGGAAATGCATTCTTCGGTGCCACTTCCTGGGAAATAGAGACACACTCTCACATGTCAGCTTACATTTAAGACAATGAAATCTTTTCTTAATTTGGAAGAAAAATATTTGTTACCAGCACCAAAGTCCCATCCCCATTGTTCTGTCACAATTCAGTAGAGCCTCCTGTCTAAAGATGACACTTCTAAACCAGAGCTTTCAACCCCTGAAGCTAAAAAATCACTCACTTATTTCATTACCAGTGAAAAGAACTGGATTCTCCCATGGGAAAACCTCAGCTCTGTTCTCAATTTTAAAGGGCCATATATAATCCAGTTTGAAAAATAAGTCTGCCCTCTCTCACTTTGCACCTATGTTTGGGGATACTTGGGCTAAGCTTTTCATAACTACAGATAGGGACTGCATTCAGTTACATTTTAACAGACAAATAACTCCATAATATACCACAATGAAACCAGACCTCAGTTATTCCCAAGACACCTGCTCCCAAATAAGCAAGCAGGTGATCTTGATAATTGTATTGGGCAAGATAAAAACTTATTACTTCTGTTGTGTTCCTCAGCGACAAAAACAGAGGTAACCTTGCACTGGAAGACTCTTTGACTGCTGAAAAAACTCTTTTGATCTTGACTCTTTTGAGTGCTTAAAAAAATCTTATAATGAATTTGTGCACTTTCCCTATGAACTAGGGTGAATTTGGGCCATAATTAATTAACCATTTAAGTGCACAAATCCACACCACTGTCAGTCAACTTAGAAGGGCAGTAACAGGCTGCTTGCCCAATGTGCCACAGCTGCACAAATGCTCAAAGCACTACTTCGTTTGGAGTTACAACTTAATCATTTCCATCATCTTCTGCTAGTCCCAGAGAGCAAGGTCCCTTTATTTGGGGTTTTCTTAGGTACTCAGGATTGGGCCATAAAGCTGTTAAATAATAATTTGGTATGTATCATCCTTGGCACGAGTGAATATGCCAGCCTTCATTGTCTGCTTATATATTCTAGGACAAAAACTATCCGGAGACAACCCATGATAAATGGAGGAATCAATGTAGAAATTGGTAATCCATCATACAATATGTATGAGGTGGGGCATGATCACAATGAAGGGGGACTTCTAGATCCAGCTTTCGTGGTAAATCCAGAAAAGGTAATTTTTTTTCAGTGGCAAAATTCTGTTTTATATGTTTTAAATATCTTTAAATCTAGTTTGTGTGATTTTTCTCTGATTTGAAGGGTTATTTAACAATGGTATTCATTTGGGTTCGCCTCTTTATTCTGTATTATGAACATGAAGTCAAGTAAAGTTTATTTAGTGAAAATATCATAGATCTTATCCACTGACTGTATTACACCACAGTCTTTGTTAATAGACAATCCTTTGCATTGGTCTGCTCTTTTCTAGATGTTCAGCTAAAAGTGTGAACTGAGATAAAGCTCTATCACAGACCCTCCTGGCTAAATTAAAGTACAAGATTATTATTAATCTTTTTTTTAACTTAAATTCCAAATACTTTACAGACTTACTGAATGGTACACTGTTATGTATTTATTAGATCTTATATTTGCAAATGTCAAGATGTTGCATTTGTGAATCTGAGCCTAATTTGCTGAAAATTATGGTTACTTCAAAAAACGTAAGCCATTCAGGGACTTGATAGGCTAGATTTACTACTGGGTACATCAAAAAAGAACATTGTCATTTTATTTTCAGTTCTGTCATTTCTAGGAACAGAGCTCTTCAATAATAGAACTGCTGAGTGATGTGACACTGGATGGACAGGGTAATGGTGCAATAACTTTCTTAGAGTTATCTGTAATCAGAGACATTGCATGTGACAGCTATCATTCTGTGGCATATTTGACAAAGCAAAAACTGGCTTACTGGTAGCTGTACAAATGTCACCACGCTGTCACCTAGGCAATGTACAGCATATCCTGGAGTAGCTGAACATAAAGTATATCATAAACTTCTAAGCAAAATGGATAATTGTATTATGACTGATTGTGAAACATGATTATATTTGATAGGAAATGCTGCATTTTGGTCTCATGATAAATGTAAGATTAATCTACACTAAAACAAGCTTGTAGTTAAATTTTTAAAGGCAATTTTAATTGTAGAAGATGACTCTAAATTAATGGTGTTGTTTTTAATCAGTGCACTGCTTATTAAACAGTATGTCAAACTGCAAGTGGAAAATTCACTGCTGTCAGCACAGACACTAAAATACTCTGTTTATATGCAGGCCAGGTATATAGGGGGAGGGTCTACTGCATTCAAGCTTCCCCACACAGCACCGCCAATCTACATAAACTCTGATTTGAAAGGACCACTAACTGCAGGGGTGAGAACTGATAATTCACTTCCATGTCCATTCCATCATGACCCCTTTCTGAGCAAAGTTTACATGTTATGTTAGAACCACAGTGTTTTTGTTCATGTATTTTAATTGAGAAAAACAATTTCAAAATAGTAATAAACTTTCTATTTACTACAGTTGTCTCTATGTAGATAATATTTCATCTTTACTTGTCCTGATAACATGATCTAAACTGTAAAATTGTGAATGTAAGTTTAAAAAAATACAGCAGTAAGTAAATTATATCTTTTCTACAGCTGTATAAAAATGAAAGCAAGCAAATAAACACACCAAGTAGTGATAGGCATTTCACACAATTTAGCATGGTGAAATAAGATTTAAAAGTTAATGAAATTTTGTCCCACTATTTTAAGGGGAATTTGACATGCATTAAGATGAACAATTTCTATATTTTTTTGCATTTTCTTAGTGAATTGCTTGATTTCAATCAATTTTATTACAAATGACAACTCAGTTAAAAATACTTTGCTTAGTTTCAATAAACCAAAGTTTTTGTGTGGTATAGGACAATATCTAAAAAAGATTATTGAAAAGTTTAAAACAATTAAAAGAAAGGGACATTAACATGCTTTATTCACATTCATATCACACAATGTACATCTTCAGTCTTGTCTCATATGCATTATTGTATAATTATAATGTGTTTTTGATGTCATTGACATTTAATTTGTTTGGTATGCTTTTAAAAATGCAATACTGTCCAGGAAAGGAAGCATGCCTAGTGGATAGGAGACCTAGGATATAATTACATCTCTGAGGTTGACCCAAATGCTTTACTCAAGTCACTCAAACTCTTTTAATTCTCTGTGTGTCATTTTCTCTCATTAGATAACAATAGGCTCTACCTTGTTCAGCTATTAAGGCATAATCCCTTTTTTATATATGTACTTTGATAGCTCCAAAAGATACAATATAAAGACTGAGTATGTTTCTTACTTTAATTGTAGTATTGGTAATAAGCTGAAAATCCTGTCCTTTTTTTTTTCCCTTTCTTTTTTTAACCTACATTTCTGTGTCATCTGGAATTCCTGTTGTCATTACTAGGGAAGTGAAGACTCTAGTCACTGGGTTGCATAGGTATAAGTGAAGGTAGAATGTACCCCTCTAGAGATTACTACAGCAGCTGATAATATATTTATTTTAGATTAACATACAATAGGAGTTAGGGTTGGTATTTCAATTTTACCTTCCTCTTTCTGTTTGATAGGGACCTTATCACACCAGACAATCAGATAATTATTTGTAAGGGCTGGATATGCAGCTTCTGACTAATCTAAGTTGCTATGATGTTGGCAGTGAGCCAAGCCACAGGAAGACATCAAATCATGGCTTCCTATTTGACTAGGAGATCAACTAAAAAGGAAACAGAGAAATGAGTATTCTAAAGCTTTGATCTTTCCTGTTAGGCAAGAGGGCAATGGAGCAAGCAAAGTAATACCAGTGTAGGTGCTACAGAAAACAGCAACCATTGTGATTTGTGAGGAATTAGGTGTCCTTTCCTGTGTCTGCATATATGAAATGAAGAATCAGATAGGATACTAAAAGCCTTTGTTGAGCAAATTGAGCCCTAATGGATCATGGAAGAAGAATCGTAGAAGTTCATACCCACATATAACTTTTCTGTTATATGCTTTGTGCTTTGTAGCACCTCAGAGCCCTAGTCATGGCCTAGGGCCCCATTGTGCTAAGTTACATACAGACATAGAAGAGAAAGAGAGTCCTTGCTTTGACGAGTTTACAATGTATGTAAAAGACACAAGTTGGAGACAGAAGGCTGGGGGAGTATGAGGAAATAATGAGACAATATTAGTAATAGGCAGCGGTAAAAGCACACAATTAACCTAACCATTCAAGTTTTTTTATAGGTATCACAGCAAAGGAGGACTTTGAGGAAGGTTTTGAAGATGGATATAGAGTAGTGTTGGCAGAATTTGATTTTAAAAAATAATTTCAGCAGCTACTATCAGTGTTCATTTTTAATCTCATTTAGTTTGATTCATTTAAATTTTCAGAATTGCCCAAAACAGAGTTTTAGCATTTTTCCCATTTCTGTTTTCTCAGTTATTGGACGGGTGGCTGTCAGACAACAATTAATGAATGACAACAGAAGCCTAGATACAAAAATTTAAAGCTTTATAACTGTTACAACACAAATTGTCAGCATCACATTTCAAAATATACAAAGTAAATATCTTTAAATCAAACTCAGTAAGTTCTCAAGCAGCATTTTCATTAGGCTACGTCTACATTACGAAGTTTGTCACTGCTATAATAATATAATAATAGTGGTGGCTCATGTCCACACTGCTTTCAGTTGGCTGGCGGAGTGCATTCTCACTAGAATCACTTCCACCGACCTAAGTGGCGTTGTTGGGGAGCTGAGAGCGCAATCTCTAAGCTCCCACAGGGAGCCCACAAGTTCCCTGCTGCCACCCTTCCCGTTGCTGGTTCCCACCATGGCTGGAGCATGATTGAATGGAAGCACAGGGGCAGCCCTTTGCTTTCCTTACCCTGCAGCTGCAATCCCCCAGCACGCTCACAGCTGGAGCACCCCTGCCATCGCTGCAGGCTCCCCTTGCCTTGCTCAGAAGGGCAAGGGGAGACGGTGGCAGTGGGGATTCAACTGCCAGGGCTCCCCAATCCCCGGCAGCTGGTGGGAATCCCCAGCTGAAGCAACATTGCTGCCAGGGACCTGGGAGCCCTGGTGGCTGTGCCCCCTGCTGCTAGGGATGGAGGGACCCAGAGGCTGCAGCAGCTGCAGCTGCCAAGACTCCTTTTTCCCCAGCAGTGGGGGGTAGCTCTTGGGCTCGCATTTGGTGGGGTGGGCAGCTACCAGGGATCGCAGGCCTGGTGGTTCCCACCCCAGATCCTAGGGAGCCCTAAGCAAGTAAAGTCCTGCTGCGGGGGTATTTCCCCCCCCCCTTGTCCGTTTCTCTGCTCTAACAGACATGTACCATTATTTGTACAAGTATGACAGATCCACACTGGTATAAGGATACAGTGTGTCCACATTGACACTCTGCCACCTTAACTTTGCCAACAAACAAACCCTATGATACCCTTAGTTTTGGTGGTATTATCTGTAGGCAAAACAGAACAGTTCTGGTGGCAAAAAGGGGAGCATAGTACATATGCTAGGTCTGTTTTGCTGACAAAAGCTGACTTCATTGACCAAACTTCCTAGTGGAGGTAAGGCTTTAGTTTGCCCATTTCTAATTTTCAGTTAATTTATGGAAATATTTTTTCATTCCTGTGTGTATCTATGGTGACCAACATTTACTAATAAGAATCCAGCCCTTCCAAGCCTAATAATGATGTAATATGCTGATACTTATAGGGACTGGCTCTGCTGCATGAAGGTTATTGTTTGAAAATATAGTAAGTATACTTGCAGAATAGGGATATATTTAACCACATGTTTAAGTCCCACTGACCTGGGCTTTGGTTCAGTCCCTGAACTAACAAAACTATTGATACTGAGAAGAAATTTCTATATTTAGAAACACTGCAACTAACAGTTGTGATGTCTTATTTAAGTTACAAAATAATTAGCAAATGTGGTCAAATTGTACTGTATATTTTGCCCACAGTTTTTCAAAACAGTTTTCCTCCACTATTGGTCAGATGTTCAAGTCAGAGCAGGCTGTATGCAGAATCTGTAAGCAACAGGCTCCAAACACAGTCTGCAAGTAAGCCTGTTGGTTACATATTCCTGCAAATCATAACTCCCTGATAAGATCAGAAGCAGCCCAGGTAAACATTAAAGACATTCAATTATACTTTTATGTATCTGTGTCCTCCCGTTGTTTTAACAATATGATTTTCATTTTCAAAGAACAGTTGTCAATCCGAATGACCTATTGCATATTAATCTATTTCCACAGCCAACAAATTACTCCAATCCAGTGTACGCAAAGTTATATATGGATGGACAAAACTGTCGAAACTCATTAGCAAGTGTTGATGAAAGAAAAGAACTCCTTCCAAAGAAAATAGATATTGGGATAAGGGAGACTGTGGCATAATTCTCTGTTACCTTTTATACTCTGTATAAATGTATAAAATATAAGGATTACTTTTCTATGTACCCAACAGTATTATAATTGTTTTGGCATCAGCATTACCTCTGTTTTTTTGTTTGGTTGATTGTTTTCTGGGCTTTTCTTTTGCTGATGACTTTTGACTGACCATTTGTAAGGTATTTTTATGAAAAAGAAACTGCACTACAGTACAATTTACAACAATGCTGCTGATACACCTTAGAATTTGTTAAAATTCAAAACATTTGTTTGTAGTGTGAATATGAACAATCTATTTTGTATGAACTTTTTTGGTTCTACTTAATCAATGAAGATGATATCTGCACCTTTTGATTATATAGTCTGAAAGCTGTAGTACAGTGTGTAATTTTGTTTGTTTTAAACAGTGAAAGAATGATTGAATGGTCTACTCTCTTCTTTGTGCCCATTAGAATTTCACTTTGGATCTTGATAAAAGTAGATAATTTTTCTTCATGAATCCAACATAACTTGCTTTTAAAATTAGCTTTAGGTTGCCAAGAAGTAAACAAGACTACAGAATCAAAACATCTAATGATCTGCATGAGCACAAATGATTGTTTCAGAAGTGATTGTACATGATATACTAAACATATATACCATGTAAAGAACCTTGTATTAAGTAAAACCTTATAGAACATAGTAGAAATACATCATGAAAGTTGGAAGATCTTACTTGCTGTGTGTCAAGGTCTATGATATCCTGCAGTCCTGTAGTCCAGTAGCCACCCTAGAGCACAAAGGTCATTGCCTACACATGTATTATATGTTTCTTCACTCAGTCACATGTAGTATTTGAGGATAATCAATCCCCTATCACACACCAAGCAGTAGAACAATAATAATATGTAAGCACACATATTGATAACAGTTTTCTGATTTACCCAGGAAGAAGAAAAAGAATCATCCTTGTTCAAAGAGATTAAAAAATCTAAAACACAGCAGTTTATTTTAGTGATGATAGTCTACAATACCAGTGAGCTATATTATATGTTACTGAAACATATTTCCAGCCTATTGTGAATTAATTTTAATACTTATGAGTTAAATATCAAAGTCCCATTATCAAAAGTGGAGAGTATCAATGTAATTAGTTTTCAGTACTTTCTCTGGTACTAGTTCATTTTATGTAGTTGTTAAGAATAAAAACAAACAAAAAAAAATCCACTTGACTTTTTGAATTTTGACAGAAATGAGTACAATTTCTTTAAGTTGTAAAAAGAATTGAAATATTTTATACATAACTGTAAAGGCACAAAATACTTATTTACACACATACGATGGAGGGCTTTTTGTTCCTCTGCTAGACAAGATTGACTTTTACCTGTCATAATATATTAACCTAACAGATTAAATATGTTTGTGGTTGCTCTTTATTCCCTTTGTACAAGTATTACAAAAATAACTGCTGTTTTATAAAAGATTTTTGTTGTACTATGTGCATGCATACTACCTATTTCTAAACTTTGCCATATTGAGGCCTTTATAAACTCTTGATTTATGTAATAATAGTGCAGGTTTGCTTGAAAACTGTTATGCATATCATAAACTTTTTCAGGTTCTTGTTTAAGTACATTTTTTAAATTGAACAGTATTTTTCATTTTGGTTATAATAGTCATTTTGCCTATGTTTCTACAATGAAGTGTGAAATACTTTATAAAAAATTGTTGACTCTGACTTATTTAAATGAAGTTCTACATATTTATTTAATTGTGTTGGGTAATTTTTAAAGTAAGGGCATACAAATGTACAGGCAACATAAAAATCAAAAAGAAGGGAACTAAAAGGAAAGTACGAAAATATGGTATGCTGTAAGTAAAATGTTTAAAATAAGGTAATAAAAGAAAGTCCAGACCATTTTTGCTCCTTACAAAACTTCAGTCTTAAAGGTTTTGCAATGGTTCATAAGTGCTAATAACTTAGAAGGTATGTAACCAGATTTTTACTTTACCAAACATTTTAAATTCTACTTTTTCGTTTATAAAATCACTGACTAAATATGTATTTTCATGTAACATTTAAGATGTGTAAATATCATCCTCTGAAATTGTCAATAAGGAAAAATTTCTGATGAATGTCAGTCTATGACCTAGTCTACACTGCCGTGATGGGTCGATGGGAGATACTCTATCTACATCCTGTGGAGTGCATATTTCCTGTCAACTTACGTACCTTCCCGTACTGAAGTGTCTTCACTCAGCTGCACTGAGGGGAAATACTCTCCATTTGACATAATGTTACTCTTTTTTGGGGGGATGGAGTTACTGTGACAAAGTGGGAGCACTTCTGGGATCGATTGAGGAGGTCTCCACTGGCTATTCAACTGATCCCGCTGCATAGATCCATTCTGATCAATGCAGCAATCTCAGTGGAGACATACGCTTAGTGTATACATGCCATAAATGTTTAATCCTGCTCCTACTGAAGTTATTGGGACCTGCATTTGACTCTATTCTTTTGCATTAATGTTTCTGCTGTGAAATATGGCCAACTGTTTCCATACATGTGATTGCTCGCCTTCATAGAAGGTCAGTCCTGGATATTTTGCAAGCTGACACAGCCATATTTCTAGCGATGGGTTTCTTGAAAGTTTAAATCTCTAATATTGATCTAATTCAACTTAGATGATATAGTACCTGGTCTTTCCACACATAATGAGATAGACTGTGATCTCACTGGCTATGTCTCTACCTAAAATCATAGTTCAGACTTGGTTAATCCTAACTAAGTAGTTTGAAAATAGATAAATGTGCATATTGTGTTTTGGGTGTCCTTTCATTGTGAACTTAAATCATAATTTATTAATGATACTAATATAAGACAGGAAAAGATGTGCTGGGCTACGTTCTCCAGAATCCTTAATAGGATGTAGAATTAGTCTCTTATTTTGGAGAAAAAAGCTTTTGCAGAAGTAAATCATGGAGGATTATTAACAGCAAAATTCCTTTTTTTCACAGACACAGGCAGATAGATAGAGTTCCATCTATATATGCATTCAAAGAGTGGGAGTTCAGGGCATACTTTCTGATTAAAAATTCAGTTTCACATATATATATATATATATATATATATATATATATATATATAGGTAGGTGAAGGAGAAGAGGGTCTGAAAGTGTCAGGGGAGACGTCAAGAAAGGTATCAAAAAGGCCAAAAGTACCACATAGCCTGTTTTCTTGGAATTACTTCATGGCTAGCCACCCTGACAAAGATTATAGATAATGGTCATTATGTTTGTTTGTTTCATTGTAAATAAATTGGTTAATCTGAATAATGAAACAGATGCCTCTTGGAAAATAATGAACTGTCCACCGGCTTGTTTCCATACATTTGTAAGAATGCTGGATTAGAAATATGCACATACTATGAAATAAGCATAGACATGGAAATCTGACTTTTAAACCAAGACACCAATTGAAAGTTTAATTTAAAAAGGTAGAGACAAACTAGCTGTGGTATTATAAAGGACCTGATCCTGTGTTGTATGACTCAAGCTGTACACATCTCTCTCTCTTGAGTACTGTGAGTGACTAGTGACAGGGACTGGACACTCTAGTAAGGTTGCAAGTTTGTTACGGAGGTTGTGGAAGTCATGGATTTGGTGATTTCTGAAGACCCCATGAAATTATCCTCTTCTGCTTCAGCCATCTGGGGCAGTGCCCAGATCTCAGCCTCCACAGCCCATGAGGCTCCCAGAGCTCAGAGAGGGGCAGCTCTCAGCCTTCATGGGGGCCTCCATCACTGAGCTTTCATAAACAGCAGGAACTCCATGGCAGGAGGGAGCCAGTGGCTTCTAGATGCCAGCAGCAGCAGGGGCATTGGGGACCCCTGAGCTCTGAGTCACCACAGCCAGCAAAGACCCAATGGCAGTAGGGAAACCACAGGTCCAAATCACTGCCAATAGCAGACCCACTGCTGCTGTCCACCAGTGACCTCCAAGATCTGAGCTACCATGGGGAGCTGGCGGATACTGTCTTCCTGCTGTGACTCACGGCCCAAGCTGGTGTGGGCAGTAGAGTTCCCCTGCTGCCCATAGCAGCTCAGAGCCGGGAGGTACCTGCTGCCTGCCCTGGCAGCTGGATGCTGGAAGCTGCTGGGTCTCTCCCATCACCAGGTTCCTTCTGAGAGCTGCTCTCCCCACCCCATGAGCTGAGCTCTCAACCCATGGACTGGGGACAACCAAAGGGGATTTTGAATTTCCAGCACTGAAGGGACCAGGCTGGCAGTGCGTTCAGGAAACTCCTCTTCCACGGGACTAAAGCTCTTGTTCCCTACTTGTGATTCAGTAATGACATCAGCTGCCCATTTCTTCAGTAACAGTCACAGGCAAGTCATGCTTCCATGAATTTGTGTGTATTGCCACTGACCTCTCTGACTTTTAATAGAAGTAACAGTGACCAAACCATAACCTTAGATACAGGAACATGCTTCAGAGGATCTTGGGGACAGAATGTAGCATGTGTTAATCTTCAAGGCAAAGTACATGTTGGAAGAGCCTGAGAAGGTTGTTTTGTGACTAATAAACTGGCATATCAGAGGAACTGTTACCCAATTTAGCACCAGCACTTCTTTCCCTGACTGAGATGAAGTGGATGTTAATATGATGACTCACAGTCCTGGGCACCTTGAGAAAGTCACACAAAGTTTGGTGGTCATCTCCCCTCAGGAACTGAAGGGGCTGTCATATACCACTATGACAAATAAATTCAGGGGGCTCTGTTGCATTCTGCATTTTTTTAATAAGGAATGAAATATAGCATACTTGCACGTGTGCTTCATCAGGGTAAAACAGGAGCTTACGGCATCTGACATGAATGGAAACAGGTGCCTTTCAGAAGATCCAGGATTTGAACCCTGCAGGTTTTGACTGTGCCATTTCCAGGCGTTTTAGTGTCAGGCATTTCCCTACTTTTCCTTCCAATCCCATACTCCAGCTAGCTAAATCTAACTACATTGTTTCCTCTCTAGTTAGTTTTTAGTGGTCTAGCAATCACCCAAAATGCAGAGATGTGGACACTGCAAGGGTTCTGTCTCACAGCCCAGATGGTAAGAAGCAGTCATGTAGTGGAATCAGCATGACCCTGCTTCTTGCAGCATGGCAATGGAGTTAAAATGCAGAATTAGATAGGGCTTTTTTTTTCAATTAATATACTGCTGTTTTTGCTCTGCCTAGCTGTTTTATTGTGATATGTGCTCTCATGGAGTCACCTCAGCCATGAGCCCAAGTATGTGAGGGATGGACAGACCCGATCACCCCTCTCTGCCTGAAATTCTGTTAGCAGAGATGCTGAGAGGCAGTGATCTTCACCACAGGAGCAGGGTCCTGCAGAAACCTCCTCAGGGTCGTCCACAGTCATCCAACTACAGCAGGGACGTAAACTTCTTATCACTGTATTTCTTTTACTGCCTTAGGGTTGCGCAGCCTGGAATTCAATAAATACTTTAAGTGGTCTCTAACTGTGTCTGGTGAATCCAAAAGCCCACCTACCCTTTGAGATAACACCGAGCAACAACAAACTATCATTCTGTGGTTTCTAACATTAAAATAAACATGAGTTAAAAGAGGACGTGCTCTTCTATTATATTATGTTCTTGTCTCACTTCCTCAAGTCTTCAGAGGCTTCAGTGTAAGCAGCCTCAGAATTGAAATTGGAGACATGGTGACGTACTGGGCTTGTTGACGTCAGAGGCAAAACTCACATAGTCTTCAGCAGGGCCAGGATGCCACTCATTAGTTCTGCTTCTACCTGTACTTTAGTTGTTGCTGAGAGATAAATTAACAGGATTCTAATACAGACACAGTTCTGTTGTGTCCTCTTCCAGTGGCTACTAGGGACTATAGTAACTAGTGATACAGCACATACAGTAGATTCTAGACAAGTTTTTGAGCTTCCTTCTGGCCAACAATGCTGTATTCAATATGCACATGTTTCTATTCATAGGAATGCTAGCCCTTTTATTAGTTATATGAGCAAATAATTTCTTTAACTTTGCAATATTTTTAACACACTGGATTCTTTCTAACTGCTCAACTACAGCTTTGCAATGATAAATTACTTGTCAAATATTTATACTATGGAGTTCAAAGTATTTTGAGTCAGTTATTTGGAGAACTTTTGACAATTATTTCCCAGCTCTCACAGTGTCAAAGCTGTGACTGGCAGTTTAGCAATGCAATTTTCCTCTCTGTCTTGCAGAGTAGGTCTGTCTCTCAGACTAGGATTTTTTGACTAGTGACCAGAAAGTTTCCTACGAGCAGAATACTTTAAAAAAAAAAATGCACTTTTCATTTTGTGTTAACTTGTTTTGTATAAGCTGACAATGTTAGCTGAAAACAAATCTTAAAGGCTATGTCCACATGTACATTATTATTTCAAAATAAGTTAATTTGAATTAAGAAAATGTTAATTTGAATTAAGGGAAAAACTCAAAGCGAAATAGAATGTCCAACTACAGGACATGCTATTTTGCTTTAGGAGAGGGGCACCATGGGAGGTGTGGCAACATGGCTCCCTCCTTGGGCCATGACCTCACCCAATATAGGCGAAAAGGAAGGGACCCTTGGAAGGAGAAGGGCAAAAGTGTTATTTTGAAATAATGGTTATTCTGAAATAACACATCCGAATGGCGTTATTTCAAAATAACCATTTTCAAATAACAGCCGTTTTGATTTAAAGAAGGTTTAAGCTATTTGGAAGTGACAGCTCTTATTTCAAAATGACGGACCCTGTCATTTTGAAATAAGAATACACTGTGTGGACCTAATCTCTCTTATTTTGAAATAGCCAATGTTATTTAGAAATAAAAGAGACGTGTGGACATACTCAAAGTGTTCAATTGAAGATTGTGGGATTATTTTGCTGGCTAAATCTAGCTATTCTAATCTTCTTTTACGTTTTAATAGGCAAAACAATTTGTACTTCTAACATTAGCTTCCTTCCTTGCATTTCCATTTGATTAATTAATCTGTAGCCATTTGCTTTAATTTAGATTGTTTCATGTATTGAAGAGAGGTAGTCGTGATGGACATGAATAAAATACATTTCAAAAACTACTTAATTTAAGCCTTTTATGACTTACAACAGCTTCTGTGTTTTATCTGACAATGGGGTCATCCTAGTTTCACTTGAAATTAAAATATTAATGTAGCTTTCAGTGATGTGTACTAAAACATCTTTATAAATATTTGAAAAGAAGCTGTTCAATGGACTCTGTGAGACAGGAAGCTGGCCTATGACAGCCAATTAATTATCACAATCAGAAGAACTCTAGACAAAGTACCCTCGCAATTAATTTGAAGGCTAATTAAAATTCATGCCCCGTAAAAGTCACTTGACTCCTAGTTATGATTAAGTAGGCAAGGTCATTAGCACACAGCAAATGGTAGAACTGAAAGCAAGGTCCTAGTACTGCAGCAACAGTTAAAATGTGTTGTCATTCTTTGAAGGGCTGTACAGGAAATATGGATTAAAGTACATTGTTCCTACTGTGAAGTGTGAAGGACTGACAGGACACTAACAATTTTCTGGCCTCACTGCTATATATTGGCATGGCACCTGGCTCACTGCAGCCAAGATTGAAACTCACTGGCCTGTTAAAGGTGCACATAGGCTCTGTCTAAACATCATCTACATACGTTTAAGAGGATCTGTCACACTGCTTCCATCATGTTTTATGCAGCATTCTTGTAGCCATGTCAGGCCCAGGATATTAGACAGCGAAAGCATGTGAAGTAATATCTTGGACTGGAGCAACTTTTGTTGGTCAGAGACAAGCTTTTGAGCTTGTGCAGAACAACCTGAAGAAGCGCTCTGTATAAACTCAAAGCTTTTTTCTCTCACCAATAGATGTTGCTTCAATACAAGATATCAGCTCACCCACCTTGTCTCTCTTCATATGTTGTTGCTGTTATAAAATTAATGCCCATCACAGGATTGAGAAATTTACCATATTTCTGAGTAGGCCTGATTGGATTTATCCAATCTGGGCTGCTACAAATGGCTTTTCTCAAAGAAAAGTGCTACTAATAATGTGGCAAGTGTTTTTTCTGCTGCCATTCTTTCATCTGAATTTTCCTGGTTTTGACCTGTTGGAAGACTTTTAGTTTCAAAATGAATAATTTCAACAGTGAACAAAATGATCTTGAAAGTATATTCTAGAGTTGACATAACTTCTATTTTAAAACTAGATTTTTTTTTCAAGCCCATAAAATAAAAAAGTATATAATTGTTTTTTTTAAAATCCTTTTAAACCTGCATACCTTAATGAAACAAGAAAAGAAGCAGCCAGCAGGCACAAACATTTCTGAAATAACAAAATATGAACTGTGACAACACTTTCATTTTTTAAAAAATTAGAAACTATATTGTCATTCCTAAATTAAGCTAACTGACAAATACATGGTGAAAATCTTAAGAGTGACACAAGTTACTGTGTAGCATTTCTCCATTTGATTGACATCACTGCCGTAAGCACCATTTCATCATGTGTCATATTCTGTACTCATTATAATCTCTTTGACTCGAACCAGACATCAGAATAATAATATCCAACACAGGGAGTGAGAGTAGCACTTTGTTGGATTATATTACCCTTTCCCTGTCAATTTTAACTGACTGCTCAGTTGACTTCTTTTTTACAGGTTGCCTGTAAAAGAAGAGAAATGCCCAGCCTATCAAATTTCATTATATATTATAAATGTGGGTGGAGTGTGTATATGAGAAATTAGTGCATAGTCTTCTCATTCTTGACCTTATTCATTGTGACTAATGCAGGATTTGTGTTCATCCAAAACCTGTAATGAACACTCAGTAGTGAAGCAGAAATATTGCCTTCTAATGTCTAGTCAATACTGCCTTATTTATATGCCAAGATACTTAGCTAGACTTTTCAATTCCAGCTTGCTATAGAACAGGGCCTCTTTAAATCAACAAGCTATAGCAAGCTGAATCAAATATGACTACAGAGGTGTTTATTGTAAACTTCTCTTGTTAATTGTTGCATATTTTGAAAGTTTGACTCCTAAACTGAGCAGCTATAATGCACAGTCCAAGCTTCTTAGTTCCCCTAACCACTCTTACCAGAGAAGAGAGAAAAACCTGGGCAATACTTTTGCTTCTCCTTAGGCATAAGAGAAACCTGTCAAAGCTAGGTAACAGGATGATAAGTAATACCCAGTCTGGGTTTTGTTGCTGACAAATGCCAGCCCAACCAAAATTCATTCTGTGACAGAATTACTGGCCTTGTGAATGGGGGGAGCAGCAGTCTTGTTTCTAATAAAGTTTTGAACACAGTTGCACATGGCAGTCTCATAGGCAAACCAGGAAAATGTCTACAAGACATTACTGTAAGTTTGGCACACAACTAACTGAAAAATCATATGATGTGTGTTTGTCAAGTGGCCACTGGCAAACTGGGCAGCTATAAATAGCATGACCCTAGGGGGGTTTATCCTGGGTCTAAAATATGCAGATGATGCTCAGCTGAGACAGTTCCAATCGCCCAGGAGGACACAATTAGCATTCAGAAATGACCTTGATAAACTGGAGAAGTGGGCTGAAATCAACAAGGTGAAATTCAGTAAAGGCAAGTGCAAAGTACTGAAATTAGGAGGAAGAAAATCAAATGCAACCATGTAAAATAGCAAAGAACTGGCTAGGCAGTAATAGTGCAGACAGTAATTGAGTATTTGTTACCAGCTGTGCTCAAGCAAATCAGTAACACATCAAGACTTCAAAGAGAAACTGCAGAATTGGAATTGATATGCAAAATTGACTGTGTAAAAGCAGGATTAAATTGTGACTATGGATTCTTTTCCCATTACGACAGGTGGTGTTAGCTCACCTTCCTCTATGTGCTGTTTTCAAGTGTTTGAAGCTGAAAAACTGCTTTAATTTGCTGTTATACTATGACCTGATCTCCTGGCTTACACTTCCCTGTATTCATTTTCCTCCCTTTCTGTAAATTTCCCCATCTTCAAAGCACCTGGGAAAGTGAGTTTTTCTCCCATGAAAGGTCATGCTATAAATAATTTTTTTAGTCTTTAAGTACCACAGGATGCCTTGTTTGTTTTGGGACTCACAGTGTATCACAAGAGGAATTTGAGCCAGCAAGGTGATGCAGTTTCAAAAACCAAAAAAAAACTAATCTAAGCCCAGGATGGACTTTGTATGTACAATGCAGGAGGTAATTGATTCTCTCAGCAGTGATGGCAGCCCAGATGGGATTCTGTGACCAATTTTGGGTGCAACATGTTAGATGAGACATGGATAAAATCCAGAAGAAAGCAAGACAAATATTTAGAAAACCTGACATGAGAAAAGATTAAAAAATAAACCTGCATGTGTTTAAAGTTCAGAAAAGAAGATTTGGTGGAGGGTGGTAGGGAACTCAGTCTTTACAATTTACCAAGAGCTATGGTAATTTCTCTCTCACTGGATGTTGTAAAAGTAAGAGATTGCGTAGTTCCCCCCCCCCCCAATCGTCATCTTAAAGATGTGATCTAATTCAAACAGGAATTAATTCAGGGTAATCCTATAGCCTTTGATAGGGAAGAGGTCAGACCAAATGAACACAATGGTTGCTTCTGGGTTTATAATCGCTACAAATTCTTTATGGATGCACTTGAGACGTCACTAATTAATTGAAATTTATCTAGCAAATGTAATGGTCATCAGCTAATCAAAGCATCACCAGAAGCATTTATTTTCCTCCCCCTTTTGAACTGGGGTGATATTGCATTATCTAGCAGAAATTATGCTAGTAAGATAAAAGACACATGTTTTACATACATAGTGGTCTATTATCAATTTAAAGCTAATGGACAACATTATTCAAAGCTGAGTCCTAACTATATCTGAAACTGAACTATCTGATGATAATCACAGAATCAGAAAGAAGGCTACATGCTGCATTAGTAGTTCCCAAGATGAATAACTCCATTAGCAATTTAATGTTAATGACTGAGCATAATAAATAAACCTCTCAGACAAAAACGGGCCTTAAAAGAATATTCAGCCTGTGAATTGAGCCCACAAACTCATTGAAACTTGCAGTTAAGCCAAAACCTGACTACAGATTGTGGTTACCATAGGTAACCTTAAAAGGACAGCCTGAAGGGCTAAGATAATGGAGGTTTGATATGTCTGCATTTTCACATTATAACCCTTAAGAAAAATGAGCTATTTTATACAGCATAGCAATCTGGAAGGTCATCTAGCAAGAAGCAATTCTCAGCATCAATAAACTGTGAAATGTATGTGCTTTTTTTAAAAAAAAAAAAAAAATTAATTACAGTTGGTAGTTTGAAGCTGATATAATACTGGCCACTGAATAAAAGTGATACGCGTTCTACTGCCTGTACTGATGGGGAGCAAGGTAATTTTACTACTGGACCCAGTAACCTAGACCTAATGCCCTATCTTGCTTCTGGGACTTGAAACAGTAGCATAAGGGACCCACTTTTTAAAGGCCTGTTTCTTTTGTCTCCCAACAAATGGTTTAGCTGGTGATATTTCTTCCACAGCCCCACCCCACTGTTGGAAGCTGCATAATTTAATGCATGAATATAAACTGTAACCATGCACTCTGTTAAGTAGCTCTGCCTCCAGATGGTATGACTATATAAAATACTGGGTCTACTACTCCACAGCAGTGACCAGAAACACTCCATTTATGTTCAGCTGGGTAAGCAACTGACTATGCCTGATTGTCTGCAAGACTCAGCCCTGTTCTCTAGCCCCATCTGCCTCTAGAGTCTCCTTACTCATCCCTAGGTTCACCTAACCTCTTCACGGTTTTCAAACCATAAAGCCAAAAGGGCAGCCATCTTGACTGATGACAAACTGGAACTAGAATAGCATAGACTCACAGGATTGGCAGGGGACCTCATGAGATCAGCCATTTTGTTTAAGGGCAAATGTTTGCAAGCTACCCATTGGGCCAACAGGAGACTATGAGCCCCATTAAAAAAAAATACAAATGTGTGAGAACTGATATTGCCAAAGAGCAGCTAGGAAAAGAGATTTAGATGGGTGGACAGATGAAAAAATAGAGATCCACAGTAAGTTATTGCTTACTGGTATAGTTCGTTATAACATATAATTGTTACATGCAAAATGGCTTTCTTTTTCTGCACACAAAACTCTTCCAGATCAGTGCGCCCCACTATGCCAGCCTTTCCCCACCATCCTCACTTTCCAACCAAGTCTTCCTGCAAACAGTCTATGCCCCCCCCCCATACACTCACCCACTTCAATCTCCCAACCACATCAGCCAATGTGTAGGTGACTCCTGCCTTAGGGGTGCTTGGCATGTGGTAGGATTGTCTGGTTTTTTTTTGTTTGTTTGTTTGTTTGTTTTGAATAGTTATAAGGTATTCCAGGGTCTGAAAAGTAATGGCCAATGTTCGAATGATATTACAGGGATCTGGAGGCTGTGAATGCCCTGGCCATGCCACTCTCCTGTCTGCTCTGCCGGCGCTGGCTGCTGTTTCTAAAAGCCAAGCAGCTAATACCACCTATGGGAGATTGTCTTCGTTTGTGGCTTAATAATTTATGTTAGCAATAAGTTGGGCTTGTGGGCAGCAAAAACATATACAAGGCATTAAAGGGGCTTCTAGACAGAGTGCCGCAGCTTGGAAACAGGATTTACATTTTCATTAATCCAGCCCCCTGCTAGTCATTGTAGTAATGGGAGCTGAATATACACAGACCCTACTCTTTAGCAGTCCTCTGAAAGCATTCCAGTCCTATATGACGTATGCATTGTTTTCAGAAAAACTGAATAATATTTATAAGTAGCTGCAATATGTAATAGTGGTAGTTTTGTGATGTATAACTATGAACATGGTCTTGAGAAGTACAACTCATAGACCCAACTAGGTTTGCACCTACAAACGTAACTATGAAACGTCAATGTAATCTACTTGAGCATTTTAGCAACGTGCTTTCAGATAATTAAAATAGTTTCTTATGCTCTAGGAGTTAATGCTTTCACCAGGCCTGTTGTTGAGGCGAGGCAAGTGGGGCAACTGTTCCGGTCCCCACAGCTCCACGGCCCCCCCCCCCACAGCCATGCTGTTCCCCCCACTTTGGCAGTAGGCAGGGGAGGGGCGGGAGCGGGGCTTAGCCTCAGGGCTGGCCCACCCGACTTCCAGGGCAGCAAAGTTGGACCAGCTGGGGCAGCAGAGCCCTGTCTCTGGGCCAGGGCTGAGGCAGCAGCATGGGGCCCAGCCTTTGGGCTGGCCCACCCCACCACATCTCCAATGTGAGGAGCATGGCAGAGGCTGCTTGGCCCTGGGCCCCACGCCATTCCTTCCCAAGGATGGCCCTGGCTGTCACCCTCTCAATGAGTGGAGGGGAAGAGGACAGTGTTCTGCAGAAGTAAGAGTTGAAATTTGAGATGACAAATATCAGATTAGCAAATCTGGCTCCTCATGCCAATTTTTTTAGGCTCAGGGCACATAAGAAAGATTTTTCTTTTTAAAGACGTTTACTGCTGAAGATAATAGTGTGGCGTTCACTAACTCACAAGTCTACAGGCTGAGGTTCCAGAAGAGTAAGACCACCTCTTTGCTAGCCACCCTGCCATGAGCCTTATACAAAAGAAACCAGAAGGAATGATTTCCATAAGCACACCTGCAAATTATCATCAGCCCTTCACTACCTAGAATGAACATCAAGGCCCAAATTCTCTCTGCAGGAATAGTAATTATAATGAGTCTATTTCCAAATATTGCCACTCATTAACAGCTTCTTCTGGCCAGGAGGCTTCCTAATTTTGGATCCAATGCTGGATTCCTTGGTTTGAATAAAGTCACACAGACGTCAATGAATATTTGAGATGGGTAAGGACTGTAGGACTTTGCGTATAACAATGTAGGGGGGGGAAAACACACTAGCTTTTGGAAACTAAAAGAAATGTATTAACCTGAAATACTTCACCTAAGTCAGAACTCCAGGGGCTAACACAAGCTAAATCTTTTTCTGCATTACCTTTTAAAGAGAATTCATTACCAATAGAAAATAAAGCATCTCCTAGGCTCGTTATTGAAATTTATTCTGAGGTGTTACTTTTTTGAAAGCATCTCTTTCAACCTTAGTATGAATATTAAAATTAGGGTCAGGGGACGTCAAGGAGTAACAAAGTTTGGCACATTGCCCAGAAATTTGGATGCTTAGCTGAAGTGATCAAAAAAAAAAAAAAGTTCAAATCTGCCACCTCACCTTTCTTTGTCTTCCATGCTCTCAGTTTGCCAAGCATAGCCAGCTAACCTCATTGTCCATCAGTGGTCTTCCTTGATCTTTGACATCTGACCATTTTCTAGGAATATTTTGCTCCAGAGCCAATCCCCAGTGGCCTGTAATTAACAATGTCGTCTCTGAGGAGTATCCTTGTGGGTGTGCCACTTTTGATATTCATGCATCCTCTTCTGTAAACAAAGATTTATGATAGTCCTGCCTCGTTGGGTTGCATGCATGTTATTACCACGTCACACATTGCCTCGTGCCGTTACATAGAGCTCTGTGCCCAATGGTCCCTCAGCTCCTGTCCTACCATCTTTGGCTTGAGTCAGAGTCCTTAATAGTGCCTCTTCTCGCTACTTAGTACATTGCTAGCTGCTAGTTATGTCGCAGTTAGATAATTAGGCCTACCATTCAATTTCACCATAGCTTTTTACTTTAAAAAAAAAACAAAAAAAACAACCTTCTAATTACTACATCATTAGGAAAATGAGTCTGTTTTCTGTTTTCCCTGTTACTATAGTTTTACCCTACCTCATCTTGGGACAGAAAAAAAACTCCCTGGCGTGCCCAGCACTGCAGAGTCAATTGCCACCTGAAGTGAGGCTCTCCATAACTAGTTTCAGACAGACACACACAGTACCTTGGTGAATCACATATTCCACAAAAATGCTCATATTGCTGAAATCTAAAGGCAAGAACAAGCAAGGTGAGAGACCTACGACCCAAATGCCTCATAAAGGAATCATTACAACCAGCCTTGGACCACAAGTCAAGGTCTCCCTCTGGCCAATAGTTGCCATTGGCGCTTCTGACAGCAGTCATGCCACAAAAGTTCTTATGAAGGAACACTTGCCTTAAAAGGCTACAGGAACTTGTTGCTCAGATTTGTCCAAAGGGAGTGCCTACAAAGAAAAATAAAGCCATCTTGGCTGCTGAGACAGCGTCTGTACAGTCACTAGCAAGTGCATCAACCGCTGAGGTGCCAGGCCTGTATGGTGCCACCAGAACCCAGAGAACAAAATAGAAAAAAAAATAGTAAGTGGGCAAGCCCTAATAAAGGCTCAAAGGGCAAAATAAAGTCCATTGCCTTGGTACATATGGAACCACAAGGCACCAAGCATCTCAACCTTGAGGCAGTCAGTGGCGCCACCTTTAATGCACAATACAGAGGCTTTGGTCCCCGACAACAGCAACACCTGTGTCAGTACCACCAGTTATACCAATATTGGTACTGGTCGCTTAGGTGCCACAGCAGTTTCTCACCTACTCTAGAATCTCCACTATTTTGTACTGAGATTACTCAAACCCATGGTACTGAATCACCTGACACACCAACCAATTCTACCTCCCCCACTTCCCAGTGAAGATGAGGCAGGTCAAATATTTGCTGTTACTTTATGACCTGATCCTATGTGTTACACCCCCCCCTTGCATTTAGTTTCATTCCTTTCTATACGTTCACCCATCTTCGAAGCATCTGAGGAAGTGGGATCTTCTCCCAAGAAAGCTCATGCAAAAAAATAAATCGGTTAGTCTTCAAGTGCCACACACCTCTGTGTTATTTTTTTCACTGGACTAGACTAACACGGCTATCCATTTTAAATTGACAAGGTCAAATATAGTCACTCCATCCTCCCTCACCTTCTCACTCACCCAGACCAAGACCAGACCATCAGTCAGTCCATCGCTCAAGCTCTGTGCTACTCTACTGATACAGGCATCACCTCCCCTTTCAGTCTCATCAAATTGGCCCTCATGGAGTGTATGCAGGGTACAACACCAGCAAGCCCCAAGTTCTTCAAGGTTGAGGGCACCAGGATAACCACCATCCACAATGGCTGGACTCTTGTAACGCCAAGAGACAGTGGCTAAGGAAAGCAATGGCGACACTAATCAGGAAGCGGCTTAGCCCCTTACCCAGTAATTTATCCTAGTATACGATGCCGTAACACTAATGATTTTAATGCCACATCTTGGACCAGATTTTTTAAAGATAGGGCACCAAGAAAAAGCTCTTTCACAGCCCCAAGAGTCTTGGCATCGACCTGCCCCACCCTTTTTCCTCCTTCCCCAGGTGTGACTCTTGGAGAGTATTTTTTTTTCTCCCCTCATTGCTAGGTTATTCACATTGGTTGTGTCTACACTTAAAGGCTGTGTTCACACAGCCCTTTTATTTTGAAACAACAGAGGTTGTTTCAAAATAAGATTTAGGCTGTTCACACGATGCACGGTTGTTTCGAAACAACGAGAACCGTTGTTTCAAAACAACGGCGTTGTCTCGCTACAAGGTAAACCCCATGTGGGGACGAAACAACGCCATGCGAACACGTTGTTTCAAAACAACGGTTGTTTTGAAACAACCATCTGACCTTCCTCCCAGGGTGCCCAGCACCCCGGGTAACAGGAAGTTCCTGCCGGGGCGTGCCTGTCAGGCAGCGTGGGTATTGCCTGACAGGCAGATGGCATCCCAGGCAGGGTCCTCTGCTGGGGGGGGCGATGCAGGTCCCCAGTGTGGACCAGGGACGACGTCCTGTGCCTGCTGGGGGTCTGGCACCGGCCAGACATCTTGTCCCGGTTCCACTCTTCACACCGGAACCGGGACATCTGCGCGGACATTGCCGCGGAGATGTCTGAGGCAGGCCATCTGCGGCCAATGGAGCAGGTCCGCAGTAAGATAAAGACGCTCCGCCAGGAGTATGCCCGAACGAGGGAGGCCCGGGAGCTTCAGGGGGCAGGGAGCTCCACTGCCTGCCCCTATTACGAGGAGCACCATGCCTTCCTGGGTCCAGAGCCCAGCGACCACCCTGCTGAGGCTGTGGACGCAGGAGGGCATCGGAGCCCCTCGTCGGGCCCAGCGGCCCCGGGCTCTGACATCTCCGTTGGGGGGGGGCCTCCAGCCGCACCACCACCACCTGCGGCGGAGGCCACCCCCAGCAGCCCCGAGCTCTTCGCCGGGCCCGCAGCAGAGCGCAGTGGGGAGGACCAGGGGCCGACCACCGCCCCTGGGTCCAACACTGAGCTGGGGCTGGCACGACGGTCCTCCGGAACCCCTGTGGGTAAGTAAACCCCCCCACACACCAAGACAAACAGGGCTGGGCCTGTCCAGCAGGTCCCAGGCAGTGAGGGAACCAGGGCAGGTAGGGCACAGGGTTGGTGGGTGCAAAGCCCCCCCCACCCCCTTGGCCACAGGTCCCACATGGCACCGGGCACACAGGGGCCTGTGCGCCTGGGGGTGGTGGACAGGGGCCGGCTGGTGGAGATGCGGCTGCATCTTGGGCGGGGTGGACAGCATGCAGGCCACACCACTGGCAGGTAGCCATGGGGGACCCCCCCCCCCGATCGACACGTGACTGAGTGCAGCTCACCCCTGTGGGCACGACTAGCCTGTGTGCCCCCAGGGTACAATTCCCTGATGGCAGGCAGGAGGAGGACATGGTCCTCTGTGTACAGTCCCGTGCCTCTTTTTAGCCCCACAGCCCCAGTCTGGCAGTCTGTCTAAAATACAGGGGTTTGTCAGGCTTTTGACTGGAGGGGGTCTGCACTGCCACAGGATACGGATCTGTGCAGGCAGGTGGTCCAGGGCCCCCAAACCCTGACAACGTCTCTGCTCAGGGTCCCCCAATGTCCCCCGCCGGGTACGATCCTGGCCCCCTTCCGAGGCCTTGGGGACTTGGAACCCCACCTTGGGGCACTGACCCATGGGATCTTCTAGCAGTCACGGCAGGGGTTTGTTCTGTAGACAGGTGTGAACAGACAGGGCCAGCAGGTGGCGGGGGCCAACTGTGTGTTCTGCTTCTCTCCGGCAGGTCGCAGGGCTGCGCCGCACCGCGCCAGCTGCCATCACCACCAGCAGCCAGACGCCAGAGCCCCCGGGCACCCCAGTGGTGGAGGCGGGCCCCACACACCTGCTCAGAGCTCCTCAAGGCCCTTGAGGACCTGGGCGAGAGGATGGAGGCCTCAACCCAGGCATGGCGCCGGGAGCAGTGCCAAAGGCAGGACGCCACCCTCCGGCTCCTGGAGCCCTCCGTGGCGGTCGAGAGCGAGCTGACCACCGCCGTGGGTCGCCTCGCGGACCAGCTGCCAGCCTCCATAAGGGAGCTCGCTGCACGGCTGCCACTGCCACAGCCCGCCGACAGGTCACCGCCCGGGCCACCCAAGAGGCGATGCCAGCTAGAGGGCGGCCGGGGGTGTGGGAGTGGGTGGGGTACGCCACCCCCCCCCCGAGCCACCCACAGGTCTAGCCTGACCCTCTCCTTCCCCCCCCGGACTTTTGCACCCCCTTCCTCTCCCAAGTTGCTGCCCTCTCCCCGACACCCCCGGAGCCTCCCTCTGCCCCAAACCCCCATTGTGAATAAACTCCTGTTGCATCGTTTGTGATTGTCAGTGTTTTTATTGGGGTTGGTGGACAGTGTGGGTGGACGGGTGGGGGCTGGCTGTGGGTGAACGGGGGGAGGGTGGTGTAGGGCAGGGCAGGCCTGGCCCTCACAGGTCCACCTCCATGAAGGCGATCCGCAGGGCAGCGCACACGGCGAGGGCCGGTCGTGATGGCTGCTCTCTTGTGGGCACGGGTCCAGGCTCTTTGAGGTCTGTGGCGAGGCGTCGGGCCTCAGCCTCCCACGCTGGTTGGATGGGTTCTCCCTGCAGGTCGCAGAAGCTGTTGAGGCCCACACATGCCCCGATGATGTGGGGCAGGGTCCTCGCCACGAGGTGGAGCTGGGTGAGGAGGCACCGCCAGCGGGCCTTGAGGCAGCGGAACGCCCGCTCCACCACCTGGTGGCAGCAGGTCAGGCGGCAGTTGAATAGCTGCCTGCTTGGGTCCAGGGGCCCTGCATATGGCCGCATGAGCCAGGGCCGCAAGGGGTAGGCTGCGTCGGCCATGATGCGGATGGGCACTGCTATGCCCCCAAGATGGATGTCGTGAAGGGAGAAGAAGGTGCCCGCCTCCATGTCCCAGTGGAGGGACAAGTTCCGGAGGACCCAGGCGTCTTGGGCCCTCCCTGGCCATCCAATGTAGACATTCTGGAAGAGGCCCCAGTGGTCCACGAGGGCCTGCAGGTGCATGAAGTGGTACCCTCGCTGATTGCGGTACTCTGCAGCCCTGTGCTCTGGGGCTTTCACGGGAATGTGGGTGGCATCAAGGACCACCCGCACAGTTGGGGAACCTGAGGGCGGCCATCCCAGGGATGCTGTCCTGAAGCTGACCTCCTCTCACCAGGTGCCACAGCAGGACCCGGTTGATGGCCCTGGCGACCTCGCAGAGGATGGCGCAGATGGTGGACCGCCCAAATCCGAAGAGGTGTGCCACTGCCCTGTGGGACTCCGGAGTGGCCATCTTCTGGAGGGCAATGGGCACTTTTTTGTCCAGCGGGATGGCAGGCCTCATGGGGGTGTCCCTGCCGTGCAGCTGGGGGGGGGGGCGAGCCCCGTGACCCGGCGGGGGGGGGGGGGGGGTGAAGCTGGCCCTGGTCATGCGGAAGTTCTGCTTCCCATCCTTGTCACCCCAGGTGCACAGGACGACCCGCTTCCACCAGTCTGGGCTGGTTTCCCGAACCCAAAGCTGGCGGGGCACAGAGGCGGGCAGGGGCATGAGGTCTGCCCTGAGGACAAGGTGGATTAAAGCCTCGTGTGAAGGCTGGGCACACTCTGGGTCCCCAAACAGAGTGTCCCGCATGTGCAGGACACTCTGCAGGCAGGCAGTGGGTCCCTGGGTCGCATGGCACCATCTGGGCTGCCGGGCAGAGTCCATCGCTTGCAGCATGCTGCTAGCCTGAGTGGACAGCGAAGTGCGGTTGGGGCCAGCTTTTATGGAATTGGGTAGCCACATGGCCGCTGACATGGCCCAGTGAGGTGGCCATGTTGCCACACCTCCCATGATGCCCTGCCCCCTGAAGTGAAATAGCATGCCCATTGTCTGACCATGCTATTTCGCGTCCCACCATTTGCCTTATTTCGAATTAACATTTTGTTAATTTGAAATAAGTTATTGCGAAATAAGGCATTATTGCAACACAAGTTGTTTCGACACAACTGTATCGAAATAACCCCCTGTGTGTGAACACAGCCAAAATGTCAATTCGAATGACTGAATATAAACTAGTCAATTTTAGCTAATACTTATGAGGTCCAATTGAGTCAATGCAACTTGACATGGCCACACAAAAAACTCCAATTGGAATTAGTATCTCCATGACCTGGACTTGATACTTTGAATTGGAGGAGGAGCACCATGGGAGGTGGGCCAACAAGGACCCCTAGAAGGGTCATGCCACCACCCAAGGCCCTGCCAGGCTCCAGCACTCTGAGCCCTGCACAGGCAAAAGCAGCTCTAGCTGTCGTGAGACTAGAGCTGGGCAGGGGAATGTTTTTGTTTCCCCCCCCCCCATGCTAGGTTCAGAAGTCAGGAGCCTGGTAGGGGATGTTTTCCCCGCCCAAGGGGCCCTGGGGCCAGGGCACCCACCGCCCCACACACTACAGTGGTGGGGGGGGGGAGGTAGTCCCCCCGTGCTGGCAGCACAGGGCAGGGCAGGAAATCCCTTCTTCCCCCCCCGGGTCCAAATTTGGGGGGGGGGGGGAGGGAACGCCCTTGGCCTCAGGCTGACCATGCAGCGGGGTGGGGGAGAACGAAGCACCACGTGCCTGCCAGACGAATGTGGGGAAAGGACCACCCCTCCCTGCCACATGGCTACTGCCCAGCTGGCTGCATGTGGCAAAGGTACCCCTGTGTGTGGCTCCCACCCAAGCAGCTGCGCCGGGAAGGCACCCCTCATGTGCGGCTTCTCCTTGGCTGGCCTCGTGTGCGGAAGGCACCCTGTGTGCATGGCTTCCACACAGCTGGCCATGCCCAGGGTTGCCGTCCTCACACAAGGCCAGCGCCACAGCAGCTGCACGCATGGGTGCCTTCCCCACACACGGCCAGCCGAGGAGAAGCTGCATGTGGGGTGACTTCCCCGTGCATGGCCAGCCGGGATGAAGCCATGTGTGGGGGTACATTCCCTGTGCAGCTACCTGGGAAAGAGCCATGTGTGGGCGTGCCTTCCCTAGCCATGGCCAGCTCCACAGGGGCGTGCATGGGGATGCCTTCCCAGCATGCAGCCAGCTGGGATGCAGCCCGGCACCGGGGTACCTTACCCATGCATGGCCAGTGGCGCTGCAGTGGGGCCTGGGGTCCCTGTCCCTAGCCAGGGACAGGAACCCTGTTGCCCCCACAGCCCAATCTGGCTGCGGGGGGGTGTGGAGGTACCTTTGGGCTGCTTGCCCGGGTCCTGAAGGGCTGGTCGTCCTTCCCGGCTTCATGACACCGTGGGAGGAAGGTCAACCCTTGTCAGTTTGACCTCAGTGGGTTCGAATTGTCCCAGACTTTGATGGCAAATGAAGGTTGACCAATTCAAAGTCAGCTTTCATAAATGCAAACTGAGGAGTGCCTTCATTCGAATTGAGAAAAGCAAGTGTGACCATGCACTTAATTGAATTTGAACTGACTGGCATCAGTTTGAATTCAAAGCTAAATGTAGCCATACCCTTTGGTATTTACAGTTTTTTTTTGTCATGTACCTAAATCTTATCAGCTTCCACAGTGTGAGAGAGCGCCTCCAGCCCAGGGGTCCTCAGGCACCCAAAAGCTAAGCAGAGCCATTTTTTTTTAAATGCCCTCAATAGTCAAGTGCTTTGCAAGCCACAGTGGCGGGGGGGGGGGGGTTGGAGGGCTGGAAGTTGCTGAGCCAGCATGTCTGCTGCAGGGCATTGACCTCCTGTAGTGTCTGCTGGTGGTGGGGTCCCAGACCCAGGAGCAGGCTGCCTGCAGAGTCCCATCATGGTAGAGGGAGCAGAGCTCAGAGCCGGGGGGGGGGGGGACGGGGACAAAGAGCCACATGTGGTGCCAGAGGTGCACATTGCAGACCCCCCCCCCACTCCATCCTGAGCCATATCAACTACCTGGGATGGGTCAGAGCTATACACACATAACCCTTTGGAAGTTGGCATATATGTGATGCTGCAGCAAATGTGCTATCATAATAATGCTGAGAATGTTTATGAGCATGCAGAAACAAAGGTTGCATGGCACATTTTTGCATCAAACCGCACAATTGCATAGCAGGCATGAACAGCAGTTACACAGCCCATAACCCAGTGTGCTTCATATGACAGAACTATGTGGACTTTAGGGATTATGCTAGGGCAAATGATTAGTGCCAGTTCAGGTTCTTCGTAAATGTGTGTAAATGAGCTTGCAGCATCAGGGGAGGCTTCTGATTCTTGCAAGAGGGAAGGGCCCAGGATGGCATTTGGGGCTGGGAGTGCTTGCTGGAGGAATGTCCCCTGAGTGCTTGGTACGTCCACTACCTGCGACAAATTACACGCAAAATGCTGGTGTGGACAGCCCTGGCGGGGGGGGCAGTTAGTGAAGGGGGGGAAGCCAGCATCCAGGTGTGGGGAACTGAAGGGGCAAGGTGGCACACCAGCCCATGTAGTGGGAGGGAAATCTCATACACAGTAAATTGGTTCAGGTGTGTAAACACTTCCGGTGCAGACTGACGCCTTTAGCCATGTGAAGGGGCTGCCTAATGCACACAGGGCTGGGGCTTGTGTATGGATGATCAGGCGGTGGGGAGGCAGCCTCGGGGCAGGGCCTAGCAGGAGAGATGGACCGGGGGGGGGGGGCAGAGCCTAGCAGGGGGTGGGACATAGGAGGTGTGAGCTGGGGGGTGCACAGCCCCACATCTTTTTGCTATCCAGCAGTGCACCTGGACTAGATAGCTTCAGTCCTAAGGCCTACTTGTCCCTGAGGATGCAACTCTAGCTAGCAAATTGCACAGGCCTTTAATCAAAATATGCACACATTTTTTTCCTTCTGTAATGCCAGACTATATTGGACAATGGTTCACACAGTGCTTTGTGACTGCCTGAAGGGGTGTGCCACAACACCAGCATATGGGACCCAACCAGGCATAGCTACCATAACTCTCTGAGTATTGGCACAAGAACCTGAAGTGCAGCACCTGCTGGGGCAACCAACTTGAAGAACTTCAGTTCCAACAAAATTGGCTTAAAAAAAGAAAAAAAGTCTCTTCCTTTGTCCCTATGCATTTTTATTCTCAACCTCCAACAGTTGCTGCCATCTGGCGAGAGGTCATCACCTGTTCAATGTTCTGTTCAATGTTTTCATTAATGATCTGGATGATGGGATAGATTGCACACTTAGTAAGTTTGCAGATGATACCAAACTGGGGGGAACGGTAGACACCCTAGAGGGCAGAGACAGGATTCAGGGAGACCTAGACAAACTGGAGCAGTGGGCCAAGAGGAATCTCATGAGGTTCAACAAGGATAAGTGTAAAATCCTGCACTTGGGACAAAAAAACCCCATGTACTGCTACAGGCTGGGGAGTGCTCAGCTAAATAGCAGCACTGGAGAAAAGGACCTGGGAGTCATGGTGGATGGGAAGCTGGATATGAGTCAGCAGTGTGCTCTTGCTGCCAAAAAGGCCAATGGCATACTGGGCTGCATCAGAAGAAGTGTTGCCAGCAGATCGAGGGATGTGATCATTCCCCTCTATTCTGCACTAGTGAGGCCACATCTGGAATACTGTGTCCAGTTTTGGGCTCCCCACTACAAAAAGGACATGGACAAATTAGAGAGAGTCCAGAGGAGGGCAACAAAAATGATCAAAGGGCTGGAGCACAAGCCCTATGAAGAAAGACTGAAGGAACTAGGCTTATTTAGCCTGCAGAAGAGAAGACTGAGGGGGGATTTGATAGCAACCTTCAACTACTTGAAGGGTTGCTCCAAGGAGGAGGGAGCTCAACTGTTCTCGGTAGTAACAGAGGGCAGAACGAGAAGCAATGGCTTCAAGTTACAGCTGGGGCGGTCCAGGCTGGATATTAGGAAAAACTTCCTTACTAGGCGAGTGGTGAAGCATTGGAATAAGTTGCCTAGGGAGGTGGTGGAATCTCCATCTCTGGAGGTGTTCAAGGCCCAGCTGGACAAAACACTGACTGGGATGATCTAATGGGAGTGGTCCTGCTTTTTTTGGCAGGGGGTTGAACTAGATGACCTCGTGGGGTCCCTTCCAACCCTATGGTTCTATGATTCTATGATCACTAATTCTTAGTAGAACTTCCAGTTGCCTTTGGCCAGACTTTAATTTGCTATAATTTCCTATAGGCTGGCCCTTACCTTGTCGCCTGTGTGCAATATGCATAGGCAGTTCAGCACTGGATAGCTAATACAAAGCCACGGAGTCAGGCTCAAATAAGGAAAGAGAATACACAAGCAAACTTAAAAGCATTGCTTTTTTGTTCAGAACAAACAAAAAACAGGTTGGTTCTAATTTTGTATGAACATTGATAATGCTTCCTACAAAAAGTTTTTCTAAACCTTAGAACCCTGTTAATTGCACTAAAATGAACTATGTATTTTTTAAGCCAGACGTAGGGTAAAGTAACTAAGGCACAGTTCACTGTAGTATAACTCACATTTAATGACCCCAGAAAAGTAAAAATATTAGAAATCACTCATGGCCGCATATGTATTTTTTGTTGACCGCTTTAAGAGGTATATTAAAATACTTTCTCAAGAAAGAAAGGCAGCAGGAGGTTGTGGTTAATGAAAGACCGAAATAGATTTTTTTTGTTGTAGTTGTATAATGTTCCTTTTCCTATTTATTATTATTTTTCTTTTGGGTCTGAAAAAATAACATAGTGTCAGACACGAGCAGTATTATGCGTATCTAGAGAGCTGAACATCTTCAACCTTCTTATTCCGTGTCCAGGAAACTGATAGCTTGGGGATTCAATGAACACTGTTCAAAAAAAACAAAAACAAAAACCTGTTGAAGTCCTCCCACAGACAAATTATTTTTTTTTTGGCCTTTGCAAGACTTTTCCAAATGTAGAAATTGTGCCTTTTTTTTTTTTAATTACTGTGGCTTTCCATCAGGTTTTTTTTGTAAATATATGACAGTATTCTTGAATAGTTCACTTAATCTTAGCTAGGAGATGAATGGTGGTCTAGTGAACAAGGCATTGCACTAGAGTTTGGCGGCTTTGGGGGGTCAAGCGCCTTCTCCAATACAGATTTCATGCATGGCCGTGTGCAATTCACTTAGGCTATGTCCACACATAGCTGGTTATTTCAAAATAAGTTATTCCGCACTAAATTATTTTGAAATAAATCCTTATTTTGAAATGAAATAAAGGACACGCTTACCTTGTGTGTGGCCATGCTATTTCACTTCAGGAGAGGCACAGCGTGGGAGGTGTGGCACCATGGCCCCCTAGCAGAGGGGCGAGCTCTCACCTGGCGAGCCAGCAGGGGGAAGTTGCCCGCAGGGCAGCGATCCCCCTGGCCAGACTCCCCGGGGCAGTGAGGGGCACCCATGATGGCAGGCTATCCCCCACTGCCCGAGCTGGGCGGCTGCCTCTTGGGTAGGGGCCATGGGCACCAGCTATGCCCACTGCCCGGGCTGTCCTGCCGCGGGGTGTGGGGGGAGCCACAGCTGCTGGCTTTCCCCACTGCCCAGGATGAGCTGCCAGGGGGGCTGTGGTGCCCGGCTCTGCCCGCTGCCCAGGCTGTGAAATTGGCCACAGGCTACAGCGCCTGCGAGGGGCTGGGGAAACAAGCACCCCACCCCTGCCAGCGGGCATCTTCCCTGGCCACTTCCAGGTGTCCAGGGGCTGGGCAGAGCGCCCCGCTACCCAGCCGAGCAGCTGGCTCAGGGTGCTGAGGGGATGTGCAGGGGGGCCAGCAGGTGCCCGAGCCGGCTTCGCCTGCTGTCCCCCCTTGACCGGGGCAGGGGGAGAAGCGGGCTGGGGTGCCCATCCGCCCCTTCCCCCAGCAAGGGGGAGTGGTGGGCGAAGCCAACTCAGGCACCTGCCACCCCCCTGTACCTCCCCGCAGCATCCTGGCTGGGGTGTAGATTGGTTCCCTGGCCAGGGTGTTGTGGGGGGAGATTCCATGCACCCTGGGAGGAAGTTCAAACCCCTGTTTCGAAACAGGAGTTGTTTCGAAACAACATGTCCTAACCGTGTTGTTTCGAAACAAGAGTTATTTTGATTGCAGGTGAGGTTTAGCGGGTTTGAAATAACTGCCGTTATTTTAAAACATGGAGTCCTGTCATTTCGCAATAACAAACTGTCATCTGGACATAGCAAGGTTTATTTCGAAATAACAGCTGTGGTTTTGAAATAAAACTCTCAGTGGCCACAGCCTTAGCTTCTGTAATTTATGTTGCATACTCCCCTTCAGTAATTGGGGGGGGGGCATGCTAATATAAGAGGGGTAGATCCTGCAGTCATGAGCATTTTACACTCCAAGTCTTGATTTACACAACCATGTTATGTGATTGTACACCTGCAGCCTGTGGATACCTACATCACTCAGGGATATGGAAAAAAATCCATTCTCTTGAATGACTTGGTTGCATCAACCTTTAGCTCCTAGTGTAGACATTGCTATATCATTGGGTGGCCTTGTGTCAACTTAGGAACCCTCTCTCAGGGAAGCAGATTACCTACTTCAATTGGAGACACTTTCCTGTTGGTGTAGGTAGCAGCTTTACTAAGGACTACAGTGGCATAGCAGCATCAGTGCAGCTATAGTGTTGTAAATACACACAAACGCTAAGTATTATTTTATTTTCTCTATTCCAGCAGTCAATTGCTGCTGTGACAAGTCATCTTTTAATTCATGATGCTTATTCTTCCTGCTTCTTTAATCACAAATGCTACAACAAGTGAACAGTCTCAGCCAAGCAAATATAAGAAAAAAATGAATTTATCTTCAAACAAAAGCAGTTAATCATCTCTCTCTGAGTTTTGGGTCCTCTAGTCACACTCTTTCAACACTATTCATTTGTTCGCCATTCTCGACTCTGACGACATGGCTTTAGTATTGCACGCTGCTGCTGCACAGATTGCTATATGTAACTGGTTTCCCAACGTCACTACTGCAATGATAATGTATCAGTGCCTCATCCATGAAGTGTTTCCCTTTGGGGGACAGAAGAATGGACTGAAAGGTTGCATAGTTGTTCAGAAGTAATATCTATGGCACTAGGAGTCACTCACACTGACTTATCGTCTGAGTTTGTTTAAAAACCTAGATGTCAGTATTTACTCAATTTCAAAAGCTATTTAGTATATCATGTAAATGATTGTCATGAACACTATGTCTTAATTAATCACATCAGCCTTGACTGTCATTTTGACACTCAACATTTATTGGAAACGAAATAAGTCATGTCTATTTCATCAAGTCCCAAAGGGGTAGCCATGTTAGTCTAGTTCAGCAAAATAAACAAGGAATACTGTGGCACTGTCAAAGACTAACATTTATTTCTCACATGAACAGTTGTGGGTGAAGTCCCATTTCATCAGCTGCAATAAAATGGAAAATTTACAGTATTGGAAGGAAAGATAAAGCTTGTGATTATATTTCACTGCATCAGGTTGGGTTTCTTAAACCGATCAAACAAACTGTATAGAGTCAAACAGGGTGGGCCAACGTAACAGAAAGTGATGCAGTTGAAAGAGCTGAGAATCATTGTTTGTAACGAAAAACAAAGAAGGCGTCCTGTGGCATTTTTAAAGCCTAATGTTTGTAATGAGAACACCAGATCATGGCTCTATTCAAACCCAAGTTGTTGGTGTCAGATTTGCATATAAATTCTAACTCTGGTTGCACTTCGATTTAAATTATTCTATTTAAGAATTCTGACTGACATGTCTCTCATAGACTGCTTGGGGAAATTGAAGTGAATCCTTAGTGTTTGTTTGAATGTTGCTAGTTCTAATGTCAGACTTACAGCCATTTATTCTTTTGCACAGAGACAGGCTAGTTTGTCTGATGTATAAAGTGAAGGGGCATTGCTGGCACATATCACATTGGTGGACAAGCAGGTAAATGAGCCCCGATGGAGTAGCTGTAGTAGGTCCTTTTCTGACAGTGTCTTAAGCCCATGCCATTTTTTCCATACTGCCTTTTTTTTTTTTTTGGTGACAATAATTGGTTTCAGTCAAGTGTCAATTCTTTGCACATTTGCCCTTGCTAATATTGTCCAATCTTCTTTACCATTGTCCTTGTTAAAGATCAATATATAGTTTTCATATGCAACCACGTTTCCTTCATACTCTCAGCCTCGCACACACTCATTGGACACAAGCTGTTAGCTTCAATCTGTATAATCAGACCTCAACGGACTAATTTCCTGGGTGTAATTCTTAAAAAAAACAAACCTTCTGAATGAAGTGCTGTACATTTGGAAAAGTATTTCCATGACAGTCAGGGAGCCACATGTATATGTTACTTTTGTATACATTACGAATATATAACATTGAGCCTGGAAATTACCAGAAGCTATTCGGGCTCTTGGGAGAAAAATCAGAGAGTTGTTTGCAAGGAGAATACTTAATGTACAGGCTCTGTTGCTTTGCAAAATTATCATAATCCTGATGGTAGATGAGGTGTTTCCCACCAGTTCTATTTCCCTTTGGGAGATGCTATGAAATTCATCCTCATTCCACGCAAGGATGTTGTTCACTGATGAGAGGAGAATGGACTAATCTGAATTGTTATGCATTTATGTTAATGTTTAATTATTGCTACTATTTGAGACATCATTTCATTTTAGGAATGATTTATTTTCACATTCCTGTGGGTTATACTGTGCAGCCTTTCTCATATACAAATATTCCACACCTTGCCAACTACTGGCGCTGACACTATAATAGTATGCAATCCTTCGCATGGTAATGCGGGATCTTTCAGCCAGTCTCTTGCTTCTGTCCCAGTGATGGTCAACCATTACAGACTGAGGACCAATATATAGTATTCCAGGGCTAAGTGTTGCAATCAATATGTTGTTGGGGTGGGGGGAGAGACGGGGATGGCCTCTTGCCCCTTTCCTTGCTACCCTGCTGGCCATAATCTTCTGTTTGGGATTCTTCAACTGTGCAGGCTTTGCCAGCAAGCCTACAGTCAGCATAAACAGCTAGCACAGCCACCATTCCCTCCCTGTTACTAACTGATACTGTACTGGTGTCTTGGGAGTAGGTGATGGAGCTACCTAGCATGAACTGCTCTGATTCTAGCTCCAGTAAACCTATGGTTTCTTGCACATCTTTGTGAAGTTGTGGTCTGCGAATCTGCACAAAAGCCAGGGTAGAACATCATCATTGTTAGGCCTATCCTTCAGAACATGTGCCATAGCCAGGAGAAAGAGCCACAACTTGGCCATAATTATATGCCCACTTTGACGCTAGCAAGAGACAGCATAGGTTAGAAAAACCTTTAGGCTGCTGTGGCTTGTACTAGTAAAGGCAGATGCAGGCTGGCTATAAGGCAGCCCCAAGATCCTGGACTTTCTAAAAATCAACTTCATCTTTCTCCTCAGATTGAACTGAGCAGAGAAGGTCATTCTGACTGATATGCAGAAGTCTGCCTGGGGACCCACATAGCTGATTGATTTCATACCTGGCTTGCAACACTACAGTGGCGGAAGAGCGTATATTGAACAGAGCAGTGGCATTTAAACTTTTTAAATGGAGCCACGCACCCTCCTGGATTTTTGTATAAAATTCCACCCTCCCCCCTTCCTCTGAACCCTCTCCTACCATCAGAAAAAAACAGGACCTATACACTTAACGTAAAGGGGCAATGGGTAGCAGCAGCTCGTCTGCAGCTCTAGAGCCCAGTGTGCCCCACCGGAGAAAAATGGCAGCAGTGCCAGTGGTGGCAGGGAATTGCACCTCATCACTGGGATCATCCTGGGGCAGCAGGTCAGATGTAACAGCCACCTCTGGGAGCCTGGAGCAGAGCAGCAGTGTGGGGCGCATGCCCATCAGGGGGTCTGCTGCTGCTGCTGCTGCAGGAAACTGAAGCTGGAAAGAGCCGCACAAAGTGTGGGGCTGGCCCAGCTCTGTCCCCTGCTCTTCTGGGCCTCCCGCCTACAGCAGAGTCTTCCCACTCCCCCCAACACCTGACTGGTGAGGTGTCAGTGTCCCCACTGTTTCCCACCCCTGCTCTCAGCCTAGCACCCCCCTCATCCAGCAGGGGAAGACAGCGCCACCAGCATAAGTTTTGGGGAAAGGGCATTGCCCCCCTTGCTCCGCCAAATTACACCCATGGCACCCACCACAATTCATCTGATGCCTCCTTAGAGGGCCCCAGCCCCCCATTTGCCAACCACTGGCACAGAGAACGTTGAATTCTTTGACCTATTGTTCAACTGCTTTTTAAAATGTAAATGTATCAGCTTTTTCAGAGTGCTGTGCAATGTATTAATTCAGGAGTGACATTGTGTGAACCCTGGAATTGCATGAATGCCAAATGCTATATGAGTGGTGCACTGTAGAGTCAGTCCCCGGGCAGAGGTGTAACAGACCACAGATTTGTCTGTACCGAGCATGCTTGTGATGTTCCTTAGCGTTTTCGTCATAAATGACAGTGCTAAAGACACAGAAGTGGTAAGGCCATACCTTCGCACGGCAACGTCACAAACGGTCCCGAGGGGAAAAACACTTGCTGCCATATAACACGCACTCTGTCTTCTCACACTCTGCTTACCCTTGAGAGCTAATCCAGCTTTGGCATGAACTTCACAGTTTATTGAATTGGGGGGTCACATAAATTATTAATTGACCAAACAGGGAGTCGCTACATTAAATCCAGCACTCCCAGGGATCTCTGCAGCACATTGCTTGTTCCCCTGTTCTAGGAAGCTGCAGCATCTGTCGTGTGCGTACACTGACATACTGTAAACTACTAAAGGTTTTTTTTCTTTTCTTTTTTTTCTCAGCAGCCCAGCTGGAAATTTAAGATAATATCCAACATAATTAAGTAATACCCACAGCAAGCTCATACCAGCATTTTCTGTATGAGCCATCTTCCAGGGGAGGTGTGTGAAAAAAGAGACCAAAATGTCAGAAAGCTGACAGCGGAGGCAGACATGAGAAGAATTATAGGCATTCAGTAAACATTAAAAGGACAATAACACGCTGGCTTATGGCTATTTATTTTTTATGAGCGACTTTGGCAGTGTTTTGTCTGAAGTTTTGATGGCCATATGTTTTCCAGGGAGGCACAGCACTGTTTGTAAACTGCTGTAATTGAAATTGAATTTTCATGAAGTCTATGTGAAATATGATAACACATTAAAATACATATTCCTTTGGAGAGTTTCCTCATTGATTTTTGTTGCATTAAATCTGTTTACACATCAAAGGACAAAATTACATTCTGTCTGTCTTCATTTCAGTCACACCCGTGCTTTTGTTTTCCAGAGAGGACACACAGGAAAACACAATACTGTGTTGTACATAATATTACCAACACTAACACTTTTATTAGCGAAATGATGCCTCTGACTGAAAGTGGTCTCATTTCTCCATCTGCTTTGGCAGCCCCTTAACTATTGCAAATCTTTTCTATTCTTCACTGTTTAAATATATTAATGCACAGGGCCCAATCCTGTTCCCACTGAAGCCGAGGGAATTTTAGCATTGACGGCAATGGGTGCAGGGACCAGCCTTCTTGTTTTTATACCAGACAAAGAGTAGAGCCCAGGAGAGTTTTCATGTGATTGTTATCATGTCAAAGGTATGTTAGTTTGTGTGCCCCAAGTTTAGTTTTAAAGGTAGAGGTTTTGTTAAATGAAGGCAGGTTTATTTATTTATTTAGAGGCAAACATCATTGTAGGGTGGTGGGAATGGCAGGGGGCACTGGTTTATTTCCAACCCAGGCCTAACACTACAGCCTTAAAATGAACTAATACGAATCATCAAACTAAAAGAGAAAGTGGTGCCAAAAGCAGAACAATTCCTTGCTTTATTCATGAAGATATCTATCACTTCATCAGCGCTATAATCATCTTTAATGCATTAGTCAGTTGCAGGTTGGCTGTGATGCTCGGGAGAGGAAGCCGACCATGAAACTCATTTTTCAGGAACAACAAGCGTAAGATATTCTGATATTTTTCTTTGTCAGTGTGATCACTAACTACTATGACTAGTGACTATTGGATTTGTCACTGAATTTAAGTCCTTCTCGTCTCCCTGAAACTTATTTTTTTCCCACTGCTACAAGATTATCAGCTATGTTATTAGCTCCCCTCTCTGCAATATATCTTTTCTGTCTTTTGTCTAATTTAGAGAGCTAAAACGTCCTATAGTGGAATAGCTCATTAGACCACCAAAACTGGTGCTCTATCTCCAACATAACAGCTCTCGCTCAAGGAGGATGACCCCTTTATCCCTCCTGTACAATGCACAAAATCACTTATTCAGTGTTCTTCACTGTATACAGCGATATGGGGGAGGCACTCCTCCCATTCCCTTAAACTTTAAAGCAAAGCAGGTTTGCTGTCATTGCTCAGCTTGCACAGACTAGCTGTGAATGCTTGTAGTGATGCTAAACTTATCAAACCTCTTTTTAAAATACAGCAGCAGATTGTGACTGTATGACCTTCTCTGTGAGTGGTGACACAGACTTTCTACACAGTGTTTATTCTCTGTCCTTGCTTTTTCCCAGTGTGTTTGTGTTTTGGTTTTCAATTTCTGGTTGTTTTGACCGTGATGCATATGGGAAAGCACAATTCAGCTATAGCAGTGTTTTTCAACCTTAGGGGCAGGATGCAGTACTGGGTTGCAGACCCTCAAGGACTGGGTTGTGGCACCCCGTGCTGCTGCTGCCAAAAGACTGGAACACATTGTTCAGCAATGTACTTGTTGGCTTGCTGGCAGAGATGCTATTTTTTCCCCCAGGTCCCAAGGAAAAAGGTTTGAAACCCACTGAACTATAGTGTAGGCACGCTAAGGTGGTGGGGGGAACATGGGGCTACATTTAACCTGCTACTCCTTCCAGACCAACTGAGACACAAGGGGTATGTCTACACTTACAATTTAGTAGGAATTAAGGAGGCTTAAGTCAAACTAAATTAGTGGATGTCCGCACTAGCATTTATTAGGTTGAACTAAGGAGTTCCCTTAGTATGAACTAAGGAAAGCCTAATTCAAATTTCTCTTAGGTTTGAATTGATGGTTAATTGAAACTCATTATTGAAATAAACCCAGTGTAGCTGTGTTAATTCAAACTATTAGTTTTAATTAATTAACAGTTCATTTGAACTGTAGATTTCCCTATACAATAGTGTCCGCTTACCTGAGTCGTACTAGCAAGTTTTGTGCATGGATATGCTAGTTTGAATTAGGGTGTCTAATGTGGCTGTGTTAAATCGAATTAGCTTAATTCGAACTAATAATTATTAGTTCAAATTAATTAGTTTGAACGCAGTTAATTTGAACTAATCTTCTAAGTGTAGACAGCCATGGAGATCAAGTTGTGAAATTGGGCATGCAGAGCATGTTCAACAACAGCAGAATGAAGGGAGGGGACCATTTGATTCAACTAAAGCTATGGCTATGTCCACACCTAGGTGGTTACATCAATTCTACTTGAATTGATGTAGCCAAAGCAAAATAAAACTCATTAAATCAATTCCAGTTGAATCGATTTAACAGATCCAGACCAATAAAACCCAAATCGAACGACCAGGTCCAGACACCGGACTTGCTGGTCTGATTTGGGAGAGGGGCACCCTGGGAGGTGTGGCAACATGGCCCCTGGGCAGGGCCATGTTGCCACCCAATCCCCTGCCTGGCTCCCAGGCAGGGGAAAACAGCCTGCAGGGCAGGGATCCTCTTGTACCCTGCATCCCTGCTGCTGGCTGGACAGCTGGGGAGGGACTGTGGGTCACCCAGCTTCCCCCAGCAGCTGGGGGGGGG
>ML681984.1:20733867-20744424 GCA_007922195.1 Podocnemis expansa | reverse complement strand
AGGTGCTGGGAAGCTGGGGGGGGAGGCACGTGGGCGTCCTGCCTTGCCACCCTGCAGCTGCATGGAAACAGGGGCGCTGCCGGCTTCCCTGTCCTACCACTCTGCCAGCAGTGGGGATGCAGGGCACCGGGGGCTCCATTCCCCACCCCTGTGTGCCCCCCCCCTCCCTGGCCAGGGTGCTGAGGGGGAGAGGCGGGACTTCCTTCTAGGTTGCCATGCACTCTGGGAGGAAGATCAAAGCCGTTAATTCGGAACAATGTTGTTTCAAAACAAGGTGTCTGAACAGCCTTGTTTTGAAACAACCATTTTGCTTCAACAGAAGTGCATTTGGGGGCATGTCTGATGGCAGAGTTGGCTCCAGGGGTTGTGGCGCCCCAAGCCAACTTTTGCACCCCACTGCCGCCATCACTGACTCTGCACTTGGAGCATGCATGCGGGGGCAAGAGCAGTGAGGCCGGGCCAGCGGTCATGTGGTGGCCCTGCAAGGCTCCCCCTACATGCAGCTGATCCCAGCCAAGTGGAGGAGCACGTGAGGAAGCCCAGGGGCAGCTTGCCCTAAACCAGGCTGCACCGACTAGACTGCAGGTGGGGGTCTGTGGTGGGCTAACAAGGGAGACGTCAGCGTGAGCACGGGGTAGCGCCTCAGGCCCCAGTGCCCAGCTCACTACACTGTGCCCACCTACAGGGCCGCGGCTGAGCACACACGAGCCGACTGCCAGGCTTGTACCTGGCGTACTCCTGCAGACCCTTCAGGAGCCACAAGGTTTTCTGGTTCCAAGACATGGCACTGCTGCTGCTCCCTGGTTCAGCCAGGCTGGTGGTGTGTAAACCATGCCCAGCCCCACTCTGGGCTTAGATAAGTGGCTGTGGGGATGAAAGGCCAGAGACACTCGTGCAGGCAGCACCCCACCCTGTCCTATTCCATCCTGCCCTGCCTGCTCCATGCCTTGTAGCTGACCCCGTGAGTGCTGTGCATGCCCCTGCTGCTGCCTCGCTCACTGCCAGCTGGGAGCTTGGCGTGGTGGCTGAGTTGGTTCCTGTCACTGACTTGGGGTTCATGTCCTCCAGGCAAAAACCAGTGCTTGGCTGTGGAGGGGCCTGGCCAGGCTGATCCACCACCCCGGGTAACTCAACTTTGGGACCAGTCACATGGGCTTCCTGCCGGGGGCTAGCTCTGCCTAGTCCACAGGATGGAGAGCTAAATATTTGCCAGCCCCTGAAAGAACAGAGCGGGATCCTGGCACTGGGAATTGACCTTCTCACAGGGCTGGCTTATGTGTGGCACCAGCTCGGGGTGGGGCTGGGCCAGCGGTCATGTGCGGTGGGTGGCAAGTCACATGCCCCTGCGGTAGGGGCACATCCCTAAGCTTTGGCACCCCAAGGTGGTGCCATGCTGGCTGGCCCCTTAACCTAGCCCTGTCTGATGGCAAGACAATGGGACTTGTAGTCTTAGTTATTAAGGCACTTTTGAAAATAACACTCAGTGAACTAAAATGATTCAGCCAGCATTGCACACAGTTAACCCATGGTAAAGTTGAGAACAAAACCAAGGTCTCATGTTCCCGTAGAAGGCAGAGATAGTAAGACTTGGAGTTAAAAATGATTAAATGGGACTGAATGAAAGGTAGCAGGAGGGGAGGGGAAAGTGACTCAAAAAGAGAGAGAGAAATTCAGAAAGCTTTGTAAGGATTGACTTGTTTTGAGATCAGGTAGGTGGCAGGAAAAAATGGTATTATTGGAATATTATTATATTTAAATGCTGTGAAAGGAACTTTTGAATAACACCATGCTGATGTATTATTAATTTTTAATATTACAATATTAATTATAACACCTTATCACCTGCCTACAGTATTAAATAATACATTTATAATTGCCATGGCTGCATATACTCAGTGCAGAAATGCCAGTATGTAAAAACTCTTCTGGGTGAGGTAAATTATAATGTACATTTGTTAAATCACATAATAACCCTCAACGTGGATGTTTCTGTGTACGCACGCATACATACACAAACAGAGCAAAATTAACATTCTGGTCACCTAGCCTCACTACCACCAAACAAACACTCATCAAGCCTGCTAGGAATAAGATTCATCTGTGTGAGAAGGTGTACATAAGATTTGATATCTGAGATATTAAATGAAGACAAGTCAGGATATTCAGAACTACTGTAGTTTACTGCAGAAAACCGATGTGTGATAATAAGGACATGGTATTACACTGAATAGCCACAGAACAACACTATTGCACTTTTTAGCAAATAAATATCTGTCAAATATGGATTAATTAGATATTGGGGTGATGGCAAATAGGTGGATGATATGTTTTCATGTTATTCTGTGTAAATATACAGCTGTTAATAAATTGTGTATTTCTGCTAACTGACATTAATTGTAAATTGGCTGCCATTATTAAATGGTAAAATATAATATATGAAGTTTTTCTAGTACTTATGCATAATGAATAACATATTTTATGATATTATTTCTCTCTCCAGTTACAGAAAAAACATAAAGTACAGAAAGATTTGTAATTTTATTACTAATAAAATAAAATGATAAATAAAAATAAAATAAGCAAAAGTGGAACTGTTCATATAGCTGATAACTGTTGTAAGACACAATTAGTTTTATGCTGGTTGATACTGTTCTATATATAATGAACCCTTAGGTTCAACAGCTCTAGAAAGCAGAACAATGTTCAAACTAAAATTCAATGTGGAAAATAAATATTTATTGGCATAGTTAAGATTACCGGTAACTAATGTAAGTGTCTTTATAGTCCAGTTTAAAATAATTACAAAGGGTGAAAATTTGGTTGGATAACTGGTCCCAGAGAGTAGTTATCAATGGTTCACAGCCATGCTTGAAGGACATAACAAGTGGGGTACTGCAGGGATCAGTTCTGTTCCATATTTTCATTGATGATTTAGATGATGGCATAGACAGTACACTTACAAAGTTTGCCAATGATATCAAGCTGGGAGGGGTTGCAAGTGCTTTGGAGGATAGGATCAAATTCAAAATGATTTGGATAAACTGGTGAAATGGTCTGAGGTAAACAGAACAAAATTCAGAAAAGACAAGTGTAAAGTACTCCAGTTGGGAAAGAACAATCCATTGCACATATACAAAATGGGCAATGACTGCCAAGGAAGGGTACTGCAGAAAGGGATCTGGGTGTCCTGGCAGACCACACGCAAAGTATGTGTCAACAGTGTAACGCTGTTGCAGACAAACCCAAACACCATTCTGGGATGTATTAACAGAAGTATTGTAACTAAGCCACAAGAAGAAAGTCTTCCACCCTAATTAGGCCTCAAGTGGAGTATTGTGTACAGTTCTGGGTGCCTCATTTCAGGAAAGATGTCAAAAAATTAGAGAAAGTCCAGAGAAGAGCAACACAAATGATTAGAGGTCTGGAATGCTTGACATATGAGGGAAGATTGAAAGAGCTGGGTTTGTTTTGTCTGGAAAAGAGGACGGGGGGTGGGGGTTATAACAGTTTTCAAGTATCTAAGAGGCTGTTATGAGAAGGAAGGAAATAAAACCTCTCTCTTTAACTGCTAATATGGGACAAGAAGCAATGGGCTTAAATTACATCAAGGGAGGTTTCGGTTGGCTATTAGGAAAAAATTCTTTACTTACCAACTGGAATAAGTTGCCTAGGCAGGCTGTGGAATTGCCATCACTGGAAGTGTTTAAGAGCAGGTTAGACAAACATCTGTCAGGGATAGTTTAAGAGGGTACTTGGTCCTGCCATCAGTGCAGGGGACTGGACTTGATGATCTATCATGGGCCCTTCATTTCAATGAAAGTTTTCCCAATCTGTTTCATTATAGGTTCTGTGATATGACTTTTCATAAATATTTTGGTTCTAATCCTGTTGCTGTGGCAAGCAATGGGAAGTTTGCATATGACTCTGTTGAAGTAAGTTAAGTCCTTTTTCGTTGTTGTTTTAGTTGCAATGACAATGAGCCTTGTCAGACTAGCATTTCCATGGAATTAGCCATTGCCTAATCAAGGCAAGAAAGAGTTAACACTTGGTTAGCTTTTATACGTTTTTTTGGCTGGTCTTATAGTTGTTCAAGGGCCATATTCTGCATTTTCTGTGTTCTGCAAAGTTCTATATAAATGAATTACCTTTATGTTTATTATTAATAATAACCCCTGTATAAAACCAATTGTGGCATGATGTATCATGGCACAGCTGACTTGTTGCTGTCCATAGACACTGTGTCAGTCAATAGCTAAAGAGGAAAGTCAGATATTCAATAACATATCACTACATGTTGCATTTAAAACTCAGATTTTCAATAAACAATTTCTATTCTCTAGATTAAAAATTAGTTAAAAGGACACAACAATTGTTATTTGACTGCCCAAGAGGATGAAATATGACAAGTGAATTTATATATTTCTGAGTGTTTTCAAGATTAATAGACCTTATCTTTAGAAATTTCATCCTGTTTGTCTGAGAAAATGAGGACAGTTTCCCTTTAAAGGATGTGAAAAATAAGACTGTAAGGTTTGCCACCCTGGGTCAGATCAAGGGTTTATCTAGCCTAGTATCCTCTCTTCTGACAGTGGCCAATGCCAGGTGCTTCAGAGGGAATGAATAGAACAGGTATAGCTAGCTAATCAATCACTCCATATACAGATAATGTTAATATGTGAACTTGCCTTTACTTAAGACATTGTGAGGCTAGAAGCAGTTCATGTAGTGACACATAGTCTCCAATTAGGTTCTGGTCACATCATTATGAGAAGGATATTGATTGATTTGGAGTGAGGTTAGAGAAAAGGAAGAAAAATGATCAAGGACCATGAAAAGCATGAATTAAGAGAAAAAAATGAAAAGAGTTAAGCGTGACTATAACTGACTAGTAGTGTAACAAATATTTGAAAGATATAAACTTCTAGGAGGGATCCACATTCTACAACATAGTGCAAAAGAATAAAACGAAAAACAGGAATGAGAGAATTAAATTCAGAATGGGAAAATTGAAACTGACTGTTGGGAAAGATTCTATGCCGTGAAATAAATTAGGCTGTGGAACATATTCCCTAAGGAATTGGTGGGAGCTAGGGATATTGCAAATCAGCCTGGAGAAAAAAAGACTACATTGTTGTGTGTGTATGTTGTGTATATACTTCCATGTCTATAGCTGTTTAATTTATGTGTGTGTTTATAAATATAACAATCTGAAGAAAAATAAGATGAGGCAAACTTACACAATACTTTGGTTGAATTGATAAAACTCGTGTCCTGTGGAACATATTGATACAAAACTACCATTACATCCCATAACGCTTTTTCTTGTGTTTAGACTTCAAGAACAAGCCATTTTTAGCTATTTAAACTTTGTTTTTAATATCTGTAGCTAATAACTTTAGGGAATTTTTAGATGCATTAACAATTTCTTGTGTTGACACAAATGGGAGCTGGGCATCCATCTGGTGGAAAGGGGTCTCTTAAACTGCATGCATTTAGAACTGGTTACACATTATTTTATTTATTTATTTATTACAGGTTGGTAGGTAAGGATTTCAGAATTTGTTATATTCTGTCTCATTGTTGAGCAGGCTGATCAAGCTCACACATCATGAGACATTATTCTCTTTTCTTCCCCCTTCTTCAGTTCCGTTCTTTACGCAAACCGACTTATAAACAAGGATCAAATTTACCTGGAATTGCTTTGTACAATGTCAAGGTATGATTTCTTTTGTTGTCGATTAGGATGACATAGAATTTTGAATCAATTTCAATATCTCAGTCATTAACCTCAAGGTGCTTCACCATAGTGTGAGTTCCAAAGCTATGGGATGAAGACCTTCATTGAAAAACAGCAGAGTGGGACTCAAGAATAAGAGTAACTCTTGTCCATGGAGGAGACAGAACTTTCTTAGCAGTCAGTCTGAGACAGCAGAATGAGCTACTCCAAGCATCATGGATTATAACAAACCTCATCACCTTCCACCTCAACTGCAAAGTGCATTTCTTAAATTTCTCCTTCTGTAACAAAGATATAACAACATGTATGTTGGGAGGGGGAAAACAAACACCACCCTCCCCAAACAGGACATGCCCCTGCATAGGCTTTTCTCCCTGGAAAGAACGTACACGTCATCAAATTGCTGAATGCCTTACTGTAAGGCGCTCAGGTCATACGGTGAAGAACATGGCATAAGAAACTTGATAGAATACAATAGAAATATAGTATTGAAATTAATATATTAAGAAAACTTTTGACATTATTTGAAACAAAACTTTCTAATGTTATCAAAATGAAATGCCAAACTTTAAACAATTTGTCTCCCATCAAACTTTCATTAAACTTGACATGTCCTTATGAAACTTTTTTTGGTTTTACTCGATCTGCATTTTGAGATGGAAAACTGTTTGCTCAAAATCAAAAACAAAAACAAAACCCAAAAATATCAGTTAGGTCTATTAATTACATTAACGCTGGATATTCACAAAACATCCTCTCTCTTTTTGATTCTTGATAAGTTCTTGGTCACAATGACTTACTGTGGCAAAGAGTTAATCTTCCTTCAGTTGCCCTGTAAAGCACAATGATGCATTTGAGAATATGAACAGTGTTCAGCAGGGAGGGACATGGGCATGGTGGAGAAATAGAAAACACATACATTAGCATGAGAGAATGCTGAGACTTTCTTCTGGGCCACCCTTATGCGTGGAACACTATTCCTGAAGTAGTCTGTGAGGTCACCACCTTCTTTTCCTTCAAATCTTTTCTTAATGAATTAACCACTTAGGCGATGTCTACATTTACTAGTTATTTTGAATTATGGAGGCATAATTTGAAAGAACTTATTCCCTGGCCAAGGAGGCATTTTATTATATCAAATTAAGCAGTTCCTTAATTCAAAATAAGGAACCGCTAATTCGATATAATAGCCTCCTTTTACTTCAAAGTATCACTTACTTCTAAGTTATTAGTTTGAACTGAGCCATTTTAAGCTGCAGAATAGACTTAATTTGAACTAATTTCCCTATTCTTTTGCCTGCCTTTCCCTATTTCAAATTAGACAGTGTAGTGAAGACTGTCTACAAGTAATAAACCCCACTTTATTTTGAATTAGAGAGTCTTATCTGGACTCCTAATTCAAAATAATAACTTCAGAGTAGTGCTAATTTGAAATAATAACTTTGATTTAAATTGGAAGTAGTTATTTCGAATTAACTACTTTGAATTAATTTTCTCAGTGTAGACATAGCCTTACTGACTAAGTGAGGAACAAAGGGAAAACTTTAGGCTAGATCATTAGGGGACATACACTATTTATGTCTGTTGATATCATTTTACAGCAGCTGAGGATCTTCCCTTTCAAAACCGAATGCACAAATTTTATTGTTCTAATCAGTCAGCCCATGTAAGTCCATGACCTTACTACTGTTAACCTAAGTCTTCCCGCTCTTTCCCCTCTTATTGTCTGTCACACTCACACCCCCTAAATTACATTGTGAGCTCTTAGCAGCAGGGATCATGTCTTTGGATATGGCTGCACTGTGTTCCCATACAGCAAATTAATAATAATGATATGGTGAGAGACTTATGCATCACTTCAATATAATTTACAGCCTTCTAATCTAAAAATGTTTAAATGCAATAAATGATTCACTAAATACTTTAATATTTGATTCACTAAATACTTTAATATTTCCTCCAGATAATCCTGACATAGTGCCATTTTAGAACTGACACATTTCAAGATGTGGGTAATGCTAGAATATTACCACTCGCAGCTTGTGGTACAAGACTTACCAACTGCCCAATGGAAAGCAATAGGGCATCAAGAAACATGTCGTGTTCATTGTTTACTTGTAGGTTTCCTTAGTCTGCCACACTAAATCAGCAGTGAGAGGAGAAAGCCATTGCATATGGTTTGACCTCAGAATCCAGTCATTTCAACCTAAATATGGGAAAAAGCATGTGACAGTGGAATAACATGAAATGGCTCTGTCCACCTCAGTATTTGTCTCTTTGAGCCCCTCTGTGATTGTTTTTTCTCTGGCCATTGACTTAGGTATACCTCAGGACAATTTCTGTAGAATTGTAGTGAATTTTACAGGAGCCTTATAATATGCATCACTGATCCAATAGCTATTTTAAGTGACATGAGATCCAAAGGTCAAAGCATCCCTTAAAAACCGCAGAACTTGCAGAGGGAACTTTTTTTGTTTGTTTGTTTCAGAGGAGTGATCTGGGAAGAGTAGAAAGTATAACATGATATTATCTTTCTCAGCCTGTACTGACTGCTATGAGATTTCAACCTTAGATTGCTTGTTGTGCTTAAAAAAACTAGCGAAGCATGAGTTTTACTTGAGGGAAATGCTGATGCAAAGGATACTCTAAAAGAAAAATGATGGTTAGAAAATGTAATTTGTCTTGACCTTCCATTCTAACTAGTTGAAGTAAAATAAAATAAAATACTAAACCAATCACACAATGGATATGAAACTGAACAGACCAAGTAATCAAAATTCCAGATGTTTCTATATTGATTGGCAAAAGTAACAAAAAAAAAAATCTTTCAAAAGTGTAAGATTTTGTCACTTTTCTAAAGAACTTGTTTAACTATTTTTGTATCTGTGTTGGTCCTAAGAAATTAGAGAGTCAATGTGGGTAAGATAATAGCTCTGTATTGCTCAAAAGCCCATCTCTTTTGTAGCAGAAGATGGTTCAATAAAATACATTACCATACTTAACTTGTCTCACTAATTTTCAGCTACTGTAATTTGTTACAAAAAATTACATGTTTTGGGGAAAAAAACCAGGCTCTGCATAATCTAATATTGGTAGAAATTATTTCTATTTTTTTCTAATTGCAATTGAGATAACTTTTTATTTGGACTTTAACATGCCACTGCAGGATTTGTCTACCAAATAGTTCAGAACAGTGCTAGTACAGGACACACAGAAAGTGAGACTGAGGCCTAGTCTATACCGATAGCTAAGTTTGACATAAATGCTGCTTACCTTAATCTTCCACAGACTGTGTCTCCATTGTCAGAGCAGTAAATTAAAAAACCAGGTGTACTTTGACCTGCTAACACCACTCGTGCAAGTGGCATAGGACTGAGGTCAAAAGCTACAATTCAAATATAGGTCCCTGCAGCCAAAGTGTAGCACTGATCTTACTTTTCTGATTTCTCTAGTCTGCTTCACCACAGCAACATAGCTTTTTCCCTGCCTGCAGCCCTGGCAAGTTTTCGATTAATTCCACCCTCTCTGCATGCAGCACTCTGCCTCCTGTTGTGCCTACAGCAATGAAACAGTAAGGAAAGCCTTTCCCACTATTTGTTTTCTTTAGACAAGAGGGGCGTGAGCAGAGGACAACCTCCTTCCCACAAGCTTCTGCACCTATTACCCACAGCGCAATGCATTTCAGGAAGTAATTTGAGCAGTGGTGATGTAAGACCCCTGAGTAAACAGTATGCTGAGATCACTTACCTTCTTCTTCTCTAAGTTGACAGCCTAAAATCAAATTACAATCTCCAGCCCATTTGTAGACAAGCCCTAAGTGGAAATCAACCTATCTGGTTTCACTGCCAAAGCCCAGGGAAATGCAAAAAATGAACAAAGAGCATACATGGTAAAAACATAAATTTATTTCATTTTTAGAACACTAAGATGATATTAACATAGCCGATATATTTTATATTATTAAACACTAAAATATTTGATTTCACTAAGCAGCACATACTGTAAAGACATAGCTGTGTCCACATAAAGTGCTAATCACATGCATTCATTCAAGCAAAAGGGAACACATTCAAAAACATCTGTGGGCCTGATTTCATGCAGCTGTAAAGTCAGCAGTAACTCTCTTGAAGATACTGAAGCTGGATCACAACCAAATGTATTGTCTGTTATTACAAGTAATATAATATCCTACAGATCCCCCTACACACACTCTCACTCTCCCCCACTGTTGTTTTCATGTAACAACTGTTGTGCTAGGGAACCAGAGATTTTACAATCCCAGCTGGAAATTTACTGGCAGACCTTGGTAAGCCCATGGAATGCAAGCATTAGTCTTCTGAGAATGTTTACACTTAACAATTTAAAATATAATCAGTCCATTTCTTGGTCATCGATGAGAGGCAATCTTAACAACATAATTTTAGTTTTATATAGTTACAGAAAACTCACTTCACAGTCATTGGTAATGCATTCACCTGATATGAATTAAGTATTTAACACCACATAGTAGTTTAGTACAGGAATGGAACAGTAGTTTATCCTGCTGAAAACTGAAGAGGGCATTTAGGAAAGCAGAATGTAGGACACTGGCCAGAACCAATGTTCCCTCTAATTATTTGTAGGCTGTGTACACAAAAACTTTGTGTGTGCAAAAAAAAAAAAAACAAACAAACAAACAAACAAACAAACAAAAAACTTTGTGAGCACCAATATTAGCACTATTGAATTTTTTTGTGCACACTTTATTTTGTTGTGTGCATGGGTTTCATGATCTGTGTGTGTGTGTGTGTGTGTGTGTGTGTGTGTGTGTGTGTGTGTGT
>ML681984.1:20477269-20730040 GCA_007922195.1 Podocnemis expansa | reverse complement strand
TGCTCCCACAAAAACTCATGTAATAAATAAATCTGTTAGTCTTTAAGTGCAACAGGACTTTTCATCTTCAGCATCTCTTCTTTTCTTGTACTTTTCCAGAAAATGTGACATAAGGATGTTTGTACTGCAGAAACTTTGCTTTATTTATGCTATATGCTATCTAAAGAAAGCTTGCTCATGGTACAACAATTTCCTGGAGTTTTATGCTCCTGGCAAAGGAATAAGTAAAGGCTCAAATGGTGGCTGAAAAGATTTTTAAAGTAATGCATATCAGTACAGTGGGACAGATGAATTTCTAAATTTATCTGGCAGGACAATAAAACACAGGCTTGATGTTTACACACAAGTCTTTGGGTTATGTCCTATGTTCTCTCTAAGCTGTGCGCGTGTGCGTGTGCGTGTGCGTGTGCACACAGGTCATGAAACCCATTCACACAACAAAATAAAGTGCACACAAAAAACATTCAGGAGTGCTAATATTAGTGCACAAAACAAACTTTTTTGTGCACTCAAAGAAATTTTTTGCTGACACAACATATGAAAAATTAGAGGGAATATTGGTTATGTCACCCACCTCAGTTTATGGCTTTAGAAATGTGCAACAATAATGTGAATCCCTTCTTATTGGGGATAAACAAACTAGACAAAAAATAGAGGTCCAGACTACAGAGTTCAGATCAGGAGCCATCAGACTTCTCCAGAGTGCAGGGAAGTTTCCATTTCCCATGTTCCAGTATGGACCAAGTACTGAATAACTTAAATGACCTTGCTGCCTAATCCCGGAGCAACTACACCTCTCTCCCTATGTGCGAGTCAGGTTGGGGGGAGCTGTGCCATTGGGGATGCTTTGCCCATTGTGAAGTAATGATTGTTCTGCTTCTAGGTCTAAAAGGGGAATAAACAACAACACACAAGCCCCAGCCTTAGTATTCCAAACATGCATAATGTATAGAAAAGTAGTTGATCTAAACCAGGGGTCCCAAACACATGGTCCGTGGGCCGCATGCAGCCCTTAAAGCTATTTCCTGTGGCCAGCAATGACACAATTGTTACCAGTATTTGGTGATTTGAGTTTGAGACCCCTGATCTAAATAAACACTCATCACTGTTAAATTGCACATAAAAAACATATACTAGCTATAAGTCATTTACATTTGTCTACATTTCATTGTTTATTTCTTTATAAAAATTCAATACAATGGATATCATAAAAGATATGCACTTCCCCATCATTTACCATATACAATGAACATGCTCCTCTGTTCCCAGTCCATCTTCTTAGCTTCTCATCCCCTAGCTTCAGCTTTCTCACCCAGCCAGTTACACTCCCCTCACCCCTTAAGTTTCTTTTTCACTAGACACCTTCTCCCAAGCTACTGCTTCTCTCTCGCTCCCCACACCCGGTCAGCTCTTGCACCTTCTACAGCAAATCAAATTGCTTCCTTCTTCATAATGCCTGGATGCCAATAGGAGGGAGCATTGAGAGCACCAGACAGTCTGGCTCCATGCACTCTTTAGCCCTGGAATGGAAGAAGCAAGAGCATGCTCAGTTGCTCAGTGGGGACTGTGCATCAGGGCCATAACTAGAAATGTTGGCACTGTTACTGAAAAATTTCCTGCTCAGGTGACTTACCTGAACAGAAATTTGGGTCTCAGGGGTCCATGCCCACACACAGGTATCGAATCACCCTGTCACCCGATCTCGCTAAAGAGGTCACCACACCAGAGGCAGTCAGTTAACTTAAACAACAACACTTTATTATTGGGGGTATGAGAGGATACGGTAAAGGTATCTCAACCTGGACAGGTATCTCAACTTGGACAGGTAAACAGGTCACACAGTTCAAATAATTACTGTGGGTCTCTCAATATCACCCCTACTCCCCTCCTCGATGCCAATTGATCTCTACCACTCCCTGTACCTAATCTGTCACTACGCCCTCTGGGCTGGCGTCCCAGGATTCCCGGTGGGTGTATACACCCCACCAACCCCTATTTATGGTTGATCTTCGGCTCAAGTAGCCGCTGGTCCGACACCCTAGTGGCCGATCCTTCATCATCCTCAGGTCCACAGGTCCAGGCTTGAGCCGTCTTCTTCAGGGTTCTTCCACCCCTAGGGTCCTAATTCAAAAGTCCTTCACCCCTAAACTAAGTCCTTTAAGCAGGGCAGCTTCTTTTAACAATGTTCGGGCCGCTGCCTCTTCGGGGTCTTCGGCAGTGGCAGGTCCTCTTCAGCCTTCTATCTGAGGGATCGGTATTCAAGCCCCTGACCAAAAGAGCTGGAGACTTGAACAGGCTTTGGTCCCCAATCCCTCAGAAAGGCTTCAGCGAAGTTAGGGCTACTCTCCTCAGGGAGTTGGATCCTGGATCTCCCTCTCTTGCAGAGGCACAGCGCGAAGCCCCGAGCCCTGGCAGGGAATTCCCTTAAATCTGGGGTCCCCAGCCAATCAGGAGGGCCCGTTGCGTGTCCCGTTTTCGTCTCATGGCCTGACACCAGAGACCTCTCGAAGGTTCCAGTCATCCGTGTGCTGTCTCCAGGCAGAACCCCCCGCCGTGGCTGACTGCCACGAGTCTTAAGTGGTTACTTTAGTGTAACCCTTATTCCCAGTCCTAGTCATACTTAACTCACACAAGCTTACTTAACCAAACCAGCTACTGCAGGGGAGAAACAGTACAAAGTTTTAACAGCGGACATACACACTATTGATTAACATACGGACGTTGGTTTACCATGCTATCCCAAAACATTCACCCGCTATACAGGTAACAGGTGTATACGGGTTTTCTACAAGTAAACACTTCCCCAAAGGTAAGTATAAGCTTCTCAAAACCTATAACATTATTCACAGGTAAGTATTCCTAAAAATTTTCCTCATCAGCACCCGGGGCGAGGAGCATGAAATGCATCCCCTCAAATCAACTAAAGTTACATGAAATGCACCCCGTCAAATCAATCAGTAGAGTTACTTGGTATGTCAGGCAAATCAGACCCACTGCATAATTACTGCAAAATGGACCAGGTCATTTCACCATAATTTTTGTACATGTATGTAACTAATTTATCTACCACTGTTGCTGGGATTTAAATCTGGAGATATCAGTAATTTGAACTGTAAAACTAGATTATTTTTTCTGTGCACTTTTTTTTTTAAACACAAAAGGCAATCTGTTAAAGGAAAAAAAAAAATAACCCACCACCTCCATCCCCCAGAGCAAAAAAGCACAACTTGGGAAAGGAGTGTAAATTTTAACTTTTAGAGAAGCAGTAATTTAGAGTGAAATGTTACTTTGTTAAAATGTTCATGTCAGTTACCTTGTTTAAAGTCATTGTTACTATTTGCAATTCATGAACCTTTTTCCCCCCTGCCCCTCCTTTGAAATTTGAAGATCATTAATGTTAGCATTTTTCATCTGCTTCCAAAAACTGCCTGTGTTAAATTTAGAGTGTTTTTTCTTCAGACTGATCTCACCTGAAGACAGGTACTTTAGACTTCAGGGATAGTTAGAGATAAGCCTATTTTCTTTCCTTGATGATTTGTTAAACAAATGTAATCTCTATTCTAACTATATACAGCTTCCACAAATGCAGATTGTAACAGTGAGATAGTTCTAAAAACATTGATAGAGGTATCACAGTTGCAGGCTTACTGCACCTCTATTCCACCTCCCCTCCCATCCCTCAAGGGCATCCACTGAAAGGGGTCCAACTCCCAGCCATCATCTCCCCTGAGCAGAGATCAGCATCTCACTTCCTCTTAACTAAGAGTTTTAACACAGCACAGCATTAAAAAGAAAACATAAAAATTACAAACATTCCCATAAGTATGCTAAAAGTGCATCAGGTTACCTATAAGTTTGATGGGGCTCCAGTGAGCATAATTTTTTGCAACCCTTGTGCAAGGGCTGGGGACCACCTTGCAGAGAAAGTCCTGTGTGCTGAATCAAGAAGAGCACTCTGCCAGTTTAAATGCATTCATATCCATTTATCCTTCTAAGAATTATTCCTTTCACTCTTTAAAAGTGCCATAAGACTCCTTGTTTGTTTTGCTGCAGCACACTAACATGGCTGCCCCTTTGAAACTTCACAATATTCCAAGATCCAAAGAGATAGTTGTGTTAGTCTAGTTCAGTAAAAACAAACAAGGAGTTCTGTGGCACTTAAAGACTAACAGATTTATTTATTGCATGAGCTTTCATGGGAGCATCTGACAAAGTGGGATTTTCTTCCATGAAAGCTCATGCAATAAATACATTTGTCAGTCTTTAAATGCCACAGAACAAATTGTTCACAATATTCCCTGTACTCATCAACCATGGACTCCTGTGGCACTTAAAGACTAACACATTCATTTATCGCATAGGCTTTTGTGGGAAAATCCCACTTCCTCAGATGCTTTGAAGATGCAGAACTCACAGAATGGTAGGAAAATAAATGCAGGGAAGGATAAGTCACTGAATCAGGTCAGACTGTAAAAGAAAATCAAGGAGTCTGACTAAGTACAATTTTCTCCCTTAAACTCATACAATGAATAATAATAAAACAAAACAAAACAAAACAAAAAAAACCAAGGAGTTGTGTGGCACTTTAAGACTAACAGATTTATTTTTCAATGTATTAGTCTTAAAGTGCCGCATGACTCCTTGTTTATTGTTGTTGGGTTGTGTTTGTAATTCTTTCTTTTTTTTTTGCGCTGGACTAGACTAACACGGCTATCCCTTTGGAAACTGACAATGAATAATGCCTTAGTAAACTGCCACAGGACTCTTTGCTTCCCCTTGTTGGCTAACCCAAGTCCCAGGCAGCACAAGCCCCTGAGCTTGGCGGGTGCCAGCCAGCAACACACTGTCAGGGGTGGGGTGCCTCCCTGGCTCCCAAGCCTGCCTGGCCATCCAGCCATGGTTGATGGGTTACCTCTCTCGCTGGCCAGCAATTGGGGTGGGGTGAGGGAATGTCTTCCCTCCCCCATGGTCAGCAAAGCCTGGCCACTCAGCAACACAGGGTCAGGGGTGCCACCCTGGCTCTCTCCCCCAGCAACCAGCCAGTCACCCAGGGCTGGGAAGGTGCCTCCTCCCCCAGCCAGCCAGGTACTGCTGGTGCCCAGCCCCCAGTGCACAACCACCTTCACCTACCTGGCTGTGGGTCTGGCAGAGGACAAAGTAGGTGTGCTGCTGGCCATGTGGCTGGTGGCCCAACTTCTTCTCTTCCCTTCCCCCCCACCGCATGCATCTGACCAGATCTTGCATGCTCCGGCCAGGGCGGGAGATGACCTCCTCCAGCCACAGTCTGGCTCCCGGAGCAATGTGCCTTCCCTAAGGTACATTCCTCTTTGGGGCTAGGCAGGGTTGTCTGTTGCACTGTGAAATCTTTCACTTAGGGCCTTGCCCCTTTTGACCCACCGTAGTTACAACCCTGCTGTGTGTGTGCACAGTCTGGTCAGTACAAGGCATTGTAAGGGAATGCTGTTCACTCAGTAAGGATGGAAGCTTTCAGAGATGCTTGCTGCTAAAACTGAAACAGGGTTTCAGTGTGTGTAAAATGTAATTTTTCTGATGTTTGGCCAAATCTGCTAGGTCTCATAGGCATTAATGAGTTTCTTTGAGAACCCATGAAGGACAGGAGAGATTCCAGAGGAATGGAAAAGGGCAAATGCAGTACTTATTCATAAAAAGGACAATATGGGTATGCCAGGGAGTTATAGACCAATCAGCTTAACTTCAGTACCCACAGAAGTAATGGAGCAAATAATCAGTTTGTAAGCACACAGAACATAAGAACAGCCGTATGGGGTCAGACCAAAGGTTCATCTAGCCCAGTATCCTGTCTTCCAACAGCAGCCAATGCCATTTGCTTCAGAGGAAATCAATAGATCAGGTAATCATCAAGTGATCGATCTTGTCAGCCATCTTCAGACTTTGGCAATCAGCAATTTCTGACTATCCTGGCCACTGATGGACTTATCCTCCATGAATTTATCCAGTTTCTTTTTTGAACATTGTTAGAGTTTTAGACTTTAAAACCTCCTCTGGCAGTTACACAAGTTGACTGTGATTTGTGTGAAGAAATACTTCTTTTTATTTTTTAACCTGATGTCTAGTAATTTTGTTTGGTAACCCCTAATTGTTGTGTTAGGAGAAAGAGTAAATAACACTTTCTTACATGCTTTCTCCACACAGTCATAATTTTATATACTTTTATTGAATCTTCCCTTAGTCATCTCTTTTGTAAGCCAAAAAGTCCCAGTGTTTTAATCTTTCCTCACATTGAAGCTTCTCCATACCCCCAATAATTTAAGTTTCCCTTGTCTATATCTTTTTCAATTCCAATATATCTTTTCTGAAGTAAGATGACTAGATCTTCATACAATATTCAAGATGTAGTGGTGCCATGGGTTTATAAAGAGGCAATATTAAAAGATTTCCAAGAAGATGGTGTACACCTAGAAGATAAGTAATAGTCAACATGAATTTGTCAAAAACAAATGTAAAACCAGTCTAGTATCCATCTTTGACAGGATAATGAATCCACCTGTGGGCAGGGGAAAACAACAGAGGTGTTACCTCTCAGCTTTAGCAATGGCTTTGATCTTGTCTCACATAAGCATCTCATAAGCAAACTAAGAAAATATACCTAGATGAACTTACTGTTATTTGAGTGTACATCTCTTTGGACAGGACTGATTCACAGTCAAACTGAAAGAGCATATTGAGCAGGGTCCTGCAGTGATCTGTCCTGAGTCCCATTCTACACAATATCTTCATAAATGATTTGATAGTGATATAGGTGGCACACTTGTAAATTTTTTAGAAAATGTCAATCTGGGAGGAACTGCATGCGTTTTAGAACACACGGATTCAAAATGATCTTGACAAACTGGTGAAATGTTCTGAAATAAATAGAATTGAATTCAATAGGGACAAATACAGGTTACTGCACTTAGGAAGGAACAATCAATTCAGGGCCAGCTTTAGAAATGAGTCAGTGTGGCACCCAGCTCAGGACACCAAAGCAGGGGTGCCGGAAAGCTGGACCCCATGCTCCTGCCCCTCCCCTGAGCCAGCCACTCTGCCCTTGGCGGCAGAGTGGGCCAGCCCATGGGTTGGACTCTGCTCTCCTGCCTCTTCTCTGGGCTGGCCTTTCCCATGGAGGAACACCTAGCCCAGGGGAGAGGTGAGAGGGAGGAGTCCAGCCTCTTGGCTGACCTGCTCTGCCCCTGGACTGGCTGTTCCCTGTCCGGAGGAGAGGGGTCAAAGCAAAAGTTGGCTCAGTGCACCACAGCCCCTTGACCCAGCCCTGAATCAATTGCACAAATACAAATTGGGAAATGACTGCCTTGGGAGAAGTACTGCAGAAAAGGTTCTGGTGTTATAGTGGACCCCAGAACTAAATCTGTGCCAACAATGTAATGCTGATGCAAAACACAAACATAATTCTGGCATGTATTAGAAAAATGTTGTAAGTAAGACAAAAGAAATGATTCTTCCACTCTACTCAGCTCTGATTAGGGCCTTATATGGAGTACTGAATCCAAATTCCGGATATCACATTTTGAGAAACATGTGAACAAACTGGAGGAAGTCCAGAGGGGTACGTCTACACTGTGTGTTTAAGTCGAGTTAAGGATTCTTAAGTCGAATTAAACAAAGCTCTGTCTACATCGCAGGGCAATAAAGTTGACTTTAGCATCAGGCAAAGTCGACTTTATTACTTCCACTTATAAAGTCAACTTTACAGTTAAGTTGACTTTATTAAGTCAACTTAAGGCAATGTGGAGTTACTAAGTCAACTTAATAAAGTCGACTTAGTGCAGTGGGGCCATTAAGTCAACTTTATAAAGTCTAATTAAGCCAGGGCACCCATTTAAGATTGACTTTATAAAGTCGACTTAATGTAGTGTAGCCTTACCAAGTCGACTTAATACGGTCTACTTAAAATTGACTTTAAGTAGACTTTATTAAGTCGACTTAATAAAGTCGACTTTGCTTTTATAGTGTAGACATACCTGAGGAGAGCAACAAGAATGATTAAAGATCTAGAAACCATGACCTTGGAGGAAAAAATTAAAAAATGGTTTTGTTTAGTCTATGGAAGAGAAGACTAAGAGGGAAGACATGAGTGTCTTCAAGTACGAAAAGGTTGTTATAAAGAGGAAGGTAGCAAACTGTTCTTATTCACTGAGGACAGAACAAGAAGTAATGGTCTTAAATTGTAGCAAGGGAATTTTATGTTAGACATTATGAAAAACTTTGTAACTTTCTGTGCAGGTAAGCATTGGACCAAAGTACCTTGAGAGGTTGTGGAATCTTAGACACTTGAAGTTATAAGAACAGGTCAAAGAAATACCTCTCAGGAGTGAAGTAAACATTAATTACCCCTGTCTGAGTGCTCAGGACTGATTATATGACCAAATAAGGGCCCTTTCAATACTGTCATTTTATTAAATCTGAATAGATTTTCATGGGTTTGGCAGAAGACACATTCATGACATAAAGGACATCTTCCTGCCCAATTTCAAAGTCTTACTCTAAGGCATGAGGACACAAGAGTTGTTCAAAGATATGATCACCAGAGTTTCCTTTAGCAAAAAAAAAGAGAATAATTATGGTAAAACATGTTTTCCCCACCTTCATTCTTAAACGGTTTTATACGTGGTTTTTCTTTTAAAAAAATTAAATAAACTCACACAAATGTTGGAACCAAAATAATTAAAGCTTAGCAAAGTTATAAGCAATTGAAAACAGGGTCTTACAATAGGAAGTATTAGAAATGACAAGAGCAGTGCTATTACTTGGCCTATAATACAGGCATGGCTTCACTTGTCATTCATCTTTAACCCCCACCAGATATAGCACTACACAGCATTTGGGGAGGACATTAAGAATACTTTATCCTTTTGAAATGATTTGGGAATACGAGAAAGGAAAACTGGAACTGGAATAGGACACCCTCTCATATTTGTTCCAAAGCATCATTTTTCTAACACTTTTTTTTTCAAAATAGTTTCACATTGTGACATTTTATGTAATTTATTAAGTGGCTCAATGACCTGAAATGACATAAATCTCTATAAAATTAGCAATTCCTTATCAGGCATTGTAAGTCAAAAAGAAAGCTCCTTTCAGATCAATTACTTTCTTACACTAAAATATTTGTCACACTGAGTAAGCAAGGATATTGGATAAGTGTCTATGGTAAATTCTTATAAAACAGTCTCATGAAATCAATGAAAAACCTTAGAAATGTCAATGAACTTAGTAAAAATCAGTTTGAAGAAACATAAAACTTCTAAATATTCAAAGGACATTGTTAGTTTTGCAAGACAGTTTGATGAAGAAAATGTAAACCCAACTATGAAAAACTTATGGTAAATACAGTGCAATGTGCTACAGGAATTAAAGTGAAAAGGGACCAGATGGAACACTCACTTCAACATTTTCATTATGTTAAATTCCAGATGCAACAAATTTCCATACAGTTCAAGTTACAGATTTCTCCACTTTGTTTACTAGACACCTCATCCTGTCAGACTGATCAAATATCAAAAATGGTAACATCCATAAAGCAGTAGGATAACACTTCAATCTCCCTGGACACTATGTAGAAGACTTGAAAGTTATCATACTTCAATAAAAAAAACTTTGAAAACAGACTTCAGCATGAAACTGAAGAGCTGATGTTCCTTTGCAACCTTGATGCAATCAGATTGGGTTTGAATAGGGATTTGGAATGGTTAGTTTAATACAAAAAGTAACTGTCCCCATTCATATATTGTCACCTTCTAATCACTGTTGTGAATGGGCCTTTTTTACCGTAGCCTGAATTTACTGTGTTAGCACTGCCCTCCCATTGTAATGTTTGTCTTTCATTGTTTTTGCTTTATGTATGCTAACACAGCTAACCCTCTGGAACTCAGTTCCTATAATATGGCTCAAAATGTTGGAATAAATGGACACAAATGTGACATCAGAAATAACCACATTCAAAAACCAACACTCCACTTCTGCTCTGATAATAGCTGTACTCAGACAAATGAATAACAAATCAAAACTTCAAAGGGAAACTGAAGAATTGGAAGTCAAATGTAGATTTGCCACAGTAAACTCAGGGCTGAATATAGACCATGGGTTCTTTTCTAATTATAGCAGGTATTTTTAGTTTCCTCTCCCTGCCCCCCCACACTAATTGCTGTATTCTACTGTTTGATTCCTAAGAACTGCTTTGATTTGCTCTGACAGGCTGACCTGATCCTCTGACTTGCACGCCGCTGCATTTGTTTAACTCCCATTCTGTCAGTTTTCCATCTTCAAGTATTTGATGAAGTGGGATTTTCTCCTATGAAAACTCATGCAGTAATTAAATTTGTTAGTCTTTAAAGCTATGTCTACACCTAAAACCTTAGTTCAGACTTGCTTAGTCTGAATTAAGTAGTTCAAAGTTAGTTCTAACTAAGCACATTTTTTTAGTTCAAACTAACTTCTTAGTTTGAACCAGCAGTCCTTTTTTTAGTTCAAAATCACTTTTTTGTTCAAACTAAAAAACGTGCAGCTAATTCAAACTAAGTTAGTTTGAACTAAGAAAAGATGGTTAGTTCAAACTAACTACTAGCTTGAACTTCTTCAGTTTGAACTAGCAAGTCTGTATTGGGGTTAGTTTGAACTAAAAATGCAAATTAGTTCAAACTAAGCAGTTAGTTTGAACTAACCAGACAACCTAATTAGTTTGAATTAAACGTTCCTATTTTTTTTTTTATTTTGAACTAGGCAAAGCCTAGTGTAGATAGGATTCAAAATTAGTTCAGACTAAGCTTGCTTAGTCCAAACTAATTAGCTAGTATAAACATAGCCTAAAAATACCACCAGATTCCTTGTTTGTTTTACTCAAAATGTTTGTGTCTTCTGGAATCTCTTGAGCTTGAAGACAATTGCAGTCTATCGGCCCTTTACAACAATTCCAGAATCTTCCAAGTAAAAGAGTGCAAACAGCTTTACAGCCAGCTGCAATTACATTCCCCAAGCCAATAGTTGATCATTTCCTCAGCTTCTAGTAGCACTGGGAATCCACAGAATGTATGCAAAGTGGTACAGGTATTAAAACACAGCATTCACAGCAGACATACAACTTAATCAACCACTAACTTCATGTGCTGGTTTCAACTCACGTATTTATAGCCTTCTTGCCTCTTTACTTACAAGTGTTGATTGACTCAATTTTCAGATGGCAAATGCGAGGAACCTGCAAGACTGGTTGCCCTTAATGGCAATTTCTGCAGAACTTCAGAAATAGCTACTGTGACTGTTTATTAAAAACAATCATACCTTGCTTCTGGATATTTCTTTTAAGTTAGTGGAAGTTGGGCATTGCAATCCATGATGCTGAGTGGAATTTACATTACCAAGTTAGGGTATCTCTACATTGCAATTAGACACCCCAGTTGGACCGTGCCAGCTGAGTTGGACTTGCAGGGTTCAGGTTTGTGGAGCTATTTAACTGTGGTGTAGATGTTCAGAAATGGACTCCAGCCTAGACTCGAGGATGCTCTCAACTCACAGGGCCCTAACGCTAAGGCTCCAACAAGAGTCCGTTTGCACACGCCCTACAAGCCTGAGTCAGCTGGCCTGATCCAGATGTGGGTTTTTAATAGCTGAGTAGACACAGCCATAGACAACCATATAATGCATGGGGAGAGTTAAGGGTCTAAAAACGAGATACAAAGAAGCCAGCTTGCTGAGTGGGCAAATTCTTTGGCATTTCCCACTGGTTTACATAGATGTAGGATATGGCTTAAGCCTCTCCACTCAAGGTGATTTAGGCACCTAAATATGGTTCAGAGGGAGGTGCCTATCTTTGCTCAGAATTTACAGCAGTGAATCCTCTCCTGTCGTTCAGTACTTAAGCCAGGTCAATCCTTTGTCAAGAAAAAACAAGAAGGAAGAGGAGCCCACACTTTACCCTAGTGATTAGAGTGCTCACTCTGACTAATTCACAGCAGAGTCTTGTAATCAAGGCTCCCAGCTCTAGGGTATTTTCATCACTGGGCTGAAGTCAGTCTCACTTGTCTTGGTGTAATTAATATTTAATTATTTCACTCTAAATGGAATGGCTTCAGCAAGAGAGAATGACAGAGGCCCGCCTATAATTTCCTGGTGGTAAGAGACTCATCAATAAAGTCCCTCCTCTGAACCAGGTAGAATGGGAGTTTGAGCTTTTGTTGACTGTAATCTAAAAAAGTTGCCTAACCACTGGGCTTTGACAGAGCAACCCTGCTTTAGCTCTGAGGTTTTGTCTGACCACACCTGCCTAGGAGATGGCAGCTGAGACACACCTTATTTGTGAATGCCTCAGAACCAAGCTGCTCTGCAATGTCAGGACTGTATTTTGTCCAGAAGTAGAAATGTAGGTGCTTCAGGGACTTTTCTGTAAAAAACTTCTTGAGCACCTAGGCTATGTCCACACACACATCATTATTTCAAAATAAGTTAATTCAAATTAAGAAAATGTTAATTCGAATTAAGGGAAAGCCTGCTATCGAAACAGCTGTTATTTCGAAATGGTTATTTTGAAATAAGGCCGTTTGGACATGTTGTTTCGAAACAACATGTCCAAACAGCTTTATTTCGACATAACCATTTTGAAATAAACAGCCATTTCGAAATGAATGGGGTTAAAGCTGTTTCGAAATGACGGTTCTTATTTTGAAATGACAGAGCCCGTCATTTTGAAATAAGAAAACATCGTGTGGACCTATTCTTTTTTATTTTGAAATAACCAGTGTTATTTCAAAATAAAAGAGATGTGTGGACATACCCCTAGGGCTTTAGGTGCCTACAGAACTAGCTGAACATGTTTTTTGTGAATCACAGGCTATGTCCACACCTTATTTCAAAATGACTTAATTTGAAATAACCAAATAACCAAAAAAAACCAAATTGAAATAAGGCAAAGCAGGAATTGAAATAGCATGTCTAAACAGTGAACTTGCTATTTGCCTTCAGGGCAGGGGCACCCTGGGAGGTGTGGCAACATGGCCCCTTGTGGGCCATGTTGCCACCAGCCGGGGTGGGGGGCAGGGCTTGTAAGGGGCCTGCGAGTGCCCCAAGCTGCTTGCCCTCTGGACAAGCGGCTTGGGGAGCCACGGCACCCCCAGGCTCTGCTGCCCAGGTTGGGGGGCTGCAGCCCCTGCGGGCTGGAGCCCCTGGAACCAGGATGTGGGGTGAGCCCCCGGCCAGCGGCTCACCCTGCAGAGGCTGCAGCCCCCAGGACCAGGCGGCGGGGTTAGCTGGCACCCCGCTGCAGGGCTTGGGAGCAGCCCCAGTGGCGGGGAGAGTCCAGCATCCAGAACCGCACCCCTGGCTCCTCGCTGGGCTTGGGGGCAGCCGCCCTTGCCTGTGGCTGGTATCCCCTCAGCACCCTGGCCAGGGTGCTCAGGGCTCCCTGGCCAGGGTGTTGAGGGGGTGGCCCTTCTTCAACACCCTGGGAGGAAGGTCAAATGTTGTTTCAGAACAGTTTGTTCCAAAACAACATGTCCCAACATCGTTATAACGAAACGACTCGTTTCAAAATAACTGTCATTTCGAAATGGAAGGGTTTTAAGCCTTTTCGAAATGACGGCTCTTGTTTCCAAACGATGGAGCCCATCATTTCGAAACAAGGGAACATCATGTGGACATTTGGGTTTTTATTTCAAAACAACCAGTGTTATTTCGAAATAAAAACCTCGTGTGGACATACCCACAGTAGTGCCTACATCTTGGTCTCAGGCACCTGCAGGTCAGTTAGGCACCTAAATATAGCTCCAAATTACTGTATCCTGCTATTGGCAGAGACATGAAGAATTCAGCTAAAATCCAGTTCTCAGTGCCACTGCTTGTCTCACTTTTTTGCATGTAACAACATCAAGTGCTACAATATAATAAGCATGTGGGTTACAGAATAACACCACAATAAAAACTCTGGCTCCTGAAGGAATCTGTACTAAAAGAAAATGGGGAAGAAATGAAAAAAAACCCAAACCTAACTAACGTTATTAGCAGTGAAGTCATTATGGGCTTCTGTTTAAGAAGGGGCATGGCATTCCACAGTGTCATTTAAAAAAAAATATTTCAGACCTCTTAATGGGCTGAGGTAGCAGATAATCATTGTATTTAATCCATTTGTAGTTTCAATGTTTTAAAACAACTAATGGCTCAGTTGCTTCTGGCAAAATACAATTGTGAGTGCAACTTTTGTATTCTGTTATTATTTCCAGTACACTGAAGCATCCAGCTGAGCATGAGAAGTTGGCAGGATTTCTGCACCTCATACACAAATATATGAAGTTGGCAGGGTTTTTGCATCTCAAACACAGACCTGGCAGGGTTTCTTTCTTACTCACTCTCTCATGCACACCGTTGGTCTGATTTGCATCTCACAGAAATCAGTGGTAACATTTTCATTGATATTAATAGAACCACGGTCCAAACCTACGGCTGTAATATCTAAGAATGCTGTTCACTCCTAAACCAATAATTTTTTCATGACACTGCATACACAAGAAAACAGTGACCCATTTTTTCCCAACTAGCTAAACCAATGCATCATTAGTGCTGCTAATTTCAAGAAAGATAGTAAGTAATTCCCAAAGTGAGAATTTTCTATCCAAGCAGACATTTGTTTTTGAACATTACAATGACTCATTTTCCCCTTCTTTTCATAAGATGTTTTCTTTCTGTCTCTAAATGCTGTATTTCCTCAATAGCATAGCACATCCATTGGCCATGCCAGTTACCAGCATTTTCAATCTCCTCTTGAGACTAAGGGTTAGTCATTTACTTCTTGTTGAACACTTGTAATTCGTTTTATGCCAGAAGACAAAGTTAACCTTTTGAGACAGCCACTTTCATTCCATATTTACCTATTATTGCTCTTAGTTACACAGTGGGGGTAAAAGTTAGTAACCTAGAACAACAGTTTGTATACCTGGGATTTTCAAAGGAAACACAGTGTTTTCCAACTTCCAGTGAACTATAATTCAGTGAGAGGTGAAAACTCAACTACCTCTAGGCCACATGGAAACCCCTATCTAAACAAATGAGACAACACCATGCAAGAGTCTTTCTTATCATATTTTGTTAATTTAGATGCTTTAATTCTAAAAATATTACTCAAAAGTTACTGCAAATGACTAAGAAACAAAAAATATGCTTTTCAGATGTGAATAAATTCTTTCTTACTTTGGAAAATGGAGACTTAACTACTTAAATAAAACAATTGACACTTTTAACCAACACAGAGGTTTACCTATGAGTAATGACTAGATTCACAAAGGGATTTAAATGTTATGATGTCTAGAAAGATCACTGAGATTCACAAAGCTTGAGGTAAGTGTTCATGCTTCCAACACAATGAACAAAGAGCATCAGGCACTTAAGTAAAGGAGTCACATAGGCAAGGGTGCTAGGCACTTCCCTGCCTAAGGGTATGTCTACACCAGAGGCTCTGTTAGGTTAACCTAACAAGGTCAACTTTAAGAAAAACGCCTGTTGACTTGCCTGCGTCCACACTTGCAGGTGCTAGGTCAATGGAGGAGTGGTGTGTTGTGAGTAGCTGTCCCACAATGGACTGGAGAATAGCCTTCCTCCGTCGGCCACTCCTTTAAAACAGGAGGAGAGCACAGCACCCTTCTTGGTGGCTAGTAACTCTGGGAGGGGGCTTGGAGGCCACCTACATTGGCTTAAATCAACTTAATAAACTCAACTTAAGCGTTAAGTTGACTTTAAGAGATAGCATTACTAAGTCCACTTAAGGAAATGCTTAAGAGTGGCTGCTGGAGTCTATAGGTTGCCTTAACCTTCCTAAAGTTGACCTAAGGCTCCAGAATAGACATAGCCTAAGATAGCAAAGTGAGAAGCTAAGTAAAGGAGTGTACCCTAAGTCATGCCCCATACAGGGAGTTAGGCACCCGAGTCTGGTCTGGAGGGATATCTCTGGGATTCTAAGCAGTACCATCTCATGGAGTTAGGTACATAAGATATTTCCTGTAAGAAGCTGGGAGGAAATGGCCAACAAGGACTTCCTCAATGTTTTTAGCCTAGTTGTTAGGAGGGGCTATCAGAGACCCTTGGTTCATGTCACCTTTCTGACTGATAACAGAAGAGATATGAAGTAGGACCTTTCACCATGCAACTTTAACTCTGTTCCCTTTTAGCAATGTCCCGTTAATTCACACCTTTACTCTGCTGACCCCACATTTGCTCAAATACACAAGCTCCTCATCACTTTTTTAAAACCCATTCAGCCTCCCCCATTGGATTCTAACTCAAACTATTAAAGGACAAAGCTACAGAGCCATTCTGATGCAGACATTTGCTCTCTTGTTCAATGCACCTTCAGTTATGGACCTCACAGATTAGACTACTCATCTGCAAGGCACCACATCACTGGTCAAATCCCTTCTCCTCATCCGGTGGAGGAGGGAGGCTTGAACTAGGGGTGTAAAATTAGCTTAATACAAAATCTATTTAAATATTCTAAAAATAGAATTGACATACTTAAATGCTGGGAGAGTAAGCTGCAACTGAGAAGCTACTGCTGGAGGGGAAGCATGGAGCCTAGTGCAGGGGGTAGGTGCAGTTCGGCATATGACTATCACCATCTCTGGGATCTGCCCCTCCTGCCGGGCTTCACACCTTTCCCGCTGCTCACAGGGAGTCAGTTCAACTGTGGTTACTTCCTGCACTGGGTTCCATGCCTCTTCCCCTCCTCCTTGTCCACTCCCATGCATAGGGAGCCAAGCACAGCTGTGACTAACCTCTCCCCATCCCCCATGCTGAGCTCCATGCTTCCACCCCAGCAAGAGCTGTGCAGCTGCCAGTACCTCTACTTGCCACTATAAATGGTAATCAGCTGTTTAAAATGTTTAAAAAGATGATTACCATTTAAATGGTAAACTTTTATATTCTTAGCTTCGACCAAAAGTCTCTGATAACGAGATGTTGCCACTTCTGCCATCTTCTTTTTCCTCTTCCCAGTCAGACAGAAGAATCCTTTTCTTCCGCTATCCTTGAATTGTGCTTGGAGTCAGATACTCATATCCTAGAGTGACACAGCAGTGAAATTGCCCAGAGCCTACAACATGGATCCTATAGGATTTGACAGTTGAGTAGGGGGTTTTGTGAATACAGTGGCACCTCCTCTTGGAATTTAGGCTGATAAGTTCTTGTTTGAATGTGACTGTGTAAGAGAATACACAATGGATATTTTACTGTAGAAACAGAAACGCCCACAAAAACAAGGACTCCGTGTATTATCCATACAAGTTAAATACCATGAGGTGTTACTACTAAAATATTATATTTGACTATGCCTCAGTGAAACTTAAGCATATACAATTGCATATTCACAGCACAATCATGAATCTGAAACTGCTCATACGTAAACTATTGCCACAGTTTCAGGGAACTAATAGTAAATTCTTAAGGGGGATTTAGGAGTCTAACAGCCACTTTAGAAACCTTAACCCAACATTTGGCTGCAATTGATGTTCACAAAACCACCATTCAGTTGCCATCTTATTTTGTAAGTACCTAAAGTTCCTTGGTACCCAAGTTTCTGCTGGTAAAGTCCCCAAGGTGCCTACATTTTTGCTGGTCAGCATGTGCAAAACTGCCTAGATCCTGACAATTAAGCCAAGACTAGATTTACAAACTAACATTCCTCTGCCTGACTCTCCCAGAGTCGGGTCGTAAAATATGCATTTTTTACAGAGTAGACCAGCTTGAAAAGGAGAGATTAAGAAAACTGCAAACCAGACTATATTATGGCTGAGTGGTTGGATGCACTTACCCTCGCAAGTCCCTGCTCTGTATGAGGGTGAGTCAGGATTTGAACTCAACTCGCCAATATCCTAACTGGGTGCACTAATCAACAACTGAAGTATTCAGTATAAATGGCAACAGGGCTTCTCTTCCTCCTTTTTTCCCCCCCCCTTGAGAAAAGCACCTGAGCCAGGTCAGTCTTAGCTATAGAAGAGGATTCAGGATTGTGAAATCAAAGTAGTGCTAAGTTCCAAAGGGGTAGCCATGTTAGTCTAGTTCAGCAAAACAAACAAGGAGTCCTGTAGCACTTTTAAAGACTAATAAATTTATTTATTGCATGAGCTTTCATGGAACAAAATCCCACTTTGCCAGATGCATGAAGATTTAGAACTACAGATGAATAGGAGGCAAATAAATGAATGGAAGGAAGTATAAGTCATAGGATCAGGTCAGACTGTTACAGCAAATCAATGCAGTTGTTTAGATTCAAACAACGGAGAACAGCATGCATGAAGGAGGTGAGGGAAAAAAGGAAAGCAAAATTACATGTTGTAATGGGGGAAAAAAGCAGTCTCTATTTAACCCCAAGTGGATGGTGTCAAATCTGCATATGAATTCCAATTCTGAAGTTTCTCCTTGAAGCTTGGATTTATTATGGCTATTAACAGATGATACATGGAGTGATCAGGGTTCCTTGTTTGTTTTTCCAAGTAGTGCTATATGTCTAAATCTGGACTGGATGGTGGCAGCTAAATCCCTTCAAATGGCAGAGCCAAAAACACACTTCATGCTTCTCCTTGGCATTTGCTAGTGGTTAAGTTAGGCAGTTCTTTATTCATCATACTGACTTCTTTCGCATGTCTTACACACCTATCCCTCCACAGCCTTTGTATGAGAAGCTTGGGGCTGAGGAGGGGATGCAGCTCCGAGTTGTGATTTGTAAATTCCACTAGGCACCTCAGCACATAAAAAGTTAATTGCTGTAATAATCAGGCTGAATCCTTCTTGTGACTCTTGCAAAAAGGCTATAATGATACTCATTGCAAAGCATATAAAAGTATTAAACTGCCAGAGTGAAATTTATCATGAACTTAATAACAAAAATACAGTCAAATTTTAAACAAACCCTATTTTTGCCACTCTTTACAGAAAAAGGTACCATTATTTTTTTTTATAATTATCTCCAATATAGTAGAAAATAATATTGATTAATCAAGCAGAAAGTTTCTTTTTTGCAATCTTATCAGGCTGATTAGGACAATAAAAAACATCTCATTATAAATTACTAGAAAGCACAGCATTTTCGAATTACTGTTAGTGGCATTTATAGTCAGAAGCATCACTTTAAAAATGACACCTCCTATGCTGTATCTCCATTTCTGGGCTATATCGGATTATTTCAGTGATGTAAATAAATTTCCTCTACTTTTTAATCCTGTTAGCACTGCAGAACCAATAAAGCTATGGGAGAGGGAGCCAGATTCTGCTTTACCAAGAAATTGCCTGATCCAAAATCTGCTGAAGTCAATGGTAGTCTTTCAAGTGATCTCAGCTGGTTTTGAATCAGGCCCCATGTCTTTGATGTTCCCTTCCCATTCCAAACAATAAGAAAAGTAAGAAACTTCTGCTGGAAGTTCTGGCAGGGCTTAACAGTGGACTTTTTCTATAATTCTCCTTTTGAAGACATAAGATTTGCAGTCTTGCACTGGATGGGAGGCAGTTTATCATTGTTGCTCTGGAGCTAATAGAAGAATGAGGAAAATTTGGATGGCAAATTGGAAAACCATATGGAGGAAATAGAGCAAATGAACTGAAATACTACTGATGGAGAATGACAATTTGCCCTGCCATCCACCCCTTCAAGATAGCTTGGAGGAAGGCTATAATACATGAGGTATACTTGCCTGAGAAATGTATTTGTGTATGAGAGAGGATGGGGATGGGGGGAACGAATGAGACAGATCTGGTAAAGAGTTAGGTCTTAGTGGAAGAACCAGGGCTAACCTGGCAAACAGACTGTGACATGGAACCATGGAGAGAGGGGGAGGATGTAAAAGGCATAATCTGAGATTGGTTAAGCAGCCTGGAGAGGGTGATTAGAGCTGAGAGCTAGTGGGGGAGAAGGGGAAAAAGAAATTGTATAAGGAGGTGGGAGGAGAAAAGTAGATCTGAAGGGGAAGGAACTGGGATTGGCTGAAAAAATAGACTGGGCCTGAGTGTGTAGAGAGGAAGACAGTGAAGCTATTTCTACATAGCAAATAAGTCCGGACCAAGCAAGCTTAGTCTGGACTAAGTTGAACCCTGTCTATCCTAGCTTTTGGCTAGTTTGAACTAAAAAGTTTAGTTCAAACTAGTTAGTTTGGCTGGATAGTCTGAACTAACTGTTTAGTTCAAACTCATTTGCATTTTTAGTTTGAACTAGCCCATTGGAGACATGCTAGTTTGAACTAAATAAGTTAGAACAAGTGGTTAGTTCAAACTAAGCACTTATTTTTATTTTTAGTTTAACTAAAAAAAAAAAGTACAGATAGTTTGAACTAAAAAAAATGGCATTTAGTTCAAACTAACTTTGAACTACTTGTTCAGACTATCCAAGTCTGAACTAAGAGTTTAGTTGTAGACATAGGCTGAAAGTTGTGGGGTGGGAGATTGGGATTTGGACAGTGGACCTGGACTGGGAGACTAGGTCTGGGTGTTCAAGAAGAAATGGGCTAGAATGAGAAGCCTGGGTAGTGGTGTCTAGGTCTGGCACAACAAGGAGACACAAACTGGAATAAAAAGTTGAGTGAGAAGGAGATAGGACCAGGACTGAAAAAGACTACAGGGGGTAGGGAAGAAGGGTCTAAATTTCCAGGGATTAGGGAGAAGAGTTTCTGCTCACTCGAGTGTATTTGTTTGCTGATTGTGTAGTGGAACCCAAGATTATGAAGTCTCTCTGTTCTTCTGCTGACAGCAAATATCTATGAACACTCTAACAAAATATATCTTTTCCCCTTCAGGACTGTTCCACATACAGGATGACAACCTACTACTGATAAGGTGTCTTGTGGCACTTTTAAAAACTAACAAATTTATTTATCACATGAGCTTTGTTAGTCTTTAAAAGTGTCACTAGACTCTGCTTGTTCTGCTGAACTAGACCAACATGGCTACCCCTTTGGAGTGTACTACTGTTACCAGTTACTACCTTAGCTCAATGGCAGAGATCTGTGTCATGGATCTGAAAGTTCCAACCTTGTTGATCAACCCTGTCAGAGCGAATTTGATGGCACATAATGCAATTTTTCTTTTTTTCCTGTGTGTGTGTTTATAAAGCCCTAGCTTTACACACACACAAAAACATGCTACAGTAAAAGCACATTATTAAGACTGTAAAGTAAAGCACTATTATTAGGAAGTGTCAGAATTAATGTCACCTTTACAACCTCAGTTCTATGCCTTTGTGCATATATATTATGAGTCTGTAATTGCATGATTACACGCTGTTCCTTCCCTTGCCCAGCCATACACACACAAGACCCCTACATCACTGAGTGCACATGATGGAGCTGCTCTGGGGATGAATTAGGGTTGTGCAGACACAGGTCACTGACTCTGGGACCCCTGTCTCTTGTGCTGTAGAAGTTGGAAGGCCTATAGTGAATGAGACAGGACATCGCAAGAAGAAAAAACCATGCTTAAGGCAATTGAATACTGCCCTGAAGAACTGGATTCTATCTCTGCCTCTGCCACAGAGTTCCTGAGTGATTCAGAGCATACCACTTAAACCAAATGTTTCATTGGGGGTCACTAATTGTGCTTTCCTTGTTGTCTGAGTGTTCAGCTGGATACTCCGGGAAATGATCTGAATAAGTGCTGAGAATTCACAGCAGGAACTGATGTCAGTGGTTGCTATGCTTTGAATATAGGGCCATAGACTACTATGTACTCTGAAAGGTAGATGGCTCTAATTAGGTGTTAATCTGTGTGCACCTAAAGTCCTCGTCTATAAAATGTAGATAACATTAGTCCATCACATCACAGGAAAGATAAAGTTTGAGAAACACTTAAATACTACAGTGAGAAGTGCCATACAAAAATTCCATGAGGACATTAATTATCCTGTCTTTAGAGCAAGGTTTGAATTTCATGCTGTAAATGAGACACATTGAATAATAAGGATGAAACAGAGTATTGAATAGCTACTCAGTCAGTGACCTTGTTCATCTTATGCACTGAGGTTCCGGTGGAAAATGTGATCAAGTAAATAAATACTGTACGATAATGCATATGCAGAAGAGAAGGCAAATAAAGACCAATGAAGCAACTTTAATTCAGACATTTCCTGCAGGTGCTTGACTGCAGGTTTAATGTAGCTTTGTGTGTAACATCTAAATTGTGTCACTACAGGGCTGGCTTAGCTAATATGGACAGACCCAAAATGAAGACAAGACAGGCCTGAATAAGTAAGTGTTGAACAAGTCACTACTTCAACAAAAAAACTTCAAAAACAGACTTCAGCATGAAACTGCAGAGCTGGAACTCATATGCAAACTTGAAGGAAGTAGGCTGGGTCTGACTAGAGAATAGGAATGGTTGTCTCATTACAAAAATTGTCCCTGTTCACACATTCTCATCTGATCAACTATTGTGAATGGGCCTCATATACCCTAACTGAATTGATTTTGTTAGCACTTGCCCACCCCATCATAATGTTTCTCACCCTTACAAGTGTATATAAACCTGTTAACTGCAGTTTCTACCTCCAGCATCTGACAAAGTGGGTTGCAGCCCATGAAAACTTACACCTCAAGAAATCTGTTAGGCTATGTTCACATGTAAACTGTTATTGCAAAATAAGTTATTTCAAAATGAGTTATTTCAAAATAAAGTCCTTATTTCAAAATAAGTCCATTCGAATTAAGGGAAAAGCTCAAAGTGAAATAGCATGTCCAAAGACAGGACCTGCTATTTCGCTTTAGGAGACGGGCACTATGAGAGGTATGGCAACATGGCCCCCTCCGTGGGCCATGCCCCCACCAAATAAAGGCTAAAAGGAAGGCACCCTGGGAAGGAGAAGGGCAAAAGTGTTACTTTGAAATAATGGTTATATCGAAATAACACGTCCGAACGCAATTGTTTTGAAACAACCATTCTGAAACAATGACTATTTCAATTAGATGCGAGGTTTTACTGTTTCAAAACAATGGCCATTATTTCAAAACAACGGGTCCTGTTGTTTCAAAATAATGAAATGTCGTCTGGACATAAGAAATTTTATTTCGAAACAACAGCTGTTGTTTTGAAACAAAACTCTCATCTGAACACAGCCTTAGTCTTTAAGGTGCCACAGGACTTTCATGTGTTTTGCTGAACAAGCCAGAAAACCATTACTGAAACAACTATTATGAATATTTTTGTAGTAAATAAGGGAGGCAGAAACTAATTATTGTGGGTATGTCTATGTAAACAAAATAGTTAGAAACATGCTGAAATGATTAGCTTGCTTTACACAATCTGCAAAATTATTGGTCTTTGCATTCAAGAGGTACAGATGTTAGTAGCTGGTAAAGTATATAGATAGTATATTATATATACACCGTCTATATGTTGAAGTGTCAATATGGATATAGGTGATACAGCTAGTAAACATGTATAGAGACAGTGTTTGTGTGTGTATATATACGTGCGCACGTGCATGCACACACACCATCTATATAGAGATGGCAAGATGTATATAGATGGTACAGAAGTTACTGGCTAGTAAACATACACATATTTGCAGTTGTTCCCCATGCCTTCCCTCTTATCTTGACTCTCTCCCACCCTTAGATGTAAAACTGACTACACACCGCATGACTGAGATTCGAGACTTAAAAAGATGATACTTAACAACCTCATTGTGTTTTGCCACAGCATACATAGGTTATTTAAGTTAAGCAAAAGCAGTGCTTTCTTTTGAAAATTACTTTCTTCTGTGAACAAAAATTACTGTGATTGCAACAATACCCAATATTTAGCTGGCAGCAGACAGTTTGTTAGTTTCCATATACAGAAAAATATGCCAGAAGCGCTCTACTTAATTTCCATTTAAGAAAAAATAAGTGAAGATAAATTTCTCTTTTAGTTTTCATGTAAAAATCTGGATTTATTAACATCATTTTCTCAAACAGTAATTGAGTGCTGGCACCATTTCCTTAGGTCCTCATTGAATTTAATTGGCCTCACTTGTTCAATGCATACACTATCTTAAAAAAAATGATGGCAGTCAGCACTGGCTGGTATCATACTGCCAACTTCAATTCCCTTCTTCTGAGACATTCACATAATCTTCTATCTACCAGGACTAGTGGGGTTATTATGTGGATGAAAAATTATAGCCAATTTGGATTTATGCCTTCAATCTCGTCTGTCTTGGGAATAAAAAGAAAATGTTGAGACTTCTATTATCTTTTTGGGCTTTCAATTGATCAAAACAACTTGTAGCATTTCATCTGAACTCCAAGTGTCTCCCAAAAGCTGTTTTGTGTGTATGTATGGTTGTTTTCTAAGCTGGTTAACAGCTCCATCTGTTTGGCCATCTTCATTTGCAAACATCATAATGTGCAAATTTCAGAAACAGTAAAAGGTCATTTGGGCTTGCAGCTTTGTTCTCTGTATTTCTAGAATTTTCTACCTTCCTTGTTGCAGACTGTCTAATCTCTTGTGCATTTTATTTTGATACATTTGTAATGCAGAACATAATTATCTGATCTGAAAATCTAAGACTCTGAGTTCTCCCTTTTGCACAGCTTGAGACGGCTCTTAAAAATACAGATATTTTTTCTTAATTACAGTGTGTTTTCTGCAGCAAAAATCAGATTATAGCCCAAACTGTTTACAAGCAAGTTTATGTTGTTACATTGTGCTCAACCACTGTTCAAATCACAGAGCGTTCTACACCATACGGTGCTGCAAGTTCTCAACTCCCAGTCACGTCACTGAGCCGAGAGGCAGTCTCTGACCCAAAGAGGGACAGTGCACAACTGACAAGTGTATGTGTGTATATAGCTACATGAAACCTGTAACAGCAGATTTTATTTTTTATCTGCTATCAGTTCGTCAGTGAGGTAAAGTCCTATGTAACAGTACTAGACAGGATACTGACATAGATCACTTGGATTTAGGATAGGTTATTGCAAGAGAACATGAATCAAAATCCCTTTAACTGAATGAACATTATAGCACGGTTCACTGAAACTAAAGGTGGTGGAACTTTTAAATTGTTTTTCCAGAAACTAATTTATAATACTTCAGAAGTTATGCAATATTTTTCTTTGAAATGTTTATTTATGCTTAAAGATAGTCAGGATTTGAGTAAAAACAACCCCCTAATTAGTAATATGGCAATTTCAGTGGGTAATATCGCTGGCATTCATCTGTTACTTTCATAACACAAACAAATGGTTGGACTGATGACTTCAATGAGACCGCTCATGTACATGTAAGACTGAGAGAAAGCGAGAGAAGGAGAAAGGTAGAGTATGTAACTGTCTGCAAGACTGGGGTCTACATAGGTGCTTAAGATTTTAAATTGAAAACTAGTCTGTCAGTAGTTGCTAACTGACCCACTGAACATTCTACTTTGAGGTGGATACAAACTGTATTTTACATTTAATCTGTTTTTGGTGAAAATGGAATTTTTAGCATAAGAAAACTCTTAAAAAATACTATTGGCTGTCAGATAATGAAGTGATGCAACTGACTGAAGAAGCAATGATCCTCAACTGCCTTAGACAAAAAAATTAGTATGAGATTATATACAGTGCCACGAAACTTCTATCATATGTTGCATTCACTAAATTATGGTAAATTTCTATATATTATGTATCATTAGTGGGGTAAGTAAACCACAACCAGAGTCTTTTTCTAACTAATACTAGATATAACAGAACCTCCGACTAACAAACATCAGAGTTATGAACTGACCAGTCAAACAGATCCCTCATTTGGAACTGGAAGTACAAAATGAGCCCACAGCAGAGACCAAAACAAAAGAAAACAAAAGAAAAGCCTATGCAGCACAGTACTGTGTTCAATGTAAACAACTAAAAGGAAAGAAGCTTTTTTCTTTTTCATAGTAAGTTTCAAAGCTGTATTAAGTCCATGTGCAGTTGTAAACTTTTGAAAGAATAGCTATAATATTTTGTTTAATTATTTACATTTCAGAATTACAAACGCTCTATTCCCAACGTGTTCGTAACTCTGAGGTTCTCCTGGACAAATTTCTATTGCCTGTGGCTTCATAGAAACTGCAAGTAGGCCTTTAGAATATAAAAATTAAGCTGTATCCCCTTGCCTTATATCCTTCCCAGTTCTTAGCTAACATGCCTGAGATGATTTAACAGACCTGCGGCATATATGTCAGAAATATGATGAGTAAATTATAGGCTACATGAGACCTTGTGCTTAGTGGTAATTATAGCACCCAATCTCTCTATTTCTATGCCACCATAAATTCTGGTTAAAAGATTGCCAGAAATAATTTATCCTGTATTTTCTCATGAATGGTGGTAACAAAATGAGTAGAATTAGTCATTCTCGTTAAGTTATATCTCTTGGGAGGCATTAGCTCGAGTTATGAGTTATAGTTCAGGGTCAGTTGTTTTATGACATTGCCTACGCCTAATATTTTTTGCTGAAAAAAAAATTGCCCTTCCATGTAAATAAGAGAGAAGGTACATTTCAAATAGTTATTTGAAAAGGGGGGGGGGAGGAAGCTTACTTGAATTCAGTAGCCTTTTCTGATTTGGATAGCTCCTCAGGTCCTGCTCTTCTTTTTTTCATCAGTATGTGTGCAAACAGCGGACAAATATGTTGCACTGATTAGCCTGACTGTTTGAAGGATTAGCTCAGTGTGATGCTTAGCAGTGAATGCAATTAAGAAAAGAGGACCATATGCTATAAGGGCCTTAGTTGGATAATGAGGATAGTGAGATGTGAACAGTGTGCTCTGAAGTCCTGGTGACATGATGAATTTAACAAATGGGGACAATCAAATCTACAGTTGATAAACTGAAGGAAAACAGAAAGAAACAATAAACCTGGCTTTGTTGAATATAGCCACTATTATAGGAAGATCTAGAGGATATTTGAGGGTAAATGGCATCACTGACAATCTTAGAAACTAATCCCAAATAATGTAAGACAAGGATGTACTAGCAAGGAATCATTCATGCATTGAAAAAAGTAAAGTATTGGCAAGTTTCTGGTTCTGTCTGATAGGCAAAAACAATACTTTTATAAGTGTGGCAATTATTTTTGAAAGCATGAACACACAAACAACAGAGTTGTTGGTAAATTATAAACCTCTTTGAAAATGGTGGTTTGAGGGAGGAGGATTGAAGCAATCTGTAGTTTTTGCCCATCATTATTTGTGTGGTGGTTTAGAATGTAGAAATTTTGGTGGCTGTGAGGGGTGGTGACTCCTGAATATATATTCGAATTTATTTATGAAATGCATAAGGAGTGGTGCCTGATTATCAGACTCACTGGAAGAGCTGAAAAGGAGGCCTGGGGCACTTTGAAAGACTAACAAATTTATTTTTCACATGAACTTTTGTGGGCAAGGTCTTACCTCACCAGTTAGGATTTTGCCCCTGGAAGCTCATGTGAGAAATAAATTTGTAAGTCTTTAAAAGTGTCATTGGAATTTTTTGTTTTGTTTTGCTGAAGTAAACTGACATGGCTACCCCTTTGGAACTGAACTGGAAGAGCTCCTTCCCTTTCTCCTTTCTTGACATCATTTTCTGTTAGAGGGAAAGCAACAGGAAAAAGAACAAGTGGATCAGGAATAATCTGTTTAACATCATCCTGAGGTCATATAAAATAAGTTTGCTCTATTGCCCATCTGGTGGTTGTTTATTCACATCATAAAATCAGCATCATACATTTTGGCAATTCAGTACAACTGCTTCCCTCCCCTGGCAGCTTCTAGAGACTGGCACAGCCAACATGTTTAGAGATCTACAGGTCAGTATTAAAAAACTGTACAGGGAAATATTGGCAGTATATGATCACATCATGCCTGACTCTACATGTTTTCTTTTTGCTTCAGTTGCTGCAGAAATCAATAGCAAAACTCCATTGACATCAGTGGGAGCAGCCTCAACCCCTTAATCTAGTGGTAATTAATTTTTTTTTTTTTACTGAAAACAGCCATTTACACTGGGATTTTGCATCTGTGAAATCCTGACAGAAGTGTTATGAAGAAATGAGGTAAGTCAGTCTGTCTTCTGATGCCTGTTACACTGCAGTGAGAGCACAATTTTGAAGATGAAGACCTGGAGTCAAATGATTTCCCCAAATCAGGCATGGCAGGGATTCAAACTGATGACTACTACACCTCAGGTGAAGATTATCCCTGGTGGACTGTTGAATATAATAGGGCTGTACATCAGCCACCTTGCAAAATTTGTGACAGCCTCTGGGTGTCTTTAGTGTGGGGCTTGACCGGTTAGGTAGCTTCTGAAAATGCCTACTACTCAACCCTGTGACAACATAGATGGGGAAGCCTAACTGAGACTCCTGACATGCTTAGACACCAGCTACTGTGCTGACCAGTTTGGTGGATTTAGGTGATTTTTATATATGGCCATTGGTGCGAACTTTGGTGCTTATGAGATTTTAGAAGTAGAAACATAAAATATCTCTTGGCATTGAGCTGTGAGGGGTGGGACTCTCAGTTCCTGCAGATATACTCCCACTAGCACTCACCAAATTAGTGTGCTAATAATGGTAATGTAGCTAGGCTAGCATGGCAAACGGTGAGCAGCAGAACAGTTTAGCTGTGGTATGCATTGCCAAGCCATACCAAGACCAAATTTGTGTGAACCCCGGAAACATAATCAGCACAGCTAGCCCTTACTGTTACCTATTGTTGTCCATGCCACTCTGAATCCAATGTTACTTTTAGTGCAGCAGCTTGATGAAAATTAACACAAATACATCTACACAAGCTGGGAATCACATACCTACCTCCAACTGCAGATGCAGCTGGAGGTACACAGTGGTCTTTAGATACCTACAGGGTTAGGCAGCACCTAGGCAGTGGTTCTGAGGATCTAGTAGCATCTAAATTTTGAAGTTATGAGCCTAAGAGGCATAGTAGATCTTGCCATTAGACACTACTTTAATACATGTGATAAATTAAAAAAAAAAAAAGACAATTTAACACAAGCATAGCAAACGTGATGGTGCAGTTTGGTTTTTTTTAAATACAAACTGAGGGAATTTGTGTTTATCATATGATAAAATATGAAACTGTTATGGCAAGCTGAGTTTAACGTTGATGGCGCTCTGGCTAAAGAAAAGGACATTTGTTGTTGAAAAAACAAAGATTTCATTTAGGCAATAATGAAATTAATATTGAAATTTTTTTTATTTAGAATTTGGCTAAGATTTAAAACTATCCAAAAACAAAATAATGGGAAAAATGAGAAAAACTAGCCAAAAAACCTATTTTTTTCTGAATTTTTTGCTTTAGTTTTGAACAAAAAAAAAAAATCAGTTATTCACACAGGTCTAGAAACAGTTGCGTCTAAGCTGCAAACATAGGCTTCCAACAGGATGATAGACATGTCCTTAGTAATGGAGGGCACAGATGACAGTTTAAAGGTGGCGACAAGGGACATTTCAGGTCAATCCATAAATCAGGCCTAGTAAAACAAATTTACGTCAGGTGAGTTTTACACTAGTCTTTTCCAGGAAATTTCCCATCATATCTCTATCACAAGTGAGGTTTAACAGTAAGCACACTGGTGGTAGTGCTAGTGGGGGCAGGGTACCATTGATTTATTTAAATCCAGTTTCAATTATGGGAAAATCTTCAGGTTAGCTGTTTTCTTTCTTAACTGCTTTGCCCGCCCTTTGCATTTTGTTTATTATAACTACTTTATTAATGTAAAAGATGAAAATAAAGAGACAGTGTAAAACCAAGTGCAGTAGATTGGACGTTCCTATCAGAGGAAGCAAATACTAGCACCGTGCACAGTCTTGTCTCATAAGCTTGAAAACAGTCCCTCTGTATGTTTTCCTTATTCTGAAACTGAGATGTTCAATTCAATTTGTCAAGCACTTTGTTTTCTTTCAAAGTATTGGGCATATGACCGGTATCACTCAGGCAACCATTTCGCTGTAGTGAACACACATTTCTGGATGAGACAATGCCCAGCATCAATATATAATTTAGCTTCCACTCAGTGCACAAGCTGCGACAGAAAGAGTAAGTGGAGTTGCTATTTGTTTCTGCTCAGTTGGGCTACCCACTATAATTGACACTGCTTACTGCACTCAAGAGGGGTTCATGGCCTCTTCCATCATGAAGAGATCCTTCCAACCAGAAAGATTTCCACAGGAGGATACAAGTTATATTTTACACCTGATAGCATTATTTTGAACATGATTGACAAAAACCCAGTTGTCACACACACAATGCAGGCACACCAACTAATTTCTGTTTGCTGTCTCGTAAACTACAGTAGGGTTTCTTAATAATTTGCCATTTTGCTTTGGATAACTAAATAAGATAAACAGTTAGTTGTCCTCGGCACTTGCATTATGCAAGGTATATTTTTAGGAATCATAGCAAGTGTAAATGAATAGTGCAGAGCTTGAGGAAACCATGTTTGTTTATTGAAGGTAAAACTGGCACGTGTTTCAATACCACACTGTAGAAGACCACTACCCCTTCTTAATTCAATTTTTAATTTTGTCAGGGTGGGGGGGAGTAGAAGACATGATATCAAGGGTTGGCAGTTTTTACACTGTAAGATATATAGGCCAACAGTGGATGACGACTACTGTACTGCGTATTGTTCAGAGCCACTCTTGGCTTATTGTGTGTGCCACAACAATAACACAGGAAATAATAAACTGAAAACAGAAAACATAGAAAGCAACCCTTGGCAAAGCTCATGGAATAAATCCTGCACCCTCGCACAGGTACCAGTGGTATTTCTAAGAGGTTTGAGGGAGTAAGATGGGCAGGATTTGACACAAGATTCTGTCTCCACTATTTATTCATGCTCAAAAAGTGTTGTAATGAGACAGTGCTAAGCAAATGCACCACGTAAATTAATCATAGTGTGGACAGGAAAAAATTGGAGAGAAGCACAAATGGCTCAGAATTAAATAAATACTTATGGGAATCAGAGAGAAACATCTGGTCAGGGCGTGGGAAGAAAGGAGGGGAAATGGTGATCAGAAAAGGGAGGAGGTGAAAAAACAAAACCTTCAAAATAAATTTGGGTGCTTATTAGTCTAGCTCTTATTTAAACAAAGAACAAGAACAGAAAACTGTCCACTCAGCTGGGTTCTCCCTGCTTAGGACTGCTTCCACTGAAGTACCTGTTTCTGTCTGCTGATACCTTACTCTCCATTTTGCCTTCAGGCTCTGACCTCTGGAATCTGACCCAGCCTGACTCCTACTCCAACCACTAGATAAGAAGTCCCATGCCCTTGAACTAAGTGCAAACAAGACATGAACTAAGGCTTAATTTGAACTTAAAAGTAGACATAATCAAAGACTCCCTGAGGGGAAAACTCATCACAATAATAAGCAGACTGAGTATCAGAAAATCGTAGGACAGACCAAGACGCAACACGGACCCTCTCTATATAACAGTACACAGTGGACTTGAACACAATGCGGTCGACCACGTTTGTCTTGAATTGGATTACGGAGCCACCATAAACATTGCAGAGCATGACACACGATACAATAGTTGCATCTCACCGTCTGATGAGACATATGGAGGCCAAAGAAAGATTGGACCACTACACTATATATAAATTATATATTGAGCTTCTCTGACCACCCTGAACAGTATATCACTGATGTTCAAACAGTTTTGGAAGGCTTCCAGCTGTATGGCCTGTACTCCAGCCTCAAGAATGGTGCCTTCAATCAGACCTCCACAGAAAGCTTTTGGACTTCAGTCTATTCACAGAAGGGATCCAGATGGACCACATGAGGTCAAAGCCATCCAAGATTGGCTGACTCCCCACCTGGTGTAGGACCCACAACACTTCCTGTGGTTCACCAATTTCTATTGATCATTTACAGACAGAGCAGAAGTAGGAAAAGGTGGAGAGAGGGCAGGACCTCTGAGGCAGTGACTGAGTGATAAATTTTGCTGGCAGCAGTTGTTTGGGGAGAAAAAAGGCACTCCTGTCCTCTAATAAGAGTGTCTGTCTACAGAGGGGAACCATTGTGGTATAATGGTATCATAATTTCTGTAAAATTTCCTGTGTAGAAAGACCCACAGATCCCCACCAAAGATCTTTTTATTTTCTCTCGTAAGAATTCCATATGTAGCTATTCTTTTGTCACTTCACTATTTCTAAAACAATATCTTAAGGCTTGTTACCTGGATAAAACTTGTCATGGTAGCACATGTGAAAGCAAGATCCTAATAAAAATATAATATAGAGAGATCATTACAACTAGGCAAGAAGCACATATTTTCACCCACACAATTACCTACCAATATTACTGTTTCTCCTTCCCTTACAATTATTTCACAAGTTCTTGGATACTTCTACAATGGTGGTTTATTATTCAGTCCAGAATCCCTTCCTTTTCTTCCTCTTTGGTTTCTGATATCGTCACTAATTGTACACTGCCTGTCTCGGATATAAAATCAATAATTGTATAAATAAATAAATAAAGCCATTGATTATATTTTGAAGTGGGGATCATGAAGATTATCTGTCTCTGAGTTTTTCTAAGGACCATAGGAAGTTAGTTGCTTAATATCAGGGCTGGATCAAGGCTGTGGGGTTCAGGGCTGCCCATGTTGTGGGCTCCCCCATAATTCTGTGATGGGCTTGGGAGCAGGGACAGGAGCTCTGGGCTTGTACCATGGAGGGGATTAGGGAGGTCATGGCCAGCGCTGCTATGGGCCATGCTGCTAGGGGTGGGGGGGTGCTACAGAGAGTGGCATGGGCTGCACTGCTGAGTGGGGGGAGGGTTGTGGGACATGCTGAAGGCCAACACAAGCCCGTCCTGCTGCTGGAGACTGGGGATAGGTGAGCCAGAGGCTACAGTACTCCTTCCCCACCCTGCCTGGCTGGTGACCAGACCAGCCAGCCTGGGGGCTAGGCAGACAAGCTGAAGGTCAGATTTTTGTGGGGCCACTGGGTCCCCCTTTAGGCCAGGGGCAAGGGTTGCAATCCCTAAAGCCCTTCCCTTAATCCAGCCTTGCTAATGCACCCTGAATTACAGAGATTTAGGTGCCTAAATCCCTCAGGTTCCTTTGAAAATACCTGCCATTTATTATACAATGTCTCAGACTCTGCTAAATGCCTTGCCAGAAACATGAAGATGGGGTCCTTGTTTTCTTACATTTTGGGCATGATCCAAAACGTTTTCAGGTCGATGGGACTCTATTGATTTCAATGGGCTCTGGATTTCTCACTTTATGACTATTTACATGTCATGTCTACTCAGTAGTATGTTTTTTTTCTAAACAGTTTTCTATATGGGTAGTGTAACTCTTCACTTTCCTCAGGCTGACAACCTGATGCATGATGCACCACGTTACTTATCTACATTCTCATAAAATATTAGCCAGTGAGAGTTTCAATTATTAAAGAAACAATGTGAATATAAAACTGCTTCATAGAGCTTAACATTTTGAAGAAGGCAGTCTTTTCTTAAAATAACAGATTGAACCATGATTACAGATCAGGAAGGAATAACTGAAACTGCCATGTCAATGCCAGTATAACCATATGTTTGCAAATCTGCCCTCCTCTGATCTAATTATATTGTGAAAAAATAAACAAATCATCACCCTATATTGCTGCAAAGCTAAAATTGCTTTCCCCCCCCCCACTTCCTCACACATAAATTGCTATGGATAATTATCCTTGTTTTATAGAACCAAACTTGCAATATGTTGTGTCTGTTGTTCTATCAATATGATTTTTTACTTGTGACAGAGTGATTCAAGGGATGAAATGTGTGATATGTGAAGCTAATATCTGCCATTTCCCATAGTGACAGACAAATCTGCAAAAGGATGCCCGAGTGATCTCTGATTACACTGACACTACTGATCAATAGGTTGAATAGAGTTCAACAGGAGTCAGATCCAAAGCCTATGGAAATCAAAAGAAAGTCTGCCATTGACTTCAATTAGCTTTGGATTGGGCCCTAAAAGAGTATGGATCAAACATGAAGATACTTGGGATGAAAAAAAATGTATTAAAGGGGGGTAAGATTTTTATTTAATTTGTACATTTGACAGGTTTCATGATTCTAAAGAAACAAATAAATGAGAGGAACAGAATGAAGATAGTGGACTTCAATAAAAGCAGATATTAACAAACTCAGAGAATTGGTAGTTAAGATCCCATGGGAAGAAAATCTAAAGGAAAAAGGAGTTCAGGAGAGATGGCAGGCTCTCAAGGAGACAATGTTAAAGGCATAGTTGCAAACTATTTCAATCCAATGGAAAGACAGGAAGAATAATAAGAATCCAATACAACTCCATCAGGAGTTCCTTAATGACCTAAAATCAAAAGGAATCCCAGGAAAAGTGAAAACATCTCAAACCAGTAAGAAGGAGTACAACAGAATAGCATATGCATGTAGTGATAAACTCAGAAAGCCACAAAAAGAGTTACACCAACCAAGGGACAAAGGCAAAAAAAAAAAAGGATCTACACAGTAGAAGCAAGAGAAAGAAGTGGAGGTCTGCAATGGGAAAGGAGAATTAATAACTGACAACATCAAGAAAGCTCAGAGGCTGAATGACTGTTTTGCTTCAGCCTTCACTAAGATGTTTAGGCTATGCCCACACACAGGGAGTTAAATTGATTTAAATTGAAGTGATTTAAGTTATATACATATAAATCATTAAATCATTTTAACTTAAATTGACTTAACAGGTCCCCACAAAAACCCAAATTGAACTAGCATGTACAGGGACAGGATTTGCTTGTTTGATTTAGGCGAGAGGCACCCTGGGAGGTAAGGCAACATGGCCCCTTGGCAAACCAATGCCCTGCCTGGCTTTCCCCAGGAAAGCCAGAGGCAGGGGGAAAAAAGCCCGCACTGGCTCTGGGGTCCTGGAATCCAGTGGTGGAAAAGACAACCCCCCAGCCTGGCTACAGCCTTCTAGCTCAGCCAGGCATGGGGGAGATGGGACCCTGCACATCCGGCTTCCTCCCCCACTAGCTGGGCGGCGGGGGAAGAGACCCCTGCACCTGGCTGCAGGCGCGCTAACTGGGCAGCATGGGAAGGGATTCCTGCGCGCCTGGCTTCCGCCCCGGCAGCTGACCCGGTGGCACAGGAAGAGATCCCTGCACTCCCAGCTAGCATGCAGGGAAGCCAGGTATGTGGGAATCCCTTCCCTTTGCCCCTGGTTAGCATGGGACAAGCCAGGCATGTGGGGATCCCTTCTCCCCATACTGGCCTTGTGCACGGAGCTGGGCATCAGGTGTTCCCCCCACGACTCCCAAGGGCACTGGGTGAGCCAGCAGGAGCAGAGGGTGGGCCCCTTCTGTGTCCCCCCCTCCCTGGCCAAGGTCCTGATCCCCTCCTTGGCCGGGCGGGGGGCTTCCTTCCAGGGTACCATTCACCCTCTGAGGAAGAAGGTCAAACCCCTTATATTGATATATGGTTATATCGATATAACAGGTCAATTTTGATATAACCCTCAGCTCAATATAATACTAGGTTTTATTATATCAAAATAGATTTCCTTATTTTGAAATAAGGGAGCTTCTTATTTCAAAATAAGAAAATGTCATGTGGACCTAAACTTTTTTAATGCAAAATAGCTAGTGTTATTTTGATTTAAAACGTGTGTGTGGACATACCCTTAATGATGACTAGATACCCATCACAGTTTATATTGACAATGAGGGGGGAAGGAATGCAAACCAAAATAGAAGGGGAAAAAAACAGGCTAAAGACCATTTAGATGGCTTGCATATTATCATGTCCGCAGGGCCTGATGAAAATGGTGGAGTACTTAAAGAATTAGCTGAAGTGATCTCAAAGCCATTAGTAATTATTTTGGAAGCAATTGTCTTGATTTCCTTGGCACTGGTGAGGCCTTAGCTGAAGAACAGTCCAAATCCGCACACTACACTTTAGGAAGAATCCATGAGAGATTCCAGAGGAGAGAAAAAATGATGAAAAAGTTTAAATAATCTGACCTATAAGGAAAGGTTGAAAAAAATTGGACATGATAGTTTTGAGAAAAGAAGACTGAGGAATGACCTAATAACAGTCTCGCAATATGTTAAAGGCTGTTAATCTGGTAGATGGAAGACAGTGATCAATTATTCTCCATGTCCATTGAAGATAGGACAAGTAGTAGTTGATTTAATCTGCAACGTGGATGACTTAATTTAGATAATTAAAAAAATCTTTCTAACTAAAAGGGTAATTAAGTTATGCAAGAGACTTCCAAGGGAGTTCACAGAATCCCTATTTTTGGAAACATTTAAAAATAAGCTGAACAAATGCCTGTCAGGGATATTTTAGGTGCTCTTGGTCCTGCCAAAGTGCAGAGGGCTGGCCTTAATGACGTCCTGTGCTCTCTTTGGCTATGTCTACACTACCAAAGCTAACTCAACTTTGTTAAGTCAACTTAATAAAGTCGATTTTATTAAGTTGACTTAGTAAGTCCACCCTTCTCTTAAGTCAACTTAATAAAGTTGATTAAGCTGATTTAAGAATGTCCTTATAAAAAATGTGTTTGCTTAAGTCGACTTTGCTGAGTTGACTTAAGCAGGCACATATTATTACATAAGGCTTCTTAAGTCGACTTAGATGGCCACATTAATGCTTAAATCAACTTAAAGAGTGAAAGTTATTAATGATAGCAAAACTAAGTGCTGTTGCCAATGTATGTAAAATAAAGAGCCTCCAAAACATACTTGTTATATACAGATCAGTCCTTCTTTAATCTCTACATTTCTCATGTCAGGCACTGCCACTGCAAGTGGTTGGCATGAAGATTTAAGCCAAATGTAGGGTTGGGAGTAAGGGTAGAGCTTGACAAAAAGCAAGGGTCAGAACTGAGGTCTGAATTTAGCTGTAGTCCAGACATGGACCAGATGTCTATGCCAGGTGATCAGATGTGTGAACAAGCTAAATCAATACTGTAGCAGAAGTACAGATACACCAAAGGTCAAAGTTTATTGATTGGAGCCTTAGGGATCAGGAACTGGAAGCAAGGCTGGAGCAGGTCAGTAACAGAGCTGGAGCATGGTCAAAGTAGGGCAGGGGCAAGACTGGAACAGTCTAAGAGAGTCTGTTACAGTGTGAGACAGCTCACAGATTTTGGCCTTGTACAGCTGTAGCACAAACCAATCTGCTGCTCTATAGAGGTTTTGGAAATATGTGAGCCTGGAGGTCATCTGACCCAGGATCTACTCATGGATAAGCTGCTGCAGCATGCCTAATGGCTCTGTCAGTGCAGGCTTTGTGGGAAGGGTAAATTAGTGCACCTATTAAGTGTCAGGGGCTATGTCTACACTAGGAAAAGCGAGTTCAAATTTGTTAATTCGAACTAATAAGTTCAACTTTAGGTTGAACTAAACTCAAACTTATTTGTTCGAATTAACTACATGGACTAATTCAAACTAATGTTAGTTCAAATTAGTCTACTTTGTTGATTTGAACTAACTGCCATTAGTTCAAATTTATTAAGTTTGAGCTAAGAGTTCATCCTAGTCTACATTGTCCTTAGTTCAAACTAAAGATTGAACTAAGGGCTTAGTTTGAACTAACGAGAAGGTCTTACCAGTTCAAACTAAGCTTTCATTAATTTGAATTAAGGAATTCCTTAGTTTGAACTAATGAAAGCCTTGTGTAGACAAGTATGCAGTTAGTTTGAATTAAGCCTCCTTAATTTGAACTAACTTGCAAGTGTAGACACATCCAGGGGTACTTATGCCCAGCCACATCTAAAGGCCCCTCCCCAAAGCCTAAGGATGGAAGCCACTGAACCTAGAATTCAAATAATTTTAGGGGATAACAAATGAGAAAAGAGAAACAGGAATGAAGGTCACAAGGTCAAAAAGAGGGAACCAATGTTGGACATCAAGCAGAGAACACCAGAAAGTGGCTGCAGCTCCTTGAATTCATTAAGAGAGCCAGCAAATGTGGTTCAGAGGAACTCTGCACAGAGACATGAAGGGAGGAATAGAAATAGATCCCACATTCATAGGGCACCTGCTTGTCCAGCTTCCTCCTCATCATATGGTAGACAGCTATCTTGGCCAACACCAGGAGCAGTTAGATGAGGAAGTCTTGTGACTTTGTGGGGACCCAGTTAGGGTGTGTAATTATCAGGAGCTGTGTGGAGAAATACAGTCAGAATCTGAGAAGGTTCTAAAGGATCTGGAAAAGGGGCTGCAACTTGGTACATGTAACATAAATGTGCACTAGGGTCTCACTCACAAGTGTTGGGCAGTGAGGTGAATCATACCTGGTACACATATTTTGTGAGGGGGAAAGCAGAGATGTAGCAGTGGGGAGGCAGAGCAGAAAAGAGGGGATGTGGAAGAGAGAACAGTTGAGCGGGAACAGGAAGGGGAAGGAGAGACACAGCAGAAAAGCAAGCTATGGGGTAGAGCGTGGGAACGGATTCAGAGGTGAGCGGGCCAACCCCGAGGGGAAGTATCACATACTACCCATAGTTGTAAACCTCAGCCTTCCCTTTTTAAGGAGAACCACTGAGTTTTCTGCCCTGTGAGGTGGAATTGCCACCAGTTGGCCTGAGGTCATGGCCTCCTTCCTCCAGGAGAAGAGTCAGTACCCCCCACACAAAGCCAGTGAAGTCCAGCCAAAAGAACTCCAAGATTTTCTTCTGAAGGCAGGCTGGGGCACCTGGGGTGGGCTCAGGTATTAAGCAAGTGCCCGAACATCTATCTGATGGAGGGGCTGCTGAGCAAAAAGCATTGGTTCAGTGACAGGTCTGGCTTATACTTCATTTTTGTAAGTGTACAAATGGAGGTCCAGCTGCAAATGTATATCTAAGTGAGAAAAGCTTTAAAAACCTTTATTTAAAAGCCTTTGTCTTTTAGAGTAAATGTGAAAGTTGCCATTAGCTAAGTTTATTGTTTTTTATAACAGGTATCATAAAATGCACAACGCTAGATGTGTATATTTGTTACCTGTTTAGCTGGAGATGTAGGATTTAAAGTACATTACTGTAAATCTTGAAAACACTGCTTATGTCTTCTGTTTACTCATAAGAAATTACATTCACAATCCTGAACATAAACACATCAAAACTACTACTGCAGAGATAATTCTTTATCAGCTGAAGCCTGTTTACAAGATGTCAAAAAAACATAGTGACTTTGTCCCCATGTTTGGATTTGGGTAGTAGAGTAGCTGTAAGGATAAAACAACAACATCAACACTTGGCATTTCTATAGCAATTTTCATCCAAAGATCTCAAAGTGCTTTACAAGAATTAATTAATTAGACCTCAACATCCTGGGGAGTTAATTACAAATTATCAGGCATCATCTCACACTGTTTCCATTGTAAAAAATTGGTAATCTTTCCATGGGAAAGCAAAATATGCCAGTTTAAAACACTGTGACATTTCCTTCCTCTCTTTCACATTGAGTGCTTAATTAGTTAAAAACTGGACTTCATCCAGTTTTAAAAAGGAGATTTAATAACATTACTGCACCAGCAATTAATGTACCATGATTACCTACATCTGTATTGAGGTGATATTCTTTTTCTCATTTATCTATATCTCAAAATCCTTTAAATATTTTTTAGAAGTGAATGTCAATATCCCAGAGCTTAAGAGAGCTTTATACCTGTTACTGTTTAACTTTTCCTCTTGTTTCTTATGTTTTTCTTGGTATGTAGTATTAGAGATAGGTATTGCCTTTATTCTGGTACACTTGGAGATGGGAAGAGGGGCAAAAGCTCCTTGTTCCATCTCTACCAGGGCACTGCACGTCTCACTTATACATGTGTTGGCCCTGATAATGTAACTGTCAGAAAATTTTGAGCCTCAGATAATAAAGGCTGTGAAGAACAATGACAATTCACATGATACTTTGCAAACTGCACATGAGAATACACAGTCAAGCATGGACAGGTAGTTCTTCATTTATGTAGATTGAACTATTCTAGTTTGACATTTTCAAAAGATGATATTCTGGTCATTACTTAAATAGGAAAAGAGAGAGAGACAGAAAGGGACAGTATGGCTCAAAAGAAATAGACTAAAAATCTGCAGAGACAAACAAATACCTTTACAGGAAACATACTACAGACTCACCAACTTCATAGTACGAGACTAGACAAAATCCCCATATGTGTCAAAGACTAGAAACACCTTTACTTATGTAGGATGTGTGTGCTGTCACATCACAGTTACTGGTCTCCTTTAAAGTTAGATGGAATTAGTTTGATTAGGTAGTTATTTAATTGTAAAGAGAACTTTGTTTTCTGATGCTACTTCTCAGGAAAAAAAGAACTAATGTTATTTTTTATTGGAATGGTACTGAATTACTAAGAATTGCTGTGATTGACATGAATCTGGTAAAACTTGGTAAATCTGAATTGGCTAGAGGATTCTGGGAGCCTGGTCGCTTAGCAGTAGATGAAAAAATTACCAAGAGTGCTAAAACTCACTTGAAAGGTGACATTAACTATGTGTAATGAATATTTAATTAGTGGCCCTGCATATATTTGTGCTGATCTGGAAAACCTATGGTCATTGTTAGACAGTGACCGATTCACCTACTGTACACTCAGTAGACACATAAATGGTAGACTTGGACCTAACTGACTGGGGTCAACTCACCTGATAGGATAGCACATCAGGAGCCCAGGTGAATAATTGATGAGAGAGTAAACACTGGCCAAACCCTCAGACTCTCTCTGTTGTCCCTCCTAAAAGTAATTAGAAAAACAAGTTATAAGATGCTAACAGGACATATTTTGGGAACATGTGACCTCACAGAAATGTTAGTAATGGGGAATAGCACGTGACACATGCACCCCAGTTAACATCTGAAAAGGCCTGTAATGCTGTAAGATGGAAAAAAGCAAGGGTAGCCAATACTTTGTTGTGAGAGATTTCTAAGTCAGGTGATATCAGGATAGTCAACACCCATAAAAACATTGAAGAAACCAAGCACTCAGGAAGGAAAAAAAGCATCCTCCACCAAAGGGGTAGCTGTGTCAGTCTAATTCAGCAAAACAAACCAGAAGTCCTATGGTCCTTTTAAAGACTAATGAATTTATTTATCATATAAGCTTGTCTGGGAGAAAACACCACTTCACCTACCTCCACCTAGAAGTGGTAGCTATAGCTGCTTTGTTTGCTAACCAGCTGCTCTGTTGGGCCAATATAGTTTCTGAGGGTTTATGCTTGGGGAATTGTGGCTTGTTAAAAAAAGGCATTGTATAATCTCTTGCTGCCTATTTGTGATGAATTTGAATAAAAGCTTTGCATTGAATAAAAATAAATACAAGTTTTTCACTGTCACTATTTCTTCATGTTTTGCCCAACTGTAGAGCTATGAAATTTCCAGTTCTTCAATCTTCTTTGCATGGTGGTGGGGGGGACAGGGACAACTTGTGTACATTTTGTTGTCTCAAAATAAAAAAAGTGCCAATATTTTAGGACAAAAAAAATTATTAGACATGCAGGTCTACAAAGTTTATATTCAAGAAAAGAATGAAGACTGAAAAGCCAGGAGGCAGTTTTAATTAATCTTTGAAGATGGGGCATTAAAAATGAAGACCATTGTTTTTGGAATGACAAGTTATGTGACCACCCAAAAGATGACATCATCTCTGAGGCTATGTCTACACTTAAGAAGTAGGTTCAAATTAACTTAGCTCCAATTAATTAATTCAAACTAATAATGGTTAATTTGAACTAAGTTAATTCAAACTAACATGGCCCCACTAGAAACCTAAATTGAAGTAGCATGTCCATGGACAGGACTTGCTAGTTCAATTTAGGAAGGGGCACCAGGGAAGTGGGGCAAAATGGCACCAAGAAGGGCCGCATCCCCACCTAATACATAGAAAAAGTAAAACCACATAAATTCAAACTAATGGTTAGTTCAAATTAACACGGCTTCATTGGGTTAATTTGAACTAATAAGTTCGAATTAACTGTTACTTTGAAGTTAAGTGAGGTTTTATAACTTAAAAGTAAGTGTTCATTAATTCAAACTAAGAAATTCCTTAGTTCAAAGTAATGAAAGCCAGTGTAGCCATGCATTAATTTAGTTTGAATTAATCCTCATTAATTCAAACTAAATTCTAAGTGTAGACATACCCTGAGAGACTAAAAACAGAGTAGAAAGAAACTTTTTCTCAGTAGAATCATTGAAAATCTCACATTCTTATTTACTGTAAGTGGTGAGAAATGTGAAATTGAAGTAATAAGGATTTAAACAGTCAGTGCAAAAGCAGTGCAAAATCCTTGAGCAGTGCAAAGTTCGCAGTCTTCATTTTAAAAAAATCATCACAAAACTAAAAAAAATATTCTAGAAAATGGTATGATGAGGGCGAGGACTGTTCTGGTGAGGAGAATTACATTTCCAGTAAACTTACATAAAGAAAATAGTTTAAGGGTAGCTGAGGGATCTGAGTCATAAAACTCATGGTTTTATAGCATTGCTTTTGTCAGGCACAATACTGAGCTAATTCAGTGAAGTGTGATTTTTTTCCCCCACTGGCTGAAGCTGCAAGTTCTGCAAAGAGAATTAACCGCTACAACACAACAGCCCAATGGCTAAATTTTAGGTGACTGTCACTCAGTGGGATTATTAGTTTGGTATTAGGAATCTAGGCTTCTTGTATGATTCACGGTAAGACACACATACTGCTTAATTTATGAACAGAGAAGCTGAATATAGTTTAAGTTCAAAGAGTGATATTTTATTAAACTCTATGAACTGCTCTGCCATGCAAGTTGCTTCCAGCCAAACTCCCTCGCTATGTCCACACTTAGGCAGTTAGATCAATTTAAATTAAATTGATTTAACATGCCCCCACTAGAAACTCAAATTGAACTAGCATGTCCATGGAGAGGACTTGCTAGTTCAATTTAGGAGAGAGGCACCAAGGGTAGTGTGGCACCATGGCCCCCTAGAAGGGCCATGCACCAACCCAATATATAGAAAAAGGAAAGCATCCTGGGAAGGAGAAGGGCAAAAGTCTTAAATCAAAATAACACGTCCGTACTGCGTTATTTCAAAATAAATGTTTCAATTTAACCATCATTTTGATATAATACTAGGTTTTATTATATCAAAATGACATTCATTATTTCAAAAGGAGCGAGCTCCTTACTTCGAAATAAGGAAATGTAGTGTGGACATGCAATCTTCTAACTCAAAATAATCAGAATTCTTTCAGTTTAAAGAGTGAGTGTGGACATACCTTCTGCTCTTCTTGTGACCCTTGTGTCTCAACAATAACAGTCCCTGTAGAGAACATTGGCCCACTAACTTCAGTTCTAGTCATGATGCTTAAGAATGAGATCTACATAAAACAGAACACTGAGTGTCTATGTCTACACTGTGGCTTTAGGTTGACTTAAGGGTCCTTAAGTTGACTTAAGCAAGTGCTTAAGTCGACTTAGCTCCTGCCCTGTAAGTCAGCTTCAGCTTTTAAGCTGACTTTACACTGCAGGCCCCACCCCCTTCCCTGTCCCTGGGTGTGATTGGGCTCAGGGGCCCCAAAATTTGGCTCCAGCCTTGTGGTGAGGAGCTGGGGCTGGATAGGCTCCCAGCCCCTCACCGCCAGTTCATGCAGCTTGCAAGCAGCCAGGGGAGATGCCGGTTCCCTGCGCCCCTTGCTGCAGAGAGGGGCTTGGAGCCAGTTGGCCTTCTAGTCCCGCTCTAGCCTTGCCACCTGCAGAGGTGGGATGAGGGGTGCCATCGCCCCCCCAGCCCCTCTCTGCAGGTGGCAGTGTTGGCAAAGAGGGGCTAGGAGCCTGATCTTGCTCCCACCCCCTTTCTATGGGCAGTGGGGGCTTGGAGCCAACTCCTGCAACTGCTCACAAGTGGCTCAGGGCCAAATTCGGCCCTCAGTCATTTGTCACCACCAGCAGGAGGCTTGGCTGCCTGGTCAATTTGGTGAATTTCACTCCAGTGAAATTGCCCAGGCTGCCAAACCTCCTGCCACGGTGACAATGACCCAGCGGCCAATACACAAATCACTTGTGACTGCAGGCAGGAGCTGGCTCCAAGCCCCCACTGCTGGTGGAAAGGGGGTAGGGCAAGACTGGGCTCTTAGCCCCTCTTTGCCCTCCCCACTGCCATTGGAGAGGGGCTGGGAGCTGAACCCAACTCCCAGCTCCTCCCCAGAGGGCAGGGGCTGGATAAGGGCCCTGGTCTGGATGGACCCCTGGAGCTGATTGGGCGCTGGGTACCCAGTCCGGACTGGAGGTGGGGTAGGAGGAGGGGCGCTCTGGATATGTCTGTTCCCTGTCCATGAAGACATGCTCTGCATAGCTCTCAGTGTAGATATAGCCCGGGAGAGCTATCTAAGATAGCTAATGGGAAATGCCAAGGAGAGCAGTGTAACCTGTACCTTATCCCTCAAAATGTCTTAGACATGCAAGTCTGGACTGGAGAGAAGCTTTTATCTCTGCTTGGGATTCTTGGCCAGGAACCCTTTCCTAGACTTAATGATTTCTCTAACTCTGCCTCAAGAAATTCCAGGGAGTAGAGAAGGAGGATATAATTAAGGAGTTTATCAGATTCTGCTGACATAGTGTAGTGGCTTGCACTTCTGCTTAACATGCAGAAGGTCTTGGGTTCAATTCCCAGGGGGTTGGACTCAATGATCTCATGAGGTCTCTTCCAGCCCTATGATTTGATTGATTGGCATGTACAAACACACAATCCCCCTGAACTGAGGACAATTGCATAGGGGCAAGTAAGAGGAGAACTTCTGTCCAAAAGTATAGTAGAACATTTTATTTATCTGTACAATTTTTTTAAGAAGAGTTACCAAACAGATAGGAGAAAAGGTGCTTATCTTGAATGTATTTTGATCCAGATTCTAAATATTTATTGACCCAACCAGGTAACTCAGAGGCATATACGTAAGTTAAGTGTTGTCAAAGGCATGAAAAGAACAAGAGCTAGAAAACCCTGGGAAAAAGTTGAACCCATAACAAAGGAATGGGATTGCTATTTTCAGCTGTAGAATACACACACACACACAAATGAATATGTTGGCTGCTTAGGCATTCTGCAAGTAAGAAATTACATGGTAGCAAAAACTGTTAGCAATTACACTTGCAAAGAGCCACTGTGGAACAATATCCATCTGAACAATTTCCTCAAAAACATTTACAAGAAATTGCAGTTTTGGAGCAACATTCACTAACATAAATGTAGCCATATAAAATCCCAGAAATGAATGCTTGATTGGCAGGCCTCACCATTGGAACCATCAAGCAAATTAAATTTATCTGCACATAGGGCATAAAAACCTTTAAAAGGAGGAGGATGAACTCCTGTTCTTATCTAGGAGTAAGGAATTCTATATTCTATTCCTGAGTCCTCAGGAGGCCAAATGTCTTATCTTGGACAAATTGCTCAACCTGTCTCTGTTTCCTCATCTTTAAAATGCGGATAGTATGCATCAGAGCTATTACAACCATTAACTTGTTTATGTTTGTAGCACACTTTAAGGGCCATCAATGGAAGATAGTATTACATTACATATTTGTATTGCTACCCAAATTAAAATAAGCCAATATAAAGTGAGGTCTTTTCTGTCATAGCTCTTATATTCTTACTGAATCCAAGGGCAAGTCTACACTATTAACACATAACAGTGTGAAAAATCCACATCTCTGAGTGACATAATTATACCAACCTAATCTTCTGTGTAGACAACACTGTGTTGACTAGAAAGCTTCTCTTGCTGACATTTTCCGAAGGGATAGCCGTGTTAGTCTAGTCAAGCAAAAAAAAAAACAAAAAAAAACACCCCCCCACAAGGAGTCGTGTGGCACTTTAAGACTAACAGATTTATTTTTCACATAAGCTTTTGTGGGAGAAAAAATCCCACCTCATTAGATGCTTCAAAGATGGGTGAACTTACAGAATGGAATGAAAATAACAGGTCAAAGAGCTCAATTAGCTATACTGGGAGGAAAAACTCTCCCATAGGTGTAGGTGTGTCTTCACTTAAGTGCTGCAGCAGCGCTGGTGCAGCTGCACTGATGCAACAATTTAAGTGAAGACCTGCTCCAAGTAACCCTTCTTTCATGACTCAGAGGTAATTAAAATAATATTGTGAAATAATTGAAAATAAAACAATTCAGATTCCACAGAAAACCAAGTTTTCATTTATAGGCGAAGAAGTCCTATTTGGGCATTCAGATTGACATACAGACACATATACTTCTGTCTCTCTTTTAAGATAAAATGTGGGTATTTTACCACAGTGAAAATTGAAGCAATATTTATCAAGTGCCACACCTATTTTTGAAAGATATGTTTAAAACTAATTTTTTTATTAATGTATGAAAAACTCCAGTGAATAGAAACTGATATTTGAGTATAATGATTTATTTACTAATGCCCAGTGTCTAAAGATTTTAGTCTTTGCTCTTCTGTTTAGATGACTAAATCTTATTTTCAGAAGTGAATTAGATATGTAAGCACCTAAGTTTCACTAGAAGTCAGTAGGACTTAGGCTTCTAAGGGACTACAAATAAGTTACTTTTGAAAATGGGCTATAGCCAGCTAAATTACGTAAGCCTTGCAATGCTGAGCAGAGCTATGTATAAGTAACTTTTCAAATCTGGGACCTAGTTTCTAGATAATAAATACAGCGCAGCACCAGTAATTTAAACTATAGGTCACATATACTCTTACGACAGCAAATGTGTAGCTTGCATAACTCCCATTGACCACTGCCAAATTGTACTGCCAGCAAACACCTGGCCATCATTTGTGGCAATGCTAATATCACATTTCCTAATAATTAGACTGATCCAAATAACTTGTGCATTACTGAAGAAAACAAAATAAAGCTATCCAGAGAGTGATGCAATCATGCAGTGGGATAGGATGTAAGGTGACTGTAAATAAAGGACAACTGCACTATGGAGTCCAGGAGCTCATTGAAGTCCCAACCAGACCCTGCTTCCAGTCTTTTCTCCTCTCACCCTGGCAGACACATATGAGAAGGTTCTTTAAGCAAGCAAACAAATAATCCTCTCCTTCTCCCTTTATGAAAGAGGGGAGTCCAAGGAAAACAGAGAGGCAAGGGTGATTCAGCTATCAGGCAGTCTTTTGGGTCAGCTCTTTGGGCTTAGTCTAAAATGGAGGCCATGCACAGCCCCCCTCTTGAGGAATACTGCAGTGAGGCTGGATCTTACACCTTTTGGAGCAGTGAAGCCTGCTACTGTCTCCTTCTCAACAGGCCTCTCTCAGCCAACGGGGGCAAATAGTCTTATTCTTGTTCTCCACCCCTTCCTGCAGCAGGGTTTTGCTTTTAAGCTTCCTCATCACTGTCCCTCCAGGCGAACAAGGCACACATTCTTGGTGCTGAACATCTCTCCACCAGAGTAAGGGCATATCCCTTAACAGACCTCTAGCCCCATATAACAGAAAATACATGGTAAACTGTGATGAAAAAATATTAAGGTAGGAATTAGAGGTTTCCAAGACACTCTGGCATCTTTCCCACCTTTCTTTCTAGAACCCCCACCTGGCATTTTCAGTGCATTTGTAGTTTCATGACTTCAGAAGTGCAGCTGAAGAGGAAGGGCTGTGGAGCTGGGGAATACTACCATTCTTGTAGTTATCCCTCTGCAAGTGCACAAGAATTTCCCTACAGAAGATGGTGGTGGCACTCAGCAATACCTAATACCAGGCATTATTCTGAGGGAACAACTTGACATTAATGGAATAGGGAGAGCCAGAGAATTGCCAAAATGGAGTGATCTCCAAACAAGTACCCCGTGCCCGGACCTTCTTTGGGCACATGTGGCTCCAAGACACAAAATGAAAACTTATTATACGCCATTTTCCACCAAGGGCCTATATAAAGATGCAGGAATGACTTTTTAAAGAAAAGCCAAAACAAAACAGTCAATGTTCTTTTAAAAGATGATAAAGGAGAAATAATACACCAAATATTTTTCAAACAAACAAAAAGAAATTGTATTTGTAATGCTTGGGTCAAATTAATACTGCCCTCATTATTTACTCCTGTTTAACCCCATTGATTCTAGTAGTATCATCTGTATTTGACTGAGTGCAGAATTTAGCCCAGTTTAGTTTAAAGATTTGAATGGCAACATTACAAATTACTGTTGTTTCCCATTTTCCAGAGTGCAGAGAAATATTGGGTACTTCTTATTGTAAAATGCTAGACAGTGGTAACCAAGCCTGGGTAATGGGAAACATTATTTAATGATTTTTTTCCGAGTCCTTTTTTCCTGACAGGTCTCTTCTAAAATGTTTTCTGACAGGTCTCTATAGAATAACAGTGAAAGAAAGTTGATTGTGCTGATAATGTGATTGTATGGGAGGAAAGATAATCGGTTGCTTTCACACAATCTGATGTGAACAAAATACAAGCTGTACAAAATCTGCCCACACATAGTAATAAGAAAGATGCACAATAAGCACTCAGTGTGATTAATTATCTTGGTAAGTTTGTATCCAATTTACCAGTGAAGACTGACACAGTCGGAATATTTTGTCTGTTTAGGGACCGGAAACATAAGTATGAATGAGAGACTGAAGTGTATTCTGTCCAACATTGCACTTAATGCATTTGGTTTAGGATATAAAGCCTTGGAGGTAATTTGTAAATGCAGTGCCAACAGTAGTGTATGTATGACTCCCATTATTATTAACCGTGGCCATGTGATTAATTCCCTGAACACTCTCCAAAAAGTTTATTGAAATAGTTTCAAGTACTATGTTGCCTCAAGAAAACAGAGACTGGTTAAATTCACAAGGCAGATGCAGTTGTCTAACATTTAGGTGCCACTGGACTTCACAAAACCACCACTCAGCCACTACCTAACCCTACCGGTGCCTTACTGCCCTTGGTGCCCAAGTCTCTGCTGGTAACTTGGCCCACTATGCACCAACATTTATCCTTGTGGATGTATGCAAAGTTGCCCAAGTCCTGACACTGCCAAGACTCTCCAATGACATCAAAATTGCAGAAGGCTCCCTGCACCGATGCAGGACTAGTGACAACCAATGCTGGCAAACATAAGGCATGGGGAAGGCTGCAGTTCTCACCCACTATAGCAGGGACCCCAGCCAGATCTGCAAACAGGTAGAGGAGGACAAGACCCCAGATGGAGAGGAGGAGGCCACCCCCTGAATGACTCCTGCCTGGGGCAGTGCCATTAGGCATCAAGGCTCATCCTCCCTCTGCCTCCTCGCAGTGCTGTCCAGGGGGTCTCTGCTCAGCTAAGCCACCACCAGAGCCTCCATAGCACCTTGTGTCTCAGTGTCTTGGCTTGCTGAGCAGTTTTGGGAGTTCACTGCAGCTCGGCTGTCAGTCCTTCCCTACCCCAGCTCTGCCCCTCCTTAATTTTTTGCAACTGTAAAAATAAAAATAGTTAAAAATCTAAATAATAGTCTTAAAAACCAAATTGATAAAATACAAATATTTTTACAATAAAAATAAATATGTGTCAAAATTAGAAAGCATAAAAATCAAATTCTGCCAGGCCTGACTGTATCACTTCCAAATTTTGTATGTTTAGGAAAATTAATGTAATGTAAATGAAAAAATACTGGGTTTGCAGTTATATGTAATAAGGGAGCAACACCATCTCCTTCTCCTCTTTAGATCTTTGCAAGAAAAGGCCTTGGCTTCTAAATTCAGGAGGGGATTCACAGCTGTGAACCCCAAGAAATGTTAAATGTTTCATACCACCTGGACTTAGATGTCCAAGTCTAAATCCCTTAGGCTGTTTTTACACAGGCAATTTTGGTCAAATTAAGAAGGCTTAATTTGAACTAAACTAGTCCCTCTATGCACTAGACTTTTATTAAGTTAAATTAAGAAATTCTTTAATTCAGCCAAATGAAAGCTTAATTCGAATAAATAAGAACCACCTGTTTGTTCAAACCAAGCCTTAATTCGACTCCTTAGTTGTAACCAAGGATGGTGTAGACCTGGATTAAACCTTAATTTGACTTTATTAAGGTCAAATTAAGGGCTGTTAGGTGGAATTAACAATGTGGACTCAGTCAATTTAACTTTAAGTTGACTTAGTCTACTTTGTTAGTTCAATTTAATAAGGTTGAGTTTAGTTTGAATGAAACTTGCATTTATTAGTTTGAATTAATGAATTCAACCAAACTTTCTCTAGTGTAGACATAGCCTCTCGGGAGCTGGTCTTAGACTATACCCCCATCCTCAAAACTTCCTATTGACTAGTTTAGAAGGCTCACCATTCAGTGCACAGGTATTTCTGAATCCCATTCTTAGGTTCCTCACTTTCCCCATGTGCCTGGGCAACAGATTCCACTGGATGGGCACCTAAACATTCGGCTCTGTAACACTAAGCCTAAGTCCCCTTTGCAGATGCAAAGATGTAAGAACAGACTAGAATACCTTATATTCAATATTGTTATATATGAGTTCATAAGTACAGGGCTTAAACTATTTTATCACAAAATTGGGAAGCATTTCTAGCTGAGATCAATTAAAGCACTTCAACCATGATTGGAAAAGTATTTATTTTAATTTTGTGTTGTGTAGTTTAATAAAATAAAATAGAGATAACTTATCTAACAGTCATATTAAAAATGGCTGAGTAAACATATCAGTGCCATTTCTGGTTCAAAGTGCAACCCCTAAAATGTGTTTTTAGTGGTGTTTGATGTCTTATGGCATTGATGACAAACACTATGTATATTATTTGTGAGATATTTGAAAACTATCTAATTCTATGTATAGCATTCTTACAACTATGTGTATTAAACAATCTAGGTAGACAATGAAATGCATTAGTAGTATAAATGTTAAGTTCTCTGCTCAAATCTGTACAGAGATTAACACTGTATCAAAGTATCTGCTCTCACTGATAACCAGTAAGCTTGAAATTACAGTTACAATGATCACTTCAAAAACTGTGAAGCTTATCTGAATTTCATTGGTCTAGAAATAACTTCATTTCATTATTCTTAGTTAAGTTAGGCTAGAAACAAGTATGAGCACAGCTCTTGTGTAAATTCATTCAAGAGTGCAATGATTGTCTTGTTTCACCTCCACTGTTACTGGGGCATTTACTACACTGGGAGAAATACACCACACCCTGTGACAGGCATCTATAGGACCCACACATCTTGAAAGGCGTGTTGTGTGGGGTTGGGGAGGGTGTTACTATCACAGTAGCAGCGGAGATATGTCTGCAGATTTTGCATCTGTTGTTCTGGAAGATTCTGATGCTGCTTTAAGGTGATGGGGCCGTGGGCTGTGGAGAGAATGCTTCTGGTGATGAGCCTGGAGAAATTGGGGGTAGTTCGAAAGTCGAATGAGGCAGTTTAAGAAAGTGTCTTTCCAGAGGGGATCCCCATCAAGTCTGGTTGTAGCTGTTTGCTGAATACTATATAGGGGCTCCAGTGTGGGGTGCTGGGTGACAAATAGGGATGTGTGGTTGGAGAGGGTTTTAATTCTGTATTGAAGCAGGTTTTCTTTGGGTATTTGGGTGGCCAAATAGGTCAGGAGCTAGAGAAGGAGCAGGAGTTGAGAGGAATGATAGTGGTGGGGAGACGACAGGTTGGCAGAAGAAGGTGGGAAGGATTGGAGCCAAAAACTATTAAAACAGACAGGGGTTCAGGTGCTGGGGGTGGAGAGAGATGGATAGGAGAGAAGGGAGATAGCAGTTAGGTAGGGGGTGGGAGCAACTGTAACACTCTTTCAGCGTAGTCTTTTTAATATAATATATAGATCTATATAAAGATTGTGTGTCATAGGAAGGAGTCCTCACAGACAGTGTCACACTGGTGGTTCAATAGCTTATGTAGCTATAGTTAAAAAGAGGACATATATTAATTCAACTTGATGGTGGATTCAGCATCAGAAAGATATATTATTTATGCCATGTGGCCATATAAGGCAAGCATGTAACATGTGTTGATTGCTAGCATATGTGTGCAGGACAGAGTCACTCTCATCCTGTCTCCGCTGAGGGTGGTTGTACCAATTTGAGCTAAATAAGAACTTCCCTACACCCCCACAACAAAATAAGAACTTTCCCACCTTAAATAAACTGGATCCAAACCATTTTTATAAGGTTAAAGAAACTGTCTCATTTTATTTTTCATGTCTGCTTGTCTACATTGTAACCTTGTCTGGTAAGGAGAATACTAGATGAATCATACTATTCATTAGGTTTACACATGCACTTGAGGGTGTATAATATTTTGGACAAATGAGGGTAAGTGGAAACTTTTGTAATTGGAAATGCCCACATAAATATTCTATTCATAGATAGGACAGTAATTGTCAGCATAACATCTATGTGAGAAGTTCTCTCACTATAATATTTACATTTTAAACTTCCTTAAATACAACCTTTTTTCTCTCACAGTTTCTATTACCTCCAGGGGATACTATGAGACACATTGAAAAATTGTGGTGGAACATTTCAACAGTCATCTCTAGCACAGTTTAGCTCTAAATTATACCATTTTTGAATTTGTTACTGCCTGTCTTCCACAGTTTTCCATTACATGGGGTCAGGCACAGGAAGAAATAGTTTGCTAAATCAGAAAAGAAAATTAAATGACACAGCAGATAAGTATGAACAGTGGTGCAGAAGATTTACTGAGTAGCAGGTTAAGTTGATAAATGACAATGTTTATTTGCAATTTGAAGATGTGACCCCAATGACACTCATTAGCTTGGCTTGTAAAGAACTGCTTCATTTTATAAATTTATTGTTTGTCTGACACTGTTGGAAAAAGAGTATTTTATTTTAAAAAAAATTGATTGGAAGCCTGATTTATTTTTGAGAATATTATATAGTATGTTCTTAATTGCAGTTTGTTGCTTATTCCTGAATGTTATGGATCTGAAAGTCTACTGCCCATTGGGTCTCCTGGGAATAGGAATTAGCCCAGCTCACATAAATTAACCTGGTTTATTTCTGTCCACGGGGCCCTGATGACACAATAGCTCAATCTCCTACAGAGGAACAGGTTAATATCATAATTCTAGAAGTTGTAGAGCACCTTACATCTGACTAGCTTGAATAGATGCCGATGGTGGTCAGCAACATGCTGTATGTTTTGAGCTCCTTGATGAATCCCTAACATCAAAGTGTAGTGGCTTGAAAGGCTTGAACAAACAAGTTCCAAGGGGGTAGCTATGTTAGTCTAGTTTAGCAAATCAAACAAGGAGTCTTGTGGCACTTCAGCACTAACAAATTTATTTATCGCATGAGCTTTCACAGAAGAAAATCCTTCAAAGTGCCTGACAAAGTGGGATTTCCTCCCATGAAACCTCGTGCAATAAATAAATTTTTGTTAGTCTTGAAAAGTGCCACAGGACTCCTTGATTCTTTTAAAGAGAAAACAGGCACCAGTGTTGAGTCTGGCAACTTGCTTTAGTAAGAGTCACTTAGAATTTAAAATAAAACGTTTTTCTGTAGTCTGGGTTTCAGTGGGGTTTTTTTTTGGTTTGTTTTTTGCAGCATGGGGGTTTGATGGGCAATGAATACAATTTAATTATAAATATATCCCTGCTATAGAATTCCAAGATTGGTTAAAAAAAAAAAAAACAACTTAGTGTATGTCCACACAGACTGCTTATTTTGAAACAGAGGTTGTTCCAAAATAAGAAGCGGCAAGTCCACACAATGCACCGTTATTTCAAAACCGTTAAACCTTGCATCTAATCGAAATAGCCGTTGTTTTGAAATGGTTGTTTCGAAACAACAGCATTCGGACACGTTGTTTTGAAACACCACTGTTTTGAAACAACTGTTTCAAAACAGCATGTCTGAATGGCCTTGTTTAGAAATAACCATTCCAAAACAAGGGCTATTTCAAAAGCAGGCTTTCCCTTAATTTGAATTAACTTATTTTGAAATAAGGACTTTATTTCAAAATGGGTTATTTTGAAATAATGATGTATGTGTGGACATAGCCTTAGAGAAAAACCACACGTTTCTATTAACTATTATTGAGTGATTTAGAATACTTTTTCAGGATAAAGAATTTGTTCAAGAAAGGTGAGACTGAAAGTCTTTGAACAGTATTAGAGTAGGAAGGTTTCATATTCTACAGACAAACAATCTGACCAAGGGGTTGAATTTTGGAAAGAAGAAAGAACTGAAATTTTCATTGATATTGGCCTCATTTATTCTTAACCCATGCGTACTCCCCTCTCAGAAGACAATACCAGAATTTGAACTGATGCAGAGATGAGAGGTCCCCTTGTTTCTATAAATGCCATTTATTATATGGAGAGAAGAGATGTATTTGGATGCGGAGTCAGTCTTTTTGAAAGTTTACCATTTTGGGTCGATGCATAATTATAGTAGGAAAATTTCTCTTAAGAGTGAAAACATTTTCTTTTTTCAGGTCAAAGCATTGATAATTATCAACAGAGACTACCAACCAAATGGAGAAAGTTCCAAAGGGGCAGCCATGTTAGTCCAGTAAAGCAAAAAGAAGCAAGGATTCTTGTGGCACTTAAAGACTAACAGATTTATTTAATCACATGAGCTTTTGTGGGAGAATGCCCCACTTCAGATGCTTTGAAGAGGGGGAATTTACAGAATTGGATGAAAATAAATGCATGGGAGTGTAAGACATGGGATCAGGTCATACTGCAACAGCAAATCAGAGCATTTGTAAGGATTTAAACTCTACGAAACAGCATACAGAGGGAAGGTGAAGTCAAATTACCTGTTATAATGTGGAAAGAATGGGGAAAGTTATTCCAAATGGTGCAAGAAATAACTTTGGTCCTGATGAAGAAGTCAGTTCAGGAAAAAAGAAGAACATGCTTGACTCTCAATGCTTGTTTATATAGAAAGCTGAAACAAACCTTTTGGGAAGTTCTGAAGCATTTGGCTATTTTCCAGCCTCTGTATACATCCTTCTGCACTTTTACACTAGAACCAAAACTAGTTGTGTTGAAATACAGCTTCACAGTGCCCTCTAGCTCCATGCTATAGCATTGATACAGATTTGACTCAAATGATATGAGTTTCTTAATGAAACGTCAATGCTACTTTCCCCAACACCTATTGCAGAAGATCCTTTTAAGGTCTCCCAGACAAGCATTGACTTGGCCAGACCTTTTTTAGCTTATATAGTCATCTCACAAGTTTGTTTAATATCGGTATATCCCATTCTGAGCACAGAACAGCACAACTCTGTTAATATTACAAAGGGTTTTGTGTGGGTGCATTAAATGATGATTATTTTCTGTAGCAGATACTGAAGGAAAATGTGATACACACACACTAAAAAGTTGCACATCAGAACTTCTGTATCTTATTTTGATTTCCTAAGATTCCTTTAAAATGTGTTCTTAAACATCACATTTGGAAAAATCTCAACGTTTTAGTAGAGGTTGCTAATTTCTTTCTCCAGAAGTCCTATAATTTAAGGAAACAATTTGAGTCTATATTCCATAATGCATGATAGCTGACTACACCAAAGATGAAAGTACACTATTTTCATATTGTGTGTTTTAGTTTATTCATCACACAGAGGGGATTAACAATCCAGAAGATAGAGTCCTCAAGCTCAGTGGTCTCATAAGACAGAACATTGACCTTTTTGCTAAAGGTAACTGATCTAGCCACTCATCTCCTTTTTATTAGCACATGAGATGTTTTTGCACAGTTACGGATAAATTATTAAATCTACTCCCCACACGAAAAACATGAAATTAAAATGAGGTGTCCCAGAAAACCTGTTGAGGAAAACCTGCAACATACTTATCTAAATGATCAAGTCCATAAAAAGAGCACAGATATACAGAATAAGTGTGACTGAACCAGAGAAAGGGGTTTGCTCAGGAATAAAGTAACTGACTCCTTTTGGAAGGGTGCATTCTGTGCTCCCACTGGTGCCAGAGAAACTTGTTCTTCCCACCACAGCCCCATTGGGGGACCCTTTGCTTCCCCTTCACACCCACTCCAATTACAGGGTACTCTGTACTCTCAGCACTGCCCAAGACCCTATGCTCCCCCCTGATCTGACCCTTTCCTTGCTTATCTCACGAGGTCCCTTCCAACTCTATGATTTGATTCTATTCTATCCCACTTGCAGGGGCTCTGCTCCCTCCCTCCCTGTTATTGGTTAGGAGGATTGGCACTCCATATTGCCCGAGCTGCTGATTTGTGAACTTAGAGAGATAGGTGGGGTGGAAGCTTCTGGAGGAGGGGATCTGGCTGCCCAGTGCAGCAGCTAAGAGTTCTCTCTGGGGCAGGGTATACACAGCGAGCAGACTTCTAGTATAAAATTTGGTTGGTGGAGGAGAGGTGAACACCACTTACCTCACTGCTGCCGTACGGGTGGAGGAGCTTTTAGCTTCTGCCACAGTCCCAGGGGCTGGAGGAGGTCTCTTTTCCCACCAGTTATTGAGAGCTCAGTCTTTTGGTTGTTCTCCTTCTCCCCCACCCTTGTGCAGGCCCTTGACTACAAGATGACTTTTTTTCCATAGTACTGCTCCCACTGCTAATAAAAACAGTAAAGTGAAATTATGTGTTAAGCATCTTCAGGAAACAGGGCACAATACAATTGGTAAAATCCTGGTGCAGGGCCACAGACACACTAAATGATGTTTGTGCTACTCCACAGTGGAATTCTTGACTGGCGTAAAGCTGGTCCAACCCTTTCAATGGAGGAGACATGATGGGGCAAGCAGACTTCTGACCAGATCAGATCATGCTGGCTCTGCAGTGGGGACCTAAGGAGTGAAACACTCTGCCCAAGATTTGTCTCCGGCTATTCCATGACCTAGTTTGTGGAGCTCTTGTTGGGTTAAAAAACAAAAACAATCTCCTGGAGATGATGAGCAAACCAATATTTTTTTTGTTTCCAAACTGAATTCTCCCCCTCTTCCCCATGCCCCTATTTACATCACTTTCTCTCTCTAATGTTAGGTCCGTCTCTGCTACCACCTCCATAGTCTCCTGAGTTCCAAACTCTAATCCCTGTTATCTCCACTCTGGTACCCTTTTTCTTCCTAGCTCTGTTCTGGGTCCCTGCTCTTTATTCTCTAATCCTATCAAACTTCTGTATACGTTCAGAACACTATTTCTTCATGCAGCATCTATTAAAGTCCTGGAGCTGGCTGAGAGAATTATCCTGCTTACACTGAAAGCAGGAAGATTCATTTCATCACTAACATGCAGATGACAGCAAATGCACTGATTATTATTATTACTACAGCACCCTTGATAGACATGGTTCTTTATAGATATGTCCTTTTTTAAATGACATTCTTTCACCAAAGAGTTCGTAACTCATGCTTAAATCCTGAGATGTTTGCTAAGTATGTATTCAAACCTTAGAAGCCAGATCTCTGGCTGCATGCTCTGTTCAGCTTAAGGGAAGAAGGCTAAAATAGCTTTAATCCACTCTTTAGCTGCCAATATCTTTGGGCCACTGAGTGCTGATCTGAACCTTTGGTGCAATTTAGACCAACCGTTTATGTTCCTAGGTGGCATTCCGCAGAAGAGCTGTAGGAACCCCCCAGTCCAGCCATCCCCATTTTCCATGGCCACAGTCTCTACATTGCCCAGACAGCAAAACTGTCAGCCTTACAGCATTTTCAAGCTGGAGCAGAGCAATGCAACCTTGCTGGACTGGAGCACTTAGTTCAGTGAAAGCCACGGGTGTGAAGCACCTATCAGGATTTGGCCCTAAACTGGACAAACCAAATAATTTCAAATAACAAATTAAGCTAAAAAGTAACACATCAAAGCTAGATACTATGTACTGTTTTGGTTCTCCTGCGAGGCTTCAGAGCAGTGCAGAGAAGGGTGAGAAGGTAGATTTATATCGTAAAGATTTACATGTTTAGTTTGAAGAAAAAAGAGGAAAGTGATACACAATCTCATTACTGTTTTCAGGTATCTAGAAGGGACACAAAAAGATCTGGACATAACTTATTTTATCAACATAACTGGCATCTATGAAAGTAGCGAAATGATATAAGCAATAATAATAATAAAACAGTTAAACCAGAATGAGAGGAACATGGAATTTACTAAAATTACTCTGTAAAGATGGGTGGAATATTATGTGTTTACAGACTTTACATAGGAAATGCAAAGAAACAGTTTGACAAATAATACATGCTTTAGACAGTTAGCTGTGTTAGTCTACTTTAGCAAAACAAACAAGGAGTCTTATAAAATAAGCAAGGAGTCCTGTGGCACTTAAAGACTAATAAATGTATTTACTGCATGAGCTTTCGTGGCAGAAAATCCCACCAAAGGGCTGCTGTTAAAGACAAACAAATTTATTTATTGCATGAGGTTTTGTGAGAGAAATCCTACATCACCAGATGGTTACTGTTAACAGTGCAGATGAATGGGCAAGCACATTATTCATATAACTGTTTATAGGAATCATTCATGATGGCTAACAGCAATGTTTCGTCTAAGCTGTGCAGCCACATGGCCATGCAGCGCCTGATGCTGCCTGGTGAAGGGAAGGCTGCGGGCCATGCATGGCCAGCAGCTACAGTCCCTGCGGGGAGAGAGACTCTGAGCTGGGAGTTTTAAAAACTCCCGCTCAGAGTCAGCTGTCATTGAGCCTGTGCAGACCCTCTGGCAGCACTGCTCCCGCAGCCAGAGAAGGGGGTTAGCGCCACCTTCCAGCTCCTGGGGGGTGGTGGGAGATAGGGGCCAGAGGCTGCTCTGCCCGCCTGCCCGACCGGCCTCACTGCAGCAGGATGGAGCAGCCAGCCAAGCCTACCCCCAACTGGCTGCCCCTCCCCAGGAGTGGAGGGAGCCAGTGCTGAGCTCCAGCGTGCGGGATCGGGGCCCTGCAGTGGCCTGCCCCACTGCCAGAGAGCTTGGGCCATTTCGCCCCCTGACCCACAGGCCATGGAGCAGGCCCATTCAGGCTGGGGGGGGGCAGGGGCGCAGTGCCCCAAACTTTTTGGTAGCGAGGTGGGCCACTCCAGGGCCCCAATTCCCATGCTGGAGCTCAGTGGCAGCCCCCTGGGGGTAGGCTGGGCTGGCTGCTTTGCTCTGCTGCAGTGAGGCTGGGTGGGCAGCAGAGCTGGGGAGGACCAGGATCGGGCCATGGAGGGCAGGATCGGGCCCGTACACAGAGGATGGGCCGCACAGCGAGCAACACATGTTGCTCGGCTGTGTTGGCCCCTTAGAGGGAACATTGGCTAACACCCCCCACCACATGCCTTTCTTAAGAACAGAGTGTGCTAAGCACTTTGTAAGATACATATAACAAAATAAGGATAATTCTGGGGAGTTTATAATCTCCATAGATAGATAGATACACACTATGCTGTAAAAGAAACATCTTTGCAAGGCCTGTATGACATGGGAGAATGATGATATTGAAATGAGAAAGGAAAATGAATGACTAGATAACACAGATAAAAGAAGGGAAAAAAGAAACTGTGAGGGAGCAAGTGATGTTAGATAGCTCAACTGAGTGATGTGTTTCATATGATCCACTTCCAAAACAGGTCATGAGTGGCTACCATAGACGTACAATGTCAAAGTTTCTCCATAACTACTAGTTCATATAATCATCTGAAAAAGCACTGAATATCTGGAACAGTAATTCACATTATAGACATCTATTGGTAAAGTAAAAATACTATTTATCATAAAGAAAAATCTTGGTCTGTATCTAGCTAGTCACAATAAAGAACAATTAAATAAAATACTCACATTGGTGAGGAGTTTAATAAGCAAGAAACACAGCCACACAGCCTAAAAATTAGGAAATTAAGACCAACAAGGGATTCCACTGAGGCAGAGCTATTTTACCCAGGATGGAAAACACACAGAGTAAGTTATCAAGTAAGGTCATAAAAGCCAATGGCATAAATGAATTTAAGAGACAGCTAGACATTTTTATAGAGAGAGGATTGAAGCATTCAGAGCCAGTGACAAATCAGGAAGATGGGGCTGAGATAAAATTAACGAGGACAGACTTGCTCGTGGCCAAAGGCATTTTGCTGTCCAGCAATGCCTTATGTCCTCTGTCATCACGTCTTAATCTGACACTGCCATCTGAAGGTAGCATGAAATCTATCACGCCTCTCCTGGTATATTTAAAAAGAAAAGGATGTCAAAATATTTTTTCACAGAGGAAAGAACTCAATTTTGTCTATTCACTTTTTAACACATGCACATAGTTCTGGTTGATGCTAACAGAACACATTTACAGCATGCCCATTGTGACGTGCATTGCAAACACTAAATGTTTGCCCCCTATTGTTTTGAAATCCTCCAAAGGGTCCTATAAGGGAAGGAACAGCCTTCAATCACATGCACTTCAGCTTTTACACAATGTTTTATTTCTTCTCCACTTTCTCCTTCAAACTGTGGACAGCAGAGATTCCCAAACAACTACAACACTGCCCTGTGGTTGTATAGCAGGGGCTTCAAACTCAAATCACCACAAGGGCCACGTGAGGACTAGTAGAGGGCCGCATGAGGATTAGTATGGTAGCCCGAGGGCCACACAACTGAAACCTTTCCATAACCCTATTGCATATAACAGTAGTGTCATTGCGGGCTGCAGGAAATAGCTTTAGGGGCCACATGCAGCCCACAGGCCGTGTGTTTGAGACCCCCTGTTGCATAGTGAAGGCAGCAGATTTGACCAGCCTGTGATGATTGAGATACTTCAACATGAAGCTGCTCTGTCAGTACAATGGCAGGATCTGTTGAGCACTAGGTCCAGACCATAAGCTCAGAGGTACATTAGGAATCATGCAACACTGGGATGCCAGTGTCCTGGGAGCAGCAATTCATGCTGTCAATTTGTCTTCATCAATGCTAAAAAAACCCCATAAATATTAGGCTTCTACTGCCACAGAGACAGCAGAGAGCCAAGAGCCAGAAAACTTGGTATAACCAAGTGAGTGGGTACAGGAAAGGAGCCCTAAAATTTGGGAGAGGTAGCATGACATTCAGCTGGGTTTGAAAGAAGAAAGGAGCTCAAGAATAGGCATATCCTCTAGGAGTCTGAAGATGTCTCAGCTGAATGATGATGCTAGTAGAGGAAAGGATTCAGATTTTTGGATGGAAAGACTCTTCCATGCAGACATTCAGCCACCAGATAGAAACAGGTCACAAAAAGCTTTTCTTGGCTCCACTTCCTTCCCCTGAAACTAGGGAACACATTGTTTAGCATTCCATTTCTCTTGCCTAATCACAGACAAATTTCCCTAAAATCAGTGAGACAAGACACCATTAGTATGCTCTTAATTATGACATGAAAAAAAAAAAGAGAAGAAAAAAAGAACCAAATTATTTACCAGTATTCAATAGTATCAGGATTGTGTTTCAGCTTCTTCCTCTTTCCCTCCTTTCAACAGGTGGGAGAGGGAGGAAAGGACTCACTAACTCTGACCATGAACAGGTTGGTAGGAGAGGAAAGAGCCTGTTAAGGATCCTGTTTGGTTTCAGAAACAGATAGGGCAGAGAACTTGCAGTCAATGCTTAAAGCACCAATCCAAACATGCCCTAAGTCTAAATTGGTAACACATCCATTGCGCACATCCTTAGTCATTGCAGTACTGTTGTTCCCAGAGTACACCCTTTTAACATGCGGCCTACTCAAAGTGATTAAAATCAGAGAGTGGCTTCTTGTTCATTTATATCATGTATTTAAGGAGTATTGGAGTTAGCTGGGTGAGTGTACTTACATAAATTCCACTCCCTCTCTTCTCAGGTTTGTACATGAATGGGAGCTAAAAAAATGAGTTTTAAAATGCATATTTTGTGGACAATCACTATTAATTTTATAGTCTTAAAGGCTATGTTCACACACCATTTTGTTATTTTGAAACAAGTTATTTCGAAATAACTTGTTTCGATATAACATGTTACATCGAAATAACTTGTTTCGAATAACAAAACGGTGTCCTCGAAATAAGCAAAAAACAGGAATCGAAATAGCGTTTCCACAGTGTGGACTTGCTATTTCGATCCAGGGGCAGTGCAGCATGGGAGGTGTGGCAACATGGCCACCTCCCTGGGCCACGTCGGCAGCCATGTTGCTAGCCAATCACATAAAAGCCAGCCCTGACCTCACTTCCCTGTCCACTCATGCTAGCAGCACGCTGCAAGCCATGGACAGTGCTCGGCTGCCTAGACAGCGCCGTGCAGCACCCGGACCCTCGGCGCGCATCGAGGGGCTCCAGCACCTCTGGGAGACTCTGTTCGTATACCCCGAGGAGGACTGGCCTGTGGCTGAGGAGTACATCCAGCTCAGCCACAGGGCTCAGCTACTGCCCCTGCCCCTCCCCATGCCCCGCCGCATGTGGGCGCGTGAGACCAGCGCCGACTGGTGGGAGAGGGTCATTCTGCGCACCTGGGGTGACGACCTCTGGCGCCAGAACTTTTGCATGAGCAGGGCCAGCTTCACCCGCCTGGTGGGTGAACTCGCCCCGCACCTGCACCACAGGGACACCTGCATGAGGCCTGCTGTCGCAGTGGACAAGCGAGTGGCCATCGCCCTGTGGAAGCTGGCCACACCGGAGTCGCACAGGGCAGTGACACACCTGTTTGGCGTCAGGAGGTCCGCCACCAGCACCATCCTCCTCGAGGTCACCAGGGCCATCAATCACATCCTCCTACGGCACCTGGTGAGACGTGGGGACCTGCAGGACACCAAGCCTGGGATAGCAACCCTTGGCTTTCCAAACTGTGCTGGCATCTTGGACACCACACATATCCTTGTGCGTGCCCCGGAGCACAGGGCTGTGGTGTACCGCAACCGAAAGGGATACCATTCGGTCATTATACAGGCCCTTGTGGGCCACCAGGGCCGGTTCCAGGACTGCTACGTGGGATGGCTAGGGAGGGCCCATGACTCCAGGGTCCTCTGCAACTCCGCCCTGTATTGGGGCATGGAGGCGGGCACCCACTTCCCCCCTCACACCATCCATCTTGGGGGCGTAGAGTTGCCTGTTCTTATAGTGGCGGATGTGGCCTACCCCCTGCGGCCCTGGCTAATGCGACCATACACCGGGCCACTCAACCCCAGCTGGCAGCTGTTCAATCGCCGCCTGGCCCGCTGTCGACAGGTGGTCGAGCGGGCATTCGGACACCTCAAGGCCCGGTGGAGGTGCCTGCTCACTCACCTCCACCTCGCTGAGCAGAGCCTGCCGCAAGCCATCGTGGCATGTGCAGTGCTCCACAACTTGTGAGCAGCAGGGGGAACCCATCCCACTCGCATGGGAGGCTGAGGTCCAAGCATTTGCTAAGGACTATGAACAACCAAGATCCCAGCCAACTCAGGAGCAGCCATCTGCGCGAGCCCTTGCCATCCGCGATGCCCTCCGGCTCACCTTCACCATGGAGGAAGACTGAGGACCAGGCCTGCCCTGCACCAAACCACCATCTCCCCCATCCACCCACAGCCAGCCCGCACCCATCCACCCACACTGCCAATCCCCCCCAATTAAAACCACAGACAAGCATGACTAACGTTCCAGGGATTTATTCACAATAAGGGAAGGGATGGGGGTGATACGGGATGGGGCAATCTGGGGGTGTCTGGGGGAGGGAACATGAACTTGGGAGGGGACAGGGGTGAAGAGGTCCTCGGGTGGGGAGGGGGCATGCCCCACCTGCACCCACGGCTGCCCTCTGCCCGCTGTCCTTGCTGGGGCAGTGATGTCTCCCGGCGACTTGGGGGAGCCAGGCCCTCTGCAAGCTGGCGGATGGCTGCAGCCTGCTGCAGAATAGCAGCTGGCAGCTCCATTGCCAGGACCTCCAGTGCCCTCGCCGCCCTGTCCTCAGCGCCTGCGAGGCGCTCCAGGGCACGGAGCCCAGCTGCCTGCCGCTGCGCCTGCTCCCATCTCCAGGCCTGGGTGGCGGCGTGCATGTCACGCCCGAGCTCCTCCAGGCTCTCCAGGAGCTCACTGCGGGTCCTGGGGGCCCTCCGCTGTCGCCGCGGTGTCCTGGGGCTTCGGGCGTGGGTGCCGGCCCTCGGGGAGGGGCTCTACGATGTGCTGCAGGGACGCAAAAAACACAGTTAGCCCCTGCCGCCTGCTGGTCCCATCTGTATGCACCTGTCTGCAGCACACACCTCTGCCCTGACTGTCAGGGTCCGAAGATCCCATGGGACATTGCCCTGGGGTAGGGCTCCTGGCCCCCAAAGCCTCGGAAGGAGGCCGGGATGGTACCTGACAGAGGACATTGGAGAACCCTGGGCAAGAAGGTTGTCTGGCCAAGGTAGTCATCAGGGTTTAAGGCGCCCTGGGACAGTTCCCCATATAAATCAGTATTCTCTGGCAGTCCAGGATCCTTCAGCCCCTCTGGGAAAAAGCTTGACAAACCCCCTGCCTGCCAGACAGAGAATGAGAGGATAACAAGAAGAACAGAGCAGAGGAAAGGAGACCATGGTCTCCTTTTGCCAGACATCTGGGAACCGTACCCTGGAGGCACACATGCTCGTGGTGCCCACAAGGGTGAACTGGACCCAGCCACGCCTTGCACTTGGAGGTCTCCCGAGGCCACTTGCCAGTGGTGTGCCCTGCCTGCTCTCCACCCCACGCAAGATGCTGCTGCATCTTTCCCAGCCAGTCCCTGGTCACCACCCTCCGGCACACAAGGGCCTTTGTCCCCGGTGACACCTGTGTCTGTGGGCCCTGTGGCCAGGGGGCCCCTCTGTGCCCACAAACCCTGGGCCCTACCCACCCTGGTACCTGGCCCTGGCCTCCACCCGTCCCGGGACCTGCTGGACAGGCCCAGCCCTGCGTGCCCTCGTGTGTGTGGGGGGTGTACTTACCCATGGGGCCTCCAAAGGTCCGCTGAGCTGTCCTGGGGTCTGACTCGGAGCCTGGGGCAGTGGTGGGCCCCTGCTCCTCGGTGCTGCTGCCCGCCTCCATGGCCCTGAACAGCTCCGGGGTCATGGGGCTGGCCTCCGCCGCTGATGGTGGCACGGCTGGTGGTCCCCCGAAGGAGATGTCAGAGGCGGCTGCCTCCAGGCCTGATGAGGGGCTCTGATGCCCCCCAGAGGTGTCGATATTTGCAGTGGGAGCACCGCTGGGCTGTGTGCCCAGGAATTCATCCAGGGCCTTGTAAAACGGGCACGTGGCCTGGCTGCCAGGCCCCTCCAGAGCCCGGGAATCCCAGGTGCGGGCATACTCCTGGCGGAGCGTCTTTATTTTGCTCCGCACCTGCTCGGTTGTTCGGAGGTGCCCTGCTTGGGACATCACATCCGCGATGTCGTGGTATATCTCGCGGTTCCGGTGGCTGGCCTGGAACCTTTCCAGTATGTCTGGCTGCTGCCAGATGCCCAGGAGGCAGGTCACATCCTCCTGTGTCCAGACAGGCACCCTCCGGCGTCCTGTGGCTGAGAGACCTGGCTGCCGGGCCATGGCTGCCTGCTAGCTCCCTCCCTGCCACGCAGCCTAACAGGCATGCCCTGGCAGGAAGTTCCCCCAGGGTGCTGTGCACCCTGGGAGGAAGGTCAGCCGGTTATTTCGAAACAACCGTTGTTTCGAAATAACACGGCCACCACAACGGTTGTTTCGAAATGGCATGTCCCATTGGTGTTATTTCGAAACAACCGTTTTGGGACGCCGCCGTTTCGAAATGTAACGAGGTTTAAGTTGTTTCGCAAAGACCGCGGCCATTTTGAAAGAAGCAGTTTGCTTCTTTCGAAATGGCCATGCGTCGTGTGGCCATGGCACTCCTTATTTCGAAACAACCTCTGTTGTTTCGAAATAAGGAGTGTGTGTGGACATAACCAAACTGTTGTCAGGTTAATAAAACATTAAGCTTCTCCCTATTATGAACACAGTGGCTTTTTCTCCATTACTTTATACCTATAAAGTAATCCATATACAAACAAACTACTTCCATTGGGTCTCTCTCTCTAAAAAGATCATGAATCCCTCTCAGTAGATAAGCTTTAAAAGAATCTGTGAAAGTATAACATTAATATAAAGTTTTTCCAAGTTTCTGTACTGAGTGCATAATATAAATGACAAAGTATTCATCATTTGATAAGTGCCTGATGTGATTAGACTTGCATGGAATGCAAAATAAAATAAAATAAAAAAATAAAAAAAAAAGACTTCTGATTCCTCCTTTGCCATTTCCATAATAATCTTCATACTAAAATCTTACATCCATCAGAATCCCAGCATGTGACTCAGTTGCGTGCAGAATGTTACTTGAAAAAACAGAATGATATAGACTGTTGAGAGCCATAGGGGTCTGGGTACTCTGCAAGATCAAATTGCTTAGCTCTTCTGGAGGAGAAAAAGGTGGAAGTACCTCAATTTGTTCATCTTAAACGACTTTCTCTGTCTGACCTAGGAACTTTATTAATAGAGTCTGATGGAAGGTGAAGTCAGCTCTTGTTGCATGAAAAGATTAGTCACTGGAGTCATGTTTAATTAGAGGCACCATGAAGATACCGAATGGAAACGCCAACTTCATTGTTAAACGTGTTTCAGAATCTGCCATTAACAAAATAACTGGATATTCTAATGCTATTGAAGTCATTTTAATATTAAACTCTTTAATTTAAACTACTCAAGTATAAATTAAAAAGAATAAGCAAAAAAACAAAAAACAAAAAAGGAACAGGTAGTCTGACACAAACAGTGAACTAAAGACATCAAAGTTTGGCTGATACATCCATTAATGTTTTCAGTGTAGGGATCATGAGGAGAAAGAAGGATTTAGAGACAAGAAAGTTCCATCACTGTTGCATAGTATGATTTCTGTGATGCCATGATAGAACAAAATGAAATTGTGAACTTTATTGCTTAGAATGACTGTTCTGTCCTAATTCAAGGCTTAGAAAACATCAAGCATGATACAGCAAATTAAGTATTTCTAGGATACTTTTCTATCACTGTCTTTCTCATGACAGAGTGGAGAAATATTTTAAAGGAAAATAAACATAAAAAATGTAGCCAGAACATAGGAAAGGGAGCAAGGAACTCCTGATTTTTATAATACAAGATGACACTCATTCCCTCTGGGATTAGGACAACTCACTTTATTTACAGGTAATCTAATTGTACAGATATAAGAGTGGAATAAATTTGAAGAGACTTCTCTATCTTCAGTTACCTGAAGTATAAAAATGGGACAATAATAATTAGCTCCCACATGCACAATGCTATTGGAATTAGTTACTTAATGTGAGGAAAGCAGTTTAAAGACAGGAAGAATTATACAAATACTGCTGTTATATATTGTTGAATATAGATCTTATTTTTCTTAAACTGGCTGCTTTGTTTTCTTTTTTGCAGTGTTGTGGCCAGGCTCATCCCAGGATATTAGAGAAAAGGTAAGTGAGACAATATCTTATATTTGGATCAATTTCTATTGGTGAAAGAGACAAACCTTCAAACTTACACAGAGCTCTTCTTTAGGTTTGGAAAAGGTACTCAGTGTCACAGCTAATACAAGGTGGAACAGGTTGCTTAGCATATATAGTTAACACCTACTGCAAGAGACCATTCAAGATGAAGTAACCAGATAATGCTTCTGTGGTAACAGGACAAAAAAAGGGGCGGGGAATGGGGGGGTGAGAAATGTGTTAAGGTTGTTACAATAAGCCACAATTCCAGTGTCTTTATGAAGTCCATGGCTTTAAGTGCCTAGCACTACGTCAATAATATACAATAGGCAATTGAGATGAAGGGCCTGTTCCTGCAATCCATAGCAAAATTATGTTCATGTTCCCAGGCATATCTTTTGAAGATGTTGCACGAGTTTCCTTTCAGCATGAGGACTGAGAGGTCAGAGATGTAACAATCATTTTGTAAAAATGTTCATGCATAGCTGATTTGTCTTTTACATTTTTCTGGATATTAAGGATATTATCAATAATTGCCGCCAAACAATTGCAAAAGAACCTTTAGAACGTCATCCCCCATAAACAAGGAAACCCTGGAAAATCCCTGATATCTAGTCACAGCATTCTTAAAAGCTTAAGTCAACTTTCAGGGCAGGCTTGATTAGGTCAATGTAAGCAAGTGCATAAGTTGACTTAATAAATTCTAAATTTGACCACTGAGTTCCTTAGTCAACTTAAGGGAGTTTAAGTCAACCTAAGGCTCCAGTGTAGCCATACCCATAGAAACTGTACTCAAGCCATTCACCAAAAAGGGGTTATCGTCCTCCAGACAACTGATTTCCTCCACAAACTCCTTAACATTAACAACCTCCCTCAGAACATCACCTTTGCCACCATATATGTCATCGCCCTATACAGAATAGTAACATAGCTGCCTGATTCAAATAACTACAAGGCAATGACAACACTCAGATATCCAACCCAAACACACTGCTAAACTCATCCATTTCATCTTCACCCTTAACAATATTATATTCAACAACAAATGCTTTGTTCAAACCATGGGCACAACAAAGAGCGCAAGGATGGCTCCCAGTATGCCACATTTCGATGGGCCACTTTGAGGCAGAAATTCTGGAAAAAGGTACCAAAAAAATTTATACCAGAGATTCTTTGAAATTTTCATCCATTGGAGAGACTACTTAAGTTTCATCAGAGACTTCCTCCACAACTTAAACAATCCTCACTCATGCATTAAGGAAAGGAAAGTGACATCAATCCAGTCAAAAAGGTTAACAGAGTGGTGTGATGAGTGCAGGAGTGTGGTAATGGGCTGCAATCTCTGTTGAGAAGACAGGCATAGAGGGACCTAAAATACACTGTGCACACAGACAAATAAACAACCTGCAATTAACAGGTAACATCACATCAATAATAATATACAACAGGCAACTGAGATGAAAGGCCTGCTCCTGCAGTCCATATACATGTGATCCCTGATTTCAGTAACACTATTGACAGGTTCCAGAGGAGTAGCCATTTTAGCAAAACAAGAAGTCCAGTGTCACTTTTAAAGACTAACAAATTTATTTATCAGATGAGCTTTCATTTCCAGTTGATGCATCTGATGAATGCTCATGTGATAAATACATTTGTTAGCTGTTAAATGTGCCACAAGACTCCTTGTTTGTTGTGTCCTATTTACAGAAGTTGTTAAAGATACTTTGTGAGTGAAATTGTGATCCCACTGAAGTCAATGACAAAACTCCCAGTGACTTTAAGAGGGCATGGTTTCACCCTCACCTGAATCAGAGTTGCAGGTCTGGGCTGGAAAATGAGAAGAAAAAATGCAAGGGAAATCTGGCACTAAAATGACAACAATTATTTTGCTTTTGTTTCAAGTACCTGTTTAAAACTACAGACTCATTTTAAATCACCTGGAAGAGTGTGTGATGGTTTCCTGAAACAGTGATAATGATAATACATTTGTAAATCATTATTTCTTGCAGATGTGCCAAATGGTTTCTATTTTCTTTTTAGCCATAGATTGACTAAAAGTGAACTCCAGCCAAGTAGCTAAAATTGTTTTCTTTGTTCTGCCTTTAATAATTTAAAAGGTCTGTTTTTTATCCAGCTCTCTTTTTAATTTATTTAAAGGTTAGGAAGTAGAAGACAAATTATGGCATATTTTAAGTATCTAATGGTTGTTGATAGAAAGAAAACTGTTAAAGAAAAATTAAAAATTAAAGAGATGTTGCAGCATAAATCAGAACAGTGATTTAAAACCTGTGAATGGGAAGGAAGAAAAAATATAAAATGACTTCAGTATAGTCTTCATTGACGTGCTAGTCCCTTAAAAATAATGATGTTTATATGGGAGATTAAATCTTCTTATGAGATGCTTTGAATCTGAAATAATTCCTTATGCCTTCTGTGATCTCTGAAAGCTAAAAAGGGTGTAGATATGAAAAAAATTTTAATAAGTAAAATTAAAGATTTAGGAATTGAAATGTTTTAAACTAAATACTGACATTACAGAATGAGAACAAGCTTCCCATCTTCAAAGCATCTGAAGTGGGATTTTCTCCTAGGAAAGCTCATGCAGTAAATAACTGTGTTAGTCTTTAGAAGTGCCACAAGAATCCTTGTTTGTTTTGTGGAACTAGACTAATGCGTACCAGATGAACAAGCCGTGTTAATTATAGTCCCCCTTCCCCAGTCACCAAAATACAGTGCCTGAAACATGACAGACCTGGTCCATATCCATTGAATGGAGAGGTGAGGGGGAAAAAAATGTGCAAGCATGCTTTGTGTCACACGCTGTGTATTATAGAGGAGCACTCTGCTGCAGCTATGGAGCCTTGTTGATTAAGCTCCTATTTAGAAGAGGCCAAATGTGTGGCCACTTTATTTATGAATTAATGATCACACTCCCCACATACACAGCAGGGTCCAGGACTAGCTCTACCCCATGAAGGCTGTATGGGAGTCCTATACCCTAATGATATTTGGGTGGGTGGGGATTCCAAAATCAATACATATTCACCTTCTACATAAGTGCCCCCCTGTAACCGAGGCCACCCTCCGTGGCCCCACCTCTGCACCTTCTGGCCTTGTTGGGGTTGGGGGCAAAGCCTGAGAGTGGCAGCCCGGCGATCCACCCCAGCACAAGAAGGCAAACACTCAGTGCCAGTAGAATCAGGCCTTCAACCCCGGTGAGGGGTAAGGCAAGCACATAGCCAATAGTTCGGGGCCTTCAGCCCCAACCAGGGGTAAGGCAAACATCCAGTAGCCCGGATAGCAGGAGGGGAGGGAAGGGGAACACAGGCCCACCTGCTCCACTGCGTTCCAGCCCAGGGAACTACTAATGGCACACACAAGGTGCCCCGATGTCAGTGGGGCTCCTGCCAAAATGTGCTGACTCACCAAACTGCTCCTGAGCTACTTCCTTCCCGCTTCTCCCCACGATACCTGGGGTATATAGTCCTCACTGTCCTCCAGGTAGGCTCCCCAGGGCATCCCAGTCAAGCCCTCACTATCCTCAGGTGGCAATGCAGGCAATTCAGCCTCCTCTGCCAGTGGCAGTTCCTCCAGATCACACGGGTCCGGAGTATCCAGCTCGCTGCCTTCCCCAGCAGAGGGAAGCTCATCAAGGTCCTCATGGGCATCTGGCTCATCCCCAGTCTCTCCACTGAGGGAAGCTCATCTAGGTCTTCCCCTGAGGGAGTTTCCTCCAGTGCCACAGCCGGCCAGGGTTCTTCCCCTCAGGTCTCACAGGGTGGGGGATCTCACTGTCAGTCAGGCCTCTCTTCCTCCTGGGGAGGGAGGTCTAGCAGCAGCAGCAGCAGCAGCAGCAGCAGCAGCAGCAGCAGCAGCAGCAGCAGCAGCCGCCACCTCCCTCTCTCTTTGCCCTATGGCTGCCTGGTCCGGTCCCTTATATAGTCCTCCTGCTCCCTCCAGCTGTCACTTTGGTTCCGGCCCGGGCTCTTGTGCAAGGCCTCTTCAGGCCAGTAGGGGGAGTGCAGGCGCTCAGCTACCTCTTGGCCCATGGGTAACTGTCCCCCTCTACTACACCCCCCCCCACTGCCGCAAGATCTCTTTACTCCAACTTTGTGTAAAGGGTTGAGTGTTTGGATCTGTATATGTGCTGGCTATATGCCTCATAAATAAGTAAAGTCAGCACCACATCAGTTATCCTCAACTGCTAAAATAATAGCTTCATTTTTGCAAGAAAGCATTTAAAAGTTATAAACTAAGCCCAAAGGAAAGGAAATATCCCTGGTGAATGCAATGTATATTTTTTATTTCTAGCTTGCATTTTATTTCTGAGAGTCAGTGGAAACATCTTGTCCTTTTCGTAAATGGATAATCAGGCCAAATAGAAATAAGTAAGTAAGTACATAAATAAATAAATAAAATAGGACTTTCTCAGAGCCACAGCTGGATGCAAAATAATGTCTGACATAAAACTGACAGTCACTTCACCTGTTTTCATTTACCCTTCTGTATTCTGAGAAATAAATATTTTGACAAGATAAAAACACAGTAAAAAATAGTCTATCTTCTCTTTCTTCTTTCTTGTTCATTTTTTATCAAAGATTCATTTGAAATATGGACAATCTTCACTCTATTGTTGGATGTTAAAAGAAACATATGGTGCTTTTCAACAAAAGATAATTAGATTCCTTGTTTTCCTTTCCAAGTTCTACTTTGTTAATATACTTTAATGGAGTTTGTTGACAAAGTAAGCTGAGCAAGTGTATAAGGAGAGAGAGGGAAGTACAAGGCCTTAAATCAGGGGTAGGCAATCCTTGGCACGTTTGCCAACAGTAGCACGAGAGCCCATTCGGAACAGCATACAGCACCCTCTGCAATGCCACAGAAATTGTTTCTTCTTCCACTGAAAGCCACGCTGGGCAGCTTCTTTCAGGGGCAGTGGGGGGTGTGGAACATGCCCATGTTCTTCCTAGTTCATCCTAGGGAATTTCTTCCTAGTCAGTCTCACATAACTAGTGGTTTATGACCACATTCACAAGAGTTTACATTCCTTATATTTTAGATCCAGCCCAATGGAATAGTGCCTGTTCTTGTGATGCTGGTAAAGCCAAGTGACAGCTATGGCCAAGGCCATAGGTGTTAGCTAAGAGTAGATAACCAGCTCACCTAATTTTTAATTTTGTTTAAAGTAGGTATGAATCTTATAAGAATACACGGAGGGTTTAGCTTCTAATATAATGCTTATAAGTTGCTGCATGCATTAGTTTAACTCATAATGTCAGTATTAACACTATAAGGAAATACATGTATTTTGCTTCATAAATTGAAAATGTCTGCTCTGAACTTGTGAATCTGGAGACAGCAATTATTCTTGCCTGCGCCCCTACCCATCCAAGAGGACTGTCAAAACTCAAGTGGGCCATCACAAGACAAAAGTTTTGTTAATTCTCCTATTTACCCCAGGGACAATATGTGCAGACGTCCTCATCCCATCAGTTTAAATGTTGGAAAAGGAAAATAAAATAGATGACATGAATATTTTTTAACTCCTGTGTGAACTTTCATAGGACCATAGACATTAAACTAAGAAAGAAGTCCCCAGAGGTTACTCCTGTGTCTGCCTGAAAGACATTCTGAATTAACAAATTACCACATCTATATCTTTAGAAATCTTTAGGAATCATAGATAGTAACTAATTTGTGTGTGTGTGCGCGTGCTTGATCGCTTAAATCAGTAAATATCTGTCTTTCCCTCCCCCCTGTTACTAAAACTTTAGACAGTTTATTTTTGGATTGGCTACAGGCACTGTCTTTGATGTAAGATCTATGGTACCAATTGATCTGGGATAACTGATTGTTTTGGGGACAGGAAGCCACATGAATATTTTGTGATTTTTGGTATAAGTGACTATTTATCATTAAATCTAGCTTGCATGGGTGGCAAGATAAACTGGAGCGTCTCAAGGGATGGTTTGTGACTCCACAGGAACATTGTTATAATGATTCAAGAGCTCAGGTTTATCATTTGCTTGGTAAAATCTTTGGCCATCTGCCCTCAGGTAGGCACTCATGGCTGTGAACTATATCAGGTGTCATGACACTCGTCTACTTTAATACGTAATCCTTCATTTAACTTCCTTTAAGCTCCTAGTTTCTCTAATATCTTGTTGCTATGAGTTCAATAGGTTAATTATGAACTATGAAAATAAATAAAGACAGATTAAAAATTCCATTTATTAATTTTAAATTTCTTTTGTGGATTTGACACCATTGAAATAAGATTTAAAAAGTATTTTAAAATAAGGATTCTATCAGGAAATGGTTTTCTCATCTCCCATCTCACTTGCCTGGCAGTCTGGGTGTCCTGGTGCTACAGAGCCTGGTCTTCCCAGCTCCCATTGGTTCCCAGGCCATCCTGTATATTACCTTGGAGCCAAGGCTTTCAGGCTTTCCTGGTTGACTAGATCACTGCTTCGCAGGTTTCTAGGGGTCTGGGCAGCAAGAAGAGTCCCAAAACATTCAATAAAGGACAAAATGGAATGTTATTTCAACTTTATCAAAATAAAAGTTTGGAATTTCTATTGCACAAGAAAATTGTAAATTTTAGGATTTCTTGATGAATGGAATTTCTAGTTCCCAATGGGCTCTAATAAAGTCTCCAGCAAACCTCACTGGCAGCCTGCACCAAAACAGAGCCCAAAACAAATAATCCAACCCAATTTTGAATAAGCCCCTTCCTGTCTCTCAAACCTCAAATAAATAGGTCAACACACTCAAGCAATTTGAGACATAGGCTATGTGTTGTAGGGTAGACAGCAGATTTCAGAGCTGAGGTCCTGTTATGGAAAACCCTGATCATTGAAAATGGGAGAGATTTTTATTTGAACACGTTCACCAATCACAACTGTGTCAGTAAGCACTGGGTACATTCTCTGTCAGGCAAGTACAAGCCATAATGGTCTTTTTAAGTCAAAACTAACACCTTAGTTGCCACCTGGAAACCATCAGGCAGCTGGTGCACAGACCACATCCTTTCTAATAAACATGACTAAGTACGTGAACTGCTGCTTTCTGCCTAGTTTCTAACTATAATCTAATTATAGAGTCATACGGTATGATGGTATTGAATGTCATAAGGTACATCTACACTGCAACTGAAGGTGTGATTCTAACTCAGGTGGGCATACCCACTGTGACAAATGACTGATGTATGCTCAATTATAGGGGAGATATAGTCCTTGACTTATTCTCTGGCTGCTTTCCCAAACCTACCAATCCCACCACAGTCTTATCTGAATTTTTTATTAATACAAATAATGCTGCAATTCCACTTTGTGTTAGTCCAGTTATTACTAGCCTAATTTAACTTTTAATTAGTTTTTAGACATGTGTGCTATCATATATTCTTAATCGTTGTGTTTGTGGTACCTCACATTTTCATTTCTGTTTTAGTTCATTAAATAAAACAAAAATTATAAACTAGACCAATAACCTCTCAGGTCTGCTTTTTCAATAAGTCATGGACAAATTTCTTTTTCATACTCACATAACTTAGAAAAGCAAAAAGACATCAGCTATATACTCATATATGTTTCAATATTTTTGTACAGACCCATAGCTATTATCTTAAGACTGTACCTTTCTTTGAGTCTTTTGCTATTCTCTTATACTGTGGGTTGAAGGCTATGTTTTACTTATTAAAACCCTGTTCTTTACACAAATGTGTGCTATAAATCTTTGCTTAAAAGCTCAGATTTTAATTTTGCCCAAGATCTATTCATAAGGCAAAACACACAAAAAAATAGTTTCCTTTGGAAAAATATTTTTACATGCTGATTATTGAAGACATTTTCTCAAGGACAGAGATATCAACCACCGTATTGTTTGAAGTGTCATCTTCATAACAAATGTGAGAATAAATACATGTTGTTAAAAAGAACTGTATAGATTTAAGAAATGACAAAGTAGGGGGAAGAATGAAAAGATACCTACTAATCAAATCATTAAAAATGAACCATAAAATAAACTCTGTCACCATCTTCTTTTTTTGCCTACTTCAAGGAAAAAGATTCCAAGGACCAGGAATAGAGAACTTAGTGGTAAACAGCTGAGACCTTCCTATGCAATAGTTTTCATCACTGATACTACTAAAAAAACGGTGTGGCGTTGAGTTGCAGATCCCATTATAACCAGTATTAACAAACCCTATGAAATGAGAGAAAAGGCTAGAATAAAATGAAATCAAATGTGATGACAAACGTCTGTTGGCTAGTACTGTTAAACTGGTAAAGATATACATTTCTGAAAAGAATAGTTGCTGATCTTGTAAATAAGCCTAGAAGGAAGACTGAACATGGTTTGAGAAGGATCCGTTTGTCTAAAGGCTTGTCTTTTCAGTGTGGTGGCCCACATCAGAGGGGTGCAAATTCTAGTGATTACAAATATGTCACATTCTAACTGGCCCTCATGGACTTTGCTACTGTGCACTACAGGTTCCTAAGTGACGTTAATGTAGCTCTGTTTCAAATGCAACTACATGAATGTGCCAGCAGAGTCTACACAGGTTACCTCTTAGATGACATGCTAGCGCGCACTAGAATTTACATCTCTTTGGTACAGATAACATACTGTGTGGGCAAGCTCCAAGTCTGAGTTCAGCAAAGTGAAATATAGCAAGTATGCAAACTGTCAGTTTCAGAGCAAACAAAATCAATAATGAGGAAGAAACTGTAAGCCAAAGGCTGTGGGGAAACACTACATAGCATTTTAGAGAAGTATTTCAGATGACCAGTAGATTTCCACAAACCACGGTTACGAGAATGAGATGAGAGACCAGGATAAAGCAAGGAATGCTGAAGGCCATCCCACATATACTTTAAGAGAAACTGTTCTGAGAGAACACTTGGAAGTACAGGCGAAAAAGGAGTTTGGACTGAGAGATGAAGAGCTAATCCTGGTTAACTGTGGTTCTACTTTTGCTGAAAGAAAGCACGAGTTTGCTTCTTAAAGAAAACAGTCATTCGTAATTAGAGCTAGTCAAAACTAGGAATTTCTGTTTTGCACGAAATATAAGAATTTCCACATTATTTTGGAAAAAAAATTTTAAAAAAATTCCCCATGAACCAGAAACACACACATGCGCACACACACACAATGTTTTGGAAACAAGCGACATCTGGCATTCTGAAAATGAAATGTGCTCTCATAGGCTATGTCTACACTTGAAAAGTCTACTCCATTAAGTCAACTTAACTTTTTCAAGAGTAGACATGAGAGAGCTGTGGCTCCCTTCTCATCAAGACCAGCAGCTTCCTGGCAGAAGGAACCTGCTGGGACCCCCGCAGGTCTCGGCGAGAAAGGAGCCATGGGTTCCTTCTGCTGGGAAGCAGCATGTCCCAACGAGAGGAGAGCGCAGGCATCCTTCTTGCCGGGACCCCCATGGATTCCAGGGAGAAGGGAGTGGAGTTTTTCTTCTTGCTGGAACCTCCACGAGTCCCAGGGAGAAGGGAGTGCAGGCTTCCTTCTCCTCAGGACCCCCATGGGTCCTGGCAAGAACGAAGCCTGCACTCCCTTCTCCCTGGGAAGCCGCGGCACTCTTTTTGGTAGGGTGCCACAACACTCTTCCTGCCGGGGAGCTGGGACTCCCTGGGAAAAGGGAGCTGCTGGAGCTCCCCTGTCCAGGGACCCCTGGAGAAGTCAGCCTCCAGTGCTCCCTGGACAGAGGAGCCCCAGAGATGATGGCCACTGGCCCAGTGGCAGGGGATTCCCTCACCACTTGAGCCCCAGCCGGAGAGCAGTGGGGGAATCCTTTGTTGCTGCAGCCCCATCCAGAGTGGCAAGGGAATCCTTCACCAATGCAGCCATGACCAGGGAGCCACAAGCATCTCACTTCTTCCTGGGAGCCACATCTCCTGCAGGGAAGGGAACCTTGGCTCCCCCCAGGGACAAGGGAGATGCAGCTCCCCTCTCCATGGCAAAAGGAAGTCGCGGCTCCCTCCTAGGTAGGGAGTCACATGGGGATCCCTGACCCCAGCTGCAGCAGTGAGAAATTCCCACACAGCCCCTCTAGTCAGGGCTCAAGTGGCAAGAGAATCCCCTGCCATGAGGTTGGTGGCTGGCTTCTTCAGGGCTCCCCTGTTTGGGGAGTTCCAGCAGCAGCTTCGCCAGGACTCCCTGAATAGGGAAGCCCAGATGGTGGCTTGTCTGGGGAGTCCCAAACAAGGAAGCCCCAGCAGCCAGCTTCTCCAAGGCTGTCCTGTCCAGGAACCCCAGCAGCTTGCTTCTCCAGGGAGCTCTGGTGGCTCCCTTGTCAATGGGAACCCCGGGGGTCTCTCATGTCCCAGAGCCTTGGTTCTCCAAGTCATGGCTCCCTTCCCCCAGCTGTGGCTCTCCTGGCTGTCTTCTACCCAGCCCTAGGTCAACTAAGTTGACCTCGGGTGTCCACACCGGTTTAGGTCAATTTAATAAGGTCGACTCAGACCTTAAGTCAACCTAATTACTGGTAGTCACTAAGCTGAATTAAGGACATCCTTAAGTCAAAGTAATGGAAGCCCAGTATGGACTGGGGATAATTTAGGTTGACTTAAGCATCTTTAAGTTGACCTAAATTGATAGTGGAGACATAGCCATAAACTGCTATGATCCTTGTAAGTTATCATTTTGGGTTCAATGAATCACCATTTTCCAGTGAAACCTGTTTTGTCAGAAAATTTCTAGTCAGCTTTACTCGTAACTGGTAACATTGTTATCTGACCTGCATAACATAGGGCACAGGCCATTCTGTCCCGCATAACATAGGCCATAGAATTTCCCAAAATTAATTCCTCCATGCACTAGAGCCTAACTTTTAGAATAAAATCCAATCTTGATTTAAATATTGCCAGTGATAGAGAATTCACCGCAACTGTTGGTAAGTCATTCCAATAGTTAATTATCTTCACACTTAGAAATGTGTATCTTATCTTCAGCCTAAATTTGTCTAGTTTCAGCTTTCAGCCATTCAGTCTTGTTATTTCTTTGCCTGTTAGACTGAAGAGCCCAGTATCAAATATTTGTTCCCTAGATAGGATCTTTTAGACTGTTAGACCTCTTATCCTTCTCTTGGTTAAAGTAAATAGACAGAGGTCGTCGAGCCCATCACTACTGGGCATGTTTTCCAATCCTTTATTCATTCTTGTGACTCTTCTCTTAATCCTCTCCAATTTATCAACATCTTTCTTGAATTGTGAAAACCTGAATTTCATACAGTCAGTCACATCAGTGTCAAATACAGAGCTAACATAACTTTCCTACTCAAACTTGAAATTCCCCCTGCGTATGCATCCAAAGACAGCATTAACCTGTTTGGCTACAGAGGGAGCTAACATTCAGCTGATTATTGAAAAGAACCCAAAATCTTTTCAGAGACATTGCCTTCATACTCTAAGTATGGCCTATATTTTTATTTCCTAGTTATATAATTTTATGTCACTGTATTAAAATACATGTTATTTGCCTGTTCTCAGATTACCAGTTGATCCAGATTGCTCTGTTTCTGTGACCCGTTATCTTCATTATGTACAACTCCCCAATCTGTATAATTTGTAAACTTTGTCAGTGATGATTTTGTGTATTTTTCCAGATCACTGAACAAACAGTGAAACAGCATAGGTTCAAGAACTAATCCTTGTGGGACCCCACTAAAAAACATATTCATGCAGTTATGATTCCTCAATTATAATTATATGTTGAGACTTCTCAGCCAGGTTTTAATCCATGTAATGTTGGCCATATTAATTTTGTATCATTTAGTTTCTTAATCAAAATACCATGTGTCAATGCCAAATGCCTTACAGATATCTATTGCACCAATGCTGTTACCTTTATCAACCAAACTTGTAATCCCATTAAAAAAGATATCAGGTTTGTTTGATAGGATCTATTTTCCCCAAGTCCATGTTGATTCAATTTATATTATCTTCTTTATTATTTAGTAAGTGAATCCCATACCAGCCGTTTCATTATTTTGCCTGGGACCGACATCAGCCTAATAGGCCTACAGTTATTTAATTTTCTGTTTATCCTTTGTAAATATTAGAACAACATTAGCTTTCAAATTGTTTTCTAGACCTTCATCAGTATTCTTAGACTCATTGACAATCAACAGTAAGGATCCAAGGAGATTCTCCTCCAGCTCTTTTAAAACTCTTAGATACAATTCATGCAGCCCTGCTGATTTACAAATGTCCAGTTCTGTCAGCTGTCATTTAACAACTTCCTAAGTTAGTACTAGATAGCCTTCTATATAGATTTACATACAGACAAAGAAATTGGCTAGCACCTCTGTTTAATATGCAGAAGGTCCTGGGTTCAAGCCCCAGGGGTTTGGACTCAATGACCTCGTGAGGTCCATTCCAATCCTATGATTCTATTCTATTCTGAATGAATACGTTATCCTAGTCAAGTAGCTAATGGCAATTCAGACTTTGCAAGTCTCCTGGTAACTAGCTGCTAGTTATTTTGGTGTGTTGACAATCATCCAATAAAATTAATGGTGTTTGAACTAGTAGTACTACTGTTGGTGATTGTTATAGGACTGAAGAAAAACAGAATGCATTCCAACCTCAGATGATATTTGCCTAGGTTCAGGACAGTGAACATAATGCAATTACAGGGCTTTATGCGTACAATTCTGTCACCTGATGGCCTTTGTTTAGGATTGAAAATGGCAAGAGCAGGTGAAAACCCTCTAGATGAGGCCTATTTAAAGAAGGGGTAAATATACAAATCGAGAAGTAATTTCTATAATACTATAGTTATGACTTTAATTATTATAAAGAATGTCAGCACAAGTTACTATGTTCAGTCAAGCATAAAGGATGGTATAATGTGTAAAGAATAGACAGTAAGGATGAACAAATTCAGAACAGATGTTAGAAGCAATTTTTAAATTAGAAAACATGAATAGAATAGCAAGTGAGAATATAACAAGTGAGAGTCTGAGGGTTAGTATAGGTTTCAGAATCTCACTCTCAGATGCAAAACTCTAGGTGAGCCAGCTTTCAAATCTCAGGCGAAGAGGGCTCTTTGAGCTCCTACACCAACACAGAAAGAGAACAAATCAGCAGGGGTGAGAAATGCACAGAAAGACAAATACCTCTACAATAAAACTGAAGGCCTAGACTTGTAGCTGATTTGTCTGGGGAAAGGATTCTGACAGAAGGAAATATTTGTAATGAGGACTCTTTAAACTGGATAAGTATGTTATGCAAGCTTCTTGTGCAAATGTAGCAGAAGAGATCCCAAGCTTCCTGAAGCCCAAGGAATAAGTATTTTTACCAACTACTCTTTTGGAATATATGACATACACACGAGAAATAATTTACTCCCACTATTATTGTTGCCTCCAATCACTGCCTGACCTAAACCTAGAGCTAAATGTTTACTCACCTAACATCCATTTCTTCCCCAAAGGGAAGGAAGTTTACAGTGAAAGTGAATTAATGTGCATAAGTCATTTAGAAAGATTATTACATGCTGGCAACTCCGAGTCACAAATATTTGAAATGTTGGGCTGTTATGCATAATAGGTATTTTGGTACCTAAGAGTCATAGCTTGTGTACAGTATTCAAATGCACAACTTATTCTGTGCAAACAAATAGCTGTAACATAAAAGTTTAAATCTAGAAAATCTTTTCTTCAGCTTTAGGGCTTTCTTTTCAGCTGACAGACAACATCTAAATGCCCAGATACAGAATAACCACCTTATAAAGGTTATGTAGAGAAAGCAGAAAGCCTATGGGAAACTGAAAAAGGGACTGATCTTCAAAAGAAAGCTATATCATAGGATGCAGAGGTTAGAAAATATAGGAACGAGGTGAGAATTGTTAAAAGTCAAGCTGAATTAGCTCTTTCCAAGAAAACTGATGTAAACAGTAAGAAGTTTTCCAGTTACATAAATAAAAAGAGAATAAAGAAGGATGAGGTTCAGCATCTATGCAATGTGGATGGGACAGAGATTTAAGGTATGGCCCAAACCTCTGTTTTCAGTACAGATGCTAATATGGAACACTGCAGGACAGTGGTACACCATGTTAAAATGAGTTTTTAGAAATGGAAATCACCACATCTGAGATGAAAGAAAAACTTAAAGAGTTTAATGCACTTGCATTGAGGTGACTGGATAATTTCCATCCCAGAATGACAGAAATGGGATGAAATTCAATAATACAAGTACAAGGTCATATAATTAAGGTCTAACTATAAGAATTTCTGCTACTAACTGAGAAATCATCAGTTGGAAGCCAAGAGAAGGGGAGAGACTGACCTGGGTATATGGACTGGTCACAGGGTGATGGCATCACCAATGTGATGCACTGTGAAAAAGGCAAATGCAATCCCAGGATGCATCTGGAAAGGCATTACCAGTAGAGAGAAAGGAGCCACAGTACTGGGAAAAGGTAAGATCTCATTTGAAATAATTTGCACAATTCTGGTCAACCATGTTCAAGAAAGATTAATTGAAACTGAAAATGGTGCAGAGAAGTGTTACCAGGATAAGCAGGGGACTGGAATGCCTATTTTATGAGAGGAGAGTAGAAACACTTGGCTTGTTTAACCTAACAAAAAGATAGCTGACCGGGGAGATGATTGTTCTCTATAAATATAGCAGAAGGGGTGAAGAACTATTTAACCTAACAGATGGTGCTGGTGTAAGCCATGTGCCTAGAAAGGTGCAGTCTCTTTCAGGGATCCCTTATGGCTGGGTTACGTTGCTGGGCGGATTTTGCAGCCCAGAAACCAGAACCTTCTGCTAAGAGGGTGTGGGAGCACATTGAGCATCCTCCACAAGTTTTATTGTTATGCTGGAGTTACATGCCCAGGGAGAAGCCTGAGAGGAGCAAAAAGCGAGAGCTGCAGAGTGCATCTGCTAAGGGACTCAGTGAAAGGAGCTGAGCAGGAGTGGACTGCAAGATGTTTTCTCCCTGCTTTGGACTGTTTTGCAGGGGAGTTGTCTGCAGTGAAACTGAGAGTTGGATGGCCAGTGACCCGATTGCATGGTGCTGGCTACACAGGAAGAAGAAAGGACTGCATGGCATCTGCTTGAAGATTCCTGCAGCTAGAAAGGATGAGGATTGCTTTCTTTCTTCATTTAAGCCTCAAGGACTTAAAAGAGACTGCAGTTGAGATAAGGGTGACACCAGCTGAACTTTGGGACTCTTGGGTTTCTTACTGTTTTGTTTAAATTCATCATGTTTTCTTAGAATAAGGTTTGTTTAGTTAGTTAATAAAGTTCACTGTATGTTTATGCTGAGTGGTAGTTTAATGTGGTATGGGAACTCTGAGCAGTCTTCGCTGTGAGTCCTGAATAGACTGTATCCTGGCTTTTCAGCTGCTTTCTGCGGGGGTTTTCTCTGTGGGGCACTGGAGAGGGGCAGGTGAATGCATTTGAGCCCACCCTAGCAGGTTACACTGGCACATGAAGAAATGGGTGCGAAATGTCCATGAATAAATTCAGGCTGGTAGTTAAAACAAGGGTTCTAACCGTGGAGGGGGGGAGTGCTGGAACAGCCAATAGGAATTGTGGTAACAACAAGCTTAACTTTAAGAGAGCTGGATACGGTTATGATGGGCTGTTTCTGCTGATATGGAGCAGAGCTTAGTAGCCTTGAGGCATATTTCTACCTTATATCTTATGTTCCTAAAACATCATTATTCAGGGTTTCAGCCAGTCACCTGGGGCAGGGGTTCTTAACTACTGTGTTCTCACACAATGGTAAGTGTGTTGCAGACAGCCAGGGAAGCAGCTGGATTTGGCCTAGTGTGGGTGGGCTGGTGTGTTCTGTAAGGTCATAATATGCTATCAAGTGTGTTATGACTTGCAAAAGCTTGAGAAGCACTGATTTGGGGGGTCAAGAGTAGATTCCCTCCACTCCTGTAGTGTATGTTGGTTTGGTTTTGGACATTGAGATGGCATCAAGAATTTGCCTGGGCTTGCTGATTCCTACTCATATGCTAAGGGTTTAACTAATTGCCATATATGGGACTGGAAAGCAATTTTTCCCCATACCACACTGGCAGAGCTGTTGGGGGGTGTCTTGCCTTCCTTTACATTAGAGGGGTCATATGTCAAGATTATCTGAGTATATTGCGCACATTTCCCTGTCATTGCGAGGACCTTGGGCAGTGGTGCACCTTGGTCCCTCCTGTTCTCTGCCTGTAGCATATAATAATCTAGCCTCTTGTGGGATTTAATACTTCATTGGGTTTACTGTGCAGGTACTGAGTGTTGTTGGTTGCCTGTGATAAACATGAAGTCAGACTAGATGACCCGGTGGTCTGTGGTGGTCTTAGATTCTGTGAAACCATTGTTTTATGATTCAGTCTATCAAAAATTGTTCCAGCTGGAGAGATTTAGAAATAAATGAAAAATATTCTTATCTATCCCATTAAATGTGTCAAATGCATGTAAATATTCAAAGCTTAGAAAGTATATGGAAGCTGTAATAAAAGAGAAAAAATTTGTGGACAAATTCACTATCCTATTCCATCCCTTTTGTTCTAGATGTGCCCAACAAACTTATATTACATGGTAGCTGGAAAGGAGAGATGTTCTTATTATTGCATCTCTTTCACAGCTGTTTTTTCATTAGGAAGTTCTTAGTAGCAAAGCTCAACTTCTCTCACCAGAACCATTAATAGGCACACAATAGAAAAATCTCAGTCATAAATCCCAGCTGTAGAATGTGATAGCCCTAAATTTAAAAGTTTGACTCCTTGGCTGTCAGGGTGAGTAATCAGAAGTTCTCAGTTCACAGCAATGACCCTGGGCTGCAATGTCTTGCTATATTAGGTGGTGATTCTAAGAGCAATGCTGAACTCTCGAACCTCTGAGCTAAGAAAAATAAGTTGCTTTCTAACCATATTAGAAAGATGAAGAGTAGAACAAAGACTTATAACATGGATATTTTGATATACCCCAAAGGTCTAGTGAGGGGGACACCACCTATGTATTCAAGTGTAGGATTTCGGAAGCCAAATGGTGATGTGCTGGAAAATACTTTTAGTATAACACAATGGAAGCATCTGGGACTGAAATCCTTTACAATCGCAGGACATCAGAGCTGACAATTTGAAAGGTAAAGCAAGGATATTGGAAGGGGCAGATAAGATATATGAGATTGTGTTGACCTCATTATCTGCCCCCCCCCTCCCCGCACCCCTGCTACTGTATCTGGGGTTAAGTAGGAAACAAAAGAGGATTCTGATCACACTGAAAAATACCGTGCCTTTGCCAAAGCACAATCAGAGAACACAATAAACTGTCCTGAAAAGATTTTGATCTGGCATTTGAATAAATTTGATACTCTTGAAGCCTTCAGCTACCAGAACATTTTAGAGAAGATAAGAACCTGAACATATAAGGATATTTTACATCTTATTTCAGACAAACTCCTATTTTGTAAATTGTCCGCGAGGGATTGAATCACTGAGAAAATGCATGTTGATGCAGAATTATTCATCCCTAAGTGATCAGATGAAGCTCTTGTTTAATAGTGTTAATATTTGATGGTTATTTAATGACCTATATAAAGTGTGCTAGGACTCTGTTCACCTTTTCATGGACATAGAAACAGAGGAATGAACCTCAATAGGCTATCTAGCTCAGTTCCCTGCACTGAGGTAAGACAAAGTATTATTTACATCAGGGATTCTGAATATTTTTGCCTCAAGGGCAACAGATAAAATTTCTGCAATCCTGAAGGGCCACCACCAGTGGTTAAACTATAATTAGATGGGCTCCGGCACCCTCCTAATCTCTGGGCCCCCTTCCCTTATTCTCCGGGCCCCCTTCACGCATGTGTAGGCACCAGCCCAGGTAGACATTTGCAAGTTTCTGGGCCACTTCTGGTTCACAGACCATGGGTTGGGAACCACTGGTCTACCCCCTCCCTGACTGGTGGTTCTCTAACCTGATGATTCTCAACCTATTTATCATTGCGGGGCCCATCCGATACTACCTGTATGGATGTCACATGGGAAACAGCTGTGTGCTGACTGGGCCACAGGTAAAGAACCACTGCTCCAAACTATTCTTAAAAAAAAAAAACCTCCAGTGATGGAGATTTCACAACTTCCCTGGGTAATTTGTTCCAACTACCCCTATTGTTAGAAAGTTTTTCCTAGAGTTTAACCTAAGTGTCCCTCACTGCAACTTATTTCTTGTCATGACCTCAGTGGTTAAGAAGAATAATTTATCACCCTCTTTCTTATACCAAGATTTACATACTTGATGACTGGTATCATGTCCTCCCTCAGTGTTCTCTTCAAACTAAATAAAGCCAGTATTTTCACTCATTCCTTCTAGGTCATGTTTTTTAATCCTTTAATCTCCTTTCCTTCTCCTATGGGCTTCCACAAATTTGTCCACATCTTTCCCAAGGTGTGGTGCCAAGAACTGGATTTCGTACTTCAGCTGAGGCCTTATAAGCGTTGAGTAGAGTGGAAGAATTATTTCTTCTGTTTTGCTTACAACATTCCTGCAAATACATCCCAGAATGATGTTCTCTCTCTTTCTTTCTCTCTTTGCAACAGTACTATGTTGTTGATTCATATTTAGTTTAGAATGCACTAACACCCGCCCCCAAACCTTTCCACAGTACTCCATCATAGACAGTCATTTACCATTTTGTGCAACTGATCATTCCTTCCTAAATGTAGTCTTTGCTTTGGTCCTTACTGAATTTCAGCCTGTCAAAACATTCTCTCCAGCTTGTCTTGATCCTTGCCTCCAAAGGATTTGCAGCGCCTCCCACTCACACACTTGGTATTGTCTACAAACTTTATACATGTATTTTTTATCCCATTATCAAATTCACTTATGAAGATACTGACTAGAACTGGACTAAGGACAGCTGCCTGCAAGATCCACTAAATATACCTTTCCAGATCAATTACAAACCATTGATAACTGGTTCCAGAGGGGCAGCCATGTTAGTCTAGTTCAGTAAAACAAACAAGGAGTCCTGTGGCACTTAAAGACTAACAAATATATTTATTGTATGAGCCTTTGTGGGATAAAATCCCACTTCATCAGATGCTTTGAAGATGGGGGAACTAACAGAATAGGAAGAAAGAAATGCAGCAAGTGTAACTTGTGGGACCAGGTCATACTGTAATAGCAAATCAAAACAGTTGTAAAGATTCAAACACTTGGGAACAGCATACAGAGGAAGATGAGGTCAAATCACCTGTTGAAATGAGAGAAAAATCCAATTTGATAACTGTTCTCCGAATACAGTTCTCTAGTCAGTTGTGGCCCCCTCCCCCTTATAGCCAGTTTATCTCTGTTATATTTGTAAAATTTGTTTTGGAGAAAACCACATGAGACAGTATTAAAAGCTTCACTAAAATTGAAATATATCTCATCTACTTCCTCTGTCCATTCACAGTGCTTATTACTCTTTCCAGAAAACATATGTTGGTCTGACATGATTTGTTCTTGACAAACCCATGTTGTCTGCTACTTACTACCTTATTTTTCTTCTAGGGGCTTAAAAATTGTTTGATTATTTGCTCCATTGTCTTTCTAAAGTTAAGAGGACTGATCTGTAATTACCTGGATGGTTATTCTTCCCCTTTTATAGATAAATCCTATGTTTGCCTTTTTTAGTTCTCTGGTATCTCTCCTATCCTCCACATGTTCTTAAAGATAATTACTAATGGCTCAGAGATCTCGTCAGTCAATTCCATAAGTTTCCAAGGTTGCATTTCATCAGGCCCTGCTGCCTTGAAGACATCTAACTTGTCTGAATAATTCTTGTTTTTTTCCCCACTATTTTAGCCTCAGATCATACCCCATTTACATGTACATATTACACAAAAATAACCAGAGCAGGCATAATTAACATCCTTATTGGTAAGCTCAGCAGAGAACCCAAGATTTGAATGAGAATGGAGACTGGACTATTCTTTCAACTCTTCAGTGATGCATTCACATGACAGGTGAAGCACATTTATGGGGAAATGTGGAAATATAACTTAATGCCCAATGCTCTGCTTGTCACCTGAGAAGTCATCAATGTTGGGGAGGGCTTGCCTATAAAGACCAGTGATAGAAAAGTAACCAAACACATCCACCCTACCATACCAAAGAATCTGAAGGCTTTCAAGTACAAAGCGCAGAGTTTCCACCTGACACTTTCCTGCTGGTTCAGTAGGCATATTTGAAGCCCTAGCATGGGGTCATACAAAACAGCTGGGGGAAAAGCAATAACAGAGTAATGATTCTTATAACCTTTAGCCCAGTGGTTAAGGTATTCACCAGCAGGGAGGGAGATCCCTGGTTTAATCCCTCATCTATCAGATAAGAAGCAGGAATTTGAGCAAGATCAACCGCCTCTTCGGTGAAAGCTCTACCCACCAGATCACTTAGTCATTCTCACTCTTCCTCTGGTCCTGTTGACATCTGTCACTTTAATAAAAGTGCAACAACTTTGACACTCATGGAGGCCAACATCAGATAATCTGTGTGGCTAGAGCACACAGTGGAGAGGTAGAAGATCCTGATTCAAAACTCTTCTCATCATATAGTGGCAGGGGACATGAACTGGGGCTCCCCCACATCCCTTTGTGAAAGGTGGACTTTTCCACCTGAATTTTGCTATGGCTAAACTCCAGCCTGGCTTATGGAATGTAGCTTGTTAGGCCTCTAATTGGGAAAAGAAATAATTATGTGGTGTTATCTTCCAAGGTCAGAAAACCGCAGACAGTAACACTTTCTTAAGAAAACTAACTGCAGGTAACCCTAGACCAGTTCAAACCGAACCCTGGGAAGTGATAAGAGACACCTGCAGAGCTCATAAGATCTACTGACCAAGGTCAGTAAGTTTCCATGCCAACAAGCAATATGCTAATTTTTGAGGTCTCAGCCATAAAGCTGGGGTTCTGGTCTAGGCACGTTGGAGAAGCGATAGGTCAGCAGCCTGTCGTGTTGCCAGGGGATCTGGCCACCACCTAGGCATCTCCGCACTCTTCACAAAGAAGAGTGTTAAACCCCTTGACTGATCACCAAGGGAGCCTGCAGTTTTTTTTCTTTTTCTTTTTGAATTCAATTCTTTAATTTTTAAAAACTTTTTAAAATTTTTAATTCTTTAATTTTCACCTGTTCACCCTGGAGTGGGAGGTGGGCCGTAGCCCTCAGGCATTCCAAAGAGAGTGGCAGGGGGTGTTCAACTGCTGCAGCTGGTCACGGTGGGCTTGGGATTTTAAGGCCACAGGCAAAAGCCAGGAGGCTGCACTGTTGGTGGAGCCATTTTAACACCGGGCTGTTCTATCACATCTTGCTATCTCTCTCTCTCGCTCGAAGGAACAGATCTGCTAGCTGTCACTCCGAAAATAACATCCAGATGTGGCAAATATGATCTGGTAAAATTTGGGATTTAAATTAGTAAACGCTTTTTGGAGATGTGTATGTGTATTATTACTGCTCTGAACCTATTAACCTCACAAATCAGAATCAAGCTGGTGTTCCACAATCAAATTGGGAAACAGCAGTGTAAAAGAGTGTAATGAAAGAATAAATCCACATGTATTCCCCGCCAGGCACCCCAGCTGACCCTTGTAACTCCTAGCCGCAAACAGCCCATGGCTAGCCTCACCGGGCCATGACCCATGGTGTCTGGAGAGCAAGGAGGAGAAGCAAGGTGTTCTTGCTGTCCTGGGCTGCATGTGATATTTCAGTGTGTGTATGTGGTAAATAGCAAAGCTCTTTTGCCTACAAATTGTGTGCTCTATCTCTGTCTCTCATAAACCTCACTCTGCTAAATTATACCAACCAGGATTCAAATCAAATCATAGGGCTGGAAGGGACCTCATGAGATCATCGAGTCCAACCCCCTGGGAATTGAACCCAGAACCATCTGCATGTTAAGCAGAGATGCTAGCCACCACACTATTTGTGGGGGGGGGGGGTTAATTCAGGGTTAGGCACAAGGATTGAGATAGGCATTGTAGTGGTATTTGTGCTCTATTTTCTGTTTATTGGGCTATTAATTTGTACTCAGAAAACCTTTAAATGCCTTAAAGAAATAGAATTCTAAAACCCAGTTTGTATGAGTTTTTTAGTGTAATCTAATAGGAATTGCAAGTTTTTTCATTTTAGTAATAGGAATATTAGTAATCGAATAATATTAACCTCTCATTTAACCTTTTTTTTCTTCTTTCTTTTCTGTAATTCTATTTATCTTAATAAAAGTCACATACAAAGTGGTTAACCCAAAAAATTGTGGTTTGGTCTCTTGCGTCTCGATTGGGACTCCCTGTTGAAGTGTGGGGATCGTGCCCTCTGCACCCACTCTCCCACAACACCCTGGAGGATAATGAGGTCTACAAACACTAAGTAAAAGATTATAATGGGTGTCATATTCCTCCTCCTCCTCCTCTTCCCTTCCCACAGGCTGTTGTTTGTATATCTAGGTGGCCTCTGAGGACATCTTATTGGCTATGTCTACACTACAGGGCTCAGTTAAGTCGACTAAACAAGGCTGACTTGAAATCAACTTTACTGAGTTGATTTAGAGAGTACACATTTTTAAGTCAACTTTATTAAATTGATTTAAGCCAGCGTAGCCATTTAATTTGACTTAATAAAGTCAACTTTAAGCTGGTCCCTGGTTTAAGCCAACTTTGTTAAGTTGACTTAAGGGGCTACCCTGGCTTAAGTCAAGTAAATAAAGTTGACTTAAGTGGCCACATTTTCATTAAGTCAACTTAATAAAACAACAAACAGTTGTGTGGCACTTTAAGACTAACAGATTTATTTTTTGCATGAGCTTTCGTGGGAGAAGATCCCACTTCCTCAGATGCTTCGAAGATGGGTGAACTTACAGAAAGGAATGAAACTAAATGCAAGGGGGTGTAAAACATAGGATCAGGTCATAAAGTAACAGCAAATCAGAGCAGTTTACAGGCTTAAAGAATGGGAAGCCTGAAGTCAAATTATCCTTTGTAATGTGAAAAGAACCCATAATCTCGATTGAGTCCTGCTTTCACAGAATTTAGCTTGCATATTAATTCGAGTTCAGCTGTTTCTCTGTGGAGTCTTGATGTCCCAGGTACATCTTTAACAGTGTCGTTATTTATCAAGACTCCATCAAGACTCCAAAGAGAAACAGCTGAACTCGAATTAATATGCAAGCTAAATTCTGTGAAAGCAGGACTCAGTCGAGATTATGGGTTCTTTTCACATTACAAAGGATAATTTGACTTCAGGCTTCCCATTCTTTAAGCCTGTAAACTGCTCTGATTTGCTGTTACTTTATGACCTGATCCTATGTTTTACACCCTCTTGCATTTAGTTTCATTCCTTTCTGTAAGTTCACCCATCTTTGAAACATCTGAGGAAGTGGGATCTTCTCCCACGAAAGCTCATGCAAAAAATAAATCTGTTAGTCTTAAAGTGCCACACAACTGTTTGTTGTTTTTTTACTGGACTAGACTAACACGGCTATCCCTTTGGAAACTGACAACTTAAAAAGTCAACTTAATGATTAAAGTCAACTTTAAGGGCAGGAGTTATTAAGCTGACTTAAGCAAGTGCTGAAGCTGACTTAATAAATACCAGGTGTGGCCATGGAGTTGTTTAAATCGACTTAAGCCAGGTTAAGTCAATTTAAGTCTCCAGTGTAGAAATACCTGTTGTAAGATGAAGAAGCACCTATCTTTTGTTGACTTTTGAGTCGCTCTTGGATTTAGCTATCAGAAGTCTAAAGTAAGGCAACAGTGTGTGTGGCCAGAGGCAGAAATACAAGGACATAGGATATTTTACTGGAAAAACTTAAGTGTTGAGTAATGCCTATAGTATTAGTTACTAGCTGAATTGGAGTTTAATGGATCACAGTGGCACCTAAAAATGTGACTTTGGAACTTAAATCTAGGAGTAAAAAGTTTGATCTAGCTCTCTCCAGGAATAACAAAAACCTCAAGCACATATTTTTCTGGAAATTTCTGTTTTGCTACTACTATCCTCATGCTGTTTCTTTCAACTTCTTAAGTGATTCATTACAGTGTAATGTTGATACAGAAATCTGAGCATATATTGTTTGCAGGGGGGGAAAAACCTCTTAATAGAAAAACCTATATTTTTCAGACTCATTTGGGGCACAATTGCAGTATGCATTCAGCCTCATGCTGGCCAACAAGTGCTCCTTCAGGCAGATATGCAAGATATTTGTAAATTATGTGTGTGGGGGGGGATATCTAATAGAAATACACTTGTAATGAGGCTATTTATTACATCTAATTTTAATTGGTGGCAACAGCCTTTTCTGGGATTGCTTATGGCAAATAAACTAAGTATAGGAGTGCAAACTTCTGGCATTTACATTTAATTTCTTGCTTCATTAATTTCATTAACTTACAAATTGATGAATACATAGAATTAAAAAGTAATTTGGTTTTAATATTTTTTTTAAAAAAATCACTTTCTCCAACTATTCAAACCTTTTAATCTGTACTTTTAAGTTCTAGTTCTAATTGTTTTTACCAGAGGAATAATTGAACTTGTATGAATTGAATGCCAATGAGACTTGGTGTCAGAGAACTAAACACAGTTTCTCTCACTAGTTAAAACGTAAGAGTCTTTTAAATGTTTGCTACGCCAGTTTACTTGTCGACTTATGCATTTCATTACGTTTTTAGTAAGTGTGAAATTATGTGTGGGTAGAGGATTGGCAAGCATGGATTTATGTGGAGAAATCAAATCTGGGTATGGGGAAAGGTTCATTTTTTCCTTATACAAGGACAGATTGCAAGGAATTTATATTGTTTCCTATTTAATAGAGGTAGCCTTCATTTTGATGTTTTCCCACAACAGTGACAAATGGTGGCTAAGAAGTAATGGAGAGAATGTAATCAATCTTATCACCTTTACAATAGTTGCAAACAGAGATGAAAAACAACAGAAAAGAGGAAACGGTTTAAAATAAATAATTATCTGCAGGATAAGGATAAAGAGTTAAAGGAAAGGCCTATTTTAAGCAGAAATAGAAACTTCAGTTCTGCCACCCCTGCATGCACAGACCACCCACTGTCATAAACATGCGGGTGTTACATATATGGAAAATATAGACTATTAGAATTGAACAATAACGTGAGAGTCTGAAAAACAAACATGCTGGCAGTAAATTGGGAGTCTTTTCTTTGTCAAAAGTTCTAGGGTATCAATGTCTATTCTGTGGTAACAGCAAGAAACTGCTGCAAATTGAGCTAAAATATATAGTTCAAATGATGTCTGCCGTAAGTCAATTAACCACTATGCATATGTATAGTACTGAAAGAGGAAACCCACCCATGACAGTAAAACTACTTTTGGTGTACCTAAGTGCGATTTCATGGGCACAGTGACATTTCATAAACTACAAAAAATTACAAATTAGAAACTTCAAATGTGGCTTCAAGGAGTCAATTCCAAATATTCATATAATGAATAAAAAGAAATCAGAATAGGGACAGCCCTGACCCAACTCCACCAAAGTCAATGGAAAGGCTGTTAGCAAAATATATTTTGATATTCAGACAATCTGTTGTTCACAAATAATTGAGTGGTTTCTCTAGAATCATATTTTTGGAAGGCCTCCTAAACCAGGCTTCTTTCTGTGTTTGCATAAACACTTGCAAAGACATTTTCTGAGCAAACCTCTTAGGTGTGTAATTGGTAGCTTCTGTATTGAGAAGCACAGGTATTAATTCTTAGGTACCTGTGAAAGTGCTTGCACTTGCAAAGTTGTACTAAATCAAGCCACATCTTTTTTACTTTAAAAAAGAATCATCAGTTGGTGGATTTAAAACAAATCAACAAAGAAACAAACAAAAAAACCCTGTATCAACTATTGTTTTAATGTGAGTTCACTGTGTAACTAATTAATGTGCTGCAGTATGAAGGCACAGCAGGAATAACTAAGAATGAATTTTCAATATTAGCAGAAGTGACAAGTTTTCATGATTTTAATGTAGGCACTTAGGAGTATATTTTTATATGATGCCTAGGGGTTTATCTATGTAATTTCCACTAAAGGCACACTGGTCAGTAAGTTAAAGTCCCCTTTTTAAAACTAACAGAAATGTGGCTTGAATTACTTTCATTCTGTAAAAGCAAAGAAAACACCAAGATGACTTATATATTTTATATTTATGCAAATTTTCCCCTACAGTGTTAGAAACCTAGTCATTCCACCACAGTGCAATCACTGAAACTGTCTAATGACAGGTGCTGAAAGCTTATCACAGATTATTGTGATTTTTCAGTGCAGGTACAATGGACAAAATATTACTGCAAATTATGTACAATGGCACATTGTAACCAAATTGTATTGTTTCCCAGGGACACATTTTCAAACAGAATGGGGTCCTTAATGCTACTGAGCTCTGAAAGGCAGAGAGGGCTGTTAGGATATTCTGGTATGTGTTACCTTTCTAAAACTAGCCTCGTTTCAGGGCTTTGTAATACAGTTTTTATTTAGATTTTTCCTACTTCCTTTTATACGTGTGTTTTACAACAGCAGCTCTCAACCTTTGTGTCACAGCACAAGCGAGTCACAGCACAGCAGGTGAGTGTGTCGCCACTACTCACCCTACCACTGAAAGAAAGATCACCACTGCCGACAGATCCTCTGGCATCCTGGCAGGCTCCTTTTCAAGCAGCAAGACGACTCTATTCACTAGTGAGGGGAGTTGCAGTGGCAGGAGGTGGGCTTACCTCTGCCACAGAAATTGCTATGGGTGCCAATTTCTTTCAGTGGCAGTGAGGTTGGTTGTTCCTGCATCATTGCTGAAAGCACCGCTGGCAGTGGCCATACTGCAGTGGCAGCAGCTCTTTGTTCTTGCAGTGATGCTGAAAGTGGTGTTGGTACTGGCTTTTCTCTAGGGGAAGGGAGTGGTCTGTCCCATAAGCCTGCCAAAACTGCTCGTAGTCAAGGGCTATGGCTACACTAGCCACAGTTAGTTCAGACTTGTTAGTTCAAACTAAGAATTTTGAGGTTAGTTCAAACTAACCTCGGGTTAATTCCAACTAACGGCAAACTTTTTAGTTTGAATTAACTGCTTGTTCTAGTTCAAACTAATGCTTACTTCGAACTAGAACACGTGCTTAGTTCGAACTAACCAGCTTAGTTCAAACTCATTCAGTCCTAGTCCACATTGTGTCTAGTTCAAACTAAAGTTTGAACTAAGGTGGTTAGTCCAGACTAATGCCAGTACTAACTAGTATGAACTAAGCTTTCCCTAGTCCAAACAAAGAAATGTCTTAGTTCGAACTAGGGAAAGCTTAGTGTGGATATGGGCTAAATTAGTCCAAACTAAGACTCCTTAATCCAGACTGATTTACCAGCATAGACATAGTCAAGCATTCTCCCTGCAGCAGGGGAATAGTTGCAGTTTCAGTGCCACGGCCAAAAGTACAGGTGGTAGCTGTTATTTTGGTAGTGGGGGAGTACTGTGCCATGAGTGCTTTGGCTCTGGTGCCAGCTGTGTCATGACACAGAACAGGTTGAAAACCCCTGTTCTGTAGCACAGTATTATTCACACTTCAGCCTTCCCACAACAACCTCTTCAATTGTTTCCAATCACGGGAGGGGGGGCGTGGCAGAATACAACTCTATAGCATAGTGACTGTTACACAAGTGCCCCCCTAGTGGTCAGGGGTTAGTCACTAATGTCCACACATCTAGCAATTAATAGGTCTATGGCCCCCCACTTCCAAACAGCCTTCAAACACACAATCACAACAGACCATACTGTAAACTTTAAGAAAGCTAAGTGAAATACCAAACAGAAGCTCACCCAATCACTCCAGTAAAAGCCATTACATTCATACTCACCTCCATTCTTCTACCATACCCAACGTTCTTGCTCTGCCACCAGTCCCAGCCCCTTCTGTCTGGAGAACTCTGGCCCGGTCTTCTCTTCAGTGTCTCCTCTTGCTCATGGGCAGAAGGTGGTCTATATGCTACTCTTCTCTAGAAAATGCTTCACAGTTAGTTGGAAGAGAGCACAGCCCTGCCATGCTTTACAGTAAGGTGCTTCTAATCCTGGGTTCTTTAAGGAATCATGTCCTCTCATCCAACTCCTTTCTCTACCAGGCCATTTTTTGAGCCATTTCAAGATTGGGAATGGCCACCCCTTAGTCTTAAAGGACCAGTACAATCCATTGCACACCCCACTTCTATGTTCTCTTTTTCCCTATCTCACCGCTTTGGCTATCCTGTGGACCACCTGTTCTCAACTGAGGATCTGCAGCACATTGGGGATTTGCGAGCAGGGGTCAGGGAAACAAACGAGGAGTTCTGTGAAATTTGAAGACTAACACATTTATTGATTGCAGTAGAGTTCATGGGAGAAAATAAATCCCACTTCGTCAGACACTTTGAAGATGGGTGAGCTTACAGAATGGGAACAGGTCGTACTGTAACAGCAAGTCAGAGCAGTTGTAAAGGTTTCAGGGGTGCTTCATTAAGTAGGACCAACAATTGATTCACTGTGGCATGGGGCAGACAGCTGAAGCCTTGGCTCTGCTACACCTTTGCTGAAGTCTGAGTAACTTAGCTTCACAAAGCTCCCTGTGGCATGTGGCCACAGGCAGTTACCCTGCGTCCTACCCCCGATGCCAACCCTGGCTTTCCCATGCAGAAAAACACACTTACTGGGGCACGGGTGGGGATAGATCTCAGCAAGAGAAAGGTTGAGAAACTGTGCTGTGGAGAGTTGCATGCCTGTTGCTGCCTGATTGCTGGGCTCTCAAAATACAGGAGGTCAAATTTACATTGCATTTATATAACCATGTAATTTGCATGCTTGTGATTATATAATTTGTGCAATCACAGACAGTTTGAAAACCACACATTCTCTAGTCACCTTTCAAATTTCCTAATCTCTGTATTTATCCACCACCAACTGTGTGCCAATTTCTGGCCTCATTTTCTCCTGTTCTGTATTCTTATGCTCCCACCCTATATTCAGCCCACACCTCTTGCCTGCTCTCAGATCTCATGCTCTGTGCTTACCTCCATAACTTTGTGTCCCTGTCCCTATCTATTTCCATGTTTTTAGTTTCTAGTGTATGTTTGTTTTCAAACAGTTCTGGCTTCCCATGTAGCCCTCTGCATCCTAATCCCCACTTCCCAAGCTGTTTGTCATTCTCATTACTAGCTTCTCTTCTCTGCACCCCCCATAGGTATTTTTCACCCTATATTGCTGCTTCTTTCCAAATTCTCTGTATTTTCATTTCTGCCTTTAATCCCTCTGCATTCCATCTTTCTGTGTCACTCCCATCTTCCAGTTTCTTCTTCCATCTCTCTAGTCTCATTTCTAGTGAACCACAAATCTCACTTTCCTCCCCTACCCTCCATCCCATAGGCTTTGAAAGTCCAGTGGGAACTGAGAGAAGACAGATTAACCTCTGCAGCCTGCAGAGCATCTGCAAAAGAGACCTTTGCTGACATATATCAGACTGCAAGGTGAGGCAAGACCATAGTGGGATTTGAGCTCAGGATATCATAATGGTGTAGCACCACTTCAGGACAGACGTATCTACAGTCTTTGAACAGTCCCAACCATGGTACCAAGCATCGCAGGCTTTGCTATCTGGAGGCAATGACTTCACCAGCTCTAGGCCCTAGATCTCCAGCTAGGCCACGAAGTATTTAAGATCCCCTTTTGGAGATTTATCACTGTCCAACTGAAGGCCATTCCTCTGTGACCTATGGGGGTGGAAGGAAAACTTGGGCCCTCCAAGTACTGAGTCCCAGCCTAGGGATCATAAGAATAGCAGCCACACACCACCAGCTCCCTTTAATGAAACTGTATTCATTTCACTGAGCCACTTCATCACAACCCAGCCTTCACCCTTATTTTCGAGCAGGGGTTCACAACCTTTTAAATACTGCAGACCCCTTTTTAATGCAAAAAAAGTTTTGCAGATCCCCCCAGTCCAACCACAGGCAGGGAGAGACATCCCTGCCACTGGGATCCAGCCACAGGCAGGGAGAGATACCCCCACCATTGGGATTCAGCCATGGAGCAACACCACCGCCGAGATCAAGCCTGGCTGGGAAGCAGTGCCGCCATCATAAATCCAGCCCTGACTGGGAGAAGTGGCACTGCTGCTGAAGTCTGTTCCTCGCCGTGGAGTGGTGCTACCCCCCAACTGGGTTCTGGCCCTGGCTGGGGAGCAGTGCCACAGCTGAGATTTGGCTTGGCCAGGGAGCGGTGCTGCCACCATGATCCGGCCCCGGTGGGGGAGCAACTCTCATTGCTGGGCCCTTCCCAACCACCCAGATGGGTCTCCCACAGCTCCACCCAGCACATCCCCCCTCACAGGGGTCCCCACCAGCTGCATATCTCAATGCCCCTTCCCCCCACCAAATTTCTATTTACCCCCCTTCCCTTTGCCTGGACATACCTGTAGGGCAGGCTGCAGCAACAGAGTCAAGCTGCTTCTGCAGCAGGCCCTACACAGCCCATGTGGTTAGGCTGCATGTCTGCGGACCCCCTGCGATACCTCTACAACCCCCCTAGGAGCTCTCTGTTGCTCTCCCAGTCTATGCTGCCACTGAGATGTCTGTGGTACTGCAGCTCCCTTTGATCAGTTAGGAGCACCATCAGAACTCTGCCTCCAACGTTGCAATAACTATCTGCAACTCTACACCAACTTTTTTCATTTTAAAAGGGATAGCCGTGTTAGTCTAGTCCAGTGAAAAAACAACAAGGAGTTGTGTGGCACTTTAAGACTAACAGATTTATTTTTATTAAAATAAATCTGTTAGTCTTAAAGTGCCACACAACTCCTTGTAGTTTTTTCAGCTTTTTTCATAGCTGTCCAGGGCCCCAGTTGACTGCTTCCTGCGCAGTTTCTCTGGTTCACTCAGAGAATTTAGCTCCACTGTTCCTTTTCTGCAATGGGTATGGCAAGATGTTGAGGTCAAGATCAGGCCCTCATGAGTTTACCAAATATCAGAAGAGTCTTTCAAATAGAACTTAAATTAATACTTGGGACTTAAAAGCCTGTTGTTTCTATTCTTGTTAAATTATTCTTCCTTAAGCAGTGGAAAGGTTTATTTTAGAAGTTAATTATTCTTGGATATTTTTACAGGGATATGAGGTATTTCTTTTGTTCATGATTTGGTGATTGAACCATAAAACCTAGTAAAATAAACAGCACTGCAGGAACTGGGAAAACAATTTAAATCACAGAAAGAATGCCACGTCAGATGTCTTGGTATTCTTGCATGAAAATCAGGCTACTAGCAAATTAAATTAACTTTACTGTGATGGAAGTAACTTGTGAATAACTCCTCCGGTTCTTCCTCTGAATTCTAAATGAGTTTCAGTGTGAAGGGTGATGATATTTTCTTTAGGAAACATTCATTTCAGGCTTCTGAAATGGCCTTAACTTTGGAGGCAAAAATAATGCTGTGTAGTAACAAGATAGGATCCATTTAAAATGGAGCAACAGACCAAATCCTAACGTTCATACTCCATTTTTGCTGCCTTAAATGAGGGTTTGCTTGTGTAAATCCGAAATAAAGGTGGAATGAAGACTCAGAGTTATGTTTACTAGGCAAAAAAACTAAATTATAACTTTTATAATAACTTTTATTCCAAAAGAAAAAGTAAGGTCCTAATCCAAAATCCACTGTAACCTTTTGGATTCGGGCCTAAGTGAAGAGAACATTGAAGTTGCAAACTAGAAAACTCAGAAATCAGGAAATGCCAAAGTTTGGCCTACATATGCTACCTTTAATTCTCTCTCTTTATATGCAGGGGTGTCAGTTATGATGATTGTCTTTATCATTTGTGCAATAAATAACAGATGAAGACAACCAGCTCTTTCTAAATCAAAGATTCTCTCTCTACAAGAACCCATGCAATTGTAACACATGTATTGACTAGAAAAGAGACTGAACTAAATATATTCTGAATAGTTTCTTATAGTGCCCCAATAATTGCAGTGTCAGAATCCCTTCCATACACACCAGGGAATTATGCACAGAAATAAAAAAAAGCAAGAAAAATGCAAATTGTGCAAAAATACTAGTCTGTTTACTGTTTGAATACTACCATCATAGCCTCTTTAGAAATATAGGGAGGCCAGTTTTCATGAATTTCATATCTACATAGCACATTAATACAAAACTTATCAAATTGGTTTTTAATTAGTTACATTTGACACTAAAGTGACCCGGCATGTCTATTTGTGAAACTAAAAACTATTTGTTAAATGGTGATTATTTAAATAAAAAATACTTTTTATAATTTCCAGAGATATAGCCATGTTAGTCTGTATATTACCAAAAGCAACGAGAGTCCTGTTGCACTTTAACACTTAACAAATTTCTTCAAGCATAAGTGTTCGTGGGCAGCAACCCACTTAGTCAGATGTATCCAAAGTGTCACTGACACAAACAGATATTCTTGCTATTAATAATGATGAAATTCCCCACTCACATTTTCCTCCCTTTTCCCCTGGTTCAAACTTCTAATTGGTTGCCTTATTAAGAGGCATATTTTATTGCTTCTATTCCTTCTGTACTTTTGCAAGTCTTTTGTTTTTGAGGTTAATATCAGCATCATAAAGTCATCTTTGGTAAGCAGAAATATCTTCAAGTCTCAGGTTCTCAGCAACTTAAATCATTTAACCTTTCTAATTTTAAAACTTTTGGATGGATATGAACCAGTGACCTAGTGGTGAAAGATTCTGTATTCCATATGGTCATTTGTCTTCGGTCATTTTTCTTTACCAGCTTTTGTCTGGATGACATTTTTCTGTTCCTTAGGCTTGTGTGCATGAAAGTTAACATTTAGGAATGCTCTGTTGGCTGCTTTTCTCTTGTTAATGTAACTCACTAGTATCCAGCAATGGTTTTTGACACAGCAGTATCTTCATTCTTTCATTTATTGGCATCTAGAAAATATATCTTCTCAAAAGCAGGATACTGACTATGACCTGTTAGAAAACAGGAGATTTAATGCTCCGGGATATAGAATTGAAGCAGAAAACCTAACAGCAGAAAACAGTTTGGCACGCCCCTCAGACTGATACATCTAAAGTAATCACATCTTTTCTAAATCAGCAAAATTGCCAGTGTTGTTGACTGAGTGAAAATGCTTCCTGTGTGAATAAGTAACTCTTATTTAAAGCACTGTGCAGAAGCTCAAAGAAAATGGTTCTTAGCTTTCTCTCCCTGTCTGTGGGTGTAGGGTCTTTTCTTACCATAACAGGAAGATTAGGGAAGAGGGGGCCCATTTATAGTCTAGATTAAGTGATTTGAGATTTACCTTAAAAAAAATGTCCCACTCCTCTGTGAAGAAGACATACACTAATTCATATGGAGTAAGAATTTCTGATGTTCATCTTGTTGTAAATAAGAAACATTTCAACTTCATTTTCAAACCTGATTAATGGAATGGATTTATTTCCTTTCTGGTTATATCTCAAAATAGTAGGAACAATCAAATTAGTAATAAAACAAACAATAGAGTAGATGAGGTTGAAAATCTCTATTATTTAGACTATTTAAGAGCTTGGTTTTAGTTTAGTACTTACAGTCTAACAATCTTCACATGGAACCCGAAACCTTTAGTTCCTTCTCCATCAAAAAAATTCCATGAAGACAAACATCTCAGAAGACTTACAAACTAGATAAATTATAGAAGAAAAATACATCCAAGCAAATGCCTTCATAAAAGTTCAGTTTTTCTACTGTTGTGAATGTTGAAAGATTTCATTTGAAGGGAAGTTATGCTCAGAGGTTAAAGTAAGGGGGAACACACCAGAACACCGTTCCGGGGCCCACTATTTTTAGGAGCTCAGCCATCTGTGGCCCCTGAAAATAGAACATGGAGCCGGAACGCTGAGTTCTGAGGCCCACCGTTGAAAAATAGCAGGCCCTTGAACGCAGCATTCCTGTTCCATGTTCAGTTTTTAGGGGCCTGACTGCTGGGCCCCTAAAAATAGAAGGCCCTGGAGTGGCGCTCCACCGCGTTCTGGTGGGTAGGGGAAGGGGCAGGAACGTGGGGGGGGAGAGCTAGGGGCATTACTGGGGGCTCAAGCCCTGTCCCAAACTCCTCCCCTTCCACTCCCTGCCCCCAACCTGGGGCCCGCAGCGTCGGCCCCGGACGCAGCACCGGTGGAAACTGGGGCCTACTGCCCCCATCTCCCCAGCTGTGCTTCCTGTGAGTGTGGGGGTGGCCGACTTGTGCTGAGGGGGCATTGGGGCAGGGTGTGGGGCACTGGCATGGGGGGACAGGAGCTAGAATCCGGGGGGGCACAGGTGGGGGAGGGGGCGCACCAGCGCAGGAGCATTCCGGGGCCCCCCAAATTATACTTTAACTCCTGGTTATGCTAATGGCTATTAACTATTTTTGAGGCTTTGTACTGCCTCAGAGATATTGATAGTATTACTTGGTGTGTCTACACTGGCAAATTAGTTCAAATTAAGGAGCTTTAAGTAGAACTAACTTAGTCCCCATCCACTATATATTTCACTAATTAGAATTAAGGAATTCCTTAATTCAAACTAATGAAAGCTTAGTTAGAATTAGTAACACCTGCATTTAGTCTGAACTAAGCACTTAGTTTGATTCTTAGTTCAAAGTAAGGGCAGTGTAGACCAGGATTAAAGTTTAATTCAGACTAAGTAAATTCAAATTACGGCAGTTAGTTTGAATTAACAAAGTGCACTAATTCAACTTAATGTTTAAGTCAAATTAGTGCACTTTGTTAATTTGACTAACTAAGGTCAGTTTAGTTCAAATTAAGGTCAAACTCATTAGTTCAACTTTGTTAATTCAAACTAACTTTTGTAGTGTAGACATAGCCATTGAGTCTGGCAGTATTGCTAAAAAGCAGTATAGGTTTCCGAAAACTAATCTACCTGGATGACATAATAATAGTGACAGTAATAGAAAAATCTTTCCGTTCATTTGAGGATTCCACAGCATGCTAGTGCTTCTTTCTTAGAGGTTTTAGTGGCTGGCCTTGGTTTTAATTATTTCTAAAAAATATTCATGAGGTAGTAAGACATTGTATTACCTAGTAAGGAAATAAAACATGAAAGTCAAACCTGTTAATGATTTGAAACATCTTCCACTCTTCTGTCCTCTTATTTTTATGAATGGCCCAGCTGAACTGGGTGATTGGAGACTAATTCTGATTTTAAATTCTTCATTGTTTTCTTTGAATCTAGAGGAGCATGTGGGAATAAGACTACCCCATGTCTTCTGGTTGGTTGGTTGATTTTAATCAGGCACCATCTTTTCCAGTTGACTGCTGTGATAAATTAGGTACACTTTTTTAAAGAGAGTCAACTATTTTAAAAGGCTAAGATCTTAAAGGTTTGCTGTGGGGTACTGTGTGACAGTAAAAATAAATTGGCTTTGATAACAACTGGTACACAGTAGTGTACTGTGGGATTTTGTTTTATTTATATTAGCAATATCTCATATGGCACCAGAAAGTTACATGGCACTACAACTGTAGAGCCATTTTCACCCCTGAAGTGTGAAACTCCTGTGAGCTAAGCCCACTTACATCAAAGGTAATTTTGGCCCTGTACTTTTCATTTAGTCTTTTGTGATGTTTTTTATCATAAACCACAGGCCAACAAAGCATTTAAGCAAATGCTTAACTTTAAATACACAAGTAATTCCACTGACTTTGTTGGGGCTATTTACAGGCCTAAAATTGAGCGTATGCTCAAATAGCTTCGCATGATCAGAAACATGTTATTTAATTGGCTCCAAACATTAAAATTTATATGTAAGTAGCCAAAAACTCACACACATTAGTAAACTGTGATAGTCAGTCTAAGGACCCACTTATCTCATACATCCTAGAAATCAGTGTGATCTGTCTTAGTGCATATTACTTCAAGCCATCATCATCTGCTTTGAAGACTACAAAAAAACACTTCCACGAAATCGAACTCCTCAATAAAAGTGATTTGCAGTGAACATGAACTGGTTCTGAAACAGATATTCATAGATTTCATCTATAACAAAATGAAATTTCTCTCTTTGCTGTAATTAGTTGTTACAAGTTATATGAGCTGTATGGATGGTGATAAGAATTTTTACTTGGTACTTTGAGACAATTACCACTGAAAAGAGACCTCAGATTCATTCCCCCCCCCCATCATGATTTCCTTCTTCACTGAGCATGGATTTTAGTGCTTGTGCAATGTTTTTTACCATTGTCACAAAATTGCTCAATTTTTGCTTTAATGTCCTTGAAGTCTGGATATTCCTTAAAAAAATAAAATGTTTGCTAAGAAAATCTGTTTTTCAGAGTTGGTTCCCACCTCTATTTTTTTTATTCTTTCTTGCTTTTACTGTGTATTTAGAAGCAAAGAAGAAGAAGAAGAACTTTCTATTGTTTATGCTACTTTCTATGCCAGCACACAAACTTAAGGACAAATGCTACACTCGCTTTAAATGCACATTTCCAATAAACAACAGGAATTAGGTATCTCAATGGGGGCAGTATGATCCTATTATGCTATGGTAGATGAAAAATGCCAGCTCTAATTATTATCTACTGTGAAAACTTTATATATTACCGTTAAAATATTTTAAACCAATTTTTAAACTAAGCATTCATTTTAAAATTGGACTAATAGTAGTAGACAATCCTTCAGTCTCAAGAGATTATAGGTACACCCCGAAGGGCAAAAATATTTGCTCAGTTGGTTTTATGGCAGCCACAGATGTGGCTGAAGAAACTTATTCAAGAAAGGGACAATCTCTGTCACATTTGTAACATTTAAAAATGGTGTTTCAACCATTTGGACTTTGCTTTCTGTGAACTCACTTCTCCTCTGAGAAGCTGTACTTCTTCCTCTCATAACTTTGGAGATCTTTTTTGAGCTCGTGTCCAAAGCTGTGGTCCTGAATGTTATTTTCCCAGTTATCCACGGGTATGTCCATTTCTTTGAGGTCTCTCATGCACACAACCCTCAAATACAATTTTGGGCACCCTTTAAGTCTTTTTTCCCGATGCCAATTTACTGAGAGGATATCTTTTGGGATGTGCATATCATTCACTCAGCACATGCACCCAAGCCAGTGGAGACATCTCTGTTCAGCATTTGTGATTTTGCCCCTCCAGGAGGTTCCAAAAATTCAATAAAGACAACACATATGAAAGCTGTTGAGCCTTTTTTCCTGATGAAACTATAAGGTCCATTGTTACTCTCCTATACTGATGCGTGCTGCTAGCACATGTACGATACACACACATCTTTGTGTGTTTAGAAAGTTCACTGTTTTGCCATACCCTCTTGTGCTGTCCGGATATTACTGTGGCAGCGTTTCCAAAGTGGATGTTGAGCTCTTTTTCCAACGGAAGGTTATATGGGATAGTGTTCATAATTACTAATGTTGATGGAGTGTGCTTCCTCAGCTCCTTGGTGCACTGTGGTTTTTTTTTTTTTTTTTTAATTTATAGTAAGCCTGAAGCCTTGGTAGGCTTTGTGAAAAGTTTCTATGAGATTTTGGAGATGGTTGTCTGTGAGAGTTGGAAATTGGACTACTTATAACGTCACTAAACTTAGCACACTTTGAAAGTTAAAATGTAGTGTCAGATCATCTGCAGCATCTCTGTGAAGGATCCTTTTACAACCACCCAGCCTGTCATCTTCAGCAGATGAATTTCCACATTGTGTAGGGAAAGGTAAGGATAGAATATTACAAAGCCAGCTATTCAAGTGCAAATCAGTATGTTTCACTTCCTTCAGCTCCCCAGATTAGTTGAGGTGATCATAGGTCTTTTAAATCTATAGGCCCTTATAATATTGTTTAAATCAGTTCTTCACTTTAGGACATATTTTTTATCGAGGATGAAGACTCATAGCAATATGTTTTTTACTGTTAATTTCAGCAATACAAGAGTTACAAAAATGATCCAAACAGCATTCAATGAGCATGTCTACACTTAAAAGTTATTTTGAAATAACTTTTTCCTGTCCATGCAGGCATTTTGTTATTTTGAAATAAGCATTTCATTATTTCAAAACAATGAAGCGCTGTTTTGAAATAATAAAACTATTTATTTCAAAATAGTAATTATTTCAAAATTAATATTTTGTAATAAGCCATTCCAAGCCATGGAACTGCCTTCCCCTATTTCAAACTAGAGACTCTAGTGAAGACTCTCTATTTTGAAATAAAGCCTCTTCACTAGACTCCTACTTTGAAATAATAAATTCAAGATAATGCTATTTTGAAGTAATTATTTCTTCATAAATTCAAAATAGTAATTTTGAAACAACTATTTTGAAATAACTTTGACAGCGTAGACAAGATAGAGAATTTAGGAAGGCCGTATAGGGCTGATATATTGAGTATCATTAGATACAGTGTGCTCTTTCAGAAGTTCAGATTGATGTTAGAAATCTCAAAACTGTCTTTTCAGCAGTCCAAAGCTTAGGTTTTAGATTTAGCCATACATGTGCTTATATTTATGAAACAATAAAAATTTAATTCACTGCAAGCTTATCATTTACTGCAAGAATAATTTACTTAAGCAAAACGTAGATAATTATTCCACCAAATGAAGGCACGTGATACTAAATTGTAAGTCTGAAGCAGTGATGCTCTTTCTTGGTCAAAGTCACTTCTTGCCCACTTCATCTTTCTTTAGCTGTGCCTAATATTCCCAGTAATGATGAGTTTCTAATTGTCTTGTTTTCTTTGTCTTATTAGCCTATTTACAGTCACAAATTAGGATTCTGTGACATAAGGAATCTTCCAGACTTGTATACCTTACCCATCACAGTCATTTTAACAAATCATATCATTACAAAATATTCCTATGAATAACACTTTTTCTACTAGAGTTGTCACCTAGAGATATTCCTTACGTACATTAGCCCATTCCTTTGTCACAGCACCATGCCTGCAAATTATTTTGACAGTTCTGCAGATAAAAACATAATAGATTGTCTTACCTCATTTCTGAAGCATGGCACCAGGCTGCCTGGGATTGCTTGAATGAGGCAAATGACCTGTATTAGGCCTGAATTAAGCACAATCTGCGGAGTTTGGAATCACCACACCAAGAGGCTTTGAATGGAACATGTTATGCAACCTTCCTGCTGTTAAATTAAACAAATAGTTTTTAATAACAGCATTTTCCAAATATTTTATAGTTATGGCTCTTTTCAGGGTCCAAAGGAGCTCTTCTGAACTGCTTGGAAGTTTGAGAGCCTTAATTTCAGCACTTAATATGCCTTTGTCTAATATGATAAAGGACTGAACGTAAGTATTTCTATTTCAGCAAAATTGATCCAAATAACTGAGCCTCCTTATTTTGTCTTCTCCACCCTGCTGCAAAATCCCACTTGGCCTTAGTTTTAAGGGGGAAAAAGATACTTTTAAAGGTAAATGAAACAAACAATTCAAAATGAACTAGAAAAGCAAAAATAATGAACCAAGTCCTACCTCCTTTAAGTTGAACAATATCTTATTGTGCAAGTAGCCTCACTGAACAAAATGAGCTTGCTCATGACATCAGTAAAGACAGGAGAATCTAGGCCAATAAAAATAGTAGTTCAAATAAGGCATGAGACTTCTTTGTGTTTTGTGAAATGCCTGTGCTCTCTTGAACCATGTATCTAACTGACTACTAATGAGTAAGGTAAGACCAAATTTTATTCATAATTATGCCAGTGTAAATTGGCTTTATTGGAACCACACTGTATGTATACCATTGGATCTGTAAACAGAATCAACTAAATTGGTCCTAATTTTCCTCTGGGTTTTACCAATGAGACCTTACCTTATTCACTAATGTATCTGCAAAAATATTTAAAATTTAACTTGTATGTGTTTCAGTGTTGCCAGTTCTTGTAGTTTTTCATGAACTTTCAGTAGGCTCATGATACCTTAAAGCTGTCCTCCTGCAATCAAGTTATAAGCTTTCATTTAAAAAACAAAATTAAGTGTATTCATTTTAAAAGACATATGATTTGTAAGGTCTGATTCATGATATTTGATATTTAAAGTTTGCAATACTAGTGTTAAATGCCCCTTCATTTTACGTGTCCCAGCAAAGCTCCTAGAGATCTAGGCTGTTGATGTAAAAGAAAGAATTGTCTGCAATTGCATAGGCCAACAAGTTCAGACTTGCAAGCTTCACCGTAACAAACAGAATCCTGTGGCACTTTTGAAAACTAAGAAATTTATTTATCACATGAACTTTCATAGGAGAAAATCTCACTTCATCAGACACTTTGAAGATGCTTCAACTTGTATATTTAGGCATCTAAATAACTGGCTTGTTTTCACTGGTGCTGAGTGCCAACTGCTCCCATGGGAGGCCACTTAGGTGTCTGTTCCAATTCTTTTTGTTGATGCAAATACAGTGGGATCAAATGACATGGTGAAGCAGGAGGAGATGACGACTCTAAAGTGTGGGTTTTTTTATGACCTGACCTCCAGGAAGCATGGGCATTCTCTGGTTGCTGTGAAGTCAATGGCAAAACTCCCATTGCCTTATATGGGGTTTCAAGTGTGCTCAGAACTTATGAAAGTTCTTGGTCCTCCCTGGCGGGGCCCCCCACTCTTCCTTGTCCTGGGGACCGCGGCTACCTGGTTGATCCTGCCAGTAGCATATGCTTGTCTCAAAGATTAAGCCAAGAATGTCTTGGTATTTCATCCTTACTGTTCTATCCTTTTCCTCTCACTTTTTATTTTTCTATTGATTTTAATTGCATTTAATAAAAGACTCTTGTCTAACAATTTTTAAAGTTTTATTTCCACAAGGCAGAAGCGCAGGTTCACTGTTGAATTTTTCCCGAGGGTCCTTATAGCTTTAGTTTTTACTTTAGCCTATTACTTGTTTTACAAGGTGTTACCCCCCAAAAAATTTGAATCAGTTAATTTACTAATTTTCAGACCGTCCCGCAGTCTGGAGTTTAATTTGGAAAACCCTCAGGGGCAACGGGGTCCGTTTTCCCCCTAAATGGACAGATACTGGAACCCCAAGGTAAATGTCCCAAGTGGGGGATATGGCTACAGCCCACCGATCAAGCACAGACCAGAAGCAATAAAAGACATGAAGCCAATACTTTGTCAAATACTAAAAATCAAATTTATTGCATATCTATTATGAAAACTGACAAAGAACTTTTGCTTGCTTCGCTAACAGCTTAACAGTAATATAACAATTAAAACTATTCTATACAATTATAACATAGACATAACACTTAGGTATACAAAAGAACGTTCAGCAAGTGGGGATCAGGCACTTTCTGGATGGAGACATGTCACCTCTATTACTCCTTTAAATCTTAATCTGGGTTTCTTGTCTCACTCTTTCTAAGTAGTTTACTTATAATTCTAAAGTTACATTGTAAGGCTTTAGCTTCCTGGCAGTACTAAATTAATCTAAAGATCTTAGGGCTTTTTTGCTAGTGTTCCTCCCCTCCTTGGGACCCTTTTCTTACCCCAAAAGTGGAGGGAGAAGGCAGAATTTTTCTCTTTCTGGCAAGCTGGCAGGTCTTCTGCTGGAACATGGTGGCTGACAGCTGCAGTCTGTAACTTTCTTTCTGAGCCTCTGCACAGCCTGGGTCTGGTTGCCGTGGAAACTGAGAGCAGCTCAGAATGTTCCCGGAGCTTGCAAGTGCAGTCTGGTCTGGTTGCCGTGGAAACTGGAACTCAGGCACGGCTTGGAACGTTCAGCAGCTTGCAGGTGCAGCTGCTTGGAGACCGGAGCCACAAAGTATCAGCCGTTGCTCATAAGCTCTACATAGAACTCAGTTAGCTATTTGCTTATGAGTTGTATTGAAAAGCCCTTTTGAGACAGAGTCCAAAGACCCAGCTCAAGGACTGGATCCTGAGTCACCGCTCAGAGAAACAGCCCCCTTTTGCCTTTCAGAGACTGAGTCGAAAGACCCAGCTCCCAGGCTCCCACTAGAGATGTTGTCACTCTCTCTAGGGGTGAGGGTGAGTGAGACTCCTTAGTGCAGCGGGAACATAGCCAGGGGCCAGTGGAACCCAGTAAGGAGTGGGAGAGATCTCCGATATTCTGCTTTGTGCATCGCCTTTTATTCGCTCTTCTGCCACTCCTATCTTCTCCTTAACCAATCTCAAAGGTATGATTTTATCTCCATCCAATTGGAAAAAGGATGATTTCACCTGTCATCTGACCAAAAATCAAAACTTTTGATGGGTCTTTTGACAGGGGGTGGACACCTTAGAATACTTGATGGGAGGGGGACTGAGTGAGTTCAAAAGTTCAAAATCTTCCTCCATCTTGACCTACTTTAACAAAAAATGTATTTATTGAATCTGCTGATAGAGATATACCTAGTGAATCTGCTGAACCTATGATCTCTCCATTTCACTTGCTGAATGCCCTTTTATTTATTTATTTCTGTATTTATTTATTTTCAAAACACTGATAGATGATTGATTTATGAATTCTTTACCATTAATTACTACATGGTATGCTGTTTTTCCAGCTTTAACATAAAACTTCTGCTAGATTGCCTTACACTATTTTCTACCCATATGTGTCTTTATATTTTAGTATTTTATTTCATTATTTTTATTTATTTATTTCTCTGTGATACTAAAGAGATGGCAAAAATCTCAGGCTACAAAGGGTAAATCAGAAACATTTAGTTACATTTCAATCAGGTGCAGTTTCTGTGCTGCTTAATTATTTTGTCTTTATGGAATAATTTGACTAATTTACTATTTACATCTCACTGGACGTCATCAAGCTCTTTTACCTTAATGAAATACAGAATTGGTTAAGATGCTTTAGTCAAAAGTAAATGCCAGGAAAAAAAATCATCTAATACAATATTGTTGGGAATTTTTTTTAACTGAAGAACAGAATTGTCTATTCATAAATTTAAATCACTTCATCCTGATATGTTGTGCTTATTGTATGTAGCTTAAATTTATAAGATCTAATGCACTGATTATGGAACTGAGAAGTCCTCCTGTCTCCTTTCTGATAACCATTCATCTATATTGGTCTTCTTCCAATGAATTCTGTGAAAAGAAGCCCCAAAATTCCACTGCACATTTTCCTTTTATTGAAAACAGTGCAATGGGAAAAAAAGTCTCTTCGTTTTCTATGGCCGAAGTGTTCAAATGTGTGCACTCTTATTCAACTATATGCACTTAAGTAATTGGCCTAATTTTCAGAGACACCCCACTGAGTAATGGTATAAAAGAGGTGGTGGTCCATAAAGCTTGGCAGTTTGAGTTCCACATGAGACTGTGATGTGGTGGTCCAGGTATATTTTGAGTGTAATTAGCTTTATTTAAACACATACGTCAGTCTGGAACAGGAGTGTCACTAGCCCAGGGAAAAATCTGGGGCTCTGCGCACTGCGAATTAGGGCTCATGCACTGCTGCTGCAGCCACTGCTGCAGGCGGCCCGGTGGCGAACCTGGGGCTCAGGTGCTGGAACTCGGGGCTTGAGCCCCAGAGACCCAGAGCCAGCAATGCCCCTGGGTCTGGGATCTGAGACAGTCATTAACAGCATGCAGACTATTCCTTCTTCCAAGAAATCTTAGCCTAAACATCAGCATCTCACGAAGTGGGATTTTTTCTCCCACAAAAGCTCATGTGATAAATAAATTTGTAAATCTTTAAAAGTGCTACCAGACACCTGGGCTGTTTTGCTGGACTAGATTAACACAGCTAGCCCCTCAAAACTTCCCAGGATATGACCCTCTCTCAAGAGCTGCCTCCAGATATAAAGCCTTAGTAGAGAAGTTGCCGTTTCTGTTATCTGACAAAACTACTCTCACAGGCCCATTGCTTAAAAAAATACTACAAACTAGCTTTTTTATTTTTCAAAAACTATAAATGTGCTTGTGCCCCCCCCCAACCCAAAAAAATTACAAGACTATGTGCAACAAAGTCAACTGGCTTCTCCTTCCATAACATTATTAGAGAAGATATGGTGCTGTTCACTACAGTAGTAGTGATCACACTGGCACCTACAGTCAAAGTCCATCTTGGATAAATATATTCTGCCTACCTAAACTCTTAGTGAAGCTATTTTTCTGCATGTCTCCTAACTTACTGTAATAGTTTTGTATACACAGAAAGATGGCCTTGTTGCATCATGGAGAGCAACACATTTCACTGGTAAGTAAATTGCTTTGTGTACATGCTAAGCCTGTACTGCTGAGTGGGGTCAAAATAATTGTAAGTGGTGGCAGACTTTGGTTTGTAGTTGGCAAAGCATTTTGGAATTCTAATTAATAAAAGCTGTTCTGTAACAGGACAGTTTTTATTCTCTTAAGCTTGGTTTTTAGTAATCTGTCTCCATATGCTGATTGGAAGAAAGTGTAACCCAAACATCTGGAGCAGTATAAAAGATCACAAAGAAGTGGAAATGTCTCTATTTTTAGCACTAAATAAAGTGTTTTATATTAATGTAGGAACAAAGGAATTGCTGAGGAATTGCATTTTTGCCTAACATCCCATCACTGATAGTGTCCTTCACCAGATGCTTCAGAGGAAGGTATATGGTCCCTGGAGTAGACAAAGGAGTAACAATCCGCCCCTCTCATAGATCTCATTTTGATTTCTGGTAGTTAGAGTCTGGTATGAGCCCTGACCCACAAGATTTGATATCCCTTCCACAATTCTGTTGTGATTAATTACAACTCTAAATATTCTTGATAACGTGTTTTTTTTTTAAATCAAGTATTTAGGTGGTTAAGTCAAGGCCTTTATGACTTCCTAATAGTGAATTTCATTCCTCCAGAATCTTTTGGCCAAGGTCACAATCCCTTCAATGTCCTTAGTGAACATCATTTCACAAACCTACCTGGGAGGATGTTTGTTTTTAGAAAATTTCACTTCTCTATGTGCTGAGGCTGCAGGTGAAACTTTTAAACATATCTGTGCTCAACACCATCAGCTCTTTGTAGCCAAAAGAAAAAAAAGCTATAGGCAACAGAATCATAAGAAAAGACTATAAATTAAAGAGGACAATCTGTTGCAGAGTATAATAACCCACACCTCTTTTTGTGCTATGAATAGTACAAGTGAAACGGAGTTGTAAAACTTTTATATTGTGAACTAATATTAATCTTGGTCTCCCAGACGCAGCAACCTGCAATTAATTCTAGGGATTTCTAGAGACATTTCTTTGGGCATAATCTTTTGTGGGCTGCAATCCATTTTATCAAACATATCTGTGGCATGGAATGAAGTGGGTTGCAGCCTATGAAAACTGATGCCCAAAAGAATTTTTTTTATTCTTTAAGGTGCCACAGGACTTTCATTGCTTTCACTATACAGAAACTAACATGGCTACCCCTTTGGAACTTATCAGTAAGTTACACACACACATTTTTTCTGGGAAGACTACGATAATCTTAGCAGGATTTTGCTTGCATCCTTTAGTGAAAATTGGATCCTCATTTTTACAAAGGCTAGGAACCATCAACAAAAGAAAAGGCAATAAGGATCACAGTGAAATATAATGATGCCACACTGCACTAAATGTTTAATGAGAATTTGTATTTGTTTTGTTTTTAAAGGGAAACACAACAAACTGGTAAAAGTATGTTTAGATAAATCAGGCACTTTGTGCAGCAATTTCTCATTTTTAACTACCTCCTACTAATAGCTGTGAGGTACAGGAAGGAAAAGTAAATTTGTAAATAGCATTGACACCCCAAGCCCATTAAGTTTTGTAAAGACTAGTACTTCAATCCAAACATTTACCTCTACCTGGACATCAATACAAAGGGCCTGCTCTTGTGCAACTCTTTGCAGGATCAGCTCTTTGAAGATGCAGTGTGGCTCAAAAGATAGGGCAGTAAAGAGGGACCTGGGATCTATTCCTGACCCTTCCACTGACCTACTGTTATCTAGAACAAATATTTAGAATGCTGGCTGTCTTGAGCAGGGACTTTCTAGAACTAACTTACAGGTTTACAGAATGCTTAGGATGATGGGACTCAGATCTCTCTTGTGACATTTAGGCTCTACTGTAGAACAAATAGAATTGATTTTCCAAAGAGGAAGAGAAAAAGTCAGTTCACATAACACCACCATTTCTAATCCAGCCTGTTGTATATCTTGACAATGCTGTACCAGAGGACTTCCCAACATAGGACCTGACCAAAAACTCTTGGGCTATGTCTACTCTGGCAGATTAGTCTGGACTAAGGAGGCTTAGTCCGGACTAATTTAGCCCATGGCTACACGAGGCATTCCTTAATTTGAACTAAGAATTTTTTAGTTTGAAGTAAGTAACATGCAGTTAGTTTGAACTAAAAGGTTTCCAATTAGTTCAAACTAACCCATGGATATTTCAGACTACCCTTGAACTTCTTACTATGGACTAGCAAGTCTGAACTAAGTTTCCCAGATGCAGACATAGCCTTGGAGATAATAAGAGTTTTCTAGGTATAGCTTTGAGTTTTGTTGCTGGTGTCTTAGGCAGATGACTGAGAATAAAAATGCAATTGAAAACTCCATGGAGCTCTTGAGTCATATTTAATCTGGGGGGATCTTGTCCTTCAGTTTAAGGAAAAGTAATTCCCTGAATAACCGCCATGGGAATATATTGCATGGTATGTAAAATTACAAGTGAATTAAGATGTCTGAAACGCAAGGAAACTTAACTAGCATGCAACCTTGTATCTGATGAATAGTCCGTATGTCCAGAAAAGTAGGTAATTTATAGTCTAACATTTTCTTTTGATCTGTCACTTGCTCTTTCTCTTCAGAGTTAAATTGCTTCAGAATGCACAGGGGAAGTCAGCAAAGTCTTTTTATTTTTAATTAGAATGTGCTAAATGGTGGTAAAGTAATGTGAATACAGTGGAGACCTCTTAAATCTATAACAGTAAATCTACTACTGCAACAGGTCCATCCTTTGATGTTCATTTAAGAGGGTTTCACCTGAAGTGTAGCAGTGACATAAACTGGTGCTAGGAGAATCATTTATTTAAATAATTTTGTAAAGCATCTGTTGCAACTTGTGATAAGCCTTGTAGTTTTATTGACTGAGGTTTGTTTTGTCTTCAACCACATAAAATGCTTAGGTATATGGTCTTATTAAAAAGTACTTTTTAAATTATATGCGCTCATCTCTTATATGGTGTGCATGCTATTGGTCTTTATTAAAGAGGATTTTTAAAAAAATTACTCTTGCAAGATTAATCAAATCAAATCAAATCATGGGGCTGGAAGGGACCTTGTGAGATCATCGAGTCCAACCCCCTGGGAATTGAACCCAGGACCTTCTGCATGTTAAGCAGAGGTGTTAGCCACTACAGTACTAGTGTGACAAAGGGAGGAACTTTAAGAATACATGTAATTCCATTTTTGTGTGTTCTGGGGAGTTGGTTAAGTTAATATAAAATAATGTCATAGACATGAATGCTGTTGCATAGCAAAAAATATTATTGTTAAAGATGCTAAAAGGATTCTATGGTTGACAGCATCAGGAAATGTACCTGCCACACACAGAGTCCTGATAGATTACTACCTGGTGAACACGCCCCAGAATATGTTTGGAGCCCACCGCCTGAAGTTATGTACGTTTTAAGATTTCATGGGTCTGAGTAGTTGGTTTAGCACTTTCGCTTTCCTCAACGTTCCTGGCACAATCCCTGCACAGAAGTGCTGTCTGTTACCCCTCCATGGAAATGGGACCATGAATTCGAATTGCCCTAGCTCCCCCAGGACCAGTGCTACCCCTCAAGACTTCCCAGTACCTTGTGCACCCCTCTTCCAGAACTCTAAAATGTGGGTGTTTGGCTTTAGAGTTAGATTCATATGCAAATTTGACACTATCAGTTTGGATTTGAATAAAGACATGAACTGGCTTTCTCGTTACAAATATTAGTCTTTAAACCTGCCATAAGACTCCTCCTTTGTTTTTCATTACACACAGTGATTCTCACCTCTCTCCACCTCACCACTCTCTGATATGTTGTTTCACACTGTTTGAATCTATACATCTTGTTTGATTTGCTAAAGTAATCTGACTTGATGTAGTGAAATGTAATCACAGGATTTCTCTCTCCCAACCTTCCCCTAAGTTTTCTATTTTCTAGCATCACAACACTTTTTTTTTTTTTTTTTTTTTTTTGCAAATCCACAGACAATTTACCACACAGGACTGTTGAGAGAATAATGCAATCAGGTATATTTAATGAAGGGTATACTGCTGCCATACATGAAGCAAAGCCCTTGGTCTTTCCCAGTCATGGAAGGACTTCCATCTGTAACATGCAAATTTACTAACTTTTTTTTTTTTTTCCCAAAAAGTCTTTTACCTTTTCAAAAATGAACTCTCCTGCGGTGTAAGATTCTAAGCACAAAAATTCTTCCTTGAAAATTTTACCATCATAAAATCTAACAAACAGCAAGAGCTTGCCAGTGAAACTTAAATCACTTGGTTCATCCACTGCAAGAGACATGTATCTGGCATTTTTTAAATCGGAAAGTAGTGCTGACAAACAATCCTTGTAAATTACTTCCAGTCTTCACACTGCTGTGGAATCAGATAGAGGAGCTTGCTTCACATGGTTCACAATGTCATCTTTGTTTTTGTCTCTGGCAAATAGCTTCTCCAGCATTCACTCCTTTACCAGCTCAGCCTCTCGGAAAGGCTTTTTCTTGTAAACTGATACCTACATTATCTGAAGAGTAGCAGCTGTTGCTTTTTCCTGTACAGTCACTGATGTGGTGACAACATCATTTGAAATGTGATGTTAAGACTTCAGGTTTTCAATTTTCTCATGTCCTGCAACAGTGCAAGAAGATAGGCCACACTGATCTTACAGTACTTTGATTCAAAGTAGTGACTCACATTGATAACATTGCAAATGAATACAGATATTTTGGCACATTAAACACAAAGTTTTTGCATTTAAATGAGGTGATGCAATAAAAAGAAAAACTGCAATCCACTATGGATTAAAAGGTCAGTTTTTGCAGTCAACTCTGACATTTATTCCTACGCACATTCATTTTTTGGCTCAATTTCTATCACTAATGAAAAATTAGTGGTATTCTAGGTCCATCGTAGCTGATGATATCACGAGAAGTTAAGATCCAGTAACTTACTCATTAATGAAGTCACAGGTAAATGTTAGGTTGTGCATCATTGTTTATGAATTTAATTATAATTTTACATTAAGGTGAACTGGCTGACAACATAGAAAGTCTTGGCAGGCAATCTATTGAGTATCACTGCCATATGATTTTCTTAATTAATTCCAGCTTGAAATAGAATATATCTGTTGGGAAAACTTCCAGTCTTGATTTTAAAATTGCCAGTGTTAGAAAATACATCACAACCTTCATAAACTGTTGCAAAGGTTAATTATCTTCTCTGTTAAACAATTGCACCTTATTTCCAGTCTGAATATGCTTACCTTCAATTTCTAGCTACTGGATCATGTTAGGTCTTTTCCTGATAGACTGAAGAGCCCATTATCAAATGTTTGTTCTCCATGTAGTTAATTATTCACTGATGAAAACACTTTGACCTTCTCTTTATTAAACGGAATAGATTGAGCTCCATGAGTCTGTCACTATAAAGCATTTTTTTAAATCACTCTCATCCATCTTCTCTGAACCCTCTCTAATTTATCAACATCCTTCTTAAACTGTAGACACAATATTCCAGTGGTGGTCACACCATTGTCAGACACACAGGTAACAGAACTTCCCTACTCATACTAGATGTACTAATTCAGACAAGCAAGGGAAATTAGTGCATTTTGCCATAGCGTTGCACTGGGACACCACATTCAAGTCATTACCCCTCCCCATGACTCCTAAGTTTTATTCAGTCTCTGCTTTCCAGGCTACAGTTAATGATTCTGCAAATGCAACTTATATTCTTTGTTCCCAGATTCTTTGCACAAAGCTATACCAGTCAATCCAGAACGCTATATCATGACATGTGCTATGCTTATGTTAAAGAAAGCTGAAGGCTGTTCCAACTTACTCTAACTTTCTACCAACACAAGAGACTGAAAAGAAAAAAAAAGGAGTCTAACATCAATGTGATGAAGAGATGTTGGAACCTTGCCTTCTCCCACCCACCCTCCAGCCATTTCCCTGGCAGCAGGGAGGGTGTGTGATGTTTGGGTCCTTGCATCAGTCCTACATCACCTTATTTCTAGGGTGATCCTCCCCGGGTAGATTGTGTCGTGTTTGTAGACATAACGCATCCACAGTGTAGCACAAAACAATGGCTCCATGCCCTTTCTGCCTTACAAATCTATAGATTCACCATAGATGTTTGCCTCCCTGTGCTGTGGAGGCCCCCCTTTAGGATCAACAAAGAGCTATCCTCCTAAATCAATGGTCCCTTCATTCTTTGAGCTTCTATTCTGAGTGTAGAATGCAGAGCCAGGCACGTCTGCTTGTTAATCCTCATTCAGAAACTGACTCCTTTGCTGGTCTTAAAGTCAGTTATTAGCCTTTCATCTTGAATTTTCACTCATTGGTAAAACAACATAGGTTGGTTCTTGGCACTGAGAGGATTATTAGTTATTTTTTTTTAAAGTGTTCTGAAAAAGAGAGGCACAATTACTTTTACAACTACTACATGAGAAGCCCAAGAAAGAAGACAAAAGAATGCCACTGGACATCACATACAACCCCCAAGTCAGACCTCTACAGCAGATCATTAAGGGTTTTCAGCCTACCGCAAAAGATGACCCCATCACTCTCTCAAGACTTGGGAGACAGACCTCTCCTTGCCTACAGACAGCCCCCTAGCTTTAAACAGATACTCACCAGCAACTACAGACCTAACAACAGAAACATTAAAGTAGACACACCCCTGCAACAAACCATGTTGCCAGCTTTGCCCACATATCTGCACAAAAGACACCATCACAGGACCTAATCAAGCCAGTTACTCAATTAGGGGCTCACTCACCTGCTCATCCACCAATGTGATTTATACAATCATGCGTCAGAAAGGCCCCCACACTTTATATATAGGACAAACAGGACACTATTTGTGCAAAAGAATACATGAAAAAAAGCGACATCAGAAATCACAATATTCAAAAACCAGTAGCTGAGCACTTCAGTCTTCCTAATCACTCTGTTGATTGTTTGTTAACAACTGTGCTTAAGCAGATGGTTAACATGTCAAGACTTCAAGGAGAAACTTCAGAACTAGAACGGATATGCAGACTCAATTGTGTGAAAGCAGGATTAAATTATGATTGTGGATTCTTTTCCCATTACAACAGGTGATGTGACCTCACCTTCCCCTATGTGCTATTTCCCAGTGTTTGAATCTTAACAACTGCTTTGATTTGCTTTGATCAGTATGACCTGATCTCATGACTTACAATCCCCTGCATTTATTTTCCTCCCATTCTGTAAGTTTCCCATCTTCAAAGCGTATAACAAAATGGGATTTTCTCCCATGAAACCTCATGTGATAAATAAATTTGTTAGTCTTTAAGTGCCACAGGACTCCTTGCTTATTTTGGTGAACTAGACTAACATGGCTACCCCATTGAAGGTTACTGTGCTGTGTCTTTGAGAGTTCATTGGTGTTTACAGGTAGTGTTTTGTTTTGCCTGCTGAGCTGATGCTTGGAATATTGTGGAAGTTCTAGTCACAGTATCTCACTTATGACTGACGTGCTTAATTTCCCCATCTGAAATGGTTTGTTTTAGGAGAAAATGATGACATTGTTTTGGATGGGGATGGTTCAGACTGTGTACTTACATTCATGGTAAGATTTTGTGCCACAAGAAGTTCTCTGATTAATCTTAAATCATAGTTACAGTTGTTCCAAATTTGACCCTGCCTCCTTTTCTTTTATTTAACAGGCTGAAGCAGTCCTTTTAATAATTATAGTGGTAGTTCTTGGGCTATGTTTTCCAGGATGTCAGACATTTAATTCTGGGTTAGCTCTTTGATAATATATCCAAGAGACTACAGTGCTTCATTAAAGGTGACCCCTAGGGCTGGGTGGTAGCAGACAGCCTGTTATTTATGTTGTAATAGCTGTTCTTTTGCATTTTGTATGAGCTACTCTACTGATGTTATACTGGAGCAAAATGGCTTGCAGAAGAATGTATGAAAGGTTTATCAGTGGAAAGTGATCCATAATATTTAAAAATTTCTGTCCAACCAAAAAAAAAGTGACAATTAAGTTCATAGTTTCAAATAGCATTTCTTTGCTTATTTTTTCTTCTTCTCAGTTTGATTTATTTATTCTGCTCTGATCTCAGATTGCCATAAGCTCAGTGAGTATAAGATAGGCATTACAGACTACATCCAAGGATACTGAGGAATTTGGCCAATATGATTGCAGAGCCGCTAGCCATTACCTTTGAAATTCTGTGGCGAATGGGGGAGGTCCTGGATGACTGGAAAAGGCAAATATAGTGTTTATCTTCAAAAAAGGAGGACTTGGGGAACTACAGACCAATCAGCCTCACCTCAATCCCTGGAAAAATCATAGACAAGGTCCTCAAAGAATCCATTCTGAAATACTTGGAGGAAAATACAGTGATCAGGAACAGTCAGCATGGATTCACCAAGGGCAAATTGTGCTTTACCAAACTGATTGCCTTTTATGATGAAATGACAGATAATGTGGATGTGGGAATAGCCATCAATGTGATACACCTCGACTTCAACAAAGTTTTTGATACAGTTTTCCACAGCATTCTTGTCAGCAAGCTAAGTAAATATGTTTTAGATGATTGGACCATAAGGTGGATAGAAAGCTGGCTAGATCATCAGGCTCAGTGGGTAGGGATAAATGGCTCAATGTCTAGTCAGCAACTAGTAATTAGTAGAGTGCCCCAGGGGTCTGTCCTGGGGCTGGTTCTGTTAAACATCTTCATTAATGATCTAGATGATAAGATAGATTGTACGCTCAGTAAATTCACAGATGACACCAAGCTGGGGACGAAATGGTAAACACCTTGGAGGGCTGGGACAGGATTCAGGGAGACACAGACAAATTGGAGAATTGGGCCGAATGAAATCTCATGAGGTTCAACAAGGACAAGTGGAAAGGTCTGCATTTAGGATGGAAAAAAACCCATGCTGTAGAAACAATTGGCTAAATAGCAGCACTGGAGAAAAGGACCTGGGGGTTATGGTGGATGGGAAGCTGGATATGAGTCAGAAGTGTGCTCTTGTTGCCAAAAAGTCCAATGGCCTGTTGGACTGCATCAGTCAGAGTGTTGCCAGCAGATTGAGGGATGTGATTACTCCCCTCCATTCAGCACTGGTGAATCCACATCTGGAATGCTATGTCCAGTTTTGGGCTCCACACTATAGAAAGGATGCTGACAAATTAGAGACAATCCAGTGGAAGGCAACAAAAATGATGACTGGAAAAGGGGGCTGGGGCACATGACTTATGAGGAGAGCCTGAAGGAACTAGGCTTATTTAGTCTGCAGAAGAGAAGACTGAGGGGGGAGTTGGTAGCAACCTTCAACTACTTGGGAGGGAGCTAGGCTGTTCTCAGTAGTAACAGAGGACAGAATAAGGAGCAGTGGTTTCAAGCTGCAGTTGGGACAGTTGAGGCTGGAAATTAGGAAATACTTTCTCACTAGGTGGTTGGTGAAGTATTGGAATGGGTTACCTAGAGCGGTGGTGGAATCTCCATCTTTGGAAACATTTAAGGCCCAGTTAGAGAAAACCCTGTCTGGTATGATTTAATGGGAGTGGTCCTGCTTTTAGCAGGGGTTTGAACTAGATGACCTCATGAGGTCCCTTCCAGCCCTACAATTCTATGAAAACTCCATCATCCAAAATCATCTTGGCTCCATCATCTTGGCTTACACATGAGCATATACAGTATGTCATCTTCCCTGTAGTAAGGACATGACATTTTTATTGATCTTACCAGCACAAAAATGTGGCATGAATTCTTCGAATCAAAGTGTGGCTTTAAGTAGGGATGTAACTAGGCTGGGGCAAGTGGGGCAAAGCCCCAGGCACTGAATTTTAGAGGCCACAAGGAATTGATCTAGCACCCCATGTCAGCTGGGGATGGATCTGGCTCCTTGCTGCCCCTGAGGAGCCAGATCTGTCCTCAGCTGCCATGGGGAGCTGGATCCGTTCTTGCACCTTCTAAAATTTGACACCTAGGTCTTCCAGAGCTGCTGGGGATCCTGGAGCTGCCAGCGGCTCAGCAGTGGCTGCAGACAGATCCAGTTCCCCACTGCCCCAGTGGTGGAAAGGAGCCATATCCATCTCCAGCTATTGCCGGAAGGCAGCTAGGGATGGATCCAGCTCCTTGCCACCTACTGGTGGTGGCTGGGCTGCTTGCCCCGGGAAATGGAAGAGTTAGTTACAGCCCTGGCTTAAAGACACTGACTCCAATGAGTGGGAATAAACCATGGCTGCTCATCAGTGAGAGAATTTTAAACGGACTCAACCAGAAGTCCTCTGGAAGAGTGCAGAGTGAATCAGGCTATTCCTCTCAAAACTAGATCAACTGACTGATATGAAAGGGAGTCACTACTCTTGGAAGGGGAACACATGGGTGATGCTAAACTAGCCCAATGCCGGGGTCCATATGGGAGGGAAGGCTCATTGAACACACTTCAGCTCACATTGTTGACACTTAATAGGCCCAGCCATCCTTTAACTACATGGTCTCTGAATATTAGCAATAATCATTTCTATTTTACATCACTGCAGACTTCAGTGAAAATTTTAATACTATTTGTTTAAAATTTCACTTAGTTGTATGAGTGCAATCATGTTCATTTTCAATGTGCTTTGTTCAGTAAAATGAGTGAGAGGTCAGCATTGGAAATTCAGTGCTTTATATTTAGCATCAGAGCTGTTCACACTATTAAAACACTCAAAGTTACAATTGGGTAAAATTAAGCAAATAAAAAATGTTTTATAAAAAAAGTTCATGTTACATTTTATATAAGCCCAAAAATAAAGGTCCACTTTTTTATTCCTGTTTCAAAGTGTAGAAGAAACTTTGTTTGCAAATACATATCAAACTCTCAGTCAAATAATTGCCACTAGCACCCTTATTTCTTCAACATACTTTTTTTTTTAAACAATGAGATGAACACTATTTTTTTCTAATAAAGTAATTTAATGAAATATGTTGCCAAGCTCCAAAGGGGCAGCCATGTTAGTCTAGTTCAGTAAAACAAACAAGGAGTTCTATGGCACTTAAAGACTAACAAATTCATTTATTGCATGAGATTTTGTGGGAGAAAATGCCACTACATCAGATGATTTGAAGATGGGGCAACTTAGAGAATGGGAGGAAATAAATGCAAGTAAGTCTAAATCTTGGGAACAGGTCACACTAACACCAAATAAAAGCAGTTGTAAAGATTCAAACACTGGGGAACAGCACAGAGAGGAAAATGAGTTCAAATCACCTGTTGTAATGAGAGAAAAATCCAAAGTCCCTATTAAGCCCTGAAACAATGCAATATTGGACAAACAGGATAGTCTCTGTGGAATAAGAATAAGTGGGCACAAATCTGACCTCAGAAATCACAAAATTCTAAAACCAGTGGGTCAGCATTTCAATCTGATCACTCCACTGACGATAAATAATCTCAGCAGCTTCTCTTTGAAGATCATCTGTCTGAGCACTGCAATTAGTAAGTCATCAATGAAAGTGATCAGATTGAAATGCTGACCCACTGGTTTTAGAATTTTGTGATTTCTGAGGTCAGATTTGTGACCACTTATTTTTATTCCACAGAGACTGGTCTGTTTGTCCAATACTGCATTGCTTCAGGGCTTAATAGGGACTTTGGATTTTTCTCTCATTACAACAGGTGATTTGAACTCACCTTCCTCTGTATGCTGTTCCCCAGGGTGTGAAGTTTAACAACTGCTTTGATTTGCTGCTATCAGTGTGACTTGATCCCACAACTTTCACTTCCCTGCACTGATTTTCCTCCCATTCCATAAATTTCCCCGTCTTCAGAGTATCTGACAAGGTGGGATTTTCTCATGCAATTAAGAAATTTGTTAATCTTTAAGTGTCACAGGACTTCTTGTTTGTTTTAGTAAAATATGTATCTGTTGATCAATAATTTTAGGCTTAATCCAACCTTGGAATTTTATTTTATTTATTTATTTAGGTGGTGAGCAATTTAATAACATTACACTAGGAAAGGAAAAAAAATTTTAAACTGCTACAGTTTGAAGACGAATAAGTGTCATTATAAGCAGGCATCAAATAGCCCAAAACAGCAGCAGATGCAGTTTGCATCTTTGCTTAACCATTAGATACAATTATTCTATTCTTTGTGTGACTTCATTAGTCTTCTTTAAAAAGTTGTATTGAATCTTCAGGCAATTAGAATGAATAACTATCCAAGTTCTGTGTAGCAGGAATGTTAAGTGTCTATTATAATTTATGGGCTGTAAAATATCAGAGTTTCAATCCAAAGTGTTAACAGTTCAACCTGAAATTTGCTACAATTGTTGCCATTAAAAAAAGGTCACAGTGCTTTCTTAGACACTACAGTATTTCCCTATATTTAGAATAGACATTAATTGTGGTATCTGAGAAGGTGTTGTGCGATAACTGTGGGTAAGTGTTGAGCTTTAATTACAGCCCTGTATAATGATATTTTAAATTTTTATGTGGAACTTTTGTAGCATTTAAAATGTGCACCCTTCTGCTAGAGAACTGTAATTTGCACATACCAAACACTTTCTTATACTTTTACTCGAACAGTTATCTGAGCAAAATTGTAAATATTACTATTTTTTGATTTTTTAAAATGAAACAGTTCAACTATATTCCAATTATAATACACATTTTTAAATAGTGAAAGAAATTTATGTAAATATAGGTGATAGCTTTCTGACAGATATATAGAAATGAATGCCATAATGTAGTTCAACCAATTTGGTTTGTTCTATTTGTTTAGCCTACTTTACAAATAAACCATGCCATACAGAAAAAACAAAAGATGTCCTGACTGGTACAATGCAATATTAGAGTTAAGCCCAATGTAACAGCCAACTGTCATTCATTATTTTATTTTCAATCTACTGCTCAACTGTACTTCTTGAACCCAGTTGTTTAAAAACAACGTAGCCCCAGGAATCATATTCATTGTCATTTTTCTTGTCTGTGTACAAGTTATTTAACTTCAGAATCATAATATATTCCTAGAATGGATTGTTGGAGGAAGGATGAACCTGTGACTGAGGTAAAGATCAGAGAGACAGGAAATTTGGTGTCTGCTACTAAATCTGCCCCAAAAGTCCACTGTGATTTTGATCAGGTGAATCTTATTTGCCTATCTCCATTTCCTCATAGGTAAAATGAGCAATATACGACTTCCCTCTCCTAGGTCATTAACCTCTCTGCCTCATCATCCCATGGGATATTGGCCACATTAATCTTTTTGGACCTCCTCTTTCCTCCCATTACCTCCTCACTGTCTCTCCCAGAACAAGCCATTCTGGAGCCACCATATTCAATCTCTGTGCTCTCTCATGAAGTTTAGTGTGCAGAAAGCCTTTCTGAAATGTCAGATATTCCCACATTAGCTCAAATCCAAAAGCTGTGAGGTTTTTCACTCTTTATATTCTGTTCTTGTTAGTCACTTTTTGTGCTCATTCAGGGGAATGACAGACACTTACTACTTAGGAACTACCAGAATAAGCATGATAAGAGCCAACAAAGAATGGGACCCCATTGTGCTAGGCACTCTACAAACAGAAAAATGGCTCCTGCCTTGAAAAAAATCCTGCACATGAAATAAACAAGAGAGACATAGGGTGACCAACAGGATCAAAACACACAAACAAAGGAACAATGTAATGGCAGGAACAATCAGTTTCATGATCTTAGGGGTGGGCATAAGCTAAACAGAAATGAAAATTCAAGGAAGAAGTGTTCTAAATGTGACATGGTTTTTAGGATATTCTGACGTGTGTCCTAAAATCTTTCCTATTTAAGTTATTCACCTTTAATTAAATATTACTTGGACTAGAGAGAGACCAAGATTGATTCATACAATAAAGGCTAGGGCATTCACCTGGGAGGTGGCAAATGCCTGTTCAATTCCTTCCTTTCACTGGGCAGAATGAGTGCTCTAAACACTAGGTTAAAGATTATAGGGAGATTCTCTTCCTACCTCCTCCTCTACTTTGTGTAGAGCTAGTCAGCCCCTCAACAAACCTATCAGATGGAATCCCACATAGAAGTTAGGTGGAGGGCTGGTGGATCGCTAGCAGAGATAGGTGCTTTCTTGCAACCCAGATTTAGACACCTGACACAATCAAGACTTAAGGACACTCCACTCTGATTGATACCTCACACTGACTAGCTTCAACTCCTCCCTGCCTAGCATGATGGCTTTGCAGTTAGCATTCCACCATACCTATCCCCTTCATTTCTCGTAGGGAGCTTTGGTGTCTATTTGACGTTCTGGGGATTGCAGTGTTGTTCCTGTGATTTCTAAGCACTTAAAAGTTGTGTGTTGCAACATTCAAACCCAGCCTTAGTCCTTAGCTGCTAACTAACCCAAATACCTCACTCGTAAGTTCAGTGTAAGTATCTAATTAGATTGGCATAGCTATGCTGCACTTTGATGTTCACAAAACAGAGCGTTTAAAAGAAATGAAAACAAACACATTAGCAATTTCCATATAAAAGGATAGTTTAACTGTGGGTACCTGACCCAAACAGTTACTTGCCTCTTCCCTTCAAAATACTTACTTTCATCTGGCTATCCAAGGAGCAATGCTCTGAACTGCCAATGAGATTCTCTGTTGGTTAAGATCGTCATTATTTCACTCACTATGCTGATGTCATTTTATGAAAGTATCAACATGAGGACAGTGAACACAGGAAAACCAACAGCAGAGAACAAAGCAGCAGCATGCTTTCCACAAAATGACTCGTGCAATCAAACTACTAGATTTACCAGATGATATGGAGCTCAGTGAACAGTTTAGCGATGGCAGGCTGCCAAAGCTGATTGAGCCCAGTACACTCTTCTCTAAAAAACACATCTTTTCAATCACAGCTGCAGTAATGTAGTGATCACAGCATGAGAACAACTCATTATAATTGTGTGTGACATTTAGATACATACTTCGGCCTCCCTGACAAATGTCTCCAACATGACTTGCTAGCCTCTGCAATGATCAAGTGGCTATTAGTGATAAAACTGTGTTAACCTTTTCAAAAATTAGAAGAGCATGAGTGTAACTAGAGGTACAATGGCTCCCTGAACACTAGAGCACATGGGTGAAAGATCATCCTACTGAGACACTGATAATGGAGGTATTATTTATTTAATATATCTGAAGTGCACGTGAAAGATGGGGTTCCTGTCCAGAATGCCTCTTCCTTTCAGTGCAGTTGCTTCAATTAAGGTGCAAAAAGTGGGAAAGAAAAAAAATCTACAAATATGTTGCAAAATGCAGGCAAATTCCTAACAATCTCTCTTTCTCTAGTTTTACTTCTTCCAGTTTTGGTTATAAATTGGAGCCAAATCTATAGTGACCAAGCAATCACAGCAGAATAAAGCAAAGAGTCCAGTGGCACTTAACTACTAACACATTTAGTTATTGCATGAGCTTTTGTGACAGAAAATCCCACCTTGTCACATGTACTGAAGACAAAGGAACTTACAGCATGAGAGGAAAATAAATGAAGGGAAATGTAAGTCATAGGATCAGGTCACATAACACAAAATGAAAACAGCTGTTAAGATTCAAACACTGGGGAACAGCATACAGTGGAAGATATCAAATCACATGTTGTAATGAGAAAGAATCCAAAGTCCTTATTTAGTCCTGAAGAGACAGAGTCAAATTTGAAAAATGAATTCCAAATCTGCCATTTCTCTTTGAAGCCTTGATGTGTTACTCAATTGCTTGAGCACAGCTGTTAAAAAAATCATCAATAGTGATCAGAGGCTGTGTCTACACTGAGCATGTCAGTTCAAATGCCTGAATTCAAACTAGTCAATCTGAACTAATAATTATTAGCTCGAATTCACTCAATTCGAACTGACACGGCCACACAAGAAACTCCAATTCAAGTTAGCATGCTCATGAACTGGTCGTCTTACTTCGAATTGGAGGAGGGGCACCATAGGAGGTGTGGCAACATTGCCTCCTATAAGGGCCATGCCAACACCCAATCCCAGAGCTGGGCAGGGGATGTTTTTCCCCCATGCCAGTCTCAGAAGGCAGGAGCCTGGCAGGGGATGTTTCCCCTCCCAGGGCTCCCTGGGGCCAGGGTATCCGCACCCCCACACACAACCCAGTGGGGGCAAGGGAGAAGGGATTCCCCAGCCCAGTGCTGTCAGCGTTGGCGGAAGCAATCTCTTCTCTCCTCCCCTGACTAAGCTGTCAGCAAGGAGCTGGAGGAATCCTTCCTCCCTCCTGCTGTCAGCGCTGGCCAGGGGAATCCCTTTTCTCCCATCCCTGCTGTGCTATTAGCACGGGGCTAGGGGAATTTCTTGGCCTGGTGCTGACAGTACGGGGAGCGAGGAAGAAGGGATCCCCCCACAGGCGGCAAGAGCCACCATTGGCTGCGCGCAAGACAGGGTCCCTAGCACGTGGCTGGCCACGCACATTGAAGGCACGCCCACACGCAGCTTCTGAGCAGCTGGCTGCACACGGGGAAGGAAACCCGCATCCAGCTTCTCCCCAAATGGCCAAGCATGGAGGTGCCTTCGCCATGCGCCATCAGCTGTTCAGAAGCCATGTGCGGGGGTTCCCTCCCCCTCACGCAGCCAACTGGGGAAAAGCCACGCACAGGGTTGCCTTCCCTGTGCACGGCCAGTGGGGCTGGAGGGGAGACTGGGGTCCCTGTCCCCAGCCAGGGGACAGGAAACCCATTGCCCCTCCAGCCCTATCTGGCTGGGTGGTGTGGAGGCACCTTTGGGGCTGCTGGCCCCAGGTGCCCAAGGGCTGGCCTTCCCTCCAGGGTGCTACGCACCCTGGGAGGAAGGTCAACCCATTTCAAGTCAAACTCAATCAGTTTGAATTGACATGGCCACACTGGGTCAATTTGAACTACTGGGTTCAAATTGACCCTGACTTCAAAGTCAAGAAAGGTTTGACCAATTTGAAGTCAGCTTTCATCAGTTCGAACTGCAGAGTTCCTCAGTTCAAATTGATGAAAGCTAGTGTCAGGAGCATTGCTGCCCTGGGGAAGGCTCTGGGGCACCAGCCCAGGCCCGTCCCCACCCACAGGCCACTCCCCCTGCCCATAGGCCACGCCCCCTGGCTGAGGACAGGGCTGGGAATGGCGAGTGGCTGGGCCCCGGATCCCTGGCCGGGGCCAGGGCCAGAGTGGCCACCGCTGCTGTGGGCAGCTGGGCACCCGATCTCCAGCCCAATTGGGCCTGAGACCGGGAAAGGCGGGGCCCCACAGGACCCGGGGCACTGGCACCGTGATTTGTGGCATAGGCCCCGTGTGCCCAGCGCCAGCAACGCCCCTGGCCAGTGTGTCCACGGACTTAATAGAGTTTGACTTGATTGTCCTCAGTTCGAATTCAGCTCTAAGTGTAGACATACCCAGAAAGATTGAAGTTCTCAGCTACTGGTTTTTGAATGTGGTGATTTCTGAGGCCAGTTATGGGCCCTGTCGCAGGGTACGCTGCCCCTGCTCACTCAAACATGGGGAGGAACCTAGTTTGAGCCCCAAACACAGCCCCTTGTTTCAGGACAAGGTGGCCCAATGGCCAGAGTCAGTGTTCAAAGGCCCTTCAGTTCAGGGCAAGGCGGCCCAATGGCCAGAGTCAGTGCTCAAAGGCCCTTCAGTTCAGGGCAAGGCGGCCCAATGGCCAGAGTCAGCGTTCAAAGGCCTGTTGGCACAGGGGAAGCATGCCCATGTTGGAGGGTTCAGGCCCACCCGCTCCACTGAACCCCAGCCCATGGCCCTGGGGTTACCGTAGCTCCTGGTCCAGTCAGTGGGGATCTGTGCCGCAATGCGCCGACTGAGACCACAGCAATGCCACGGCTCACCCCACTGGGCGCTGCCCTGGGCTGCTTCCTACCTGGGTCACTGCCGGTGTTCCTCTCTTCGGTTCCCCGGATCCATCCGATGTCACCAAGTCTTTGGCCTGGGCCCCGGGGTCCTCACAGCTGAGTATACCTTGCTCGACAGCATGCCCGGTAGTCAGCGTCCTCGGCCTATCAATGGTGTGCCCCTTTAAGGCAGGGGCCGAACTGGAGCCTGGGTAGGAGCCTCCACCACACGTCTGCTCCCTCTGCTAGTCTGCCCCTGACTGAGGGAAACTGCAGCCTTTTATGCCTGGGCAGCAGTTCGAGCATGCCCAGCAGGGCCTAAGGGGCGGGGCTTCCCCCTTCCTTAGGGTATATAGGCCTGCTTGAGTGCAGGGCAGGTCCACCCCATCACAGGCCCATTTATTCTTTTGAGGAGAGACTGTCCTGTTTGCCCAATATTTAAGGCACGGGGCATTTCTGACACATGATGGCATAAATCACATTGGTGGATGAGTAGGTGAATGAACCTTTGATGGAGTAGCTGGCTCTATTACGTCCTTTAATAGTGGTCTTTCGTGCAGATAGGGAGACAAAGTTGGCCATATGGTTTGTTGCAGAGATATGCCTGCTTTAATGGCTCCTGTTGTTAGGTCTGTAAAGAAGGACTTTGTTTTTTTTTTTTTTCTCATTACAACAGGTGATTTGACCTGATCTTCCTCTATATGCTCTTCTTCAGTGTTTGAATCTTAACAACTGCTTTGATTTGCTGTTACAGTGTAACCTGCTCCTATAACTTATACTTCCCTGCATTTATTTTCCTCCCATTCCACAAGTTCCCCCATCTTCAAAGCATCTTACAAGGTGGGATTTTCTCCCATGAAAGCTCATGCAACAAATAAATTTGTTAATCTTTTAAGTGCCACAGGATTCCTTGCTTGTTTTGCTGAACTAGACTAACACAGCTATGCAGAATCAGTAATTCTCTATAACTTGAGACAATCAGATTTGTGGTTTCTTTTTGGGTCCATCCATCAGAGACCAGACACAATACTTAGTATAGATCTTCACTGAACAATAGAAAAAGAGAGCTATATAAGAAAGTGCACCCTAAAATTGCCAATCCAGGGGTATAGGATATTCTTCAGAAATTGACTGGTAAGTAATACCCTAGAACCACTTAATATATAATAGAAAAGGCCTTTTTGTTTACTGGTAAAAATAATGTGTAGGAAACAAGTGATATATGGGCAAAAAATGCAAATTATATATAAAACAATGACAGAATGCAAAAATTATTCACTACACTTTACCTACTGTACAATGAGAACATTCTCAAGTTTGTTTTGTTAATTGAACTATATCCTGAAATCATCAATGCTGCTGCAAGATAATAAAACAATACTACTTAATAAAAATAATTAACACCAATAAGAAAATTGCAAAGAAATATAAAACCCCCAAGGAGCTTACTTGATTCCTGGGTCCCTGTTCTTGTAATTCAGGGAGAGGCACTCTGTCCCTGGAAGAAGAGGGTGTAGGTTACGGGCAAACTTAAGGTCTGCTGGGCAGCTACGATTGAGAGACAATATGTTAAGCAATAGGGTCCTTTTTGGCTTAGTACAGTGGCTGTCAAACATTTTTCCTGGGACTCAGCTCTGGACATCTCTGCCATGCAGCGAAAAAAAGCGGCCGCCACCAGAAAATTAAACAGTGACCATGGCTGTGGGTGTGGGGCAGGAATCCCTCATGGCTTTCATCCTCTCTTGAGGCTTCAACTGCACCTCCAAAACCTACACATCTAATTTGAGATCACCTACATGGAACATGCAGGGAGTGATTCCACACGCCATTCACCTGTCTCAAATCAGGAAGTATGTCAAGTCTCTAAAATTGCATGTAGTAGCCTGGAGTGTGGGAGGGGAGCTCCTTCCCAATGGTGGGGTGACTGGGTGGAGAAATGAGATGGAAGTGCTGAGACAGGGGAAGGAGAAGAGAGCCAATCCCAGGGTGGAAAGAAAGGTTCTGGAAGATCCTGCCTTCTGCTGAGCCTGTTTAAGTCCCTCCAGGTCCTGCTCCCTTCTCCACTGCTAGCCCTTCTGGGTACCACTTTCCCCGCTGTTCTTTATCTGCTCCCTGAGTCTGCATGAGTTTCCATGAACACACGATTGTCCACAAAATTGTGACTGGAGGTGTGCTAGCCCTCTCTGCTTAGTCTGGTGACCCTTGTCGCCGTCAGTGTGCATAAGGCAGCAACACAATGGGGCTATCCAGTCCCCTTTCAGATTAGAACCTTGTTATAACTTCTCCTTCCAGCAGAGCCATCTCTGAATTGGATTTTATTCTGTTGCTTAGGCTAAATTTTAGAAAAAATACCATCCTTTCTAACACAGGCTCCTACTAGAACAGTTTGCTTTTCTCTTCTCTTTTTAATTATCAGTCAAAAATCTCTGGAAAGAGTTTTGATTAAAATCAGCAAGTTATAACTTTTGTTGCAAGCAAGGGAATTCTCAACCCACTGAAAAAAGAAGCAGGTCCTAATTTGCAAAAATAACTGCAATCCCCATATCCCAGAAATGGTGGAATAAGGGGGTATTTAAAGTTTCTTTTCTTCATTGTGTCTATTGATAAAAAACACAAAGGTTGCTTGCCATTGACCTCAGTCCTTTTCATATGAATGAGAGAAGCCCAAAGAGATATTGATTAAGAGAGGAGGCATGGAGATTGCTTGAGCAACAATTAGTACCTCTTTGTTAATCCTAAAGACTCACATTTGTCTCAATTCCCTCTACTGAAGGCTGATACTATGTTACAACAGGCTGCATGCAGCTCAGTGAGAGACAGCCACCTCCCTCCCCCATCCTTCCCCCACATCTCCCCTGCCAGCGACCCGATGCCTGTGGGTCTGCAACCTAGTACTGCGTCCCGACCCGAATTTTGACGAACACTGGCTTAGTAGAGGATAGAAGGATGTTTAGATGACTACTAGCTTTCCTGCTCAAAGAGGAAGCAGTGTCAGGGAAAAGAGAGAGTTAGAGTCAAATGAGTGACAAATAAAGGAAGAGCTAGCTTGACCAATAGGAAGTGAGCAGGTGAGAGTAGTGTTATATCCTGTTATGTCACATTTACTTTGTTTAATATAATTATAATATATATTGTGTATGTATGTTATTTCTTGTGGATCTCCAACTAGAGAGGTTATCCTGTGGCTGGAATTTTCCTTCCATGATACTCTGGTGACCCTGCCAAGAAGGAGCAGGGGGGGGGGGAATGAAGGCAGCAGCAGGCAAATTCATATGGGAAGAAAATAAAGAAATTACACATTGCTGGGCTGAAGGCAGGACCAAGGCATGTCCATCAAAATCTGTAAAGAGACTGGCTCTAAATGAAGTAATTGGGTAGACAGGGCACAATACAAAATCCCAGACACAGAGGATATTCGCAAAGTCTGACTTCTATTAAAAGCACATTTCTATCACTTTACTCCATAAATATAAGTAATTAATTGTGTTTCCACAGTAATTGATAGGATGACCATCTAAATAAGTATGTTCTAATTAACACATTTTCCTCCCTCAAGGCAGATTTGTATGTGTTAGGAATCACAGAATCTTAAAAGGTTAGAGCCAGAAGGGACCTCAGAAGCTCATGTAGTTCAACTTGCCGCTTCAAGCAGGACCAACCACAACAAAACCATATCAGTCAGGACTTTGTTATCCTATTAAAACACTGCTGGTGTCTGTAGTTTATCCATGAATAAATTGAAATAGGGAAAACAGAAGCCTATATAATTTCAGAGAGGGAAAAACACAGAAGGAAATTAGAAACAAGCCAGTTTAGAAACAATGTTTTGTGACAGTACTTCTCTCACTACTACTAAAATAGCTCCCATAAAGACTCAGATTTTGTGGGGAAAGAAGGGGGATAGTTGATTCAAAGAGAAGAGACTAATTTCTCTCTTCACTTGGGAGTACACATGAACTTTGTCAGCCAGAACCTGACCCAAAATGATTTCCTCCCATTCTATACATGCCCCCATCTTCAAAGACGAAGTGCGGCTTTTTCCCATGAAAGCTCACACAATAAATAAATGTGTTCGTCTTTATGTGCCACAGGATTCCTTGTTTGTTTACTGAACTTGACTAACATGGCTGCCCCTTTGGAACTTAGCAGAGGAAAAGATTCCTTCTTCCACCAAAAACTTAGTCCTCCTTCTCTTTGCCTGATGAAGAAAGCTGCTCAAATTCTTGTGCTTGAAAATTGCACAACTACTTGATCTATATGGAGACTCCAGTGACTATGGACAGAATCTGATGCCTAGGAATTCCACACTGGGGAGAGGAAGGGTTTTTAAACCACTTTATTGAATCACCAGCCAGTGAAGGAAAAATAACAGCTCACAACAACTCACACCACCTGCCTTTATTTAATCATTGATTTACATCCCGACCTAAAATTCAAACCCAGATCTACTCATACTGCTAGGCAATAGCCACCCAAGACTTTTTTAGCTGTAGGCAGCTGGGACGACTCATAGAATAGTGTTTCATTGTGACAGCCTCCTTTACCCTGGGTGTACCTTTTATTACACTGCCAAGCTCATCCATGAACCCAGTAACCCATTACATACCAGGCAAGAACACTTTTATACCTAGTCACATGATGATGTATGCTGAACAGGGACCTTTGATATCAGTAAGTGTGTTCAGGGGTCAGGCCACTATTTCCTGCAATTATATATTATACATATTTCCTTCAGTTACTTCAGTCAAATTCCCACAAGTTTAGGAAAGTATTTGGCCATGAAAAGAATGGAGAGAAGGAGATGGGAGCTTTTCCCAAAGTACTCCCTTTTCCTTTAATAACCGCACTACTATAACATAAATGAGAATGTTTACTGAATGGGCAGATTAATACCTGGGCCTACAGGGACCATGCCCAGGAGCCCACACAATGTGGGAGTTCACCATGGGAGTTCAGTGGGGCAGCAGAGCCACCTTGGGCCAGAGGCGAGGCTCTGTGATTGCACTGTGAGTCCTGCCCTGCCCCCAGGGACTGGGTAGACCATCCCAGAGACCAGGCTCTGCTCTCCTGCCCTGTCCATGAGCTGGCTGATCCATCACTGTGAGCAGGGCAGGGTCAGCTGCCTTACCATGCAGTAGGACTACCAGCATGACAGGGCTGCACTGGAAGCTGCCCCGTATGCGCCAGTCAGCCCCACTGCGCCAAGAGGGCCAGCCAGCCATGCAGGAGCCAGCCTCTGGCCCCAGTCCCCCACCCAGTGCTGGCCGTCCCTGAGGGAGCAGGGTCCTAGACTTGGGGGGGAAGTTGCTGTGACCCCAGGTGGGGCCCCATGAGGGGCCCACCAGTGGAGGAGGCCCAAGAGGCCTCTAATCCGCCACTGGTTTACTGCTTCACTCTTTTCTGCCTACCTGATGAGTACAACTGCTCTAAATTGACTATTCCTGAGTAATAAGGATTTTGCACAACCTAGAAACCTTATACTAAATCAGTTCTATCGGAATAAATCAGTTGAAGGTGGACATATCTTAGGCATAACACTTCTTCTGAACTGAGACAGACATTTCCTATCATAATACTTGTATGTAAATTAGAAAATAGGATAATACTAAAACTAGAAGCTATAAAGTTGTTTTAGTACTGTATCATATTATTTTCCCAAGGATAAATTATGTGAAGTCAAAACTGTTGAGAAGAAAAATCTATAAATCCTCTAGGTAGTAAAGAGTGGAATTAAAAAAATCAGGCTATATTACATTATGTTTATAGTTGTCATCAAAATATAGAAAGGAACATGAGTCTTCTAGAATTTAATTTATTGCCTTCAAATGCAAGCTGATACTCAACAGTTTTAATCTCACAGCAAACAAGTGCTTTCTATCAGAATGTCGCACCAGGTGATTTTAATAGTAATAATGAAATAAGATTAAACTTTTTAGATGCCTTTGGAAAAAAGATAGAGACCAATAAATAGCTGACAGTTACTATTTCTAGAGCTATGGTTAATTCACCTCAAGAGATTTGTCTGAATAAGGACTGGAGAAATGGACTTGTTCTGATTATCTGATGGGGAGATTCATCAGAAAGTGAGTCGGTGGAACTCTTCTAAGCTCACAGGGAAGGAAGGAAATGCAAAGGCGGACCTCACTGGGAAAGCTGGGATCCAAAAGGGTGCCAAGCACATCTAAATATGGAAGAGTATGAGCAGATGGCCAGAGCGCTCTCAGTCTCCCATTGTGGACACTGATGTCCTCATATTGTGAATAAGTGAGGGGGAAACGGAGAAAAGTATCAATGGAGATCTTAGTAGTAGAGGACCTGGAGCAACAATGCAGTACTACTTAATTACAGTGCTCAGATATAGTAGTGGTGGAAGCCTCATAACTTATTTGGAAGATTTTGTTCTCACTGAGTCAGTATGCATTTTATTAGTTTGGTTTTCTTTTTCACAACCTGAATTCTAATAGTTTCTACCAAAACAAGACAGGCAGAGAACAACCTAACTGAAGTAAGGGCTTGTGTGCAGGGATATTTGTTCTCTTGAGGATTACCCCACATCTGGATGCTCTTAGTCAGGAATAAACAAGTTCACACATGGAGTTAAAACAGGAATAGTTCATCCATTTTAAATTCCCAACCTACTTTATTCTGGATTAATTTTCATGCACAGACAAGCCCTACACAGCTGTCACTGATGGGACGTTGTTTCTGGGAAGTTCTGCTTTGGAAGATTTGTCAAGAAAAAAGCAGTATATGAACTGTCCTGAGGAGCTCAGAATAAAGGCAGGTTCTACCAAAAATATCTTTCTGTCAACTACTAGCTAGATACTAAAGAGTATTTGACCAGTTAATGGAGTTCCCCCTCTGGGGCCTATAGTTCACTGTATTTATGTTCTATAAAATGAGACTGAATTGCACTCTTGTTTAAAGACAAAGGTGAAATAAAGAAAGGCCACCATATGTTTCCAGCTCCTAGAAACTGTGCTACATTTGTGTCAGCTGGAAGTTCCTCTTTGCATATCTTACAAGGAACATATGGGGTAACTGAAGATTTTAATTTCAACATGTCTCTAATTATTATTAAGACAGAACCTTAAGGATGAGGTCATTTTGCTTCTGAAGTTGGAGTTCTGCTAGTTGTTAGATAAAATGCAAAGATAATTTTATTTTGTTATATAACCAATATAGTTAATAGATACAGGACAGGAAATTTAAAATGCATGCTAATTAACATATGGGATTTTTCAGAAATAAAAGTGTGCACAAAGCAATGTGTGTAACAATTTTCCCCATATAAATTGGTAGGCAAAAGAATTAGAAATATTATTTATTCATTCCAGAGATGTCCATGACACTTTATAGGCAGATAGGATGTCAGCAACATAACCTGGGGAATTTACATATTAGAGACCTGCTACCACTGAAATCAAAACTTCCATTGATTACAAAAACAGTGCGACTGGGCCCAGGTGAGAGATAACAGAAAAAGGGATGGCAATAAAGAAAGGAAGCTGAAGGAACTATGGGAAATGAGGGCTACAAAGGGTAAGACAAGAAATGATAAAGAGGCTTGGGGTCTACTACTTTCATCAAAGTCAGTGGGAGTCTTAGCTTTAGACAAGCCAATCAGATTTTGCCGACATGATGCAAAGAGTTAAAGATTAAGCAAAAGAGAAATGTCCTGGTTCAAAGAATGCTGTATTTCTTTTTACACCACGGTTTTGCTGTATGTTTGCAACAGTATTTACCATGGCAATGATATTTAGTGCTAGGATATTTATTTCTAAGATTGCTTGAGGATGGCAGGGCCAAAATTAAAGAGACAGAGATAAACTTTTCTCAAAAGAAACTCTCCCTGCACTCACCTTTACCATCTTGTGCCCTCCTCCTGCACAGCTAGGAAAATAATTCGCTTTGTGTTAGTAGCCGTAAATATATAGCCACTTTCCCAATAGCTTGAGTCTCAAGAAAACACATTTTTTTCTGTGTTGTACCATAATGCCTTATAGCTCCAGTTCTTATATTAATATGAACAGGGCTAATACATCATCTATTCATAGTGGCGTTAACAATGGTTGAAGAGCCCCTAGCAAGGGAAAGTTTGTTCTAGGAAATCGGCTGACTCAGCTGTTCCACTTTGGGACTTGGGTGGCAGAGCTCCTATATAGTCCTGTAATTTAAAGCTGCCTGCCCCTCGCCTAGCCTGACAGAGGCAAAAATAATTAATTAAATAAATAAAAGTCCTGCCCCCTACAGGAGTGAATCCTCCCCACACTGGTACAATGAATTTAGTATGCAAAAGAATACATGCTTAATACCCCACTGACCTGTATTTGCTAGGTTTTGTCCATAGTTCATTCAGACTGCAAGCAACCTGCATAATTCATTGCTAGACCTAATAAGAAACATATTCTGTACCCACCACTGAATCTCCTTCAGAATTTTTTATTTTTATTTATTTTTTAAATTATAGCATTAAACATTTAACAAGTAGACCTGCTGGAATTTTTATATATATATATATATCAAAGAGACTATACACAGTAGTGACAAAAGAGTGGGGGGAAAAATAGAATTTTTTTTTGTCAGAAAGCATGTACTAATTTTAACTTTCATTTTATATGTGATCCTATAAAATTTATACAGGAAGAAATTAAATGAATAAAATGATTTATAGGTGGATTAAAAAAAACCTTGCAGTTTCTTAGTTTCATACATCTTCATGAAAACTGTGATAAATCTCTGTAACCTAAATTGCTTACCCAAGTTCTACAGAAAAAGCATAACAGAGCAAGCAATTATCTGTAATAAACTTTTTCTTTAATAGGGTGGTACTCACACCTTTGTAAGGCACATGTCATAATTTATTTTGTGCTGTATCACACTATCAGAATCCCACACATTTCTTGCAGTTGTGTAGAAATTATTCTCCTCAGAAAGATAATCCAGTCATAAAACACTAAGGGAATGTAATCTCTGAAGCTCCAAGTTGCTCCTTTTGAATGCTGGTGTTTTTTGTTTTTGTTTGTTTGCTTGTTTTGTTCCCCCCCCAAGCATTTTCAAACTCTGCAAAGTTCCTCCTTTAGCCACGTTAACTGAATTGTTTCGAAATTCAGTTTTCGTAACCCAGTTTAAACATGGATTTAGCCAATCAGGGCTTTCTGGGTGCCAAACCAAGGAAAGAGATCCTTTTCTATGCTACATTTATAAGAATTTGTTGCCTTTCACAGCAGACACCCAGACACGTTCAAATCAAATCACCATGAACTGTGTTACCACAGAGTTCTACAATGGTACAAACTAAAAATGTTTAGAGGTGAGATTTCAAAAAATGATTAGCATTGGCCTATCTCTGCTCCCAATGAGGTCAGTGAAAGTTTTAGAATTTGGTCAGTGAAAGTTTTACATAGATGTAGGTGAATATAAATTACGATACTGTATGCAGTATGTTAATGCCAACATACAATATTAAAACAGCAAGACAAGTTTGACTGGAACCCTGAAAAACAAGTTATTCAGAATAAAGCATAGGCTCTATTCTAAAAGAACTGTACTGAAAAATAATAAGGGTTTCAGAAGAGTGAGAAGTTTTATAGAGTGTAAGAATATGGGCTGACTCATTTGCAGCTTTACCCCTTACCCTTTCCAGTTTCTCTCTGGAGCACAATTTTGTATATGCACACTTTGCACAATCACACATCCAAGCATATAAATAGGGATCTGTACACATGACTTCGATGTCTTACTACCTGAATTTCCACACACAAAGGTGGTTGTGCACATGCAAAATTTCCATGCACAGTCTGAAGCCAGCCTTGACACTTTAACATTAATGTTATCATCCCACTGACTCTGGGGCTTCACAAATAGACATGATAGCTGCCTCTCTAAGTGGATGGTCTCAGAAACAGAATCATCAACTGTTAAAATGTAGGCAACAGAAAGGCAAATTTTTATAGCCACATCAGTACTTGTAGAAAACTTTTACCCTCCACAGATCAGAACTTTACCACTGGCCATCTGGACAATGATGATACAAAAACACATGCAATACATGATACATTACATTATTGTTATTAGGAAGTCCACAATGGCAATTATCAATTTCATGTAAATCTGCTCGTGAAAAATATCGAGTGCTGCAGCAACTGTCAGATTGGAACAAGCCAACTATCTGTATAGTCCACTGTCCTCTCAGACAAACTTCTCCCTGATTTAGGGATGTGCACAATCTAATGGTTTTGAATTTGCATGAATTTGTATAGCTATAGAAGTCTATATAAACTGTAACAATTGGCACTGTTTTGCAGTGCCCCATAGTTTTAAGTCCATCTGCACCTGAAACCCAAAGGCAAAGATTTGTAGAACAGATGTAAACCCAATAAACTCCCATTACAAACCTGATGAAACTAAGAGTGAGGCACTAAACACTCCAAACCAGCATCACTATGAAAAAGAATATTAGAAACTGTGCTACTACAAATACTGCCATAGCTCCAGTTCTGCTCTGTGCTTCCAAGCCCAAATTTGCATCCACTTCACCTGTAAAAGAATCCAGGGTCTGTACCTGGATTGACTTCTCTGCTAGCTGTGCTTTCATCTTTTTACATAAAGGGGTCCATTTCTGGAACAATTAAATTAAGTTTACATACACTTCCTGGGGCCACACGGTGTCTCAGAACTTGTACCCTTGACATCTCAGATGAAATTTTTTAGCACTGAAACCATGGCCTTGCTAGAGATAGACCACAGACTTATAACATAAAGCTTCATGTCTGATATGGAACTCGCTTTGCACTACACTCTGAGGCTCAGCCTTTCCATATCGCAGTGTAGTCTTGGGAAATTCCTGACACCCTGCTCACTGGCTACTTGTAATATGCTCACAATCAACAAACTGATTGCTTGACAATCCTCCAAGCATTGTAAATAATGAATCAGTGTTCAAAGAGAAAACATACCACAAGCGGCTTAAAAATTATATCTAAACAACCACCAAAAAAGGTGTTCTCTGCCTTCTGATTTTTGAACCTTTAGGGAAAACCTCCAGTCCCCAGGCTGAAAATTCCACCTGAAAAGTATAAAGAATTCAGAGACAGCATGCCAGCCTCCCTTCCGAGTGCTAAATGGCAAACTAAAAAAAAAAAAAAAAAAAAAAGCGATGAGAGGAGGAGGAGAGGGGAGCATGCACAACAATTCTACATGACCAGCTCTGGTTCCCTTCACACTCATGAACTGTCTGTCATATCAGAATGGTAGAGGTCGAGTTCCTGTGGTTTCTGAGATCAGAAGGATGCAACAAAGACATTTGTCCTTTGCCTGCATTTTCTTTGAATTCATTTTTCTCCTATCTGCACTATTTAGCAGAGGGAATTATGTGGCTTGTGCTGTAAGTGTTTTTTGTAAAACTCCCTTTAATTTCAGCTCCACTACCACATGTAACTTTCTGCCCACTGTTACCAGCAGCATCAAAGGCTGTGTTCAAATAGCTAGGGACCGTTCTAAAACTAAACTAAAAACACACCACCACAAGCTGAAGTCCACTACCGCATCTCTACCCACTTTCCCCCCCACCTCCAAAACCCCACTCACTTTTTGATGTCAGCAGGCAGCACAGTCCCTGGATCCTAGGCACACTGAGGCAGATCTGTCTCCTGTCCCTTGGGAAGCACTCCCTGGTCCTGTCCTAAAGCTCCACTACCTTTGGTGATTTCATGTATATTTAGTGACTAGTTAGAAGAAACATCACCAGATTTCATTCAGCTACAGTCTTGTGTAGCTTCAGCAAAGAATTCTCTCTGCAGTCTACCCCACTCAGGAACTACTTTTCATTATTTCTAATCAAAAACTCCTGTCATTAATGCTACAAGATCATGAGTTAAAAGAAACACCTGTGTTACTCACTACTTTCAAACAAAATCTTTGCTATCAAAGACACACTCCTTATGCTACTTGCCATCAGTTCTACTACCCAACTGATTTGGAGTTTGTGTCTAGTTATGGTGGCTCACAAAATGACACTAGAGGAATTCTGGGTAGAAAATGCAAATGAAGGCTTGTTTTCATATTTCCCGTTAGGCAATAGATGATGGGAGAGTGCTCTTTCTCCTTTGGAGCTTTGGTCTATCTGAAGTTCTGGGTGAAATGGCTTATGAAGTAGGGTCTGTAGGCATTAGAGGAAAAGTATCTGAGTGTCATAGTGGACAACAAGCTAAATACAAGTCAACAGTGTAACACTGTTGCAAAAAAGGCAAACATCATTCTGAAGTGTATTTTCAGGAGTAATGTAAGAAAGACACAAAGGGTATGTCTACACTTGCAAGTTAGTTCAAATTAAGGAGACTTAATTCAAACTAACTTAGTGCCTGTCTACACTAGGCCTTCATTAGTTTGAATTAAGGAATTCCTTAATTCAAACTAATGAAAGCTTGTTTTGAATTAGTAAGACCTGCTAGTTCGTTCAAACTAAGCCCTTAGTTCAATCCTTAGGTTGAACTAAGAATGGTGTAGATTAGAATTAAGCCTTAGTTCAAATTTAAAAAGTTCAAATTAAGGGCAGTTAGTTCAAATTAACAAAGTAGACTACTTTGACCTAACATTAAGTCAAACTCTTTCACTTTGTTAAGTCAAAGTAATAAGTTTGAGTTTAGTTCAAACTAAACTCAAACTTATTAGTTCAAATTAACAAATTTGACCGAACTTTTCCTAGTGTAGACATAGCCAAGAAGTATTCCAGTCTACTCTGTGCTGATTAGGTCTGAACCAGAGTATTGTACCCAGTTCTGGGTGCCTCATTTTAGGAAAGAGGTGGACAAATTGGAGAAAGTTCAGAGAATAGCAATAAAATAATTAAACATCCAGAATACTTAATTTATAAGAGATGATTGAAAGAACTGGGTTTGTTTAGTCTGGAGGGGACATGATAATAGTTTTCAAGTACCTAAAAGGCTGTTACAAGGAGGAGGGAGAAAAATTGTTCTCCTTAACTACTGATGATAGGGCAAGAAGCAATGGGCTTAAACTACAACAAGGGAGGTTCAGGTTGGACATTAGGAAAAAATTCCTAACTCTCAGGTGATTAACCCCTGGAATAAGTTGCCTGTGGATGCTGTGGAATCTCTGTCAATTTCCAAAGGGATAGCCATGTTAGTCAAGTCCAGCAAAAAACCAGAGAGTTGTGTGGCTCTTAAAGACTAACAGATTTATTTTCTGTATGAGCTTTTGTGGGAGAAAATCCCACTTCATCATTGGAAATTTTTAAGAGCAGGTCAGACATTAGACAAGCACGGATTATTTAGATGGTAATTGGCCCTGCCATGAGTGCAGGGGACGGGGTTTGATGACCTCTCATGGTTCCCTCCAGTTCTATGATTTCCTCTGTTCATCAAGATGTGGGAGCAGAGAGGTGGCCAAAGAGCTTAAACTCGCCTAGCCATACATCTTTCCATTAAGCTAAGTATCGTTTAAGATTCAGGAATCATCTTCATTTCATGTTCAGACCTCTCGCTAAGTAAGTATTCTTCTGTAACCAGACAGAGTATTTTTTAATGAATCCAGCAGAGTGATATCACCAGGTTTTATTTTGCAACTTTTCAAAGCTAAACCAAGCTAGTGTTAGTGTTTCAGAATTCCATCATTTGACCTGTACATAGTCAATGAAAAGGTTTCTCAAAGGTATAAATTAGTAAGCCTATCTGAGAATAGAAGTTATAACCCCGTGTAAATATTTGATCATTTATCAGCAAAAAAGATAGGGAGAGAATTAAAAAAAAAGTAGCAGTTTTCAAAGGAGATTATTAAATGCAAGCTCCTGGTGTTTAGGATGTATTTTCTAGTCAGAGTGCCAAAGCTGAATACAGATTTTAATAGGATGTACTCTATTTCACCAATGAGACATCTCTGAATTAAATGTTTCCCAAGTTTCACACTGGAGGGAATGGGAGAAACAGAAAGAAGATATTTCTATTGCCCCTATACTTCTCCAAAGGAATTGAAATCACGATTAAATCTGTAACCTAAGTGGTTGAAAAATATTAAACTTCCTTTAAATATTCTATACAGGAAAATTACAAAGGTGTCCAAGGAAATAATAAAGGGAATTTTGGTCACTTTGGAGACTTGAAGTGAAGGTAAAATTAAATAAGTCTTAAAAGTGCTCATGAACTTTCCCAGAACAGAGATCTTTTCTTGATGGCTTTTCCAAGGAGAACACACCAGGAAATTAAAATAAAGCAAAGCTGGCATGCATTCATTAATTCAATTAATGATTAATTCCAGAAACTCTAATCCAAGATAAATCCCTTTATTACAGCAATGTTGGCTAAGGCGATACCCACAAAGGGGCTGTCAGCAAATCCATTGTAAACCCCTGTTTTTGGAGTTTATATCCACAAGGCTTGCCACGCATGGCTGTACCTATGGAGATAACATATCATCAAAGAAATGGAGGGAGAGTCCCTATTTGGGCAGTTTCACATTACTGAAGTACAAAAGACATTCTGAAAACTTTAAAGGACATTGTTAAGTTGAATTTAATTTTTTAAAATTATTTATAACGTGGCTTGCTTTAGAAGGCATACCAATGTTTCACAAGTATTTCACAATTTTTTTCCAGTCATTTGTTTGTGTGTTATTTCTACATGACAATCCCAGTGCTTTCTGTTGTGTTGAGGAATGAACAGCTAACAAGCACATACTCCCCTTACTTGTCAGTGGAGAAGTGGCTATTTAAGAAACGCTTAAACATGGATAAAGGTAGGACCTTATAGAGAAGCATAAAATGATTAGCCTGTGAATACAGGGCTGTACTGAGGACATCGTGGAGGTATAGGACCTCTCCAAGAAACACCACCAGGTACCCATGAAAAGACTCCTGCTCCAAAGTTACTCCAACACATATCCAATAAGCAGGTGCCTCAAAATCTACCTACTCTTACAATCCCGTCACCTGGCACTCTTAACAGCCACTAACTCCAGCATATACTCACCTTAAACGTATCTCAGCAGCCCAGAACCATGCCATAAACCTCAGCAATTCCATCCAAGAACTCCAGAACATAACCATCCTATAGATGCCTCAACCCGCACCTACCTTCAACTGCCCAACCCCACTCCACAAGTCACTCACACTTTATGCCCTGTTCTTTTGCTTAAGTCACCATCCAATTACCTCACAGCATCCACCCAAGCCAGAAATACTAAATTTTATGCACGTCTGTCACCTACCACTACTACAGGGCTAGGATGTGTCGACTATAAACTTAGATGTACGCAATTAGAATATTTAAGTTAAACATCATTCATGAAGTTTCACAAACTTAGCAGCTATGTAGCCTGACTTTTCACATACACACTCTGATGTTAAGAACAGTACAGTATCAACCATCAAAATAATTACAAGAGTATCCCGATTGTTTTAAAAACATTCTGTTTCACCAAGAATAGCATGTGAGGTATTAAATGAAAGCAAGGGTAACACAGGTCATTCTTTCTTTTGTGAAATGTATATATAAATACTGAAGAAATTACGTACATATATTGGAAATATATTAGTTCCGTACGAGAGATGGAAGACTAGGGTTTCCTGTCAGACAAGGAGTGTTTATTCATCTTTCTCAGATGGATATAAATTAAGCATGATAGCACAATGAAAGTTCATTTACATACAAAATTATCAGAGGAATATGAAGTGAATGGGACAGCTGCATACAGAAAACTCATTTCCTCCAAACTTGAACCTCTTTTGAATTGCTTCTTACTGCCTATGTCTAGTGATACTCCCTTCCCCTGCAGGTATTAAGAGTGACCTTTATTTCATCCCCAGTCTACTTTTCTGCTACAGGTCAATTTCTCAATGCGTCCATTTTGTTTCTCTCTCTCTCTCAGAGTATGATTGGCCACCATTTAAGATTTCTAGCTAAAACTTTAGTCTGAACTATCATTTACTAATTATTGAAAATTTTAAACTTAAAATTAACTATTTCTGTTATGCCTACTCATTATGATACTGATTCTGTTTTTATTTAAATTAGAATAGATAGAAATCCACAATGCTTTTTTTTTCTCCTCTCTCTGCTTGCTCTTCAATTGTGTGACTAAATGATTTCTCTGATACCGACCTCTTTACATTAACAGAACAGCTTTTTTAAAAAAAACAAAAAACTCTTGTTTCATTGTGATGTAAGGGGAAACAGATCTGTCTGTTGCACCTCAATTAGCTGACATCCCCAGGTAGCACGATAGTAGGGAAAACAGCCAATCATAGAGGAATAGACCCTGGACTATAGCATGGTTTAAAAACTTACATCATCTGAGGCAAATTCATTGTTTTGTTAGCCCTTGATTAGCATTGTGTGGTAGCTATGGCAAATGCTGATTTATTTCATGGAAAATACTATACTTGATCTAATTTAAGTGGCGCTTATATGGTAACGAGCAGTGAAGTAATAAACAGCAGTGCTTTTTTTGTGATAATACACAGGGTTTGGAGTACTGGCACCTTTTTTGCTGGACCTACTGCTTAGCTGGGGGTGGAGTCCAGCAGGGGAAAGGAGAGCATTGGCACTTTTTTTTTTTTAAAAAAAACAAAAAAAGCACTGATAACAGTATCAGGAGGACCTGTCCCCTTACGGATTGTTTTATCAAAGTGTAGTCTAGCTGTATACTTGTCAAATGATTTCCCAATTCTTGATTTGTTATTGGTGTTCCATTGGAAACTACAGATTTACCTGAGTTAAAAAACATTTTTTTTAAATTCCCATTTTTTTTTTGTGACCAGATGACAGCTCATGCTGAATTACATATTATTTTGAATTCATACTCCTTGATTTGATGACACTGGATCCTTTTGTAAAGGTACTGTACAATGACCTTGCAACTCAAAGACCAAATAAGACAATTAGTGATACTCAAAAGAAAAGTCTGTAAATTTGTTGACTGCTAAAATAAGAGTGAACAGTTTTAATCTATTCATATTTGACTACGGTATTGAGAAAAATTTTGTTTTTGCCACTTGAGTATAGAGAAAGGGATTAGCTGATGGAAGCAAGTAACTTCAGAGGTCATTGGAATGCCAAAACAATTTCTACGAGATGAATTTAACTTGAATCAGATTCTACAGTAAGCCTATCTTGACAAAGCATGATAGTACTTGGACTTACAAACAAGAATTAAGCAAGAACAAGAGCCAAGCAGTAGTATAACATTTCTAGAACTTATAAGTTGTAGAACTGCAAAACCAAAGTGTTAAAGAACAGATGCTTCTCAATTAAGACCTAATGCACTTCAGAGGAACTACACATATGCTTATAGCTAGGATCATGCTTAAGTACCTTGTTCAGTCAGGGCCATAGAAAAGATAGTTTAATGTATGGTGTTCTATATAGGAGGTAGTGGTGCTATGAAATCCTCATGGAAAAAATCAAAGTAGTTCCATTCATAAGTCCTTAAATACCATTCACAAGATACAGAAGCCTAAAGAATCATAGCAAGATTGATCCAGAGTCACAGTCCTATTGAATAAATATTATCACCACCATAGGGTATAAGTCCAAAGGAAATATAATATAAATCAACAGTCAGTCAATCCAAAAGCAGGCCCATTACTTTTTTCTTAAATCCCTCTGGCCCCAGGTTTTCCAAAGCAGGAGGCTGAGCATGCATCAGCATTGTCCAGAAGATTAAGAAAATAAATGAAAATCAGAGCCACTGTGAACTGAAAACCTCAAAAGCAGCTCCACTGAAGAGAAACAGCAATTCTGGCACACACAACTGCCAGCATGAATTAGCATCAGACAGTATATTTGTACATGAAAATTCTGATAGTCCATTTCACTCTTTGAGGTCCAGTTCTTTCAAGAGCATCAGGCTCAAAACCATATAGATGTGTAGTCATCTAACCTCCAGTTACAAGCTCCACAGAAATCCACAAAACTCCTTCTTGGCCACTGCCTAATCTGTAAACATCTAAACTTACTTGAGTTCTACGAATATGCAGCAAAAAGTTTACCTATGATCTGCTTCTGGACATGCATGTTATTGTCTCATTCTAAGCATCTGGGCACTTATCTTCCACTTACGTTAAGTCCCAGAGCAACCCACAAATTGAGAGAAGGCAGGTGTTTGTTCTCCTAATAACTGTATTGGGCCTGACCTGGTAGGTATATTCAGAGGCCACCTACCAGATTAGGTCCCAAATGAAAATCACAGAAGGAAGGCAAAAGTGCCCACATTACAATTTTAGTTTAATGCTTAGAACATTCACTTGCACCATAAGGAATCAACATTCAGTTCCTCTTTCTGCCTAAGAGGAAGAAAGAATTACGTAGCAGGATCTTCTAGCTTTCAGAAGAGTACTCTAACCTCTGAGCAATGGGATAATCTGATGTGCAGTTCCCTCATTCTTTCTACTGAAGCTGTCCACTGGGGATAGATAAGTTATGAAGAACTCATTATTGCAGAGGCCAATGTGGGAGAGGAGAGCAAAGGCTGAATTCCACCTCCCTGGTGGTGCCAGGGTGATGCAGTCATTCTCACTGTCACTCTCTGTCTGGCCCAGTGACTATAAAAAAACAACAAGCAGTTGTGTGGCACTTTAAGACTAACAGATTTATTTTTTGCATGAGCTTTCGTGGGAGAAGATCCCACTTCCTCAGATACTTCGAAGATGGGTGAACTTACAGAAGGGAATGAAACTAAATGCAATCAGTGAGAGACCTCTGTTCAAACCTTTTTTCTCCTTAGGTAAAGGTTGAGATAAACCTGGGTTTCTTACATCCCAAGTAAGTGCCCCAAGCACTGTGCTAAAATTTACCACGTAGGCCCCTACTTCTGCAATTTTGTGTGAAATGAGGCAGGCATCCAACTCCTTCTCACAACTAATGGCTTAGAGTCTCCTGACTGCAGGAGGGAGGCTCCCCATTCTGGTTTTCCAGCAGAATTAAGTCTAGACTGCAGAGACGCATTACAGGATCTGTGCCCATGAAAAGCACACCCCTTTCTTGCATCTTCCATTGACTAGCTTAGGCAGCTTCTCACCTAGCATGATGGCTTTTGTTGGTCACATTGTAAGGCACCTTTCTGCCCACATGCGTTGTATATGGAACTTTGGCACTCCCCGGGTTTTGTGGATTGCTGTGTTGGTCCAGTGATCTGCTGGGCACCTAAAAGTGACGTGTTGTAAGGCTGACAATTGCAAAGACTAAGTCCCCTTGTGAATCTGGGCCTCAGTTTTTAATGTCACTTTGGGCTGAATCTTGGTGCAGTCACAGAAGCCTGAGCTGTGTGCTGGTGAACTCGTGAGTATCAGAGGGGTAGATAAATGGAAGGCAAGAGAGAAATCCTTCACTCATGCCCAGCCATGGAGCTACAGTAGAGTGTCTGTGTGACAATTACTGTAGCATGAAGGAGTGGGAATGTTTGAAGGGTCCATCTGCTGATCCCTTAATTCTGTATGCACTTTTGTGCCAACCTTTTGGGACTGGAATGCCCCCAGGGAGTCTAACTCCACCACAAGGTATGGATGTGTTTGGCAAGCTGCTCAGCATGCCAAGAAGAACTGCATTATTTCTGCTGCTGTCAAAGACCTTGACATCCACTGGATGGGCCAAGGGGTGAAGCTGAGTCTTAGTGAAGCAGCAGTATTGCATTTTCAGGGATGCAAGAGGAATCATAAAATATTTGATGAGTCATGAGATTCATAAGGTTTTGACCCTAATAAATGTGAGCATGTTTCACTGGATAGATGCAGTTTCGCTGGATAGATGCAGCATGAAAGAAGGGGGGAGTGAATTAATAGTTATATTTAAAATGGGGAGGCAGAGGAATCCAGGTGACAATGAAAAATGAAAATCAATACAAGAGCAGAGGTTAAAAAACATCAACAAAGAAAATTAACAAACAAACCAATTTTCTAGTTTGGAAAGAAAAGAAAAATTCAGAAACAGGCTACTGTGACTTAGAGAGCCTGTTATCACAGTAAATATTTGTTCAACACAGACCTCATCAGTTTACATTTCTTTTCTTGCCTCTCCAAAGCTTCAGTGAAGATTAATCTAAGAGTTAATCTACAAAGTCAAAACTATATTCAGTCTCATTTGATATTTTGCTCGTAGTGAACCCCATCAAAAATTCTCTATAGTAAATAATTAAATAAGTTACCATATGCAAATCTGTTATTAATTAGGAAATCAAATACATAATGTGAGTGAAAATAACAAAACACTTTACACTTGCTTGCAAAACACTTAAATATCAGTAAAATCACTCTTACAACATTTTAGTTCAGTCCCCAGTCTAACTGAATAATGTAAGCTTACATAAAGTCCTCCCAAAGGGATATTAACGTCCATTTTTCATAGGAAGAAACAGATACCCAAGAGGTTAGGTGACTTGCCAGGTCACAATTCTCACAGTAGATCAGTTGCCTGATGGATATAGCACTTATTGATAAAGTCTCTTAATGACCTTTGAGTGCAGGACATACCTACCTTCCCTTGTCCCTTGACAGAATATTTTGGTGAATTTCCAGAGGGACAGCCATGTTAGCCTGCATACAACAACAAAATCAGAGTCCTGTAGCACTGCAAAGACTGACAAATTTCTTCAGTCATAAGTTTTTGTGGACTCCAACCTACTGCATCAGATGCATAAAGTCAAAACTACAGTTGAAAAGTATATATATGCATGCCAGGTATATTATATTCATACACAGCATTGCTTCTTCATCCTGGCAGGCATATATACACACCTCTCAATCTCAGCTGTAGTTTCCATTTCATGCATCTGGCAGAATGGGTTGGAACACATGAAATTTATGCTCAAAGAAATCTGTTAGTCATCAAGGTGCTACATGACTCTCGTTGTTTTTGGTAAATTTGTTTTTTTTAATGGTGGAATATGAAGTGGGTATGAATAGGTTTTTAAAAATGTAGGAGCAAAGTTTTTATCTGAGGATTATTCATTTATTTATTCTTTGCTTAGGCTAAGGTTATTAATATCATATTCAATTTATAATTTCTAAAGACAAATAGCCTCTCCAGGACCTGTCCAGTCACCAAGTAAACCAATACGTTTGCAGATTCTGAAAAAGAAGCACTTGTGTGCCTGAAGATAACAAGTCCACAGTAATATTTTCATGGACTGACTAGTTTCTGTTTCCCAACAGCATTTACCAACCATGTTTTTCAGGTTACAAATCCTTACTTTTCATGAGATGACTCAGTTCAACCAGATGATATAGAAGTTCCTCTCTGAGGGATTCCAAAGTGTAACATTTTTCCAACACAGCTAACACCAAGTGCCAGTTAATATTCTACCCCAGTCATGAGCCAGTGATTGCATTCCAGTAGAAGCGATGCAAAAAATGATGGGGAGGGGTTGCTAAAGTCATATTGAAGATGTTGACTGTAGTTTGCCATATACTGGCTGCTATTTAACCAATGCACTACAATCTCAGTGTCTGACAATGACTGGTAAAGTCTCCAGACCACATAATTATGAACAGGACATTACCAACCATAATAGACACCTTCATACTAAAACTAAATAAACAATACAATGTAGCATCACAAAACACTGTAATGGGCTCAGCTGAACAGGTTAAAGGCTGAGCCCAGGGAGAGCTGCTAAAAAGGACACACCAACTGAGGATGTTGTGATGGGCCCTGCTGGACTGTTATGGAAAGCTGTCTTTCCAGTTAGGAAACCCTTGGTGGAAGGTAAACTCTGTATATCCTAGAAACATTTTGTTTTGTTTGTTCCACCTGACAATGGTGTGTGAGACTTGGCTAGAGGGCAGAATCACAGAAGAACCACCAGCAAAATCACTGGCATGGGAGAGTGCCTATAAAAGGTGGGTACCACCAATTTCAAACTAAGAAACAGCTTGCTTACATTTCACCTGATGGGAATGCTTGGAAAAGATGGGTGCTGACCCTGTTACACAGCCTCATTTGCTTCTCACAGAGGTGTAACATTATTTATTCAGTGCCTGATTTACACTAGAGAAAAGAAAGGGAGAATGAGGCCTTTAATACCAATAATAGTAATTATTCTCCCCTTTATACAGATAAAGAGGCTTTTTCTCCCCATCATATTAAGAGGAAAATAAAGCAATGCTTGTGCAAGACACATGAAGCAAAGTTTTAACAGATGATCACTCTATGTTCTTCATTTTCTGGATGCCCATCACAGGACCACTCAATCCCACTCCCTTTCTTCTAGTTCCCTCCAACACACACACCCAATTCCAGAAACCAGACTAGAGAGAGTCTCCAGTGCTTTTAACCAATAGCACTGTTTTATTTACAGTGCTTCCTTCCTCCTCAAAATACATCCTTGCCTTAACTTCCACCCACCTTCACTAGGCTTGCTTGGGGGCACTGAAAGGTTCAGGATTAGTCACGTTCCCTCAGTTTTCTACAGCAACTCTAAAATTCACTGTGCTACACCCCCTTTACCCCTTTCTTCAGGGGCCTGAAGAAGACTTTATCCTGCTCTGGGTAGCCATGCAGGTGTTGCCCACTCCCTCATTATCTCAGAGCTTTGCTTCTGGCAGTTGCCTGCAGCCAACTGACATGCATTAGCCATCTAATCAGAGTACCTCAGTGTAGCTCAGCCCCTTAGTAGGGATAGCTAGGGCACAGGAGGGGGTTTTACCACCCTCACTCTGTTGCAATGCCCAACTCGAGATCCCTCTGTTGTGATTTGCAAAATGTCAAATCATCACAGTTGCAACTGAGGTTAATAGTTGCTCTATGCTGAACAAAAAAATTCTCAACTCTGCAAAATATCAGGGACCCATCATCTCAAACTTGGCACCCAAAATTAACAGACATTTTTGAGCTTATTCTCTGTGCTTCATTTCCCCCCATATACAGTGGAGTTAAAAATACCAACTCATCTCACATGAATGTAAAGATAATTTCATAAACATTTGTTAAACTACAAAATTTCTACATCAACAGAACCATAGAGGAGAACCCCTGATGAAATGTATTTGTTATTATTCAGTGCAGGATTTGACTACTATGCAGTAAATAATGCATGGGACCAGTTGCCAAATAATGAAGATAAAAATAATAGAAATATCTAGTAGCTAACTGTCCAGTAAGCAATGAATTGAATAAGGAAGGAAGAGGGTTCTGTGGAAAAACATGACCACATACAGATGAAGACTATTATCCTAATGCACTGGCAGCAGAGAAGTAGGGTTGCACAGGCACCTGAATTCTGACATTTCCTAATCTTTTGCATGCTTGACTGTGTAACCTTCATAGTGCTCTTTTTGTGTTCTGAAAAAGCTTCAGCTATTTTGCTTCAGGGTTTGCCTCCTTTCCCCTAGCACATTTCCTCTACCAGTAATTGAGGGCAGGATGCACTGATATGTGATGAGCCATCTCTAGCAGCACATATCTCTGTGGGCAGCACTTATTAATCACATTCTCATTCAGGATAGTAATGTGGTAACTCTCTCCTAAGGATACCCATTATGTCTACAATCATCTGCATTCAAGTGTGAGTAGTCAATCAAGTATCTTCTCCCCTGGCCAGCTATTGTGTACATATTTTCTCACTATTTTTATTCTATTAGGGAGAGTTTGGAATTTCTGATTACATGCAGTGATACAGTGTTTTTAAAAATTGCTGATTCCAGTACAGAGCACAGCATTTTGAGATGTCAGCTTAAATAGTCTTCAGTATGATAAGCAAAACAAAGAAGAAATAAAATATCAGTCAAGATATCTGTCAGTCAACAGAAAATGTTCAAAGCAGTGAGTTAGGTTTGAGTTATATGACATTCAGTCAGCATTAGGGATTCTTGTGGCTAAAAACTTTTATGACTTGAAAATGGATCCTTTAAAAAATTGATCTTTCCCATTACACTCACCAATCTCTCTCTCTTTTCCTATTAGGTGGCTCACACTATTACTTCAGGACCTAATCCTATGAATGCCTCCCATTTCCACTGACATTAATAGAACCTGTTACTGGAAGTGCTCAGCTGTTCACAGGATAGAACCTTAGAATTTTCAAATTGAAAAAATTCATATGTTGATTTTGATGCAGTTGAAACCCATGTAAGTAAATAGGACAATAATCTTACATTTAAATAGTGACTTTCATTTAGAAGGATCCAAAAACACTTTATTAATTTATTTTAACTAAATATATAGCAAACACTTTGTCTATCTCTGGGGAGAAACAGAACCACTTTTACAGTGCAAACCACTCAAGAAATGAAAAATAGAAAGCCCAATGAAACCAACCAAAAATTGACCATGATACCAGAGCTGCAGTCTGTGCTGTTTGTCTTAAACTATGTGTTCTTTGGAATCATTCAATTTTTCCTTTGTACCTTTCTGTTATAATTGAGTTGACATTTTGGTACAAATAGATAACTTTAAAAATAATTTTTGTATATTTTAATTTTGTAAATGACAAATACTTGCATAAGGCACCAATTCTACAAACACTCATCATGCTTAACATCTACAATTTGAGCAGACCCATTGAAATCAGCATGTAGACAATTGTGTACAGTTAAGCACACAAAGTATTTGCAGGATCAGAAATCAGTTTTCTCTTATCATGGCATTTGTTAGCAGTATTGCTTTCCAAGGGGCACAGCAGTTAATGTTATTTCTCACTAGCAGAAGAGAATTTGGACACCCACTGTTACTTTAGGCTGTTACAGAGTATATAGCAGACCTTGACTTCTCACAATATATAACCAACTTGAATAGTGCCTTACTATTGCTTATTTCTTTCAGGTCATGAAGATCTACAAACATTATGTATCTCTGACTAATTTCTTAACTTAAGTGCTTATCTTAAAAGTTAGGTTGACATAGTTATGCGGTTCTGGATGTGAAAAAATTCACACCCTTGAACACTTTAGGTAAGCCCTACCTAGCCCCCCAAAGCAGATTCTTCTGTAGATTAATTTTTGCTGCTTGAGGAAGTGGATTGCCTATACTGATAGAAAAATCCTTTCTGTTGCTGAAGGAAGCATCTATACATCAACTTTGGTGGCACATGTGCAGTGCTCTAGCTGTTTCACTGTTGCACCTGTAGTGTAAACATGGCCTAAACATGAGGAGACATTGAATCTAGATCTCAGTGCTAACATCATGCTTGTACTGTATGTGACTCATCCTTTTGTGGTACCAGAACAGATCTGACAATTGTTTTAGACATAAAAGGGGAGGAAAATAGAGCCAACTCCATATCTGACTTTTTCATTTTATTTATTTATTTAGTTATTTTTGTAATGCCAAGGGTGGAGAAGTAGTTAACAAGGCTGGTCTAAATGAATCAAGACTGTAATCAGCGATGGGGACGTCAGTAATCACACACATCTGAAAATGTATTTTATACCTGATGTTTTGAAATTTATTTTTCAATGCCTCCCAACGAATGTCCCCCTTGACAGCAACTACAGGTATTAGAGCATAGCTACCTATTTGGGAGATAAAAGGACCAGTCTGTGGACAAGGTGGATGTCCACTCACCTAATGAGAAGAAAATGGATGTATAGCAGATACATAACCTGTCCTCCAAATAAGGGATTGTATTAGGGGATGCTTGAGATGTCCCTTCCTAGCAGCAGCTACTGTCAGCGTCACTGAAAGTTTTGATAACCGCCTCTCCCTTGGGGCTAATATAGAGGGAAAAGAGAATAAAATAATATGGAAATTTTTAAAAAGAATAAAAGACGTATAACAGGACATCCAAATTCTGAGCAGTATCTTAAAAATAGGTCATAGAACGGTCCGAAGAAGATTTGACAGAATCATAGTCTCCCAGACTATGCAGTTCCATCTATCACATTGTCTGGAGTGGATCATGACTGTGAATGCCAACTTCAAGGCAGACCATCAGGAAGCAGGACAGAGACCCCAAACTGATGGTTTGATTTCATCAATCCAATCACAAGGGTGAATGCTTAAAGCATTATAAAAGTCTTACCATGAAGTCACAGTCACTTTGGGCATTCCAGTCTATCTAGCCACTCAAGCAAACTGGCTTTCATGACAATTGTTTGCTATTCATCAAAGCTCACAAAATATTCAGGTTGCTCTCAGTCCCATTAGATCAGTCATTTACGCCAGGTCAATTTGTACTTTAGATCTCACACCAAAGACAATGCCTGTAGGGAATCCTGTATTAAGTCACCTAAGGGTTTACTAAGGAAAAAAAAAGAGTTATTCCCAGGTAAAAGGAGGCAAACATATATACTCATATGAATTAGAGTCTACGGTTTTAAAAGGCAACAGAGCTGCAGTAATCTCTCTGCTCTGAAGGTCCTTTCGTGTCATCCCAAGTTGACAATGAGCATCTCTGCTTCTGATATGTAGCTCTGGTGGCATGAGAGTCCAAATGGCAAAAGAGAGAGATGAAATTTTTTCTTGTCCATTATTTTTATTTCCCTCTTCCATAGTGCAAGCTGATGGAGGAAGCCCTTTGGCATACACTCTCTTCATGAGTTTAAAGGGGACAATTAACAAAGTCTTTGTATTGTGATATCCCACAGTACCCACTAAATTTTGATAGTGTTCTTAATGAGCAGGAGAAGATCCCTCCTGAAAAGTTTACAATTTCAGAGCAAACATTTTTTTTACAGTTATAAAGCAAAAAATATTAAATATTACCTTCTACTATGTGATAACGATATTAGCGAGATGAATGCATGCATCAATTTATAAGCTTCTCATAAACTCTAAACACTAAATCACATGGCTGTAAGTTGTACACCCATCTTAACCATGCTAATATATTGGTTTCCAACAATGATTGACGCAGACTGGTTTCTTGCACTAAATTTGTCAGTGCTTGGCTGGGGCCTAAAGTCTTGACAAGAACTGGTACATGGTTTGTCTGTCAGGGGTATCAGTGGTGCGGGACACAGGTGGTACAAGCCACGAGTGTCTCAGCCCTGACAGCAGCACAGGCGCATACAGCCTCTCTGCCCAGAGCAGTGAGAGGACCTGCCAGCCCCTCCTACCTGCAGCATGTAGCCAGGACTGGGGAGGAGGATGGAAATTTAAATCCCTCCCTCTCCTCTGGCCCAGGAAAAGTGGTTGGAAGTGGCAGCAGCTCGGGGATGGGGGGGCAGGCCTGGGTGTGATGGGGGCCCTGCGGAGTAGAGGAGCTGAGAGATGGGTAGGGCCAGGCCATGGGGCTCCAGGAGGCAGCCACAGCGTGGGCCACAAGGACCCAGGGCTTGGTGGCCTTCAGGAGTCAGAGCTAGGCTGCATGGGAGGGGCAGAGCTAGGCCATGGCTTGGGTAGGGGGATACCTGGGCCACAGCCACAGGTGAATGCTAGGGGAGCAGAGCTGGGCCATGACCACTGTGGTTGGCCAAAGCCAGACCGTGGTCGCTGCAGGGTCTAGACTACTGGGGGTCCACACACAGGCCACGGGATGCCAGTGGGGGCAGCCACCGGTGGGGACAGGTCCTGGATCAGTGCCCCGAATCTTTTTTTCAAACTGACCACTGCTCCTGTTGCCTGTGTCACACCAGCTAAATAAAAACCCTTTACAAAATGAGATCAAATTCACTGAAGTTTTGTTTAGAAGAATAAAAGTTCCAACAACATTGAAATGTCCCATTTGGATATTTTCAGACAACACAATCTGACTTTTCATTTGCAAATTGCTTTTCAGTTCAAAGCCAAATTGAAAAAATACTTTTCTTGAAATTAATGTTTCAAACAACCCCAAATGATTTTATAAAAAAAATCCCTTATAAGAGCATAAGAATGATGATATTTGGTCAGAATAACAGTCCCTCTCACCCTGTATGCTATCTTTCAAGACTGGACAATGCCAGATTCTTCAAAGGAATAAACAGAAGAGGACACTTATCAAGTGCTCCATCCCTTATTGTCTAGTCCCAGCATCTGGCAGTCAGAAGCTTAAAGACAGCCATCCCAAAACATGGGACTACATCCTTGACCATCTTGGCTACCGATGGATATATCCTCCATGAACATTTTTTTTCTTGAGCCTTATTTTACTTTTGGTCTTCACAACATCTCCTGGAAGTGAGTTCCACAGATTCACTGTGCATTATGTTAAAAAGTACTTCTTTTTGTTTGTTTTAAACTTGTTGGCCAATCCGTGGGTCTTGTAATATGTGAAGGGATAAATATCATGCTCTTATTCACTTTTTCCACATCATTTGTTATTTTATACAACTCTGTCATATCCTCCCTTACTCACTTCTTTTCTAAGTGAATGGTCCCAGTCTTTTTAATCTCTCCTAATAGGGAAAATGTTCCATACCCATAATCTCTTTATTGCCCAATTCCAATATATCTTTTTTTTAATGAGGCAACCAGAACTGCAAGTGTGTGCACATACCTATAATTTATATAGTGGAATTATGACATTTAATTTCTTGTATCTATCCTTTTCCTAATGATTCCTAATAGTCTGTTAGCATTTCTGACTGCCACTGCACATTAGACAGATGATTTCAGAAAAGTATCCACAGTGACCCCAAATACTCTTTCTTGAGTGGGAACAGCAAGTTTAAACTCCATCATTTTGTAGGTAAAGTAGGGATTATGTTTTTCAATGTTCATTGCTTTACATTTATCAGCATCTGATTTCATCTCCCATTTTGTTCCAGTCAGCCAGGTTAAAGAGATCCCTTTGTAACTTTGAATTCAGTATTGTACATAACAATTTTGAGTAATTTTGTATCATCTTCATATATTGTCATGTCACTATTAGCCCCTTTTCCCAGATCATTCATGAGTATGTTGAACAACAATGGTCTTTACCACTGTGTCTCACTGAGGATATTGCTATTTACTTCTCCTTATTCTGAAAACCGACCATTTATTCCTACTCATTTTTCCTGTCTTTTATCTAGTCCCTGATCTATGAGAGAATCTTTCCTCTGATTCACCCTATGCCACATTCCTGTTGATCCCCTTAAAGAATTCTAATATATTGGTGAGACATGGCTGCCCTTTACAAAAGCCATGTTGCCCTTTCCCCAACAAATCGTGTTTATCTCTGTGTCGGATAATTCTGTTCTTTACTATAATTTCAATCATTTTCTCTGGTACTGAAGTTAGGCTTACTTCCCTATAATTCCCAAGACCACCTCAGGAGCCTTTGAAAAGAATTAACTTCACATTAGCTACCCTTCAATCATCTAGTTGAGAAAACAATTTAAGAGATCTGGTATACATCATGGTTAGTAGTTCTGGAATTTCATTTCTGAGTTGTTTCTGAACTCTTGAGTGAATACCATCTGCTCCCAGTGACATCCTCACAAAGAATTTTGACATTTTGGAGTTTTGCTCTGGTTTGGAAAGAAGCAAGATTTTGAAAACTTAAATACTTGAGAAAAACAATTTCCATCTTTTAAAAAGTTCTAATCTTAAGCACTGATCCATCATAGCCCTCCATGGGTATATCTACACTGGAGCCTTAGGTCGACTTACCTGCCTTAACCTTAGGTACTCCCTGGCCCCATTCAGAATTTATTAGGTTGACTTAAGCATTCGCTGAAGTCGATTTAATAACTCCTGCCCTGAAAGTTGACTTAAGCATTAAGTTGACTTTTGAGGGCAGGAAGGAGTCTCGGCCCCAATCAGGCTTGCGGGCCCTATCCAGGCCCCTTGCTGCTTTCTGGTGGTGGCAGGAGTGGGCTCAGACCTCGGGCTGGCTTGGGGCTTCAGAGCTGGATCACACCCTGGGACGAGGCAGGGGGTGGCCCCAAGCCCGGGCCCAGGGTGTGTCTACTAGAGAAGGCATACTCCTCAAACAATTTAACAAGGTTGACTTTAAGTCGACTTAAAATCGCCCTCCGGTGTAGACATAGCCTATATGTTTAAGTGCTTTCCTGGATTAGGCCATCATTTCTGCTGTCCTGGTAAAGTGATGGCTATGTATAGAACCATGATACTATGATAATGTGTTTAAGTATTCTGCTGTGATATTTGGTGCAGACTTTTTATTATTTTTTTTCTATGTGCTCCCAGAATAGCTCTGTTAGAAGTACTAAAAGTATAAAGATATTATCTTAAATTTTTAATAGTGATCTCCTTGCATTTTATTAGCCATTTGCTTTAGGCAGCTACAAAAGAGCATGTTAATACAAAATACAGAGCCAAGAACTGAAAAGTTGTGCACTTTTTCTTCATGAATCTATAACACATTTAGAATTTTTGTTTGTGATAAAATATACAAATATTAGCTGAAGAAAATGGTATTATAAACCTATGCTTTTGTAATCTACCTATCTAGGAAATATAAACAGACCTTACATCCAGTTTTCATTGAGGTTGTATGTTTCATTCAATTTTCCAGCTGGCTTGAGTAAGGTAAAAGGAGGTCAAGTGACTTGCCCAAAATTACACAGCTATTCAGAGGCTCAGCTGGCTACCAGGATTGGTTTTATCTGGTAGACCCAGAGTATCCATAAACTACACAGCTTCCCACAGGCACTGTTGATAGAAGATGATACGTGATTGCTAGCTATTTTTCTTTCTCCAGTCTTATCATGCGCTATTTAAACTTCTATTTTGTTGGGGGGATGATGTAATTCTCAGCTCAGGTTGTTAAATTGAAGGCTTAAACTGGAGAAAATAGTACAAAATGTCCCATATTTGAATAATACTGCATAGACAAAAGACTGAACTAAGGATTTGGGTCCCTAAATGACAGTGATAAAATTCCCATTTACTCCATGTGCTATACAGAATCACTCCAGAATGACCCCGTGTAACAGGATTTTTCCACCTTCAGTTTCTGTGGGTTCTTCCTGAAACACTGTTAAACTTCAGGTGCATAACACTAGGACAAATATGGGCGAGTCCATTTACACCAGAAGTCTACAACGTGCTGCTTTAGAGCCACATGCAAGTCTTTGTCTGCCTCCCTGTGGCTCCAGGCTCTGAACCCGCCCTCCCATTACTGAGGACTTTGTGGGTGGCCGTCACCTCAGCTCTGGGGGACCCAGCAAGCAGCTCACTCCCGGTTCTGAGACCCTGCAACCACGAGGGGACCCTGTGGGGGGGCCTGCCCCTACTTCTGGGCTCCCCCGCACCAAGGAATCCTATGGCAGGTGCACTGGCCCAGCTCCCACTTCCCTTTGTCCCCAGCCGGTAGGCTACACCCACTGCAGCTCTCAAAATACTTGGCTGTTCAAGAAATTTTAAAAAATGGCTCTTCCTATCTTTTGGGTTGCAATACCCTGTATGCCTTCACCAAAATGTCTACAATCACATCTCATAAAGAAAGATTAGGAAGACCAAAACTTGACATTGGGGTTTAAGTTTTCAGAGGCTGACTTCATTATGCAAGTGAGAATACTGATACATTATGAAAATGCTAATATGCACATACACTAACTAAATTAGCACCAGGACCACACAAGAATTATAATTTGCATCCTAATTTTATTGACTATAAATAATATAGATACCTGAAATGTGGATTTTTCTAATGCCTATCACCTCTTAGAAGGAAAAATGCTGCCTACTAAATTACTATCATCATTTCTTGTTCTACCTGGTGGGGTTTTTCTGAAGGTACAAGTAGTGATCCAGTTTTTATGAAACCTAAATTCAAGATGCTAAGGCTGCAGGTCCTAGTGAATTCTATTTTTTGTTTGTCCACCCCCCACCCCAACACAGCATTAAGAAAAGCCTCTAGATACACTCATTCCAAGGCCTTCACAGGTCTCCAGATGGCTCCCCTCTCAACTTTGAGTATAATGCTATGTGGCATTCAACACTGATATAGCAGCTACCTGGGGTGGGAGAAAGGAAGAAAAAATAAATCATGGAAACAAAAGGGAATATACTTTCATAAAGGGTGAATCTCAATTTGGGCTGAAAATCAATTTAAGTAAGTAAAAATGTTGCTTTGATGCGTTAGCTTTAAGAATACTGCTGTAATGGATTGTCATAATCATGGTAAGTGAGATTAGAAAAAGAATTGTGATAATTGTAAACGTCTCTTGTGACAGCAATTTCAAAAACCCTGGAGTTCTGAGGTTGCTATTTAATACTATTAAACACCTTGTAATTATCAACGCTTGGCAAAAATGGTTGAACATTTATTAGAATAACCCCTTAACTATTACTTTCTGATAATCCTGTCACCCACATGCTATATTATATCTTTAATTCTTTCATAGTTCTATCACTGATGGCAAAGTGACACTTCAGCTGTTAAAGCTTCAATATCATTACTTTAGAGACAATTTAACTAAAGATTTGCACCTTGGGCTGCTGGTCTGATCTTATATGGCATTCCTGGAATTGGATCAGTGTGTGCAAGCCTCTGCCCTTCCCCACACCACCACACAAACTCCCTTTCAGGCAGGGACAAGAAGGGCTGGTGTAGGATGTGCTCAAGCTACAAAGCCTGCTCTATGGGTGCTTTCTTACTGAGAAATGGAACCGTTTCATTTCTGTTGCTTTACAGTTTTGCCAACAGCAAATGTTCAAAAGTCCTGAGTCAGGCTCAGCAAAAATCATGAGATTGGTTTTAAAAATAATAGACAGTGTTCTTTTTATCCACCTCTGCTTTTTGAAGCTTTACAGTCCACCGGGGTCACATTTGGAAGCATATTCTAGCCATAAAGGCTAGAAACTTACTTTTTCTTTAAGAATGAAGGTTGAAATTATCACATATCCACCTGAATCCAGAAGCTGGGGCTTTATGGAAAACAATAATTATATATGACAAAATCATAAGAGTTAGCAGCATTGGCTTCAGGAGATTGCCTTGTTTCCTTAACCTGTAGGCTCTTTGAAAATCAGCTGCTGACTGTCCTAAGAGAATTAACAATAGAAGGCCACCTACAAAACTAGACAAACATATAATTAAAAAATTCTTTTTATTTAATAGACTAGTAATTGTCTGAAAAAATAAATGATTTTAGTTGTGATATAAAAAGAATGGAAAAAATAGTAAATTGCTCCTGTTACATCTTATTGGGGGAGAGAATTCACCGTTTCACCTGTAAGGAGTTAAGTCACTTGGGTCCAATACTTACAGAGGGTATTCCCACTGAAGTCCCCATAAAGCCTAATGCTACTTATGGTGGTGCTTTTCACTATTTAGTACATTCTCAGCTCCCATACTATAACTGCAGGTGACATATGCCAGCCATGTGTTACTTTTCTTGTTTATCTTACCACTATTTTAACTCCACATTAAAAGCCTTGTTTCCCATGCAAAGAACATCTGCTTATGTGAGAAGCATGCTTTTAGTATGTTGATTTATCATTGTCAGAAGCAGGGTTTTTAATGCTGAAATTTGAATATTGTATTTAAGGCACTTTTGTGATTACAGAGTTTTTACATATAAATTGCTTTACATTACCCAAAAAAATCTTCTGTATATTTTAAGGCAGACTGATGCCCATATGTCTTACATTTTAATATCTTATTTTGCATTGCTAAGTGGATGTGAATTGCTTTCCGTTTGCAACGGCTGCTCAAGTGAAATAGAGGATCTGCAACTGCTGCTGCTGTCAGAGGCAAGAATTTAGTTTTTCGTTATTTTTCAGTGAGCCAGCTACTGACTGGCCATGCCTATGGATAACCTTTATTACAAGAAGGGATATTAAGAGAGTCCAGGTAGTGAGCTGCAACTGCCATGCTAAGACTTCTGCAAAAAGAAAAGCAACTTTCCACACATTTACTCTAGCTGTTACCTTTTTTCTATAGAGCTGTGTTGAGTAGTTGAAATAACACCACCATCTACTGGACTTTCTGTAGCAGACGCAATAAGAGGAAAGTGTGTCAGATTTCCAAGATGTCTGCTTTTGAATGTAGGGATACATTGTTTTTGTTAAACCTTAGGTGCCTAATGCTTATTTTTGACTAACAACCTGTACTGATACATTTACTGGCTGCTTTTTTTATTCTTTATACAAAACAGATGATTAATAAAGCCTAGCTAGATGGGGAGCTGTCAGGAATAGGAGGGTTAAGAAGACAGGAGGGAGCCTTTCCTGTAGCACTTCTGTGCAGGAAAGAGGTCCACTGTGGCAATTGTGCTCCGTGAAAGATACATTAATGTGATTCCCAACGTGGCTGTTGTTATTCTTTCTACTATTCCATGAGTATTCATCCACGTGAACTCTGAATACATCAAAGTAGTATTGTGGTAAATAACATATCACAAACACCCAAATTGAGGAACACAAAAATTATTTGTGTAGGCAATGTCCGATGTTGCAGAATGTCCTGTTATAGTGTATGTGGCTTTCTAAAACCTCATTTTCATGATTATTTTTGGCATAAACAATAAAACTTAGAGGAGACAAGATGTGCTCAGATATAGGTAGTTTTGCAATTAAAAAGAGTGATGTCCCCCAAAATCAGGAACAGTGAAGAAGCTTATTTATGGAAGCCATGCAAGAATTCCATCATGGATCCAAGAGCCATGAGAAAGGATAAAGAATAAAAGATTTGAGAATATGCCTTACATGGATAGTCCAAATAAACTGGACTTTTTGTGCCTAACAAAGAGACTGTCACGCAATGACTTGATAATAGTCTATAATTATCTAATTGTGAACAAATATTTAATAATGGACTCTTCAATTTAACAAAGAAAGGTACAAAAAGATCCAATGACTCATTCAACTACTTGAAGAGGTGCTCCAATGAGGAGGGAGCCAGGCTGTTCTCAGTAGTAACAGAGGGCAGAACAAGGAGCAATAGTTTCAAGTTACAGTTGGGGAGGTTGAGAGAGGATATCAGGAAAAACTTTCTCACTAGGAGGGTGGTGAAGCATTGGAATGGGTTACCTAGGGAGGTAGTGGAATCTCCATCTTTGGAGATATTTAATGCCCAGCTGAACAAAATCCTGGCTGGGATGACTTAGTGGGAGTGGCCCTGCTTTTGGCAGGGGGTTGGACTGGATGAACTCATGAGGTCCCTTCTAACTCTATGATTCTATGAAATTGAAGCCAGTCAAATTCAGGCTGGAAATAAGGTGCAAGTTCCTAATACTGAGAGTTATTAGTCATTGGATCAATTTATCAATGGCTGTAGTAGATTCTCTATCATAGGCAATCTTTTAAATCAAGATTGATTGTTTTTTCTAAATCATGTGGTCTAGAAATTATTTTGGATAAGTTCTATAGCCTGCATTAGCATGATGTCAGACTAGATGATCACAATGGTTCTTTCTGATCTCACTATCTATGAAGCTGATAAAAAGCAGCATATGACCCTTTCTACCCTCAGTCCCTTCTATAAATTCCAAGAACTGAAGTAATGACTGAAGTGTGAACAGAGGTTGGGTCAATGTGGATCTGCACAGGCAATATACCTTAACAACAGCTATTGACAGGTACCTTCTTTCATCTGCATTAATTGTCACTGCAGGCGTCTTCTTGTAAGAATTAATCTAAGAGTATCAGCTAGATAGAAGAGCTGGGAAAGTATTAATGACTAAAGAACAGTTCTTCCAAAACAGGCATTAGAGCAAGATGCCAATTCAAGAATTTAGTACTCTATACAATCATGAATGGCATATGAAATGGCAGCTTTGTATCCATCAGGAAAGGAAACAGAATCTCTGATTTACCCCTTAATTGGGTTCAGGGTGGGAAGGTAGATGCCCTCAGAAAGACTGTGACCTCTCTGAGTCTCATGGTGGTTCTGAAATTGTATTCAACAACAACAACAACAACAAAAATTAAGGAGAGGGTGTAAGCTGAAGCTTGTCCATACAGGACAAAGTGAAACAACGGTCACGTTGTGAAATCAGCTCACTCTCCTGGCAGATGCTACTGACTTTTCTAAAAGCTGTTCTAGAACAAATGTCCATGAGGGAGACAAGTGTTATCCATGTTATGTTCCGAGAATCTCTTTTTTCCATGAATTTCATAATGTAGGTCTTCCTAGACTGTAAGAAGTATTCCACTCCTCCTCAATGCACTGAGCATCTGTATTCAACAGTCTACTGAATTCCAGCTTGTTGACTAAAGGATTCTGGTTTTAAAATTTAACCTAATGTTTGGGACAGGAAACCTGGAATCATAGAAAAATTACCCAAGTTCCAGATGGTAGGACCAGAAAATCCAAATACCAGAACTGATGATTCCAGGGTACAGAAGAACACAAGCCTCATCATTCTCTCTCTGATGTTGTTGAAAGCAGAGAAATTAAGGGGGGGGGAAGATTGCTGATACTAATTTAGAAGGCCTCTTTTAGAAAGTTAGAGTCTTTTCATGCCCTTATACAAAAAACAAAAACAAAACAAAACAAAACAAGACACATAGGCAATGGCAGCTTTAGTTTACAGATATCTTCCAGAGGGGTACCCGTGTTAATTTGTGTACAGCAAAAACAACGAGAGTCCTGTGGCATCTTAGGCTATCTCTATGTCTACTTTTTCAGTTTGGACTTGCTAGTCCGAACTAAAAAAGTCCAAGGTTAGATCAAACTAGCCAGTTCAGACTAACTGCAGCTTTTCAGTTTGAACTAGCCATGCCTCCTAGTTCAAACTACTTTTTAGTTTGAACTAGGACATCTGGCTAGTTCAAATTAATGGCTTAGTTTAAACTTTTTAAGTTCAAACTAGCCATTATTTCATGTATTGCCTGTGCTTAGTTTGAACTAAAGGTCAAACTAAGCATGGAAGTCTGAAATAAGGACTGGGTCTTATTAGTTTGGACTAAACTTTACCAAAGTCTGGTGTGGCCATGGGCCAAATTAGTCCAGATGAAGCTTGCTCAGTCTCGATTAATTTGGCAGCACAGACATAGCTTTAAAGACTAACCAATTTCTTCAGGCATAAGCTTTCATGGGCTCCAACCCACTTCATCAGATGACCCATCTTATGCCTCAATAAATCTGTTAGTCTTTAAGGTGTCACAAGACTCTTGTTGTTTTAGTTTACAGATAGGGACTCATAGGATGTCTGCTAATGCCTGTGGATGCAATGAATAAGTAAGTCACCCTAGCCCTGCCTTCTATGAGGCTAACACCCACCAGTTTGGGAACTATAGACATCATAGTGCTACAGATACTTCCCACCATTTCAGTTCCCTTACTGGACTGATTTTGTGTCTCATGGGGTCCTTAATCCTGACTTTCTCTAACAGCAGCCTTTATAATCTAGGCTTCTATATCTATATCCATAAAGGATTAACTTGATTTTTTTTCCCTGCATGGATGATTAGTGATATATATTAGATTAAATCTTGCTTATTGGAGGTATGAATGACACTGAAAAACTTGCAACAAGAATAACTGAAACTTTCTCTCAATACCTTCTGTCCAGATCCTCAAGAGATGTATAGATACCAAATCCCATTGATTCAGGCCAAACTTGCCTTCTTTTCTGAAGAAAGTACCCCTCCTCTGAACACATCTTCCTTGTATATAAATGAGAGTTAATGACACCAGCTATTGAAAGAGCACATCTCCTTGAGTAACAGATGAATCAGAAGCAGCAGGCTATCTTTTGTGTAACTGGGATGAAGCAAAGATTATTTTTTACTAATATGCATAAACAAAGCCAGTTTAAGGTTTGATCCTTTATTTGATGTATAAAAAAATATCTAGAAAGGCAATAGTTGCCTCTTCTTTGGAAATCTTGCCAAGTTCCAAAGAGGCAGCCGTGTTAGTCTAGTAAAGCAAAAAAGGCAAGGAGTCTTGTGGCACTTAAAGACTAACAGATTTATTTATTGCATGAGCCTTCGTGGGAGAATATTCCACTTTGTCAGATACTCCCTCTTCAAAGCTCATGCAATAAATAAATCTGTTAGTCTTTAAATGCCACAAGACTTCTTGCTTTTTGTGGTAATCTAGTTCTCTTCCCCAAACCCACTGTTGAAATATGCTTAAGTACATCTATTGTACTTCATGGTGATCTTCATCAGCAACTCTTAATCTAAAAGCAGTATTCTAAGCAATTTTGTGCTGAACTTGTAAAAAATACAGATAGAACTATGCTCACATTAGTTCTGGATAATCATTTTTAAAGCATAACAACATCATATTACTTAGTACTATGATGTCATACACTATATTTATGCTACTGCCAAAATATTTAGCAAATACCATGGGAACTCTCTATTGGGTCAAATGTGAAGTGATAAGATCTGAAATTCTGGTAGATAAATTGCTAACCTGTTATTTTTGCAAACTCAGAAATCTCTACATATTTTGTACCAGCATTACTTTCATGCTGGGATGACTCTGCACACTTTTTGTCTATTTACTCTGTTCAGAAACAGATTACAACGTGAAACTGCTGAGATAGAATTCAAATGCAGACTAGATACTGTCACACTGGGTTTGAGTAGAGGTCTCAAATGACTAAGTCATTACAAAAGGTAATTTCCTCTCGGCATCTCAGCTCGTTTCCTTCTTCCACACTGTTTGAATCAGAACAGCTTGTTTACTTTGCTGAGGGCAGGTCTACACTGCCTGTCTTTCTCAGTGGCTGTCAAATGTAGATATGTAAGGTACCTAAAATTACTTGCATATCTACATTCAGCATCTCTATGCCCTGCACACTACTGTGCTGGTTCAAAGAGAGGGGCTTCCCTTCAAACCAGTGTTAACCAGTTGCCAGGGTGGTATTGCAGGATTAAACTTCTGGATCAGCTGAGCAGATCTTCACAGACCTGAGCAGTCAATCAGGAAATTCAAATGGACAGCAGCAATTTGCTACTGTCAGTGAAGACCTGCCCTCAGACAGGCTATCAGACTATCCCTCTGGATCCGTTAGTCCATTTGAGCTGATCTTGTGACCCACCCTTCCCTTCTCTGTATACATAAATACAGCTAACACGCCAATTTTTTTTCTTTTTATTTCATGCAGCTAATGAAGTGGGATAAATAAATTGGGTAGTCTTTAAAAGTGCTGCAAGACTTCTTTCCTCCTCACCCCATCCCAAAATAGGCTAACATGGATACCTCTCTGGAATTATTTACTCTTAGAATGACTCTGATTTGAAGAAAAGTCACAGGGAGGCATCAAATACAATTTATAATGCAATTATAAGAATGAGACCTTCTTGAACAGGTAACTGGCCTTTGAATATCCATTCATGCAATCACAGACCTTTTGTACCATTCTTACTACATATTTTTTCAACAAAGTTCATTTTTTAAAAATATGGTACCTACGGTCTGTTGGGAAGTTTCAGTTTACATGTGCTTTACTGAGTATACCATAGCAACTTGCTTTAGTCCATCCACTACACTATTCTTTTTTTTTTTTTTGGCATACATTACCAATAAAGCTAGTTATGAAACAATTTACTTCCTTTTCTATAAAGCCTGGGCTATCTAGTGCCTGCTTCAAAAAGCCAAACAACCCTGTCCTTTGAGGTCTTTCAACATCAGCAATAACAAATCTTTCTTTGAAGAAAGAATTAATTATTTACATGTTCTTCATTTACATGTTTCTCATTAACTTTTTAACTGCCATTAACAGGAAGTTTTAAAAATAATGCTTTTCTATTTGTGATCAAAGTTTACCGCAGCCCTCTTTCTGGGTAATATATTTGGCCATTCCTTAATTATTTCCAGTTTATCACAAAATGACATTTGCCAAATGGAAGCATAGCTGAAATGTTGAAGGTAGTCCAGAAATCATTGACAAATCATTTTGGGCTGCTGGTCCTGGTTTTAGTCACAATTTGCTACAGATATGCTGGATGACCCCAATCCCTTGAGTCTAATAGATACATGACATTTTTACTTTCAAAATTATATAAAAGTTAAAATGTTTAAGGATCATGCATCACTTGCAGGCCAGAGTCTGATACTCTTACATACATGAAGGCACATCTTACTTCTGAGAAGCTATAGTGGAACTATCAGTGTAATTAAAGCTATGAGAATTTGGTGCATATTAACAAGTTGGTGTTTTCTGTGCAGTTTGTTTAGGTGAAATTTCAAAGCTTTGCAATGACCAGTTTTTCTCTCTCATACTTGTGCATCGCAATAAATCCATGTGTAACTTTCACAGCAAAGCCCTAAAGCAGGTATAAGAGATTAAGATGTAGGTGGTCTGGCCTAGTGATCGTGTCTGGACTGGTGTCACCAAGTCTTGACCAGTCACAAGGTGATAGTCAGCACACAAAGTTCAGAGTATTTATCCCACTAGAGCTAAGTTAAATAGGCAAGAGTCAGGATTAGAGTCTAGCTTGGTCAAACACGGAGCAAATGAGAGGACTAGGGTCACAGCATAGCCAGAAGGCTGTATGATTGACTGTACAATTTCCTCAGCCACCTGCCAGCATTCAATAGTTCACAAGGGCCAATCAGGACAACACAGGGTGCTGTTGCTTGTACCCTTTTGTGCAGTACCTACTATAGCCCCTAACACTTCCTGTATGTGCCTCTATGTGGCCTCCCTGTGTTAATGTGGGAATGTCAGTTACTCCAGGATCTGCAGACTCTAATTCTAGCTGTGTGGATCCTTACATTACCCCCTTTTCTCCAAGTATCAGCAGGCCTCGACGTGTCTCAAGGGTCTTGATGAAACTTGTTTACCAAGCCAGGTGTGGACATGGGCAATAGGTTCCTAGAAGCATAGCCTTCTCAATCTAGGCGATAATGACATTCTCCCTCCCTTCAGATTAGAGCTGAAGATAGCACAGACTATATATTCCTCATGTCCTTGAACCTGGCCCAGCAGACACTGGTGGAATGCATCAGGAAAAGGGTGTTCTATATCAGACTTCAAAAGGGATATGTGAAAAATGGGATGTATTTTAAGAGACCAAAAAAGTTGCAGTTTAAAGGTTGATTTTTCTGGCAAATTTGGAATGTTCCAAGGAAGTGTTGGTCTAACTTTCATGATGGCCCATTCATAGGGAGCTGTTTTGCTTCACACCAGACATTCTGGCCCACCGAAAGAGCTGGGCCTTCCTGGCATTGATGGTGCATGCACCACGTCTTTTTTTTTTTTTTTTTTTGCATCTCTGAGGTGATCTTTAAGCTCCACTTGAATTTGATGAATCTGTTGGATCTGTTCAACAACTATAGCAGTCAGTTGTTCTGGACCAGGACTGGTGGTGGACATGTTCTTGAACTAATCAAAGGCATGCTAAGTTTCAGGAACCCAAACAAATTTGACAGCTTTGTGGAAGAGGCTCTTCATGGGAATTGTGCCCTGAAAAGCCTGGCATGAACAGTTGGTAAAAATTTGCATAGCCTAAGAAATGTTGCAATTCCCACGGGTACTGGGCACTGCCTAATCAAGAATACCTTTCTCTAACTGAAGCAAGGAGTCTTGTGGCACTTAAAGACTAACAGATTTATTTTTCGCATGAGCTTTCATGGGAGAATATCCCACTTCGTCAGACACTTTGAAGAGGTAGAACTTACAGAACTGGATGAAAATAAATGCAGGGGAGTGTAAGACATGGGATCAGGTCATACTGCAACAGCAAATCAGAGCATTTGTAAGGATTCAAACTCCAGGAGAGGGCATACAGAGGGAGGGTGAAGTCAGATTACTTGTTATAATGTGAAAAGAATCCATAGTCACGATTCAGTCCTGCTTTCACACAATTTAATTTGCATATTAGTTCAATTTCCGCTGTTTCTCTTTGAAGTCTTGATGTCCCATTGATTTTCTTGATGACCATTGTTAACAAGTCATCAGTGGAGTGATTAGAAAGATGGAAGTGCTCAGCAACTGGTTTTTTTTTTTTTTGGTGTTGTGATTTCTGGTATCAGTTTTATGTGCTAAATATGCAATAAATATTTTATGCAATAAATAAATCTGTTAGTCTTTAAGTGCCACAAGACTCCTTGCTGTTTTTGCTTTACTAGGCTAACATGGCTGCCCCTTTGGAACTTCCTCCAGCTGGGTGTTCATCCTTAATGCCCTCTTGGGAAAGCACAGAACATTCAGAGGCAGGTTTTCCCCTCCAGTAGAGGATAAGCCCAGTCCCACACTTCTCTGGCTAGCAAGCTGATCACAAGTCCCATCCTGCTCTGGTCACGGAAGCTGAGCCACTTGGCTCCATGATTTTCCATTTGGAGTTGAGCAACATATTCCTGAAGATGGTGGTACTGTGTGGGTTCCAGTGGGTGTTGATAGACCCACCCCCTCCATACCTTCTGCAGAGGGTTGAAAAGGTCTGGGAAAATTGTGACATAGGCAGTCTGGCTGAGCAGTCACAGCTGGTCTGGTGGCACCAAGTCACAGACAGTCATGAGGCAGTAGTTAGCATTCCGGGATCAAAGTAATCACTAGAATCAGGATCAGCCAGAGTTAGCGTTAGGCCACAGTTGCATCCTAGACATCAGAGATAGCTACTAGTCTGGAGTCAATAGCAAGAATCAGAGTCAGGTTGGGGTCAGAGACTAGAGATCAATAAACAAAGTAAGATCTGGAGTCACAGTAATCCCAAAATTAGCATGATTGTCCAGACAACTTCTTGGGTCACACTGCACGGTTAAATAGGCATCATGGGCCAATCAGAAGGCCACAGAGTGCTGTTGTGCTGAACTCTTTGGGTCGTACTTCCTTCAGTGCCTAATTTCCACAGTGATCTCTTGGGATAGGTCTACACTATGAGCTTAAGTTGACTTAAGCAAAGCTCTGGCCAGATCTGGAGTTCATTAAGTTGACTTAAGGGCTTCCTTAAGTCAACTTAATAACTCCTGCTGCTAAAGTCAACTTTAAGGGTTAAGTCAACTTTATTAAGTCAACTTAACACAATGTGGCCATTTGTAAGCAAGTTCAGTGCTCCACCCACCTCCAGCTGATCAAGTGGCAGTTCCTCCCAGTTGCACGAAGATGGCAGGACACGTTCACAGCAGTCTGGGGCTTCTGGGAAACATTCAGGGTTGCGGGGTTCCAGCTGTTCTCCTGGTCTGTCAACCCCAAGCTGAGTTGGGTCCTCCCCTGGGGTATGGGCCATGGGAGGCCCAAGCCAGTCATCTGGGTTCTGGGAGGGAAGCCCGTGGGTAGCCCCAGGTTCCTTCTGCAGGAGAGAGGGCTGGAGCTGAGAAGCCAGGAGGGAGCCTGGCTTTTATCCTTCCTGTCCCACCCCTTTTGCTCCTCCTTGATGGACAGATGCTCAGTGGCCATTTTGCCTCGTCTGAAGGCAGCCATCTTGCCTTGCCTTGGGGCAGCCATGTTACCTCTTTACACCATTAAAGCTGACTTAATAAAGTCAACTTAGTGCAGTGGGGCCATTTAAGTCAACTTTATTAAGTGGACTTTAAATGGGTCCCCAGGCTTAAGTTGACTGTATAAAGCTGACTTAGTGCAATGTGGCCTCAGTAAGTTGACTTAATAAGGTTTACTTGAAGTCGACTTAGCTTTTGTAGTGTAGACATAGCCTTGGTGTGCCTATACCTGGCTTCCAAACTGGCAAACTGGGACTGTCAAGTGTGCCAGGCTCTACACATCTAGGTTCCAGTCTCAGAGATCTTTCAAAGAGGCATTTTCTCCATTATCTTAAAGACTAACAAATTTATCCTTGCTTGTTTTGCTGAACTAGACTAACATGGCTCTTCCATTATCTTGAAATGCAAATTTTGAGACATATCTTGGCTGAGTTTGCTATACCTTGTCTGAGTTTTTGGCAAATCTCCTTCAGTTAATATGGTGCTTGGAAGGGACTTATGAGTAAGACTGGAAATTGTACGCAGACTGGAAGATTCATATGAATTCAGCACAAAGCCAGGAAAAACTGAGTAGTTTCAGTAATCCCCGTGCGTCCGTGCGTGCATGCGTGCGTGCATGCGTATAAAGTTTTTTTCATTCCCTAAAAGCTAAGACTCAAAGTAAAACTCATGGGACATGATGTGTCATACTTCTAACAATATCCTCATGTCATTTAATAGGAAAGAAATAAACTTCTGGACATGAAAGTTTGTTATTGCTAAGATAGCCATTTACTAATATGATTTCACACTACCATAATTTGAACAATTTTTAAGTTCATTAAAAATTAGAAACTGACAGTCTAATAGGGATTCTGTTTTTACATTTATCCAGACAGTGATATGATGCAGAATGCAGACTCTCTGGGTGTGGAACCACTGGGCACCCTTATCAACGATTTAGCTTTGGATGGGCTCTCCATTATACTCTAGCTGATGACACACAGTCTCTACACACCCTGTTATCACCTAGCCCAATAGCAGGTGACACAACACACCTAAATTAATTACCAAGAATGCTCTCCCAGAGCAAATGTGGATGCAAGCCCCAGCTACTTTGCTCCCAATTCTCCCAGCTTAATCAAACAGGCATTTGATTAGTATCTGAAGATAATATCATCTTGTGCTGGACAAAGATTTGTCTAGCACAAACTCATTAATAAGTCAGTCCACTTCCCCATTAATGGGAGGAAGTAAATTATTAGCTTTTGTTACTGAGCTAAGATTTCTTAATACCGGAACTTCAATTAAAAAACATACTGATTAAGATAAAACATTAAACAAATTTATTAGCTACCAAAAATAGATGTTAAGTGATTATAAGTTGCCAACCTATAGAAATATGAAGAAAATAAAATATAAGAATGCAATATAAATTCTAGCAGGATTTGTATCTAGAAATGTCTCATCCTGAGGGATGGTAGAGGCAGGCTACATATCTTAGATATACACAGGCAGAGACAGTTGTCACCACCTGGAACTACCTTTACCTACTCCACAGTTCTTTGTCATTCCGCTGTCTCTCCCAGCTGTTGGGAGGCAAGGACAAGTCATGATGTTACTTTCCTTCTTTTATACTCTCTTCTAGCTTGCTGGACCAGGTAGTGCTTGTGACCTATGGGATCATCCTCATTGGTCAGTCAATATTTCATTATGTATGTGTTTTTGTGGTGAGGTTCTACTGTAACATATAGATCACTAAAAGCAAGACCACTCCCACTAAATCATCTCAGCCAGGGTTTCATCTAACCAAGCCTTAAATATTTCCAAAGATGGAGATTCCTCCACCTTCCTAGGTAACCCCTTCCAATGCTTCACCACCCTCCTAGTGAGAAAGTTTTTCCTAATATCCAACCTTGACCATCCCAGCTGCAGCCTGAAGCCATTGCTCCTTGTTCCATCCTCTGCTACTTCTGAGAACAGCCTAACTCCCTCCTCTATAGAGCATCTCTGGTCACTTCATTGTTGTGACTGAAATACTATTTATGGATGCTTCCCACTTTGCAACCTGTTTTTGTACATTTTTAGCAACATTTAGAGCATCCCATATTTTGGTACTACATATAATCAAACAGGATGCTAATGTTTAAGCAGATCAAGACTTTTAAATAATATTTCAGAAGGCATACCTTGTATAGAATATATAATTTCAAGGCATTGCTGTGGAGTTTCTGGGGTGGTGTTCTCAGACATAGATCACAGATACAATATAACAGTGGTTCCCAACCTTTGGCTTTATGCAGACCACTACATCATAATCGAAAGTTTTGCAGGTCATGTTCTAACTGCGAAATGTGCAAGGAGCATCAGTTCACATTGATGTCATGCAAAAGTGCCACTGTTTAAATGCAGAGAATGTTATATTACACAAGGATGTTTGTGAAGCAAATTACATTGCAAATAAGAATGTAACATCAAATATGATACATGAGAGGTACACAGGATTATATTATTATGACATTATCTTCCCCCAAGGACCACCTGCAGAACCTTTGCAGACCACCAATCCAGAGACCACAGGTTGGGAACCACTATAGTATAACATTAAAAAAAATCTTCTAAAGAGTTAACAACTACCAAAGATTCTTTGTATCAATAAATAAGCTACATTAAATTGTCTCATCATTGGTTGCTGTGCAGTAACAGTAATGTAACCTTTTGTAGCTCTTATGGCAATATTCCAGTCTTCTTAGTGATCTTTACCCATTCTTTTCAGCATGGAATTCAGGTGACCATGAGATGAAGATGTTGATAATGAACACAACTTTAAATCCCTAAAGCAAATGAAAGAAAGGGAATTATTTTTTAAAGCATCTGGTCTACAACATTTTTAAATGGTTACTCTTAGTCAAAGAGATGCATACTTCTAGGTTTTTGAAAGCACATTTGGAAAACATACATGCTGTGTCCTGTAATTCTTTCCCCTTCAAATGTTTCTAGTTTGTGGGGAACATTTTCCAAAGCACCTAAATAACTTGAAACAAGCAAAGAGTCCTGTGACACTTAAAGACTAACAAATATATTTAATGCATGAGCTTTCGTGGGGGGAAATCCCACTTCATCAGACACTCTGAAGATGGAGGAAAAGATGCTTCAAAGTATCTGATGAAATGTGATTTTCTCCCATGAATTTTCATGCAATACATATATTTGTTAATCTTTAAGTGCCACAGACGTCCTTGTTTGTTTTACTGAACTAGACTAACACAGCTATCCCTTTGGAACTTGGCAACATGCAGGGCACTAAATGACTTAGGAGCCCATGGCCCATTTTAAAAATTGTCTTAGGCACTTAGGAAAGTCAGTTCTATTGCTTCTAAATTAAACTTTAAACCAGAACTTCAAAAAGTATTTAAGCACATAATTTTTATCAATTTTCTTTGGAGTTTGGTGTCTAAATACCTTGGAGAATCTGGGTTTTAAGCTCTTGGCTCAATTAGAGGTACATTTGGAAAGGCAAGAGCCACCTAACTGCTAATTTAGGTGCACAAGTGCAAAAGTTGAACCCCAAGAATTGCTTCAGTTCAGCTGCTTACTAACCCTGTGTGTGCCTAAATTTCTTAAGTGCCTAAGTTCTGCTGCACACAATCACCTCAGTCTTCATTGAGCAGCTCAACACTTACAGTGCCTTTTCCAGCAGAAATATGCAAAGGTCATCTTGGAACATGCATACTAGGTTGGGTCCTGTACAAAGCACAGGAGTTGATACTCCCCTTTGACCAATAGCCAAAACACTCATCCAAGATGTGGAAGATCCAGGCTGCTTGAGAGGAGCTGGGATACTTGATACTGATGGGTCTCCCACCTGCCAGGTAAGTTTCCTGATGACTGTGCTAGAGGGTACTCTGGGATGGGACTGCATTGTTCTCCCCTGTTGAAACTGGTCCTCTTTGCGTAAGATACTATAATGTTCATTGGGCCAAAACGATGCTGAATAGTCCAGTGCTTAGGGTGTTCAACTAGACTTTAAGAAAGTTAGGTTCCTGTCCCTGCTCCTCCTCAAACTATATTTTGTGCAGGGCATCCAAATTGGCCTCCAATCAGGCTGTGCAGGTGAGATAGATGAGAGAAGACCTATCTTAAAGATCCTGCCAGGACTTATGCATGAGCTGGGCATCAGGCCTTGGTGGCTGTACATGCCCACTAGCAGAATGTAAGCACCTAGGGTATTCTAACGGTGGTGAGGAACTTATATGCATATGTGAGTTGGTGGCAGCTGAGTGAGGTTTGTGTATTTATGTGCCTAAAATGGCAATTAGGTACCTAACTCCCTTTATTGATCTACTCCCAAAACTTCAAACTTATCTTAGTGTTTATGGTCCATCTGTACAGGAATTGCCGTAATGAATCAGACTGTTTAATCATCTGGAACGCCTCAGGGCAAAGTTCCAGAAACTGCATAATGGCCAAACGTAGCATAACTTGCTCACACAAGAAGTTTTAACTAATCTCAGGCAGTCAGTGGCTGGCTTATGCCTAGACAAGTTTATATACATTATCAATTTGATTGCTATTTAACATTACTATAGTATATATGTCCTTGTTATTCATGTAGATTGTCTCTTTCTGAACTTTTGCTTACAGTACATTCATTGCTGTGTGATGTTATCAAATATCATAGATTTAAGATAAATTACTAAAGGAAATTGCACTGAAACAGTTTACTGGAAACTGAACAAAATCATGACTAGGTGATAAATGACTTTATTCTATAGTCTTAGACCAATTATTTAACAAAGCATTTGCTATATTTGACTTTAGGCCAAGCAACAATGTAATCTGACATACACCAGCATAAAAAATGCACAGGTTGTAACGCATCAGAGGGCACACAACAAAAGCAAAGCATATTTTAAATAGGATTACAAATCAAATATGTCAATAATTTAACCTTTGTTATTTGGCGGATGCCACCAGATGTAACAAAGTACGATAAAGCCATGAATCATAAGCACCATGCACCCTACCGCAGTTGCCTGAATTAATTCTTTAGTGAGACTCCATTCTCAGAAGTGATTGTGAGTTCAATACATGGGAGTTTCAAACTAGTTGAGTGGAAGCAAGCATCTTCCCTGTTTTAGGTCTAGCTGGAAGGGATATTCTGAAATCTTTTCTGTTGTAACATGGAATCATAATAAGAAAAGTGTTGAGAAACACTGATTTAGATGTTAGTTCAGTGACCTGTAAGTTAGGATTCCTTAAGTTTCCTCCAGTATCACACAGCCACTTACTTCCCTGTCACTTACTTTGGATGGGTCTAAACACAAGTATCTCAGATAACTAAGATATGTCAATGAGCCCTCCTATGCAAACAAAGGGCAATATGGAGGATGAATTATGCACTCAGATAACGTGCAGTCTATGGCTCAGATTCTCAAGGTATTTACATTTGAGCATTTGGACCAGTGCACCACAGAGCTCTGCTTGTGGTGTGGAGGGTTCTTGTGTGACATCAGTGAAGTGTCTTTGGATAGGGTAGGGGAACAGCCAATCAACTGCAGTAATGGCTATGCTATCTGAGAACTCCCACATAGGCACAGAGCAGTTACAGAGGATATGTCTACACTATGTGTTTAAGTCGACTTAAGGGTCCGTAAGTCAACTTAAACAGAGCCCTGTCTACACTGCAGGGCAATAAAGTTGACTTTAGGGTCCAGTAAAGTTGACTTTATAAGGTCCACTTATGAAGTCGACTTTACCATTAAGTCAACTTTATTAAGTCGACTTAAGGCAATGTGGACTCATTAAACTGACTTAATAAAGTCGACTTAGTGCAGTGGGGCCATTAGTCAACTTTATAAAGTCGACTTAAGCCAGGGCACCCATTTAAAGTCGACTTAATGTAGTGTGGACTCACTAAGTCGATTTAATAAGGTCTACTTAAAGTCGACTTTAAGTAGACTTTATTAAGTCAACTTAACTTTTACAACATAGACATAGCCAGAGGCTGTTGTCATCATACTAAAGCTGCAGTGGTGGACAGGGCTTGCCTCTGCTACCACTCCACAGCCTATGGCCCCACCTCCATATCTGCCACAAAAATATCCCTGTACTAGGACTTTTTACTTGGGCATGACCCAGGGCCCAACATTTGCCCCCTTCTTTTGTAAAGTATTCTGAGAGCAGAAAAGCTGGATCAAAAGATCTGTGGAAGTACACAGCATTTTTATTCACTCTAATGAATGCTTGCGTCAGTACATTAAGCATTAGGAAACTTTGAATCAGCATGAATGGCTTTCTCTTGGATCATTTATACAGTACTGTACACATCTATCATGTTTTCATAATAAAATAATGCACATCTGGCGCTAAACATTTGTATTTCCATTGCTTTTCTGCCAAACCTGCCCAAAAAGATCTGGCCAGTTAAAGACGCTCTGCTTAACTGTACATCTTCAGATAACTCAATCATAAGAATAGGAATGATGTATGTCTGTGGAACAATTACAAAAAGAGCAGATAGCAGAAAAATTAAGTTAACATACAAACATTATTGGAAGAGAAGCTGCATGGTCCCGTTTTTGTTCAGTCTATATCAGCTACCACAGAAAACCCATTTGAATGAGACCCTTCCATGAAAAATGTTTACTTTAGGCATGGGATGGTGCCTATGAAAGGACTCAGACAGACACCAGTATTATTTTTATATCCTGGTAGGTAAAACATGTAAGCTCTTAACCTTTTTTCTTGGGTAGTCAGGGAGTTGGCTACACTGATAAACTGAAGAATGAGTGGGGCTGAATTAGGGTTTGTGCTAGGATATTAAATTATTTTATAATTGTGCAAAATTTTCTACCAGACATTATTTTAAAACCATGTGACATGCCAGTAGTATGAAACTAATCCTATAAAATGTAAATATATACATATATGATGAAAGCTCCTTGAAGAAAAAGACATTCTTATGGTGATTTATGAAAAAAGGAAATCTTGTTTGAGATTTAGCTGAAATAGGGGTGCCAGTATTTTATATTAGGGTATGTCTACACTTAGAAGGTTAGTCTGAATTAACTAAATTCGAACTAATCACGATTAGTTCAAATTAAGTTAATTCAAATTAACATGGCCACACTAGAAACCCTCTTTCGAAATAGCATGTCCATGCACAGGACTTGCAAATTCGAATCAGGAAGGGGGAGCTATTGCATAGGGAAAATCAAGCTGTGGTTAATTTGAACTAACAGTTAGCTCGAATTAACGCAGCTACATTGGATTAATTCAAATTAATGAGTTCGAATTAACCTCAATTCGGATTTAAGGGAGGTTTTATAGATTCGAACCAGGCTTTCCTTAATTCGAACTAAGGGAACTCCTTAGTTCATACAAATGAAAGCAAGTGTGGACATCCACTAATTTAGTTCAAATTAAGCCTCCTTAATTCAAACTAAATTGTAAGTGTAGACATACCCTATCTGTCAATTTAAGAAAAATGTTAAAAATATAAATAAAAACAAAAATGAAATTCTCTCCTTTGCAATAGACTTTCCTTGATCCTCTGCTTTGTGGGTGATTAAAGTATGTTCTAATGTCAGATGATAGTTGTGCTACTAAATAAAAATCCCAAATAATAAAGAAAAATAGTATTAAGAACTGGTGATAACAAAAGCAGCTGAATGTAGACAAGTTTACATTTTGTAACTATTAGAAGATAAGGGCTTCATGTGTATTAAAAAAGTCTTCTTGCAAGTAAAAGGTTGTGAAACCAATGACCCAGGTGAGGTTATAAAAATAGACAAGTATTTTAAAAGAAGAAAATGAACAAGTCAAAGGCTAGAGGTGATGGAATGAGGCTTCTAAAAGAAGAAACTTGCCCTAGAAAGACCTCTGAAAAATGTGGACAGAAGCACTAACTGTTATTTAAGAAGCAAGGAGTCCTGTGGTGCTAAAGACTAACAAATGTGGCTAGTGCCTCTGCTTAACATGCAGAAGGTCCTGGGTTCAATTCCCAGGGGGTTGGACTTAATGATCTCATGAGGTCCCTTCCAGCCCTATGATTTGATTTGACTCCCTGTTGCTTTTGTTGAACTAGACTAACACAGCTACTTCTTTGGAATTTGTTATTTAAGAGAAAAAGCCAGACAGATTTGCAAAATAAAGGGTTTTTTATTATTATTATTTTACATTTGGAATGATTGTTTAGTTTAATGTAATTATTTCATTACACAAATGTTAATGGAATAATACTATTAATGATTATTCTAATAATTCTGTTTCATTGTGTTCCCCAGACAGGGATAGAAGAGAAATTCCAGATCTCTCTCTGATTTCAGACTAACCAAGAGTATATTTAAAATGCTTCTACTGTCTTTGAACACCCAATAGTTTCATTCCTTCATAGAGATCCTGTAATGAATCTAGTCCTACCTTCCTCAAAAGATGAAACATTTGGATTTATGAAATGACTGAAAACACGTTCTTTGTGTACATATAATTCCTACAGAAGTGAATGGGAGTCTTTCCTGAATACAGTTATAAAGATCATGTCCTAAGTACATCTATGTCCTTTGTGAAACCTTTCAGAGTTCTCTTTTGGGAATCTATACTTTCTAAACTACATGGACTAGCTTTTCAGCAGGTAAAAATCCACTAAAGTCAATGGAGCTACACTAATGATAAACTTAAGCTGAGTATATTGCCCTGTATCTATGTGACTTTTTAGTTTCAATTATTTTTCAGGATAGACTAAATCAATGCTGTGCAGTCGATACTTGGTTTTAACATTTCTTTCCAGTAACAGGATGAGCCAGTTGTAGTTCATTGACTCATCTTATTAAAAGGACAGGACTGGGATTTTCAAAAGTACTGAAGTGATTTCTGAACAACAAAAGTCAGATTTATGTTCCCAAGGAAACAAGGTGCTTTTGAAAATTCCATCCTAGAGTTGGAAGTCAAATAGTTTGCTGAGGCTGACCAATAGGAGTACTGGTTTTAGCATTACAGTGGTTGACTCAAGAGGTCATCATCAGGAACGCAATGTCTATTTTCAGCAGGCTTGAAGGTAGAGAATTACTCACTAATTTAGCTGCCAGGTTACAGGCCTGTATTTCGAACTGAATTGCATTCCTACTTTCTAGGTCAGGGGGAACCTTCACCACCAAAATGTCAAGTGTGATGTATCTGATATCCAGAACGCATCACAGTGTATTCGGCACACCTAATTAATGACCTTAGTATGTTGCTATGCTGCACTCTGCCACTTAGAGCTTCCTAATCAACAGCATGAATAGAACTCAAATCCCACCAGTGCAAAAGCCCCATCTCTTATCATGTGAAGTAAAAGAGACTCTTCCTTCCATAGCTAGAAGTATAGAGCCTGTGACCTACATTTGAGCAGGTCTGGTTTAGAGCCTGATCCTGAGATTGAGTTCTGTCTATATCTCTCTGTAGTTTGGTATTCTTCCAGAATCACTATTCACAGCCTAAGGAGGGAATGACCCTTAAAAAAATTCCCTGTGATTGATGACTGAGGTGCTGTAGGAGCTTGAGGGGTGGAGAAATTTCTATTGCTGTTGCCAACGTTGTATTTGTTGAACCCCTGGTTTGCGATGTGACTGGGATGGACCAGCGACACCCACCAATGAGACGGACACCAGTTCAAGTAAACAAAAGCTACTTTTATAGTGACACCTTAAACACCTCTAACCACTTAACAGTATAAAACAAGGAAATCTATGTGACAACACTTGCAATCAACTAACAATATGAAGCAAAGGCCTATATAGGACACTTGTAACCAACTAACAGCATAAAGCCAACAATCTAAATAAACACTTATAACTAAATAACAATATAAAGCTGAAAATCTATGCAAAGCACTTATAGCCAAATGACATTGTGGAGCAATGACCTACTAGAGGGTGGCCATAATAAGTTAAGGACTTTTCTGGCCTCTTACTGCTTCAACATCAGTATAGGCACTGACCAGCCCACCCGATGCATATTTACCAATGGCTGAAAGCCATTCCTCCTTGCTAGCCAAGAAGGGTGGGCAGCAGAATGAAAAAGTCAAATGAGAGAAAAATAAACCCCCACGCGCCCCCCGTGTACACTGGGGAAGTTTGGGGCCAACAGTTTAGAGCAGAAGCAGAGTAATGAACAATTATACAGTAAAAAGGATGCAAAATACAAATGACTAATAAAACACGTGGCAAATTAACATCACAAACTATGCTAGACCATAAACAACTATATCATGAAGGATTATACAGGATACAGAGAAAATAATAACTACACAAACTATGCAAAACTCAAGTAAAGAAACTACAATCACAGACTATATATAAATGGTACCAAGTAGAATGATTAAGAAAAATAGGAGGCCTATATCGATTTATACCACCTGTTCCAGGACCACGGTAGAACCCAAAGCGAGGAGGCAGACCAGCTGCAGCATCTCAGCACTTAATCGTTCGGCCGGCAATCCGTGTACACCCCAAAAAGGAAGGTCTCGTGGGTGGGTGCTCCCTGTCTCAGTCGGGGGCCAATCTGACCGGGTCACAATGTGCCCTTTAGCATCCAAGGGTGGGACAACACCAAGCTAGCTCAGACAGGGGGGTTAAATAGAATTTTGCCCAGCCAGAGTAAAAATAGCCAATTAGGAGTGGGATTCTGGTCAGGACCAATGATAAAACTGGGACCCCAGACATTGACCCCTCCTTCATGGTGACGGGGGTGCCAAGAAACTGTTGGGGGGGGGACAGAAACTCACCCCCCTTGTTGTTGACAGAAACTAGAAAAGAAAAAACTCACACAGGAGATTGAGAGCCATCAGGGGAGATTGATACTTAGCATTCTTCCCCCTTGTGGTCGATGGCCCGGAGATGGAGGCCCATCAGTGAGATCGATACTTAACATTCCTCCTTGAGAGCAGCATAATCCAGGGGGCTGCATGTGGGGTGGGGAGGCCATTATGGCTGCCACCTTCGCTGACAGTATTTATCCTGGTGAAAAATGGAGTATTTAATTCACCGGTACTGTTAATTTACCTTTCAGAGACACCAAATTTACTTTCAAAAAAGCAGGTCAGTTTCACAGAGTTGTAGTAACATCTCACTTATGAAATACAAAATAGGTAATATCTAAACTTAGAAGTTATTTTGAAATAAGGAGGCTTACTTTGAAAAAACATTTTTCCTGTCCATGCACACATTTTGTTATTCTGAATTAAGCATTTCTTTATTTCAAAATAGTGAAGCACTAATTTGAAATAATAAAACTTGTTTTTATTTTGAAATAGTGCTTAAATCAAAGTTATTATTTCAAAATAAGCCATTCTAAGCCATGGAATAGGCTTATTTTGAAATAATGGCCCTATTCTTTTGCCTGCCTTCCCCTACTTTGACTTAGAGATTCTAGTAAAGACTCTCTACTTTGAAATAACTCCTACCTTATTTCAAATTAGAGAGTCTTCCCTGGACTCCTAATTCAAAATAATAAATTCAAAGTAGTGCTAATTCAAAATAATTACTTTGAATTAAAATTGAAGTAGTTATTTCAAAATAACTGTTTTGAATTAATTTTGTAAGTGTAAACATAGCCCATGTGAGTAGCAATAACAAACATTTAAAATCATTAGTGTAATGAGAAGGAAGGAAAATCTTAACTTTTGAAATGAATCTCTGTGTTTTTGAAAGCCAGTGATGCTGTATCATAGGGTTCCTGAATACAACTTATGCTACAATGAGTTTCCATAAAAGCTTCAGAAAATGCACTTATTTTGTGATGAAGTTTTTGCAGTTCATCTTCTATTTGTATATGACTTAATCCCTAGATGAACATCTATTATAACTGAAAAGAATACTGCTAACATTTTTCATTCTTGAGTGAACATATAAAAGTAAAAGAATCTAGTCAAGAAAGTGACCTATACTGTACATTTGCATTGTCTGAAAGTTATTACTATTTGTTATGCTTCACCTCTTACGGCTATTCACATGAGAGGTTTTATTATTATTTATATTGTTTGTTATTATATATTTTGCATTTGTTATTTATACTTTGTGCCTAAAATGTGCTGGGCACTGTTCAAACACAAGAGAAGAGATATCTTCTGTGCCAAAGAGCATCAGTTAAATCCACTAAAGAACTCAAGCGGCACAATGCCTAACTTTTATACACCTTGTCACATAGCAGAATGTATAGCCTTAATTGGTTCCCAGGCTCCCAATGCAGTGCGTCATCACAGAAAGGCCCAGAGAAAGAGATCCACAAGAAACTCCAAGATGAATGAGGATCAAACTAAGTTAGCCAATAGCAAGGGGCAAGCAGAATGGTGTGGCCTAAATCCTACCCCACTCACGGAGTCAGACACACAGGCTCAGACTGGAGGGCAGCACTTATCATAACCTTGGGGCTCACAGTTGTGAACCGTTTCCTAGAGTGAGGTATCTAAAGTGTTTCTTTCAAGAAAGCTGGTGGCAATACAGGCCTAAACCCACCCCATTTAGTGCTGGGGTTGAGGTATGTATCATAACTTTTAGCTCAATGGTTAGTGAACTCACACAAGCAGTGGGAAATCCTGGTTCAATTCACCCTTCTTACCTGATGTGGAGATAGGATTTTAACTTGTTTTTCCTACCTCATAGGAAAGTGTCCTAATTTCTGAACTATAGAATCAATCCATATTCAATCGTGCCTATGAGAGATGACTTAAAGAGCTTGGTTTGTTTAGTCTGAGCAAAAGAAGGCTGAGAGGAGATATGATTGCTCTTTATAAATACATCAGAGGGATCAATACAAGGGAGGGAGAGGAATTATTTGAATACAGTGCCAATGTGGACACAAGAACAAATGGATACAAGCTGTCCTTCAGAAAATTTAGGCTTGAAATCAGATGCAGATTCCTAACCATCAGAGGAGTAAAATTCTGGAATAGTCTACTAAGGGAAGTGGTGGGGGAAAAACCTTAGGTGCCTTCAAAACCAAGCTTGGTAAGTTGATGGAGGGAATGCTTTGATGGACAGTGTAGCTTGGCTATTGTCTCTTTTATACTACTGGTGATGGGTATGACAGGTTGGCTTGGGTGCTAGGGTTTTTTGCCTTCCTCAGTAGCATTGGGCATGGCTCACTTGCTGTTTGACTCTCTGTATTAAAGTCTTTAAATCATGATTTGAGGACTTTAATAGCTCAGTTATGGGTTTGAGGTTCATTGTAGGAGTGGGTGGGTGAGGTTTTGTGGACTGCAGTGTGCGGGAGGTCAGACTAGATGATCATATTGGTCCCTTCTGACTTTAGAGTCTATGAACGGTTATGTCTACACTAGCAAATTAGCTCAAATTAAGGAGCCTTAATCTGAACTATTTCGAACCCTTTCCACACTAGGCTTTGCTTAATTTGAACTAAAAAAATTTAGCTTAGTTCAAACTAGTTAATTTGGCTGGTTAGTTTGAACTAACTGCTTAGTTTGAATGAATTTGCATATTTAATTCAAACTAGCAGAATGCACACGTTGGTTCATACTATATAAGTTCTAACTAGCAGTCAGTTTGAACTAAGCATTTTTTTTTTTTTTTTTAGTTTGAACTAAAAAGTTAGGTCAAACTAAAAAAAAGCATGGCTAGTTTGAACTACAAGTTAGCTCAAACTAAGAAAGCACGGCTAGTTCAAACTATCTTTCAAACTACTTAGTTTGGACTAACCTAGTCTGAACTAAGATTTTAGGTTTAGACATAGCCAATGGAAAAGCTTCAGCAGGAGACATTCCCACCCCAGAATACTCCAGAATGCACTTATTGAAGCATTCACCTGAAAGACTGAAAACTGATCTCTCCATGTGTAGAAGGGGTCACTTGCATGGATCCAATTATAGGATCAAGACCTTAAAACAAACAAAGAAACAAACAAACAAAAAAATCCAGAACAAACCCAACACCACCACACAAACACAACTGGAAGGCTGAGAATAACTGTAAAAATAAATTATCAGGGTGTGGTGCATGTCATGTTAGCATCAACTTTGTTCTTTTAATATTAAATATATGTTCCAAGCCAAAATCCCTTTTTTTTTTATTATTTAACCAGACATTTGTGCTTTGATTTTCATTATTACTTCTAATCAAATGCTCGTAATATGACATTCTTATTCCCTCACTCCCCTTACCTTCCTTTTTTTTTTTAATTCTGTAGCCTTTGTTTGATTTTACTGTTCCAGAGAAATACTGATTAACATAGTTTAGGGTTAGTGCAGTACCTTTCTATCTATATCAGTAACTCATAGGACCACTTCAAGCACTTCTGCACTATCTTACTGGTCTGAAGGAAATGATTTCCAGAATGATACCTTTGATCATTGAGGCCACCTTGCCTATCATCTTTTGTAGCACTATAATGAGCTTGGGAAATCGCTATGCAAATACTAGTTGTCACCTTTCTTGTATCTCAGCTTATCCCATTACTGGGGTACAAATCAGACTTTTTTTTTTCAGTACTTTTCATATATAGCTATATCACCCAGAGTTAAATTTCTGAGAGAACAAAATGGAAGTCAATCTCTGAAGGAAAGATATTATTTTTCTCTCTGAATGTATAACAGTTTACCTATAATCCATGAAAAAACTGAGAATAACAACTTATTACAATTTTTAATAACACTATCAGTGGGATTTCGCCAAGTTTTAGTACTTGTTACTACCAGAAGCTCAAATGCAAAATGGCTTAGGAGGATGAATAAATTACAGTTCTCAAAGGCTCTTCTTTGGGAGGATTTACTCTTCTCTGTCCCTGGGGAAAGGTTCTCTCTGAAGGCCCACCTGCTTTTTAAAATTAAAAGACATGTGATGGCTCCATAGTCTCAGTCAAACTCAAATCTTTGCAAAGTCAATTTGCAGTTTACATAGCCAGCAGAAACTTCTGTTTCTTCTTCAGTGGGATTCAGAGAGAACCTACACCATAAATCCATCGAGCTTGAAAAGTCTCTGGAACACAATCCTTATAGCTGACTTTTCTGGGCCTTGGGCTGCTGAATTGATTAGCTTGGTCTGGCTCCACTTCCTTTGAATTCCCAGGGGCTCCAGTCTCAGATACTGATTCTGGGTGTGTCCTGCCAGGTTGCTTTCCCACAATAGAAAGCACTCAAGTAGCTTGAACAGCTAATGAACATTTCTAGTGCCCTCCCTATCCAATTACTGGATGATTCTGTCCCATCCAATAGAGTCATCCTGCCGTGCTCTGGTAAATGTACCCGCTATGTTGTCCTCTGAAACAAAAGTTTCCAGTGATAAAGATTCCACAACCTGACTAGGCAACTTATTCCAGTGGTTAATCACCCTGACAGTTAGGAATTTTTTCTTAATGTCCAAGCTAAGTCTTCCTTGTAGATGTTTACAGAAGTTTATGCTAACAAGTAGACAGCTGAGATAGTCCAATTATTAAAATAATATATACAAAACAAACAAGATTGACCGAAAGAAACAAGAAAAAGAGAAAATATCGAATAGTAGGTAGAAATATTACATATGCTATGCTGTATGTCACAGGTAGTGTACAGAATGAGATTTAATAGCAAATTCCTCAGATTGCAGCCTAAGTTCACAGCACTTTACTGTACACTGAGCATATTGTTCACTCCCACAAAGTTGAGTATATGTGGCACATTAGAACTACTCTATAACAAACATGGAATTTCAAATAAGACAAAGGGTTGTTTTCTTTAAAAAAAAGTTTGTAAGAAAGAATTTGATTATTTTATTTTAAGCAACACTTGCACCTAGCTTGCATTGATTTTGTTTAGCTAATGTTAAAATTTCTGCTGATGCAATAACTTTATGAGACACACATCTCATTTTCACAACAGGGTGGCAGCCCTAGTGTTACAAGGAAAGTGCTCCTGATGTTACAACAGTGTGCTTCAGCTACTGTAGAAACAATAGAATGTAGCAGAAAATATCGAATGGTAACAATTTCAATTCTCTGTTCAGATCTCATACCTTTAAAGCAAGCTGTTGTTTGTGCTACATGGAGTAGCTTTTATAGGAAATGAACTTTGGATAAATCAAATTGCAAAGAACTCAAAACTAACAATAAAACATTGCCACTCTACTTTTATAACCAGTGTGAGTATTTGTCATAAAAATGGTACTGTACTACTAATATCAATAACCCACATTTCATATTTTCCCCTTTATGTCCTGCGTAAGTTAGTGTGTTTGGTTCACAACCCTAATTTTCCCAGGGCCACCTCCTTCTCTTGAAAGTTAAAGTCACAGAACCCAACAACTACTATACATGCTGCTCCCACCCTCTGTGTGTGTTATTGTGTTACAGGGTGTGTGAAGCAGCTGGAGTGTGGGCTACAGTCTCTGCTGACCAGGGTGCTTGAGTGTGTATGTGTTATGCATACACTTTGTACATAGCTGGAGGGGTTCCCTCCTGGAAATGCTGGGATTTAAAATACACTGAGCCCTCCCTAGGAGAGTGGATTAAAGAAAAAAAAAAGTGGGGAGAGCAGATTTAAACACAAAGGCAAGTGGATGTCTTTTCTTGCAAAGTTTAGTATTTCAAAAGTTAACTTCTAAAAATCTGCAGATGGATGGATAAAACATATCTTGGACAACATGCAGCAGCCATCCTCTTTCCATCAGTATCTCCAACTTGTTGCTTATCTCCTTTGGATTCCCTTGTTGCATCTTTGTACTGGATCAGCTCCAGCAGGTAAGAGTTTTGTATGCTTTAACTGTTGACAGTGATTTGGGGAATACTGTGTTCTGAAGTGAGACACACAGCCTGTTTATACATATTTGTGCACAACAGCTGTAGTGACAGAGAGATATCATTTTAAAGAGTATTCAAAATAGAATGGAAATGATATTAAATAATTAACAAGGTAATTTAAAAGGTCAGGCAGTGAAAGAGATTTTGTGGGCTCTGGAGCATGCATGTGGGTTTTGGTTTTGGGTTTTTTTGTTTGTTTGTTTGTTTTTAATAATACAAAATAAAGAAAATACAACCCTTCTGAAAATGCTTACTCTCTATTAGAAGATGTTGAGCAATTTAAATAGTATTATAATGTGTTCCATAAAAAGGAAATATGTAAAAAAAATACCATAGAGTAAGAAAATTATTTAAAAATAGAATCCATTCCTCTAGGGAGAGAACTATATGCTGCATATCAGATAAATGGTTTAGTTAATTACACATATAACAATATACGTTTACATAGTACCTGGCAATAGTGTTTATAAGTAAATTTTACAGTACTGTACATTAAATACAAACTTTCTTTAATGCTGGCATACTATTCCCAATAAGAGGTTACAGATTTTACATAGTTTATTTATTTGATTTGATTAATCTACTAGAGTAATTAATCTACTGTAACAACATAACAATACAGTGAAAAGAATGCCAGCCATTACTGAGCTAATAGTGCTTGTCAAATAGTAAAACATAATGGGAAAGCCTGAGGCTCAAAACCTAATATTGTTTGTAGCTGTATGAGTGTCCCATGTGCAATACATGATAGCAGTCACCCGTTGCTGGAAACATATATTTTATACAATTTAATTCAGCTAGGGTTTCTGGTGGTTCTAAAAGTGATTATCAGCCAGTACTCATTAGCTGTCTAAAGATAAAACAATTTTAAGCTCTCTTCATTTGAATATCAAAGGGTTACCTCGTAAAGTTTGCAGGACCAAACATAAGGCAAATGACCTTATCTTCTTTATCTTCAAACAATGCCTTTAATTTCTAAAACCTTTTGAAGGGTTGCCAGTTTTATGGAGTGTAACGGCTACTTACCTGATAGAAAAGGCTTTTCATCAAAGGGAAATGACCTTTTAACTCCTGGTAACAAAGCAACTGCTTTTCCACTTTAGTTTTCCTATTGAAGGTAATATGTACAGACAAAACTTATTAAACTGGGAATACAAATAAAAAATTAAGAAATAGTTTGTTGTCTTTTAGATGCAAAGTATTTTTGGTTTTGTTTTATTGTGAACTCCAAATAAATGAAATTGTTCAAAAGAAAGTTTACATTCTGACAGGTTGTGATGGATGTGATATTATAATATTAACAAAACCAGGTGCTGTTTACTTTTATATTATGAATATAACAAATCTATTAATTCCATAAGGATTTCACTGTGCATAAAAGTCTGACCAAGTAGCTGTTTACAGCTGCCTCATTAAGAAAAAGAAACAGAAAAAGTATTTTAGAGCAAGTACGATCTCTATCATTTTCTGTAGTATTTGCAGGAATGGAGAAGCCAGTAGTGATTAAGGATACGCTCATTCTTGTGCTTCACATAGTCCCTTGTGACTGATAAACATGAAAGGGTTACCATAAATGCTTGTAGCTGCTCTGTGATAGTTTCTTAAATAAAGCACCAGATGCAATTATAACAGCAACTCAGTGACTCATAGGGGATGCAAAGGTTGATGCTACACAGAGCTTGTCAAACTTTTCTGAGATGATACTCTGTAACAGATAACCACAAGAAACAAAGCAACTTTTCTTAAAGCTTCTCTTATCTCTTTAACAACAATATTTAATTTTACAATATCTAATTATTTGTTGCACGAGTAATACAATGGGATTTTTTTTCTCCCCTTCTGGGAGCTTTTTGAATTAGTAAAAGTTTGGATATGTTATATTATCTTCATGCAGTGTTGATCATCAAAGCCATAAGAATTAAATTGCAGCAAGTGACTTGTACAGTATTAAATATATATTCCTTCAGTAGTAGTAGTAGCAGCAGTAGTAGTAGCAGTATGATTAAATAAAAGGACATATATATATATATATATATATATATGGGCTGAGAGGAAGAAGAAGGGTATGAAGAAATGAGTAGGAATAGGTAACAGAGAATAAGAAGTGCAGCAGAGACAATATATCTGATTTGCAGAAGACAGAAGCAGTAGCACCATGCCCCAAAGAAATGTATTGGGAAAAGCTTGGGAAAAGCTACTTGTTCTCTCTGCTAATCCTATGGACTCTAGTCTTTCTCTCACCAAAACAGTGAGAACCAAATGTAGTATCATGTAATCTTCATTATGCATATTAAAAAACTAAAGCAACCCCACAAGCCTTTTTTTGTGCTTTTTTACTCCTATTGTTATGTTAGATAGGATGAGAACATATAGCCAGCTAACACTTTCATGCTTCTGGACAAAAGCCAATTAATTTCTAACTGCTTGGAGCTAGGAAAATTTTTCCCCATGTGCCTGTTAGTTCAGTATAATCCAGCATGGAGCCTTTACATACATCTTCCTTTTCAGCATCTGGCACTGTCTTCTGTTGGAGATGGGACACTGACCTATAGGGCATTGGTCTGATCAGGTTTCACAGTTTCAGAGTCCCTGTGTTTCTGTTCTTCTAAAATCAAATACAGTTTTACAAATCAAATTCTGTTCTCATTTTAAGATGGGTAAATGTAGAGTAACTTGCCCAATTTCAGTGGAATTAGTCCAAATTTACACTGTCACAGCTGAGAGCTAAGAGTGTAATTTAACCTTTTGTAATTGTTACAGGCAGAGCACATAGTGATGTGCATTGTTAAAAATGCAGAATGATTTCCATTTGCTGATAACTTTTTCACTGTTTTCCTTTCTGAAATTTGGCATGGTTGTTCACAGTACAGAAGGTTTTTTGTTTAATTTTTTCATGTAAGTCAAAATAGTGCAGCTGTTTCTCAGGACAAAGGGGGTAGAAAATTATACTCTTCTGTTATACAATATTTTGTGGCACTTTTTGAACAGCTTTCGTATGTCAATGAGAGAGGCTAGACATTTGAAATTTGGCAAAGAGACAGTCCTTGACTCACAGATGTGGTTTTTGAAGATCTGATGAAAATTTGTCATGACCAGTCAGAGTTATAAAGGTTTACAAAAGATATTTAGTGCAAAAGAGATGGATTTTTCAATGTGATCTCTTAACGGCCTTTCAGTGTTCTATTAGCTCTGCACAGGTGTAGATAATTTGAAGTTCTTAGGCAGCTATTCATTACTGTATTACAGTAGCAACTCCAGATCCCAACCAAAATTAGGATCTTGTACTGAAATGGATGGAATGGTAGACCCTCCCTTGTGGACCTTCCTGGTGTCCTGACATAACTGTGGGTTTGTCTAGATGAAAGATGACTCTCTCTGTGTTGTCCACAGTAGTGGGCGCCAGTCCAATTGCTAACTGTCTCTTCAGTCATAGCAGCAGCGTAGAGGCTCAGTTCCAAAATGTTCTAAAACAGAAAGCTAAGGTACCCCAATACTGGGCTGTTTCCAGTCTTCCAGTAGGGTGTCGCTGCCCTTGACTTTGGGCTTGGTGCCCAAACAGATTTTTAGTCAAGTCTCACTCTCTCCTGGGCCTAACTGATCCACTTCAGTGACTCCTCTGACTAACAAGTCTGTTTCTTTACCAGCAAAGGTCCCCTCATGCAGAGAGAAATAAAGCTCTAGTCTCTTCTCTCTCCTGACCAGTCAGACCTGAACTGAGCCAGGCTCTCTGCTTTTATTCCCCCTTTGAGGATTGGCATTGACTTCAGGTACAGCAGAGCGGACTTAGTTGGGGCCATAGACTCTCATAAATCCCTTTTCTGCTGGTGTGGAGCCTCTTTGCCTCATCACATATCTCCCTACCTTTATAACCCCATTTGGGATATGCCTTTCCCCAGCTGGCTCTCCCTGATCCAGAGAGGGGAAAAAAAAAAAAAGCATTCAAGTGGGCTCTTCCAACCCTGTGTTGTATGCAGAAGGAAAACAGCTAGAGTGATAGGTAAAACTCATAATTTGGGGATTGGTGTCTTTCATGGCATGGAGCCAAAGTAGTGGGGCCTAATTAGCAACTAAGGTAAAATGACTGCCCAGAGCGTATCATTAAAGTAACTCCATGACCCTCTTCACAACCAAGAGGTGTTTGTGTCTCTCTCTTGCCTTTTTTTTTAATGACATAATAAGCTGTTCCTGGAGACCAAATTTTTGCTAAGGTAGAGGATGAGGCATATATCTCCTCCTATCACCTCAGATAAAAGTCGTCTCTAGTGCCACATTGTAGGCTCTAGTCTGTAGCAGGAATTCCCTGCTCAATTTGAACCTGTGCAAGAAAGGTTCTCAGAAAAGATGCTGGTTAAGGATTTGAACGGCCTCTTCACAAGCATTTGGATCTTTTGGGGGCTATTGGTTTTAAGGAGATCCTTAAGAGGGGCCACAATAGTTAAGAAGCCAGGAATAAATTATTGTTAGCGTCTAACAGTCCTAGGGCATGGTGCATCTATTTCTTTGGAGCTGTCATGGGGTATGATTGGAAGTCTTGGACCATAGCCATAAAGGGTGTGGCCTCCTCTTTCCCCAAAGGTCACAAGGGAGGTTGTCTCATTTTTTTTCCCAGGTAATATTTAGTGGGGTTTGCCCAAAGGCCGACTGCCTAGAGGGAAAATATAGTAGTTATTTCTTTTAGCTGGTTTTCCCAGGTTTGTTGAGATTATAATGTTGCCCAGGCATGCAGAAGCTTAGCTATTATGGTGCCACAGGAGCCTGGAGGAACATGGCTGGGACCCCATGTAATTCAAATGGTGCATAGTCTAAAATTTGAAAAAGACCAAAATGGGATGCAGCTGCTATTTTTCCTTTGACTCAGGCATGAATGGGATTTTCTCCCACGAAAGCTCATGGCAAAAAATAAATGTTAGTTTTAGTTAGTGCCACAGGATTTCTTGTTTTTTTTGCTGAACTAGACTAACATGGCTACCCCTTTGGAACTTGGCATGAAGGGGATCTGGCAATTAATATCTTTGGGCCACATCTAGGCTGTTAATGTATTCTTCATCATCTAGCTGGTCAAAGAATTTGTTAAGAAATGGCATAGGACACATCAAATTTTGATATGATGTTGACTTTCCAGAAATCCATGCAAAAAATGAACAGCCTACTGTGACTCGGGAACTAGCACTAGTGAGCTTCTTTGCTCTCTGAATGACTTGTCAATTACTTCCAGTTTCTGCACAAACTGAAGTTCCTCCTTCATGGTTTCTCTCATTCTCTGGGGAAGGGATCATGAATTATCTGAAACTCATTGTCTGAGTTCAGCCTTGGAGTAATGGGAAACCAGAAAGTTCATCCAGTTTGCACAGAAAACATTACGGAGAAGGCAATAGTTGACTGCTAGGCCTGCACCCCTTGTTCTCAAGTATGACTGCTCCTGATTTTGACCATCCCAGACTTTGATTTTTCCATTTGCTTGTGGACCCAAGTCAGGCTTCAGTATGTAGGGGCAATATAAGCAGATTCTCTAAACCCTTCCACAGCTTTAGAAAATTCATGTGGTAAATTTCTTGACATTTTCATTTGTCCCTTCTCATGCAGTGAGTCAATAGACGGGGAGTGGGGAGAGAGAAAAATCCCTTGAGGGTGTTTGTTCTTTATTTGTAGTGTCAGTCCCCCAGTAAAGAACATTTCCAGCTGAGAATCAGGAGCCACAGAGTATATAGAAAAGGATGTTTTCTGCTGCTTTTCCTCACCTGTTTCATCTTTTTGCTTCCCTTCATGCTTACTGACTCTGTGTACTGCTTATAAACAAAATAAGCAGAGCACACATTCCTTTGTTTGAAAGAGATCCATTGGCCAAATTCAATATGGAACACACATTAAGATCACCGTACAGTGGAATCTTATGACTTCACATATTATGTTGCCGCTCATATTTTAGCAGGACCAGAAAATATGAGAGTTTTCAGATGATACTTTACAAGGCATACTATGTACAAAGATTATTACAGTAGCGTGTGGATGCAGAGGGTGTTCTGTCACAACATCCATAGGGTTTCACATTCCCATGTATTCATTGTAGATGTATGGTGCCCCAAGGTGATCAAGATTTGGGATCATGCAGGAACCAGGTCAGAGTAGGAGCACATACAATGTCTTTGAGGTCCAACATTTCCATCCCATTCATCTTTAGCTGTTGAGCTCAGGCCCCCACAATCTGGATTTTTCCAAAGCTGTCCCCAGTGAAGGGGTAATCTTGTGTCCAGTGCCCAAGATGGTCACTAGAAAAGCAAATCTCTGCACTTTTCCTTTCTGATTGGGGCCCTTCCTTGAGTCCACAGGAAGTTTTGTCTGCATGAGGTCCTCCTCTTTTGGTTTCCATAGTTATTTCCTTCCTACTGTCAGATAGAGAGGTGGTTTCTTGAACTGGTACTAAGTTTATGACATCAGAGTTTTTGGTCCATGCTATCCATGGTCCCCACTATCAATGGGACTTCCTATGTCCAGTGTGTGTGTGTGTGTGTGTGTGTTGGGGAGGGGGGATCAGAGCACAGTGCCCCAAGATATCAGCCTATATGGCCAGTTTATTTCATTTGCCTGTGCTAGCATCTGCGCCCCATCTGACCCATCATGGGGTGTCATTACATGGTCCTTAGCCAGCAAACAGTTCTTCATTAGACTTCTCCACAGTCTTGGATCTATGCCATAGGACACAGTCCTTTTCCTTGGGGGAGTATCTGGGTGAACTGTTCAAATAAAGTCCTCTCTGCCACCTGGGTTCTTATCTTCATCTCAGGTCTAAGCCATCAGCAACATGAATCTCATAGGCTGTGTTCACACACAGGCATTATTTCGATACAAGTTGTGTCGAAAGAACTTGTATCGAAATAATGCCTTATTTCAAAATAACTTAATTCGAATTAAGGAAAAAAGCTCAAAGCGAAATAGCAGTTTCAGGCTAAAGTTATTTCAAAACAAGTCACTGTTGTTTCGAAACAACATGTTTGGACAGCATTGTTTCAAAACAATCGTTTCAAAACAACATTGTTTCGTCCCCACATGGGGTTTAAGTTGTTTCGAAACAACCATGCATCGTGTGAACAGGGTATTTCTTATTTTGAAACAACCTTTGTTGTTTCGAAATAAGAGTGCTGTGTGAACACAGGCATAGTGTTTGTGTGATCATGCATGACTATGCTCTGAAAAGATACCACTCAACCCAGAAATGTTGTGGAATGTCTCTTCCAAGATGTCCAGTGTGTCAAGGAGGACTGCTTTGGCCTGCACTTAATCTTAGACTGTGACAGAATCAAAAGGCACAATAAGTTCTTTGCTCATTCTCTATTAATTATGGAGTCAGCAAACCTGCTCATTGTTCAAGGGGCCACTGGGCTGCTGTGGCCATTTGCTCCAAGGTTTCAACACCAAGGAAGATGCTGAGGATGTTGTCAGGCCTCATCTTCATAAGTTTAATGGGAAAGGAGCCGCAGTTGTATCAAGAGTTGCCTATACTACTGCTGGTGGCCATAATACAGTGACCACTTGCTGTAACAGTTTCTGCTTTGGTGCTGCTTTTGGGCTGTTAGAGCATGGATTTGCTGATGGACATTAGCCATTGGTTGGAAGATTTGCTGTTCCTTATATGGGATGTTCTGTTCAGTCATTTCCTTTAGGGTCCTCATCCCTTTTCCTTCCAAGCCTTGATTGGCTCTCTTGCAAATGGACTAGTCATGCCTGCATTCTCCACAAAATCTGTAGTCATGTGCCTCCATATTTAGCAGTCTCCCCCCTTTCTCCCACACTTCCTGATCCTCTGACAGGGCAACAATTCTCCCTGGGGGAAGGAAGTCTGTGCCTCCAGTGTCTACAAAGGCATCTTCCAGCCCTAATTGTCCTTTGTTTGGAAAATATGTGGGACAGCCCTGAGAGCATATAGGAGATTCATCATGTAGTGAGGCATTAAATGACACAACAATTTTATAAAATCATAAAGAATTTGCGAATTGTACACATATTCTCCAAATTGTGACCCCAGAGATTATAATAATGTCTTTCAGAATAATTAGGTTAGCAATATCAAAACTGTAGTGATTTCATGGATTCTTTATCTTTTCTGTCACTTCTGGTTATCCAAGAGGCTACATGGGTTGAGCTTTACTTGACTGGGAAGGACACCAGGAAAGATGTGCGTAAGGTATTCAGCCATTCCTCCCTATCTATTGAGAAGAGAAGCTATGCCCCTTGGTACTGTACTCCTGTAGCTGCAGGGTCCAAAAAGGGGAATTAGCAGTGAGATTGGTGTCCTTGCCCCTTCTGCAGGTCACAGATGCCTACACCATCTCTGGCCCTAGACCAGGTGAGCAAGTCTGTAGTCCTGAACCCTCAGTTAGGGCAGGATAAGTAAGCCACTTCTAGCCCTTGGCAGGATGAGCAGGCAGCCAATAGGCTCCAGCCCCCAGGCAGGGTGGGGCAGCTAAGCAGTCTCTAGTCCTATGGAGGGCAAGTCTGCAGTTTTATGGGCCCTGGCCCTCAGGCCAGGAAGCAGTTTCTAGGCTTGAGTAGGGAAAACAAGAAGTCTAAAGGCTTTGGAGTTGTTACAGGTCAGGAGGAAACAACCACCCTATCAAGGATGGTGTGGGAAGAGGGCACAGGAATGTAGGCCCACTTGCCTCCCCTCACTGCATTCCAGATCAGGACCCCCCATCAATGGCAGAGAAGTCTGCCACTGTGTCAGTGGGGCTCAATTCACAATTTTCTCATGCAGCTGCAGGCCACGAGGCCACTGGATTGTCCTCCAGCTCTCCTGGGTTTCTTCTCCTTTCCCTGAAATACCTGATCCCCTGGGTCACCTTCAGCCTCCTTGGGGTTCTCCACCAGAGGCAGGTTACACATCCCTTCTATGTCATTGGCAGGCAGTATGTCCAACAAATTTTCAAGGTCATTAGAAGATGGCAGCACCTCTAGACATCTGGTTAGGGTTCTTCCAAGTCATAGGCATCCTTGCAGCTCCTCTAGGTTACAGATAGCTGGCAGTTCCTCTGAGTCACAGGCAGTGGGCAGCTCCAACAGTTGTTTATGGAATCAGGCTGCAGGCCTCAGCAGTGCAGCAGTGAGGCCGGGCTCCAGAGTGGGTGAAAAGATATCCTTTTCCCCTAGCAGTTCAGCCCAGATTAGGCTCAAGGGCTCACCTTTTATATTTCCTGCTCCAATGCATCTTCTTCCAATGAGACAGACAGGAGGCCTCAGACAGCCCAGTCCTCCCTGTATGTCTCCAAGAAAGGCCTTGCCCCTTCTCTACAATGAGACAGCTGTGTATTTCATTCTGATTATGGTTTTGCATAATTTTCAATAGGTACAGTAGTCAGACTACAGATTTGCCTATTCTCCTCTACAGGTGCATGAAACAGTGAATGTCTTGGTTTTGGATTCATGAAGGTGGGTCATGATCCACAGTTTAAGTTACTATCAACTCTGACGTGGGAGACTTGAATATTGACCCTGATCTCTTCATTGTGTAGGCTGCATTGTGTGTTTTGACTAAACAAAAGGCTATTTCTATTTATGGTAAAAGTGGAGGAACTATGTCAAATTTAGGAATATGTATCCTTTGGCCTTGAAACTACAATAAAACCACTTTTGTGCATGAAATTGTGTTTATTGTCTTTTTTTTGGAAAAAAATCTTTGTATGTTATGCTCTTGAGAGATTTGTTTAATGACTATGTACTCACTGCTTCTTTCTGACACATTACTTTGATTATTCTGACACCTATTATGCTGATTGGTGTATTCATAGTGCATGTCATCCATTGGGAACCATGAGGGAATACATTTAATATTGCAAGAAAAATTGATTGCCTCATATATTCAAGGACATATAATAAGATACACTGCTTCTTCTACAGTTTTTTATATTAATTGATTGATTGACTGGTGAGTTTATCTTACTCCCTTATTTTGTTCATATGCCAACTTCCATGAGTTGGATAGCAAATTATTTGCATGCTTCAATGGTATGATGCATCTCCCATGGTGTCTGGAGCATTTTACAACTCAGCTGTCTCTTGACAAGTTGGTGTGTTGACAGCTTTAGAAAATGGTCCCTCATGTAGCGTCTTGTTAACATCTCATCAACTTAGTGGCTCTTGGTATACTTCTCATAAAGATAACATAAGTTGACCTATTATTTATGTGCTACAAATGTTTATATTTGATAGGGACAGTGCAACTCTGAGCTAGTATTTTCCTCTTCTATTTTTAAATGGCTGAAAACGCCAGATTTTATCTTGTGCATTCAGCATTTCAGAAATCAATGATCTGCAGAAAATATCTGGAATATCATACAAATGTGACAGGAAGGTCAAGTAATGCTCTAAGATTAATACTTCTCTAATGACCTTTACTTGTAAATAGGGAAAGACTGCTGAGATCTGAAATAGACTCTTACATTTTGATCCTGCACTATGTTGACTCCTACTTGTTTGGCATCTGAGTTTAAGAACACGATTTGCTGGCCTTTGACCTAACAGAAAGACCCTCTACAATATTCAGAAAAAAAAACGTTGCATGTATTGTGAATGTGACACATTAACCTATATGGTCTGTGCATAGCATCCTCTTGGGTTTCTAATCAGCTTTTATGGAGGTTAATATCTAGAGTACTACAGTAAAACCAAAGAGTAAAAATGTAGTAACATTCTTTCTTATTAGTATAAGAACTAAATATCGGTTTCTTTATTAATAACTTGAAGTGTGTGCCACATGAACATCCTTGATTAGTAACAGACAGTCCTAGGTGAGATAAAATCTCTCATTCTTTGACTTGTCAAGTGATTAAGTATGCAGATTTGAACTGACCTCTAAAAGATTATTTCAGAAATACCTCATATTCATGATATTTTCAAGTTCTTTCTTCCCTCTTTTTAACTCCACTTACTCGCTCTATAATTGTCTACGGTTGTTCTGTAAAAAAGAATTGATTATGACACAATTTCCCTCCAAAAACATAACAGACAATTTGATTAATCAGGAAAACTGTATCATCATTTTGTTCTCATTTTAAAGAATTAGAAAACAGGGTCTTTTGTATGCCTCCTGCATGACTGGAGAAGATCAGCATGGGCAACAAAGACAAAGACAGGAAGAAGCCTAATTAGTTACTTATTTCAATTTTGTAAGAAGAAAAAGCAAAATGAAATCTAGTGTATATTTCCTAACTCAATATATTTATGACTCATCTTTACTGTTTACTGTGTTGATAGGTGAAGATTTTATTTCATAAATTCATAATTACCAGCAATAAACAAAGGTAAAAGGAAGTGTCTTCCTAGTTATGTCAGACTAGTCTTCTCTTTTTCCTTATGTGGTTTTCTCACAAATTATGTTCCCCATTTATGAAAGATTTCCTCTCGTGGGACCATTATCTTGTTGAGATTGAAAGGCTTGTGTGTCCCAGTGGCCCTCAGAACTATGTCATCTGAAGTCTTGTACTTCTAGTATAGAGAGCTTTGAATAGGAAGCTGAAGTGTTGTCCAGACCTCTCAAGATAGGTCAGACTATGCGTGATACTATAAGTAACACTAAATGGTACTATCTGCAACTGTTGACCAGAACAGACAGCTAAACCTTGTTCCTTCTGGAAAATTTTCTCTGATGGACCAGTCACTCAGGCAGATACGCTTATGTCCCCAAATGTGAAAGTGAAAGGTAAGAGCTGTGTGGACAGCCTAGGGCATCAATTCAGGTTAAACAATACCCTGTGACCTTCCACTGCATCTAGACATGTCTCTAGCTGTCTTGATGTTGTCATGCCATTAGATTCAGACAGGCCTGGATGAGAGAATGAGGAAGACTCAGCACAACTTTAGCTCGTGTGCTAGTCATAACAATAATTAGTCATCCTTCCTCAAGTGCTCTGGAGGTGGGCAAGCAGCAAGGTAGCTGGTGTGGGTACACTGTGATCTGAAGCAGCTGCAAGAGCTGAAGCAGTCCCCTGGGTGACTGAAAAGTCCTATTTAGGATCACACATATTATTCCATAATATGAGGAATGGGCTAGAAAAAGTGCCCTAAGCATTGTCAACTTCACATCAATCTTAGGTAGCATTTCATGGCTGATGGGGATCCTGTTACAGCAGTGGGGAAAAAAATCACATGGAAACACAAGACAAAGGTGACATCACTCACCATCTGTCTTTAGAATGTGTTTGGTTAATGGACTGCACAAGAGCAGATAGACCTTAGGGAAGAATAACACTAGCTGGTAGAGAACTGACCAGGTGTAACCTCCAATAGCAGCAATGAGTGAAATTTGCCTAATTGAAGGAGGACAACTTATTGAAAAAGAAGCCAGTTATACCTTCTTTCGGAATGGCAGTAGTAAAGAATGGTGACATGAAGCTGGTGTTGGATTTGCCATCAAGGCAGAGCTGGACAGCAAGCTTATGAGTTTCCCAAAGGAAGTGAATGATAGACTCATGCTAATGAATCTCCCACCACTGGAAAAAGATGTGTAACTATCATCATACCTATGCATCAACCATGACCAACCCAGAGGTGAACAAGGACAAATTTTACAAAGACCTTAGGTGCCTTATCACAGTAGTGCCGAAGAAAACAAGGTCATCATCCTCTGTGGCTTCAGTGCTAGATCTGGTGCAGATTACCAGGTATATCCAGGTGTGATGGGAAAAATGGCATTGGGTAATGGAACAGCTACAGGCTCCTCCTGCTGAGGTAAATGTGCTGAACAGGACTTTTTCATCACCAATACAGTCTTCTACCTGTCACACCATAACAAGGCATCTTGGATGTATTGACACTCAAGCACTGACATCTCATTAACTTTGTCATCATCAGAAGAGACAAACAGGATGTTAGTGTGACAAAGGCCATAAAAAGTGGAGAATGCTGGATGCATCACAACCTCACAGTCTCCAAGATGAAAATCCAGATACATCTTTGTAGGTGACAGCAAGGTAAAAACAAAGACCTGAAAGGAGTAGTCGCCAAATTGGAACAACAAAATGTGAAACAGTCTTTTGTTGGAGAACAGTGCAACCAGCTTATAAAATTTTATGTGAATTGCAACAGCATCAAGGAGATCTGGGAATCCTTCAGAGACTCTGCATTCAGCTCTATCCAATGCCATAGTTCAATAGCACATAAACATCAAAACTGGCTTGATGAAAATTATTCTGATATAGGAAAAGAAGCAAGGAGTCCTGTGGCATTTAAAGACTAACAAATTTATTTGAAGAAGAAACATTAGTTCTACAAGACCTGTTTAGGAGACAGCACTTGAACATATAGAAAGGAAGTCTTCCACGATATCAAGAGGATTGTTCAATGCAAATTTGGAGAGATGCAAAACTCATGACTCCCCAACAAGGCAGATGAGGTTCAGTCCTGTGAAGACAGGAATGACAGGAAGAACTTGTATGAAGCTCTGAGGACAACCTATGGGCCATGGTCATCAGGAATATCCCCAGTATGGAGTGCAGATGGCACCACACTGCTCACTGATAATGAAAAGATACCACAAAGGTGGGCAAAACACTTTAACAACATTCTCATTAAAGAATCACCTGTTAGTGAGGAGACAACTGATCGACTACGCAAACTGATGGTAACATCTCTTGTCGATTCCCCAACATTGACTGAAACTGTGGAAGCAATTGACCTGCTGTCAAATGGTAAAGCACCTGTAGCAGATGCTGTAGCAGCAGAAATCTATAAGGCTGAAGGCTTGAACATGGTTTTGAAACTGATTGAATTTTTCAAATCAATAAGGACTCAAGTAAATATAGTTTAGGGACTACAACAATGCATCCATCATTCACTTATACAAGTGGAAAGATAACAGACAATCCTGCAACTACTACCAGGGCATCTCCTTGTTGTCAGTAGCCACTAAAATTCTCATTAGAATTTTGCTCAAATCACCTCATGTAAGACGTTGAATCAGGGCTCCTGCCTGAGAGCCAATGTGGCTTCTGGAAATGTCATGTGGCCACAGATATGGTGTTTGCAGCTTGTCAATTTCAAAATAAATATCTGGAACAGAATTCCAACCTGTATATGACTTTGATGAAAAAAGCATTAGGTACAAGCAGTAGCGAGGACCTTTGGAAGATCACAGCAAAATTCAATTGCTTGGAGATATTCATATCAATTACTTGGCTATTCCATGATGGCATATTCATTTGCCTTATGAATAACGGTGAGTCATCTGAATTGTTTTCTGTCACCAACAAAGTCAAGCAGGGCTGTGTATGGCCCCAACCCTTTTCAGTATGATGTTTTCTGCCATGCTTACAGATACCTTTCATGACTGTGACACCAGGATTGACAGAAGATACTGGATTGATGGTAATTTTTTCAACCTGAGGAGACTACAGGCAAATACAAAGGCACAGGAAGTGACTGTTCATGATCTTTTGTTTTCTGATGACAGTTTCCTGAATGCCAAATCCGAGTCTGATAAACAGTGGAACATCGACTATTTTATTTCAGCTCGTGACAGTTTCAATCTCACAATCAACATCAAGAAGACTGAAATGAGGTACCAGTCTACACAAGGGAAGTCTTTATGTAGAGCCTGCTATCACAGAGATCCTCCAAGTAGTGGACAAATTTACTAACCTTGGCTATGTCTACACTTAGAGGACTCTTTGAAGTCGACTTAACAGTTTGACTTAAAGTAGACCTTGTTAAGTCAACTTAAAAGAGCCCCTAGTGCAGACCAGAGATTTGGGAAGATCTTGCTCAGGATCATTCTGGCAAAGTCTCATCCATACTGGAGCCACATTCTATGAGCAGAAGAAAACTACTGAGGCAGAGCAGAAGTATCAGCAGTGTAAATTTCATAACACCAACACATCAGCTGTCGTCAGGCAAGTAGCCCACAGCGGCATCTCTTGTTCAGTGTGCCTCAAAAGTATTCAAAGCTCAAATTGGCCTGATCAGCCCCACACATGTTCACAGAAACCAAACCAAACAGTTATGCCATGGTCACCGTTGAACTTGAAGAGGATGAATAAAAACAACAATATAAAGATCTATTTTCTTTGTCTGAAATTTTCAAAACAAAATAATAAATACACAGCTCTTCATCAGAAGATCTCAAAGTACTTTACAAGGAAGGCGACTATCATGATCTGCATTTTACAGAGGGAAAAAATAGCTAAAGGAGTGAGGTACCTAAATCCTGTTGAATTCCAGTGGGGTTTGGGCTACTAAAGCTCCTTTGAGAATTTCTGCCTTCAATGTCTAAACAGGGAGCTTCTAATTTTAAATATTTTTTCCAATCCTGGCCCTATCAGCACTCAGATGATTTTCCCCATGTTGCTACCCAGCCTGATGATGCTTTTGCCTAGGACTTCAAATTTTAACTGATTCCCCAGTTCAAATCCCTGGTGCACAATGCTGATTTCTTTCAAGATGATTGCTGTGTTACTTTGTGTTACTCCAAAATTGGAATAAAGAATTACAGTGAAGCAGAATGCATTTTATTGACCCGTAACATTTGCCTGATTTACACTCTAAGACACAAGGCCAGAGTCCTTACACATCTGTAAGCACACAGTCTTTGGCAATCTCTCCCTCAAAAGAATTTCATCTCTTCTCTTTGTCATTGTAGTTCACTTGCAGTGTAAATAGTTCTGACATTAATGGCCTCTGCCCTTTTTTCCTTTTTCTCTTCCTCCTGGTTACAATAATAATTGACTTTCTATGCTATGAAAATTATCCACAGGCTTCAGTTATTCCTACTACACCATATTCTCCATCCTTAATTAACATTTCTTGTTGGGTTTTCTTATTACCTATACTCCTTGCATGGGTGTGTAGACATGTTAGCTCATTAATATACTTTTGACAATATTATTCATCTTCTGTTTCAAAACAACTCCATCTTCTGTCTTAGGGCTGAGCTTGCAGAGTGCCTACTGAGAATGCCAAACAACCTCATTAAGTGGCAAAAAGAATTAGGGTGGGGAGGGAGAGGACCAGGAAATCCTGTTAAGCCTTTTGTAAATCAGAGGGATTCTAGCTACAAAAGCTTTCATAACACCAAACAACTCCAACTCAGGGAACCTTTTGCAGCTCAGAAAGATTCTACAGAAGTCAGATGCACTATAGTGTTTGTAAATGAAAACCTCGGCTGCATAAACATCTTTATTTTCTGCTTCTTTTAAAGATCCTCACAGCAGGGCACTTTATTTATTTATTTTAATGAGTCTAGGTAAGAAATTCTTTGTTGTTGGCTAATCTCGGACTTTGTGAGGAATCTTTGGGTAATTGTTAATCTTTGACCTATAGGTCCTGGATTTAAATCCCTGCAGCTGGTCAGGGGGTGGGAGTTTGCTTGTTTCTGCTTCAGACAGAGGTCCTAAGCTGCAAAAACTTATGCATGTGTTTAGCTTTTTACATATGTGAGTGTCTTATTGCCTTCACTGGAACTAGTCAGAAGCATGAAATTAACTACTTGTGTAAGCATTTGCAAGATCATCACTGGGTAGTGCAAATGACTATACATGTACAGAATCCCAGAATGCATATGCATCATTTTGTGGCCAAGGGCTTCAGAAAATGAGGGCATGTGGCATGGACAGTACTATACAAATTTGTCTGTTCCCTTGGATTTTTTTCCCCCCTTAATTTGATCAGAAGTTTGTTGACTCTAAGGGTGTGTTCACACAGCAGTCTTATTTCGAAACAACAGAGGTTGTTTCAAAATAAGAAAGGCCATGTTCACGACGCACCGTTGTTTTGAAACAACGGGTTCCGTTGTTTTGAAACAATGGCGTTGTTTCGAAACAACTTAAACCCCATGTGGGGACGAAACAACGTTGTTTTGAAATGATTGTTTCGAAACAATGCTGTCTGAACATGTTGTTTTGAAACAACGGTGACTTATTTAGAAATAACTGTTGTCTGAACTTGCTATTTCGCTTTGAGCTTTTTTCCTTAATTCGAATTAACAAACTGTTAATTCGAATTAACTTATTTCAAAATAAGGTGTTATTTCGATACAAGTTGTTTCAAAACAACTTGTATTGAAATAACCCCCTGTGTGTGAACATAACCTAAATCCATAGGGGACAATTGTAACATAGGACTTCCCTGAATAAATTGCTTCTTCAACCCTAATGGCTATAGTTGAACTAGAGGTTTTTGGTTTTGTTTTTTTAAAGAATGAATGAGTAGGTTAAAACAGAAAGGGAATGGTACTCCAGGTCCATAATGGCATTAGCATTGTTTCTGAGTCACTGACAACCCAGAAGCAAATCATCTTGAATGCTCATTCTGGTCAATATTTCAACAGTCAAAGCACAAATAAAGATACTAGCTAGTGTGTGCTACAGACCATCAAATCACACTACGAAACAGGATGGCCAACTTTTTAAGCACCTACCTACAATGTGCATGTTGGAGGAGAACTTTGTAACCAGCTCCAAAGGGGTAGCTGTGTTAGTCTAGTTCAGTAAAACAAACCAACAAACAGGACTCCTTGTTTGTTTGTAACCAGCTATACTCAGTCTCAGTGACGTCTTCTATAAGAATGGAGAAATACCATCACATATCCAATTCTGCCTGTACACAGAGTATCAAACTGTGCATATAGTGAAGGCAGATCTTGCCGAGGTACTTAGAAGTTTGACTTCAAAGGGATTCATGAGAGTGAAGTGAGCAGGGTTTGGCCTTAGGCATGATGCTTCTCTCCAAATCAGTACTGATACCATGACTGCTAAGGCTACGCTGTTATAGGTGAAGAGGAAGGCCAAGATTTGGACTGCATATGGTCTTTGGTATTGTTTTCCAAGACTATAGGTTTATTCATGTTCATAATTTAAACTTCATTTCCTATCCTAAAGTGTTCTTTATTGTTAAAATGTACTGTTAAGCAACTGCTTTGCTTTTCCATTTCTGGTAGAAATGATCCTTCTATATAGTTTTGTGCATTCTGGCAATGAAAGGCACTATATATATTCAAGATCAATGTCCTAAGATTTTTCATTAACTTTAAAATATACACACTGAGGAAAAACACCTGTGCCAGTTTTACTTACACTTTTGAAAGAAGACAGGACAAAGGACTGAAAAGATATGCATTTACCTGGATAGTCTGGGGAATGGACTAGACAACCTAATAGAGAACAGGTAGGTCTTTTCCATTTTTCATTTCAGAGTAATTTGAGGCTGGCATCTCTGTAAAAACTCACCTCTCCTGGGAAATGTTATGCCTGTTATCCTCAAGCAAAGGGAAAATACTGGAATAAGTAATTTTTTATTTTAACTTTTACTTTTGCCAGATGACTTGTTTCTGCTGGTTATGTTGAAGTCCAGTTGGCCACTGATAGTGTAGTCAAACAGAAATTTTGCTTTTGCTCAGTTCTAAATTTGAGTGCTATAATAAAGGAGAGAGAATATAGTGGCCCCATCCACACAGTTTAATAGTACTGGATTAAATCCATCCCTGGAATAAGCCAGTTAGGTCACTGGAGTTATACAAGGGATGAACATGGTCTTTTCTCTCAAATGGTATCATATTCATTCCTCGGAAGTATAGCCTATCACATACCATTTGCTACATCTTTTTATCACCTCACATGAAATGTTTTACAAATTTTATAGGCAGAAATTTAGAACCAATTCTGAAAAATCCAAGTCTACAATTTCATAAATTATAGACATCACAAGTCTGCAGTCAATTCTCACACAAATAAATGCATGACTGTCCTGTTTTGGACTATCTGCAAAATTAACATTCACAGATTGAGATTGACATAGCAGAGGATGTTCTACTACTGATTACTGAACCAAAAAAAGCTAAATTTCAGTCATAGTATTAATTTAATAGAACAAGGCAATCCTGTCAGAAGTAGAATGTATAGAACAGCTATTCTGATTTTTTTTCTACAATGACCTTCTACAAAATCATTTTAATCACTGGTCCACTCAACCATCTATGGAAAAATGGCTTATCTTTTGGTTTTTGAAAGCCAAATTGTCACCAAAGCTCAGTGATTTGAAAAGTAGGATATTTCGGCAGTAAGAAAATTTAGAATTAAATGGAACATGCTGCTACTCTTCTCTGGTGATCCCTACTGATCTTCGTGAGTGAGTGGAAAAGTGAGACCAAAAAGGTGTCTGATGTCGGAATCCTTGGTAACACTGTTGCAAGATTTTATTAGTTTCTCTTTGCTGCTAGCACACAATACAAGAAAGCGAGGAGGTGGGGGGGAACAAAAACATGTCAACATTCTGCACCAATATGTATTTATTTATTTGAAACCTTGAGGAGTCTGCAAAGATATTAGCCAGCTAGCATCACTGGAAATCAGAAACCAAAGGGTATAGAATAGTGTATGTAATTTCTACAAGGTGCTGGAGCTTTTTAATTAATGTAGGGGGTGAATTGCAACCATAGATTGATGATTGCAATTCTGAAATTATTTAATGGGGTGCAACATGCACTTGTCACAGATAACAGGGTCTTCTTCAGGCAGCTGTTTAGAGTTAATTAAGAAGATAAAATTGATGGAACACACAGAGAAATTCATGAGCTGTAAAACAAGCAAGGAGTCCTGTGGCACTTTTAAAGACTAAAAAATTATCATCGTATGAGCTTCCATGGGTGAAAATCCCACTTCATTAGACACCTGAAAAAGTGGGATTTTCTCTCACGAAAGTTCACATGATAAATCTGTTAGTCTTTAAAAGTGCCACAGGACTCTGTGGGTATGTCTATACTGGAGGCTTAAGTTGACTTAAGTAAATCCAGGCTATATTCAGGATTTATTAGGTTGACTTAAGCACTTGCTTAAGTCAACTTAATAACTCCTGCCCTGCAAGTTGAAATAAGCTTTTAAATCAACTTTACAGGGCAGAAAGCCCTGGGCCCTGCTCCCTGCCCTGCCCTAGGTCCCAGTTGAACTCCGGCACGTGGCGCGGACTGGGAGCCAGCTCCTGAGATCAGCAGTAGCCTGTGAAATTGACCAGGCTCGGTCACTGGGTTGTCTCCGCCGTGGCAGCCTTTCTCCCAGGGGGAAGACAGCCCGGTCAGCCTGGGAAATTTCAGCCTGTGAAACTGACCAGGCTGACTGGGCTCTGGCAGCATTTCTGCCACTGGGGAAACCACCCAGTGACCCGGCCTGGTCAATTTCACAGGCTGCTCCTGAGCCCAGACACACCCAGAAGCTGACTCAACAAGGTTTCAAAGCCCCTTCCCACCAACGTAGACAAAGCCCTTGTTTGTTGTGCTGAACTAGACTAACATGGCTACCCTGTTGGAAAAACTAAATCTGTTAGTCTTAAAGTGCCACACAACTCCTTGTTGTTTTTTCACTGGACTAGACTAACACGGCTATCCCTTTTAAAATTGTAATTATTCAGACAAAGTTGAAGTCGTAGGAAAATCAATATAAATAAGTTCAAGAATAAGATAAGTATAGCAAAGTGGCTTCCTGCATTGTCTATTCTCACAAACTTGCTTTGTGCATATGTACAGCATAATGGAGACCATTTAGTACAAAAACAGATGAAAAAATAAATGGAGGAAGGGAGATCCTGATTCAGTTTATGCCTTCTAAGTGATCCAGTGAACCTGAAAAGAGGCAGCTAGATCCTGACACCCCTTCTTATGTATATTATCAGATACACAAATGTATTCGCTCAATTTCTGACCATAAGAAAATTAATTATTATCCAATATTATCCATGTTTTATATTCCCACTTTCCATAACTATGCCTTTAATCATGATTATTAATGAACTACATCACACATTTCTTAATAATTCTTATCCATTATTATAGTCCATCTACCTAGCCCCTGCCTAGCAACCAGATTGCAAAAGCACCCAAAATTTCCTTCTCGCAGAGTACTGTGGTACACTGTATTTTGTGTGGTTACTCATTTGTCTTTTGGAGTGAGTGTGTGAAATTTGTGACCTGGTCACAAATTGGATCTACCAGATCTTAGCCTAATAACTCAGTCATATGAGCTCTCTACTTGCTGTTACAACTTTTATAACTTTTCATAAATTCCCTGAAACATTCTCAAGCAAAAGAACTCTAAATTGTCCTGAACTCTAAAAACCTAAAAGGTCAGATTGGGGACAATAGTGCTGACCAGCTTCAGTCATCCCTTTATGGTCCACATACCACCTCCAATTTACAAAAAAATCTGAATAAGCTTTAAATTGAAACATGTTGTCTTACCAAAGTGTTTCTTTGCTTTATCTTGCATTTGATGATTTGTTTTTCTAGGACTGCTTGCAAGTCCCCAGCTGTTCCTGTTGAGCTTCTAGTGTCTCTTTTAAAAAAGCATTGAAGTATTTTTAAGGAATTTCACATATTTGCAAAAACAAGAAATCAAGACTATTATGACTGAGGCTACTAACCAGGGGCATCGCTGGTGCTGAGCTGCTGGAGCTCAAGCCCTGAGTCCCAGCACCCGAGTCCTGGGTCTGCTGCTGGGCCACCCACAGCAGTGGCACACTTACTGGGCTCAAGCCATGAGTTATGGCACACCGAGCCCTGGGTTTTTTCTGCTACTAATACTGAAAAAGGAATAAAGTGGAATAATGTTTTTGGGATCACTGCAAATAGTGCTCATTCTGGCATATAGAACAAATATTATTTTCAATATCCATTTCATATGGGTACTGGTGTGTTTGCTCCTTTCTTACACTGACCCATGGAGCCATTTCATTGTGAGGGTTAGCTTATAGACCAATTTCAAGATGCAGGTTTTTTGTCTATAAATGTGTTCACTTGTTCTCATATACATTCCTTGCATTTAACGATTATGACTAAAGAGTCAATGTGAAGCCTTTAGGTGGCTGTTGTCCTTTTCCTGAAACTAAATATGAGATCAGCCTGGCAGTATGAGAGCTCAGCTGCATGATTTAAGATTTTAAACCAATTATATTACACCATCCATTAATAACAATAAGGGTATGTCTACACTTACACTTTAAATCAAAATAATAATGATTAATTCAATTTAAAGTAGTGGATGTCTACACTAGTTTTCCTTATTTCAAAATGATGAGTGCCCTCATTCCAAAATAAGGAACAGTCATTTTGAAATAATAAAACCTGGTTTTATATCAAAATAAAGGTTATAATGAAACTGTTATATTGAAATAACATAGTATAGCTGTGTTATTTCGATTTAACCGTTATTTTGATTTAATACTTTTTTGACCTTCTTCCTCCCAGAATGTCCTCCTCTTTTGATATATTGGGTGGGGGCATGTCCCTTCTTGGGGGCCATCTTGCAGCACCTCCCATGCTGCCCCTCTCCTAAATCAAACTAAAAAGTCCTGCACATAGACATGCTAGTTCGATTTGGGTTTCTTTGGGGACAAGTTTAAGAATCTAAATGTAGACATAGTTTAATTGCAACACTGAGAATTAGGCATGTCTAATATTCCATTTTTGCACCATTCAATACCTTTGTGAAACATCTGACTTTTATACGAGTACCAAAAACAGAAGAAAAACAGTTTATGCTAGGCTCCTATGCTACTGGCGCCCCGAATACTAAGCCATATTCTGTTCCATTCCGTCTGTATAATGTCACTGATTTCACAGTTGCACAAGGAGAACAGAGTCCAGAATTTGGTACATTGTTTCAGTTTCCCAGCCTCCCATGATAATTTAAGGCTCAGAAATGGTCTTTTTTTTTTGAGAATGAAAGCGCAAATATATATTTGATTTGCTGTTACAGTGTGACCTGATCCCATGACTTACACTTCCCCGCATTTATTTTCTCCCATTCTGTACATTCCCCATCTTCAAAGCATCTGATGAGGTGGAATTTTCTCCCATGAAAGCTCATGCAAAAAAAAAAAAAGTTAGTCTCTAAGTGCCACAAGACTCCTTGTTTCCTTATCACAAATATATGGGACTCATGCAATATACTGTCCCACTACTTATCCCAAATCAATCTGTTGAGAAATACTTCTTATGATATGAATATATAAATTGTTGATATGAGCAAAGAGGTAACAAGGTTTATTTCATTTAATGGTAGTGGGGTTTATCCTGGTTTTGTAAGTTCCGTAGTGCATGTACCATACAGGAAAAATAATATATATGCAGTCTGCTTCTTTTAAGTTTCTGCAGTTGACCCAACACACATTCTTTGGATTTTATTTTATTTTTTTTTTTGTATTTTACCATGGGACAGCTATAGCTTGCCATACTTCCACAAAAATTATAATAGGAAAAACTTTCTTACTAGGAGAGTGGTGAAGCATTGGAATAGGTTACCTAGGAAGGTGGTGGAATCTCTATCTTTGGAGATATTTAAGGCTCAGTTAGACAAAACCCTGGCTGGGATGATTTAGTGAGAGTGGTCCTGCTTTTTCGCAGGGGGTTGGACTAGATCTCATGAGGTCCCCTCTAAACCTATGATTCTACGAAAAAGCTAATTGGCCACACCAAAGTCAATAAGAATACTCATAGGAGAAAGGCCAATAGAATTTGCGTTTCTATCAAGATTAATAAAAATATGTTCTTAAACATAATTCACTCTTGTTTTGGTTTTTATGGTTTTCAATGAGTACAACAATCCATCATACTTGAACTTCATGTATATCCCTGAATCTAAAAGCTAGCACAAGTCATTTTTTAATTAAGATATCTTTACAAAACCTACAATTTACTTCCAGATTTGGTAATAGACTTTTAACAGCATGTCATCTATATAATTTATGTAAATTCAAGTGACCCAAAAGTCATAAATCTGACTGAATTTCATAGTGAAACATAAAAATAGCCCCTGACATCACTGAGCACCCAGAATAGCTTAAAATGTGATGAACAATGGGAAATTGCAGCATTGTTCCAAGCCAGCGGGATCTTAACCTTTTAAATAAACTACCCATTCTACTTAGAATGCCTGTATATAGTCATGGATTTGTAGCTGAAAGAAAACAGGTTTGATATGCTTGAATATATATAATATAGATTAAAATACTTTAAAACATTCTAAAGACAGCATTCAACCCCAGCTCCAAAATTATGGATTTCTGTGTTGCTTTGATACTGAAGTTGTCCTCTGATAGGTCCCATCCTGTTCCCACTAAAGTCAATGGCAAGACTCCCATTGGCATTGATTAAGGCAGAATCTGCAATGTTGGGTAAGTTCCAGCTGTGCAGAAGACCTGTTAGCTGTTGGCAGCATCAACTCCTAGTGCCAATTTCCAGTGGTATTTCTGTCTAGTCTGAGGCAAACCCACTGTGCAAAGTGTCTGCTCCCTGGCATTTCCTTGTTACAAGGCAAAGCATAAAGAATTTTCTTGGAGCGAGCTCCACAGAATCCCATGGAAAGGAGAAGCATGTCACCAAGCTAGTGATCCTCTGCTTTACAGTCCTTTTGGGGGTGTTATCCCTTTGTATTTTTAGTCTTTGATCCCCTCTGCATCCCTAAGCAGCTAGGCTCCCTCCCATCTAGTTACGTCGCATCAATTTCTATGTCTTTTCTTTAGCTGCCTGCGGCCACCTAGCCTTAAAACCTCTCACTTCTTCCCAGCCATTCTTAAGCTTTTCTTTCTCCTCGTCAGTGGCCATTTCAACCCTGTCCAATTCCTACCCTTTCACACAACTTCTGTCTTTCCTCATCCGCTGTGAACTCTTGTCTCATCTTCAGCTCTGTGCACCGATATTACACACATGTCTGGATATTATGCTGTTCAAACTACCATTTAGATAGAATATAAAGGGTAGGAGAGCGATATAAAGAAGGGGAATGGTTTGGTAGGTAAAGAATGGGTTTGGGAGTCAGAGGATTTCACTTGTACTCCTTACTCTACCAGTGAGCTGTACATGAACTCAGACCAGTCACTTAATCTTTATGCCTCAGTTTTTCTACATGTAAAATGGGAATAATAATTACCTCTATTACAAACTAAATTTATTAATGCCTGGAATGCCCACAGACAGCTGTTATTTGAACTGCAAACAATTATTGTTAATTGGATTCCAAAATCATTTCTGTACCTCTCCTCCTCCCTCTGATAGTTCCAAACCCAGACCTGTCTAGACTGCCCATATACCTGTGACCCTTCTTCCAGCTCAAATGAATACATAGTGGAAACTAAGAGGGAACAGGAGAGCAGTTTATTATCATTGGAAAGTCTTTTCACTCTAGGGCAGGATGACGTACTTGGATTTGGGTGGGTACTGAGCTGACCTGATCCTGAAACCTGTTCTCTGCTACACGGTGCAGTTCTCTGCTCATCATTTCTATTCCTAGCCTCCCATCATTTATTCTAAGATGCTTCAGTTGGCCTGTCTTGATGCCTGTAATAAGATGTACAATCTGTGCTTTATTTAATTAATATGTCTTAAATTTTACATAGTCTTCCCCGTGTTAGAAAGGGCAAAAGACAACTCACTAATGAATATACATCTCTCTTTATACTTCCTGCAATAATCTCTTCACAGGGTACCTATGCAATTCCATAATAAAAAAAAAAGAGGTTCCATTACACATTTCTTTAAAGATCAAGGGAAGACCAATGTGTATGACTGTACACGTCATAAATCCAGTTTAATTTATTCATAGTAGAAGTCTATAGATCAGACTTTTTACACTAGAAAATATTATAAAATGGTGAATGAATAAATCCCAAACTACAATTCTGTGATTAATGTGAAAACAACAAAAGTTAGTTTTCAACAATTTGTCAAAAAGTAAAAAATATTGAAAACATAAGATGGCCTTTAGCCATTAAATCAAACTCATGAGAAGTAAAGAGAAAGAGAAAATATTTCAAAACTTTTGAAAGCTCCCCCATCTCCTGAACCTTCGCATTTTGCTACCTCAAATGATATGTTTCTGAAATATTCAAATATTCTCTGTCAATAGATTTCTGTGTAATTCTTACTACCTCATTCCCATGTTCAAGCTCTGTAACATTACAAGATTTTAAATCCTAGAAGAGGAAGTATGACCTCCTGGAGCTGTGTCAGCCAAGCAAAGATAATGTGGAACCATCCTGCGTGAACAGGAAACATGGAGGCAGAATGTCTCAAACAAGGTTTGGGCTTAGTAGGTGGCGCAAGGAAAAAGAACGGGTGCAGGAAACACCGTGTGCACTCTTATATCCATTCCCAGGGCATCTCTGCAGGCCTAGCCACAATTTGCATCTTAGTTAATAAATTAAAGTTCTCAGTAACAATGCCACAAGATTTGTCTAGACTGGAAAGTAAAAAGAATTGGCTTGATTTACTCTCACTTTTGCTAACAGAAATACAAGGTAGCTCCATTGACTTTTTATTAGCTATTAATATTTGGCACAGCTTTACTATCATGCAGCTATCACGTCTATGCGAACAGAACTAGAAAAAAGTTAACCAATTGCAATCCCTCCAAAAATATACAATAGAAGACCCTGAACACACTCAATAGCAGTGTCACACATAATGGAAGCTACTTACAGACAAGAGACAAATGCACAGCGGGAAAAGAGGTTCTAACTCTCAGCTACAAAGGGGGGATGCAGGAGCTCTGTAAATACTGTCGCCTTTTGAAGCAGTTACTATTCCCACTCTGCTACTCTTGAGCACTTTCCTTCTTAAAACCTCTGTGGTGCACATTCATGAGAGAGAATAAGACTTGTGCAGCCCCCCCCACAGTAAAGCAATGTAAACTCTACATCCACTTTTCATCCTCTTGTTAATAAGTATGAATGCCTCACACTGCTTGAGTAGATTACATCTGTATTCAGGCAAAACAAGTGCTTTCAAACTCCACAAGTTAAGTTCATATTTACAGTAAATCTGCTGATTATGGAAGGTAATCCTCCTAGTTCAGTCCCAATATGAATGTAATTTTTCTCTGAGGAGTGATGGCCTGCAACACACTGAAGAAGGAAATCCTTCTCCAGAATTAGTGTTTTGCAACTATAGGAATCTTTCAGCACTTTGAAGAATTCCCAGACAACAAATATTTTCTTACGACTTGTCTTTCCGATGGCCCCATTTTATCCCTTCTGAAATATTCCAGAGACGTCAACCCAGATGCAGACAGATTTGCTTCCTGGCTGGAACCAAGCTTGCAAAATTGATGTTGAATCTTTTCACAGTCGTGTCTTTTTTTCCAGGCATACCAGAGATTCCTCCTTTCCCTAGGAGAGATAAAGTGTTGAACCTGACTGTTAAGAACAGATAGCAAGAGGGGGGGTTAAAAACCTGCCTAATAAATCTCATACAGTGCCACTAAGATCCATTTATACTGACCTACTCTCTTGCCTGCCTCTGCATTTTAGAAGAAAATGACATACTCTGCTATGTATAACAATATATTTATATGGGACCAAATGTTATTTCTTTCTTCATGGGTGCAGATTCGGTAAAATCGGACATATTTCTGATGCAGAAGAAAGGGCAGGACAGGATCTGAGGACGCCCCAGTAGTGCAGTTCCACATCCCGTACATACCATGGAACTCTTCTCATTCAGGTTACCGTGTGCCCCAGCTGTGCAGCAGAATTTCGGACACGTGGCTGAAAGGGAACGGGGTTGATGGATCCATATCCTCATGGATCCATTGGTTCCTGTCTATTATGAAAGGAACATGCACCAAGAGATAAAGCAGTTCTGCCTGAGGAAGTGGGATCTTCTCCCACGAAAGCTCATGCAAAAAATAAATCTGTTAGTCTTAAAGTGCCACACAACTGCTTGTTGTTTTTTTACTGGACTAGACTAACATGGCTATCCCTTTGGAAATTGCAATCCTAAAACCTACGAGGCTGTATCTACACTTAGAATGTTAATTCAAATTGCCTGAATTTGAATTAATCAATTTGACCTAATTATGATTAATTCAAATTCAGTCAATTCAAATGAACATGGCCACACTAGAAAATCCAGTTCGAACTAGCATGTCCATGGACAGGACTTGCTAGTTTGAATTGGAGGGGCACATGGGAAGTGTGGCAAAATGGCCGCTGAAAAAGGCCACTGCCGAAGTCAATCCCATCTAAGCAGGAAGTTGCCTCAGCCCCTACCCATTGTGGCTGGCAAGAGGCAGAGCGAGCAGGTCATGGACCGAGCCCAGCTCCTGCAGCTTGCAGCTGAGGTGCCCAGCACCTGCACAGCCCTGACCCAGTGCTCCGGTTGCCTCGAGCACAGTGTTTTTGGACACTGGCAATACAGAGGCAGGGACCAGCACCACCACCACACTGCTCCTGCCTGCTGCAGTGGCCACACTGCTGCCCTCCATGCCCAATTGCTTCTGGGCACGGGAAACCAGCAGCGACTGGTGGCGAACACGTCATTCTGACTAGCTGGGATGATGACCAGTGGAAGCAGAACTTCCAGATGAGGAAGCAGACAGTGCTAGAGCTGGTCCACAAGCTCACCCCACAGCTGCAGAGAATGGACACCCATCTCAGACCCACCCTACCCATGGACATGAAAGTGGCCATCGCCCTGGGGAAAATGGCCACCCTGGACACCTACCAGTCAGTGGTACATCAGTTTGGAATTGGGAAGGCTACCATGTGGGCTGCCCTCCTGCAGCTCTGCAGGGGAATTAATGAGGTCCTGCTAGCCCACCTGGTCACTCTTGGGAACCTGCAGGACACCCTGGACAGACGCAATGCCCTTGGATTCACAAACTGTGCGGGCACCCACAATGCACCCCATATCCCTGTCTGAGCCACACCACACCAAGCCATGGAGTACTGGAACTGCAAAGGCTACTTCTCTGTGCTTCTGCAGGCCCTGTTCAATCACCAGGGCCTCTTCACAACCATTCGTGCTGGCTGGCCAAGGAGTGCACATGATGCCCGTGTGCTGAGGAACTCCAGCCTCGACAGGCGAATGCAGACAGGCACCTTCCTCCTGCCACATGACATGATTGTCAGGGATGTCGAAGTACCCCTCCTTCTGCTAGGGGATGCTGTCTACCCTCTCTTCCCATGGTTTACGAAGCTGTACGAAGCCACCTACTTCCAAGCAGGGAGGTTTTTAACAGGAGACAACAGCTGTCGCCAGGTGGTGGAGCATGCCTTTGGGAGGCTCAAAGCCAGAAGACATTGCCTTCTAACATGCCTCCACCTAGCAGCGGAGACCATCCCAGAGGTCATCAGTGCCTGAGATGCTCTGCATAATCTCTCCAAAATGCGGGGAGACAGAGTCCCCATCATCTGGGAGGCTGAGGCAAAACAACTCGCTGCACATTTTTAGCAGCCAGAGTGGGCTCAGCAAAGGGCCCACAGCATCCAGGAGGTGCTCAAGGACATGTTCCTTGGTGAGGAGCCCTGAGGACCCAGCCCTGCCATCAGAAGCCCTCAACAGCCCCATGTCACACATGCCCCCCCACACACACATGCACCCCCCACCAACTCCATCGCCAAAGCAATAAAGAAAATGAAATGAAATACTTGTACTCAAATCTTTATTTAAAAGGGAATGTGACAGAACAGGACACTTGGGGGGGAGCAGAGGAGAAGGGTGAAATATGAGTTCAGGAAGAGGGAGCAGTCGCAGTGCCCATGGCAGCAGTCCCCATGGCTCTCACTGTGCCCTCCCGGGGTGAAGGGATGCCATGGTCAGGAAACACGGGGGTCATGTCGGTCGGGTTCCAGGGCATCAGGTTTGGCAAAGTGGTCCACCAGGCTATGTAGGGCAGTTCCAGTGCACTGGAAGGCCACAGCAATGACAGTGAGGACCCAGCTCCAGCACTCCTGGGAAATGGTGCAGCGATCCCCCAAATCCAAAGCCCTCTCAAGGAGGCACAGGGCAAATGCTTGGTTTGCCAACACCTGCCCATGCCAGGCCCGTGCGCTCTCCTTGGCCCCTGGCCCAGCTGAATCCGGTCCTGGAGGAGTTCATCCCATATCTGGAGCGCCCTCCTCCTCCACCAGGTGGTGGATGGCAGGCTCCCCACAGCACAGTGTCAATCCACAGTGTGAGCTGGTGGGGGAAGGGGGAGAGAACAGGGTTAGTCCCAAGGTGCTATTTTGATGCCACTCTATGTGGCCTAAGGGCAGCAAGCATTCAGGGCTGTGACCATCCCCATGCCTCCCACTCACGGTTCTGTGAAAAGGGGGCCCCAAGGTATGTGCGTCCGTGATGCTGAGGCTGGCTAGAGTATGGTGCTCACAGTGGCAGGCAACCCTTAGCCCCATGTGGCTCCTGGGCATCACCAGAGGCCATGTGCCAGGGGTCAGAGATGCACGTGGTCTAACCTCTACATTGGCACCTCAGGTTCTCCCCAGCCACCCACTCACAGGGCCCTGCACCACTTGCCTCACCTTCCCCAGTGTCCCATGGATCCCTCCCAGTCTACCACATTGGACGGGCTCGGTGGCCCCCCAAAGTGGCTGGGACCATGCCTGTCCCCTCTTCCTGTCCCCCTGCCCTGCCTGTGTCACAGGCAGGTGCAGCCGTGCCCTCATGGAGGGAAGACTTACCCACAGGTCCTGGAATGGTCCTTCAGGATGCGCCCTCACCAGGGTCCTCCCCAGGGGGTGCTCCTCCCTCCTCCAATGCCTCGGGGTGGTGGCTGTCTCTTCAAGAGAGGCAAAGAGATTAAGGCTGCTTTCTGGGGTGCAGGCAGATAGCGACCCTGCTGCTGAGCTATTGACATTGATGTTGACATCACCAGCTTCCCTCTCCTCCAGGGTGGTCATAGTAGGTGCCTTGGCGCTGTCCACCGGGCTGGCGGGCAGGTTGGATGGTTCCTCTCCAAGGAAACAGTCCATGTCCTCGAAGTACTGACACATGCCTCCCTGCTCTGGCCCCCAGAGCCACCTCACCTCCAAGACCCAGGCATAGTCCTGGCAAAGGGACTTTATCTTAATCCAGACCTGCTCCGTGGTCTGGGGTTGCCCCTGGGTGGTGACAGACTCGGCTATTTTGGCATAAATGGCCGGGTTGCAGTGACTAGCCTGCAACCGGGACAGGATGTCCTATGTCCCCCAGATGGACAGGAGACAGAGGACGTCCTGATGGCCCCAGATGGCCGACCTGCACCTGCCCTGCATGCTGGCACCAGCCTCAGCCATGCCCTCTGCTCTCTGCCACATGGCACTGGCTTCAGGGGCCATCATCAAAGGTTTTGGGGGGGATGCTCTGCCTGTGGGCACTTTCCCTTCTGTTGCCATGCACCATGGGAAGGAGAAGGGCAAAACTCAGTCAATTCAAAACTAATGCTTAGTTGGAATTGACATGGTCACACTAGGTCGATTCGAACTAACAGGTTCGAATTTACTGTGACTTTGAAGTGAAATGAAGTTTGAACACTTCAAAGTTGGCTTTCATCAATCTGAACTAAGGAGTTCCTCAGTTTGAAATGATGAATACAAGTGTGGCCATGCACTTAATTTAATTCAAATTGATGATGATCAATTTGAATTAAATTCTAAGTGTTGACATACCCTGAGTGACAAACTGATTCTTTTCCCATTACAACAGGTGATTTGAACTCACATTCCTCTATGTGCTGTTTCCCAGTGTTTGAATCTTCACAGCTGCTTTGATTTGCTGTTACAGTGTGACCTGATCCTCTGACTTACACTCCCCTGTATTTATTTCCCTCTCATTCTGTAAATTCCTCATCTTCAAAGCTTGTCACCAAGTGGGATTTTTCTCTCATGAAAGCTCGTGTGATAAGTAAATTTCCCAGTCTTTAAGTGCCACAGAACTCTTTGCTTATTTTGCTTAACTGTAAACCCTGAAAAGATCACGGTGCAGAGCCTTGCTATTTGTGCTGCATACTGGTGCCATGGAGATTGCAATTCAGACAGTTCATATTTTAATTCGCCCCATAGCTAGCACATGAAATTAATAGAGATTTTGAAAAAGTAATTTCCCCTATATTATTTTGTTTATGGAGTTCAGATTAGGAAAGACACTGAAGACTAAATGAACTGTAACTCTTGAATTATAGGCCCTAATTCACTTTTGGAAATACACTATGGCAGGTTTCAGTAGTAAAAAGGCAGGTTTTTAGATCATTCATGTCAATCAGATCTAGTAATAATGACGCTGTAGCAAGAAATCACAGATGGACACAGCACCCATTTCAATTAGGTTACTTCGAAAAAGAGGTAACGACCAATAATGGAACAGTCAGATGCCCTGCAACAGCTTCTGGAAATGTACATTTTAGAGCCTTGAGATCTGGGCTTGCAGCTGCCAACTTCACCCCGTGTAAAGCATCAGCAGCTGGCTTCATGTCTTGGAAAAAAAAAAAGTAGTATGCTACATGTTTGTGGCCATCAATCAGCGGACACAGTGCCAAGCAAGTTTTGTAATGATGAATATATTGCTAATAGACTTTGCAAAAATATTCTTATTACAAGAAAAGTATCTATAAAAAGCCTAATTGCCACATTCAGTTTGTGCTGTACACATTTAATGTAATGTGATATTTTTTAGTAAACAAGCTATTATGTAGACCATGGGCTTAAGTCATGGGCCAGTAGCCAGAAGCACTTCCATATGTGGAGGGAGCCCTCGAGAAGGAGGCTCCGCTGCCCCACTATGTGACTTCAGTGATGTCCCTTCCAATGGGATAAGTGCTGGGGACAGAAGTGGACTCACTTCCTCCTTGGCACCATCCTAGCAGGACTTAATGATGCTTGCTCAATTTTGACCTCACTGGCTGATTACCCACTGGCACTCTGAAATTCCCAATGTCCTCTTTGACTGGAAGAAAATTTGGAGGGCAAAGAACTTCAGGATGAAAAATGAAGATGGGAATCCTGAGGACTGCATAATGGACACAGCAGACAGGTTTGGTGCAGGAAAGTGTTAATGAAATTGAAACAAATGATGTTTTGTGGCCTTTGTTTCATTTTCTGCAGAAACTATGAAAGCTGCCAGTTGTATCTCAGCTCTTAAATTTTACATTTGTTCCAGTGACTTGTCTGAACGTGCCACCTTACATTTCCTCTACTGATCTCCTACCTAGAGATGTCAAAGTGCCCCGAGAATGACATGCTATAGGCAATCCTTGTGAGAGATGAATGAAAAAGGCAGTTAATGAAGGTGATTTTGTAAAGAATGCTAGATGACTGGTTACACTGAACATCATTAAAAGTATGCATGCAGGACTCCAATTCTATCATATTGTTTTAGATCACACTTTTCATGCTGGAGGAGAAAGTACCTTTGCCAGCTCACTGGAGAAAGCTTGGAGATGATTGAAGTAAAACAGCAGGAGGAGGCTGATATGATTAAGTCACATAGTCAACTGCCCATGTGTAACACAGTAATGGAGGTGAAAGTAGGGGGCAAGCTCAAATTAAGCTGCAAGGACATTAGAGACAATGGAGCACAAATAAAGGACAGGAGACGATGCACGTGGAGCTGGCTCGCACAGCCTACAGAGTTCAAAATTTAAAACTTTTATTTAGGTCCTTTCTGTTAATACTAATGCAGAAGATGACTATAATAACTAGTCATAGAAAAGACATTCTAAGGAAAACACATATGGAGAGAAGCATATTTAATTAATCTTACTGTGTAGGCCATAGAATTCAGAGCATAACCAGGAACTAAAATGTTAGCAGCCAAACTAACAAGGGTGGGTTGGAGTGGAACAATGACCAAAAAAAAAAAAGATTAGTACAAGGCGCAGGTCAGATCTGAACCCATTCAAAGTCCTTTTTCCTCTGCTCCAGCAGCATACGGTACCTTGAACCTGTCCCACGGTGATTTCATCATTCCTCTTTGGGCCTCTTGGCACTTTGGTATGCTAAGGACATGTGAGGGTTCAGCCACACTGCTCTGTGCTCCAGTGATCTCAACTGATTAATGACCCTCAGGAACATATTGCAAGCTTCTGTAAGTTGGAGCAGCCTTGAGGCTGTTCTAAATCACATCAATCCAAACTGGCACATGGTAACTTCCAGAAATGAGATGCGGAAAGAGAAAGGGTGGAGAAAGTCACCTTTGTAAATAACCTTTGAGCAGTTGACTTGGCATGAGGATTTAGCCCACTGCAAGGCACCGTTTGTTATGATTAATTTCTATAGGGCTGTTACTGAATACAGAACTGTGTGAGACACAACCCTTTCTATAGTGCTGTCATTGCAAGACGCAATTCTTGTCACAAAGAGTTCACAGGACACAACAAAAAATGATCCAGCATAATCTATGTAGTGCTCAGTTACTACTCAGGGGAGTGCTAGAAAGTCCTTTCCAATACATTTTACCTCACACAACTTACTGTTTTCTCTGTCCATAGACAAGAAACTACAAAAACAGACACTCACATGACATTTAGAACAAAACATACAGTAAATGCTAGGGAATACGACCAAATTAAGCTCTATCTTGTAGAAGCTGACATAGAGATAGCATTGGTAATTCTGAGGCAAGTTAATATTTATTACACCCATTCACATAGCAAATATCTTAAAAGATATTGAACTTGCAAAGACAAACACTCAGAAGTTAGGAAATGACAGAATTAAGGATGCCTCTGCAACCACACAGACCTCTTCTACTTCAGTTAATGAATTAAGTGATTGCAGTAGCACGATATCATCTTCTGTGTGGACCAGCACTGATGGGAATAAGAACTCTGATGGTGGGTTTCACTGATATTTGCTGAAAGTAGAGACAGTTTTAGATTTAATCCAGTCTCTAGAGAGGAGCATGCTTAATGGGCAGACTCTTCTGCCCATTACCCCCAATTTTGACCCTGTCTGCCCTGTACCCTCCAACCTCTCCTTTTCCCTGCCCTGTTTCTTTTTTTGCCATGGGCTTATTGTCTTGGACAACCCAGTCCAAATCCTCACAGAAGGATTCTCATCCCAGTCACCGTCTCCTTGCCCAGCCAGGCCTGGTCTGACCTCTCTGGAGTCCCCATTTCAGTCTCCCCGCACAAGTTCCAGTCTCCTTGGCCAGATCATCCCACTTCCCCTCCATCTGCAGTTTTTCATACAATGTGTCTCTCTCCATGATCCTGGCTTCCAGTTGCCTCCCCATCTTTTCCCACGTTCCCTGTTCCCATTAGTGCCCGGTTCCAAACATCCTATTTGGGCTTTTTGTTCAACCTCGGTTTTCTCCTGCCCCCCCCCCAGCTCCTTATCCCAATCTCTCCCCCCTGCCCCTCTGCAAGTACGGTACATCTCTTGTCCTGTTCTCTTTGCATTAGAATCATGCACTTCATCCTCATGTTGCAAGGGGTCCCTGAAAGCACAGGAAAGACAGGTTCCCTGCTTTTAGTTCAAGTGCCCAGACCTGGCCCAGCTCACAACAGCCCAGTGCTGTAATCACAGGGGAAATCCTGCTCAACCCTGGATTGTCACATGCTCAATGCAGACAAATTCTTCAGGGAATCATCTGCTAAAATCAAAGCAATTGCCAGTGAGCACATGCAAACTACAATTTTCCATAGACTTGTAACCTGGCTGCATTTGGGCGGATTCTCATAGGGATGGCAAAAGGTATGATGACACAAAGCCCAACACGTCGCCTGCCAAATTTCAAGTTCCCTGTGTAAAGCATGCTGTGCTAGAACTGTTCAAAGAAAGCTGAACCGTTCGGACTGCAGTTTCCCCAAAACGTATACCATGAGGCGGACATCTTGCAAAATTTCAGTCCAGATGAAGCAACCAAAGAACAGAGTCACATAGAAAGGCAGGGGTTCAACAAACTTAGCAATAAACAGTACTACCACCTTCAGGTTCTTTTGTAAGAACAGACGTCCGAAAGATAGAAACCTATGCAAATACTTAGTATATTTGTAACTGTATTTTTCCACAAAATCAGGAAAATTAATTTATATTCTTTAAAATGAGAGCTAAACCTTTAAAACATTGTTATTCATGTCAGGCACTCCACTCCATTCTTCATAACTCCTAACCAACCATTTCTAAAGCAAAATTTCTGGGGAGTTTGATTAATTACTCATTTTCAGGTTGGATAAATTGAGTCAAACATCAAGACAGCAAGTGTTTCAAGAAATGGTGTCTTTTCTTGCACTATTTGCATTTTTCCATTTCAGAAAAGATATGGTGAAAAATTATGCACATCTCCCTGAACAAGAGGATATATGGCACATTTATCTCTTTGCTGTACTAGAGAATTTCTCTCTGAAAATCTTTGTAAGATCAGAGATCAAATTTTTAGATTTTTGAAATTCCCTAGCCATTTTTCCTCCTACAGAAAGTTAAGTTTACTTAGATGAAGTCCTAATAAGGAAAGCTACAGCTCTTTTAGGATTTTCATGTTATTGCCCTAACACTTTTATATTTAATAGCCCCACAAACAGCTCATACATTTTATTTTTATCAGCCAAAACACATATTGGGCATTAATGTAAGAGTATCTCACTCTGTTCACTTTATACTCTTTCCAGATATTTACTTAGAGATAACTTTTCAAAAGGCAATCTAAATCAAATATACACACCACCCCCAAAGAGATAATACCATGAACATATCACATCCACATTTATGTATGCACAACGAGTAGGGGCAACTCCCACATAGGGACCCCATCCACTTTCTTTGATGACAGCAATTAAAGTTTTAAACAAAAGACGTAGGTTTACACAAAACTTGTGCAGACTTTTCAGGAAGATAAATCCAGTATCAGACTAATACACATTAATCTTTAGATAAGAATGAGCAGCAAAAACCTCACTCTTATGGGAACAATGGTTATCCCGCTGGAAGAATATAGGATGTGGTGTGTATTAGTTAAACTTACATTCTGACTAGATCTGTCAATATTTCCTTGCTCCTTGATGAGGTAAGGACCCACACAGATATATCTGAGGAGGGCAAGGACAGATGCCCTCTGTGTTCCAATATATTTCTCTCTCTTTTCTTGCCTTTTTTTTTTTCTTTTATCTCTTGCCTGGAGTTTTTCCTGTGGTTCTCACTGACAGTGTAAGGGTATCTTGGATTTCTGAGTTAGTGCTACTCTGACTGAGGCTTGCAGACGATGATTCCCAGGAGTTCTCGCTGAGTCCTCCATTCTGCTGAAATTCTTTTATCTTGGCCTCTAACCTTAGAGTTGCTCCTTCACAGCCTTTCTTCCTTCTATGAGGTGGTTGAGAAGTGCAGAAAAATCCACACAAAAAATATTCAGCTCTTCCATAAATGGGAAGAAAAGCAGCTTGAAGATCACTTTCTGACAGTCAGCTGCCCATGTTGAACAAAGTAAAATTACAAGATTCTAGCTCAGAACACTTGACATTTTGGGATCCTATAATTTGGTTGATGACTTTCAGAGGCTTTCCGATTAAAAGTCCTATCATATCTTTTGCAGTCAAAGACTCATAATGACTGTTTAACTAATATAATTATTCTTGTTCAAATAGGAACACAGAAATTAATTGGCTCAGCCAATTATATATATCTGTATTGTATTAGGGATAGCAGCAGCTTTGAATGATTGAACACTCTAATAGCAGGTTTAGCCTCATTGGCAATGTGGGCCAAATCCACCTAGGACTCACCACATCCTTTGAGAAAGTAGTGACTCACAGAGATAGAAAGATGAGAGCCTGTAGAAAAGGCAGTCAGCCAGCCAGAGAGATGAAGATGATACCTGTGTTTCCTTTGCTTTGGAAAGAACTGTAAAAAAAATACTGTTCAGGTCACATTCACGCCCACAGTCTTTCAATTTTGTAACTAGAGGACTCTCTAATGGATTTGGTTGACCACTGCAGCCAGGGAGATAAATCAGCGTTTGACATCCTTGCCTTAGGTAAAGAGCAGGAATTTGGACAATCCATCTATCTAGACTAGAAAGGCCATCAAGGGACTGAAGTGGTCTCATTGCCTCATGTTCTTGTGAAGATCCCTTTGGAAATAATTTAGGGATGAGAAGGATTAGCGTGGCAGGAAGCAGGCTGACTTTCTCTCAGCACTGCTGATGACAAAAATGTCTCCAGTTTCTTTGCACTGGGTGATCAAACTTGGGATAAAAGCCCAAGCAAGGACAGGAGCATTGCCGCCCTGGGGGAAGACCAGGGAATTGGCACAGCACCCCCCGACCCCCCCCAGCACCAATTCTCTGGCCGGACTGATCCGGCCTTGGACTCCTGCCACCACCAGCCTGGCCCTGGATCCCCAGGGCTGGGAGAGGCGGGCCCCACTGTGGGTGGCTTGGCCTCAGATGGTGCCTGCCTCTCCCAGCCCTGCCACTGTTGGTGGGGCCCCAGATCTCCGGCCGGGAACAGGGGTGGGAGAGGCAGGGGCTGCCCCAGACATTCGGGGCACTGGTGCTGGGACTCAGGGCATGGGCCCCATGTGCCAGCGATGCCCCTGATCAGGGCACATGTCATTCTACTTTATAGACTTATGGTCCAACGTACATCCCAACTTTCTGATGCCCTGAAGAAGAGAAGCTAGCATCCAGCGTGTCATAGAATCATAGGGTATGTCTACACTTACAAATTAATTCAAATTGATGAGGATCCATTCAAATTAAATAAGTGCATGGCCACACTGGCTTTCATGAATTCAAACTAAGGAACTCCTTTGTTGGAACTGATGAAAGCTACCTTTGAAGTAATAAAACTTTGTTGAATTTCAAAGTGACCGTCAATTCTAACTCGGCGGTTCGAATTAACCCAATGTCGTCATGTTAATTCTAACTGTTAGTTCAAATTAGCCATGGATTGATTTTCCCTATGCAATAGCGCCCCCTACCTAATTCAAACTAGCAAGTCCTGCACAAGAACATGCTAGTTCAAATTAGGGTTTCTAGTGTGGCCATGTTAATTCAAATTAACTGAATTCGAACTAATCATTATTAGTTCAAACTGATTAGTTCGAATTCAGTTAATTCGAACAAGCGTTCTCAGTGTAGACATACCCATAGAATAGTAGAGTTGGAAAGGACCTTAGGAGGTAATCTAGTCCAACACCCCGCTCAAATCAGGACCAATCTCAGCGAAGTCATACCAACCAGGGCTTTGTCAATCCACAGCTTAAAAACCTTTGAGAATGGAGATCCCACCACTTCTCTAAGTAATCCATTCAAGTTCTTCACCAACCTCCTGCTATTTTTTTTTCTATTATCAAGCCTAGACATCCATCCCCCTCTGCAATTTGAAACCATTTCTCCTAGCTGTGTCATCTAGTACCATTAAAACTAGCCTAGCTCCATCCTCCCTGGAACCTCCACTTCAGGTAGTTAAAAGCTGCTATTATGAACCCCCTCCGTCATCTCTTTTTCAGACTAAACAAACCTAGTTCCCTCAGTCTCTCCTCATAAAACTTGTGCTCCAGCCCCCTGATAATCCATTAATGATTTGTTAATGATGGTCCTCAAGAAAATCAATGGGATATCATGACTTCAAAGAGAAAGAGCTGAAATCCAACTAATACGCAAATTAGATTGTGTGGAAGCAGGACTTAATTGTGACTATGGATTCTTTTCACAGTATAACAGGTAATTTGACTTTACCCTCCCTCTGTGTGCTGTTTCCTTGAGTTTGAATCCTTACAGATGCTCTGATTTGCTGTTTCAGTATGGCCTGATCCCATGTCTTATACTCCTCTGCATTTATTTTTATCCCATTCTGTAAATTCCCCCTCTTCAGAGTGTCTGACGAAGTGGGATTTTCTCCAGTAAAAGCTCATGTGATAAATAAATCTGTTAGTCTTTAAGTGCCACAAGACTCCTTGCTTATTTTTTTGCTTTACTACTCTAATACAGCTGCCCCTTTGGAACCTGATAATTTTTTGTTGCCCTCCACTGGACTTTCTCCAATTTGTCCATATCCTTTTTATACTGTGTGTGGGGGGGGGGGGGGAACGGGACTGGACACAGTCCAAAAGCACCCTGGCCAATGATGGAGAGAGAGAAATAATCATTCCTTTGATCTGCTGGCACTGCTCCTACTAATGCAGCCCGATATGTCACTAGCCTTCTTGGCAAAAAGGGCACACGTCTGACTCATACCCAGCCTCTTATCCACTGTAATCCGTAGGTCCCTTTCTGCATAACTGCTGCCTGGCCAGTTGGTTTGCAGTCTGTTGCAGCAGATGGGATTATTCTGTCCTAAATGCAGGTTTCTGCACTTGTTCTTGTTGAACCTAATCAGATTTCTTTTGGCCCAACCTTCCAATTTGTCTAGGTGATTCTATATCTTATCTCTACCCTCCTGGGTATCTACCCCCCGCATCTTAGCGTCAGCTACAGATCTGCTGAGACTGCAATCCACCCCATCCTTCATCAATAAAAATGTTTAACAAAACTGGCCCGAGCACTGATCCCTTGGTACTCCACTTGTTACCGGCTGCCAACTAAACATTCAGCCATTGATTACCACCCATTAAGTGGGATGACCTAGCCAGCTTTCTATCCACCTTATAGTTCATTCGTCCAACCCATATTTCTTTAACTTGCTGATAAGAATACTGTGGGAGACAGTCTCAAAAGCTTTATTAAAGTCAGCGTACATCATATCCACCACTTTCTCCACATTCACAAAGCCAGTCACTTCATCATAGAAGGCAATCAGGTTAGTCAGGCATGACTTGCCCTTGATGAATCCATGTTGTCTGTTCCTGACCAACTTTCTCTTTTTCAAGTGCCTCAAAATGGATTCCTTGAGGCACTGCTCCATAAATTTTTCCAAGGATCCAAGTGAAGTTGTGGCTCCCCAGATCCTCTTCAGTCTCTATTTTGAATATAGGCACTATATTTGCCTTTTTCCAATCATGAGGAACCTCCCTAGTGACCACGAGTTTTCAAAAATAGTGGCCAGTGGATCTGAAATCACATCAGCCAACTCCCTCAGCACCTTCAGATGTATTGTATCCAACCCTGTAGACTTCTGTATGTCCAATCATTCTCAATAGTCCTGAACCTGTTCCTTCAGTACTGAGAGTTGTTCACCTTGTCCATATTTTGTGCTGCTCAGTGCACTACTCTGGGAGCTGACCTTTCCTGTCAAGGGGGTGGGGGCAACCTTTGAGTTCTTCAGCATTTTCCACGTCATCTGTCAACAGAGTGCCTCCTCCAATCTGTAAGGGACCCACATTTTCCCTGACCACCTTCTTTTTGTTACCATTCATATAGAAACTTTTCTTGTTACCCTTCATATCTCTTGCTAGTTGCAACTCAACTTATACGTTGGCCTTTCTGATTTCATTCCTGCATGCTTGAGCAGTATTTTTATACTGTTCCCTAATCATTTGACCAAGCTTCCAGTTCTTGTAAGCTTTTTTTTGTGTTTAAACTCACCAAAGACTCCTTTATGCCAAGCTGATCACCTGCCATATTTGCTATTCTTTTTGCACGTTGGGATGGTTTGTTCCTGTGCCTTCAATAAGCTTTCTTTAAAATGCAACCAGCTCCTTGACTCCTTTCCCCCTCATAATAGCCTCCCAGGGGATCCTACCTGTCAGCTCCTGGAGGGAGTCAAAGTTTGCTTTTGTGAAGTCCATGGTCCATATTCTGCTATCCTCCTTTCTTACTTTCAGGATCCTGAACTCTACCATCTCATCATCACTGCTGTCTAGATTGCCACCCACTTCTACTTCCGCTCCCAAACCTTCTCTGTTTGTGAGTAGCAGGTCAAAAGGAACATGCTCCCTTGTACATTCCTCCAGCACTTGGATCATGAAATTGTTCTCAACAGTCTCCAAAAACTTCTTGGATTGTCTGTACTCTGTTGTAGTGTTCTGCTGGTATACGTCAGGGTGATTGAAGTCCCCAGTGAGAACAAGATCCTGTCAACTGCAAACTTTCATTAGCTGACTGAAGAAAACTTCATCTACTTTGTCCTCCTGGTCTGGTGGTCTCTAACAAATGCCCACCACAATATCACACTTCTTGTTCTCACTTTGAAACTTAACCCAAGGACTTTCAACTGGCTTTTCTCCAGTTTCATACTGGGACCTACAGCAATCATATTGCTCCTTTACATGCAGTGCAGCTTCTCCACCCTTTCTCCCCTGCCAGTCCTTCCTGAACAGTTTATACTAATCCTTGACAGTGTTCCAGTTGTGTGAATTACTCCACTAAATCTCAGTTATTTTAATCATATCGCAATTCCTTGACTGTGCCAGGTCTTCCCATTCCTCTTTTTTGTTTCTCAAGCTTCTTGCATTTGTGTATAGGTACTTCAATGACTGGCCAATTGCCCTACTTTTGTAATGTGTATCAAGAGGCCTCTCCTGTTTTCTCCTCCTTGTGCTTCTGTCCAGTGTCCCACTTCCTTCTAGCTTTAGGTCCCTGTCCCCCAGTGAACCTTGTTTAAAGCCCTCCTCACTAGTTTAGCCAGCCTGCTTGCAAAGATACTTTTTCATCTCTTCATTAGGCAGATCCTATCTCTTCCTAGTAATCCTTCTTCCTGTAACAACATCCTATAGTCAAAGAATCCAAAACCCTTTCTCTGAAACCACTTGTGTAACCACATATTTACTTCCACAATTTGATGGTCACTATCTGGACCTGTCAGGAAATAACTGAAGAACGGGAGCAGAGGTTTGTGCAGGAACTGGCCAGTCTGCAGAAAAGGGTAAAGAAATGCAAACAAATAGCACAGGATACAGAGTTGTTCATATAGCTAACTGAGTGGAAAGAGGAAAAGGCAGCCAGTACAGGAATGGTTGCTGCAAAGAATGAGCCCAAGTAATAAAGGAGTCCTCTTAGAAACTAGCTTCTTTATGATCATTTGACTGCCGTATTTTATATTTTTAAATATATCCGTCCCCTCTTCTCTTTTGTATGCGAGTATATGTAGAAGTGTTTAGACACTTTTTTTTTTTAAGTTGAGTTGCTCTGTTCTGTCACAAGGGTATTGTCTGAATTAAAATGACAGTGGCAGAAATAATCTAGCAAATTATTAACTAGACTAAGAAATCCAAAGGTAATACAAGTCCCCACATGTTGGGACAAACCTGTTCTGTGTTGCATAACCCCATTCTTCCAGATTTTCATTTACAAAACACAGAGCAAAATTTGGCCCATTGTTCCTGCTAAAAGTTTATTTACAGTATTATGAAAATTCAGCATTGGGATTCTTGAGGACAAACTTTCAGCACAGTTCACAGAGATTTAGTCATTTAGATGTGTTGTACTGCTGAATCTAGATTCATAGATTGCAGACCTCTCTGATCATCACTAATCTGACGTCCTGCCTTCCCAAAATAATTCCTAGCTTTTAGCTTTTGGGAAAACATGCTATCTATATTTAAAAACTGTCAAGAATTCACCATAATGAGATTAGCTTTTTTCCAGTGTTAATCTATAATATTTCAGCAAAACACTAAGGGCCAAATCCTGTTTTTAGTCAGCCTATAATGGAATGTCTCTGATTTTATACTAGTATAAACTAAGGACAGAATTTGGTTTCTGAAGTACAAGATTTAAGAAATATTTAGCAGAGATTTTCAGAATGTAGCTAAGGATAATTTAAAAAGCATCTTTTTTGTAACAGTAATCAGAGATTTCCTTACCTCTTGACACAACACATTAGCTTTTCTTTCACCCTAGCTTTGATCAGAACACATAATATAATATATAATAAAATAATATATATAGTTCAACCTTTAACAGAATCTGTAGCTAAAAGGGATGGGTGGCCAAGGCATGAATGATAAAAGGAAAGAAGTTGTCTCTTCTGACTTATGAACATGGTTCACATGCTGGCAGGCCTGAATGTTCAGTATTATGGTGTTTATCAAGCAGAAACACAAAACTGCCCATGATGTGCATTTGACTAAAAGACAGCAAGCATTGCACTGTGCACATCTATAGATAAAAGTTATTGATATAGATTTCTAGGACTGCTGAGACCATGCCATGACAAACAGAGTCAGCTGCAGACTTGCCAATGCAAAAGAATCTAAAGCAGAATACCATTACACCAATCCTTTGTGAACTACAGAACTGACCTAAACAGGCTTCTGGCAACAGTGATCCTTGGCAGGAACTATAATTTTAACAACGTTGTGCCTCTGCTAGCTGATATTTGAATTTGTTGCAGAGATTCTGAATACCATGAATAATAAAAGAAAGGCAGCTCTCTCTCTAAAGAAGAAAAATGATGCATAAATCATGATAAATCAGAGTCTGCTCTTAATTACAATCCGTCAACCCTTCTGACTTCCCTTCTACTTGTTATCTGTTGACTAACCAGGTGTAACAAAGGGCAACCTCTAACTCCGTATTGGGAAGCTTGGGGTTCTTTCATATCATGGCAGCAGCTAAACAAATTTTTATGTAATCTCAGGACAAGAGAGCGCCACGTGGGATCTGGGTGTGAGTCACTGCATCTATTGCAGTAATTTCACTGAATCACATACATTCCAAACTTCGGAGTTTACTCAGAGCTCGTCTTCAGTTCTAGGAAAGGTATTCTGAAAGTCATAGTGAAATGCAACAGATTGTTAAGCGAAAGGAGTTAATGCATGTTGCAAGCGACCACAAAACTGAAATGAGCAGCTAACACCTTCCAGAAGAACTCTGTGTAAACTTAGAAGCTTGTCTCTTTCATCAACAGAAATTGGTCTAATGAAAGACATTATCTCACCCAGCTTTCTTCGTCAGTCTGGGACCAAGATGGCTACAGCACAGCAAAAACAAGTGACAGTACAGTTTGACATCTAGGATAAAAAGGTTAATGGAATTCTCATTTTCATATACAGAAGGCCTAACTATGCTGAGGATTAAAAATAGAAAGCTGACCCTTGTGAATAAGTGTGAACAGATTTACTGTTTGTACAGTACTGTGTGGCGGTAATGCTGACAATATCCTACCACAGGAAAGGTCCTTTCTAGTAATGAGATGACAGGCATGTTATTCATTCTGTATAGTTAAAAATATCCGTACATCTCTGCCAAAGACACGACATACAACCTACAAAGAAATAGATAATATAACATTTATGGTAGTCAGAAATGATCATGATCTAGAGATAATTTATATGCATTTAAAAGCAATTGTTACAAGAGGTATTTCCACTATTTTATCTTTTGCAATGACAGCTCATGTGCTGCTTGTTTCCATGGGAACTGAACCTTCTCCGAATTGAATTAATGTTGGAAAACAAACAAACAAAGTAGCCTCTGAGACCACCAAAGGTTAAGTTTTACCACATTGATCCAGCAGAATATTCATAGAAATTGGAGGGATTGATCTCCACAAAACCTTTAGTCTTCTAGGCAGTTCATAATACACTCTGTAGAAATGTCCAGCAACTGCAGCCCATCATGTTTCAAATAATCAAACCGGCACGTTCCAAAAATCAGCTGCTCTGCAGTGACTACAAATTACAAATGAATAAGGCACCACATAATAAATTGATTGCCTGGTTTTTGTTTTGTTTTTTTTTTTGAGTACTAATTTGTGGTTTCGCTTTCCAAACTTAAATTGTTTGATGAGATTTTCTTTTATAAACATAAATTAAAAATGAAATGTCTATGGTAAATTGTGTATCAGCTGTAATGAAAAATTGATCTCAATGTTTTTTACAGCGTCTTTCAGCCTGTATTCATGCAGATGAAAATTGCATTTATTACCCAATTTCCAGAACTATGAACTAAGACTGTAAACATGGTTTTGTTTATTTGTTTATTTTTCATTAGCTGAAAGATGGAAGAAAATTATAAAGTTTTTTTGTGTGTAAACAATAATTACACTCAGGCACATTCTTTGTAATTGGTAATGATGGAACTGGTTGTCATTTTGCATTATGAGATGTCAGTAAATTTGTCTTGAATTATTTTGGTATAACAAAGAATTAAGTTCTGACCATTGTCTCCCCATCTATCTAACCTGGCTGGTTTTTGGTGAGCTGTATTTTGGAATGCAAAATGAAGCGCTGATTTAATGAACTTTGTAAACAGGGCAAATATTTTTCAATATGTTGTTCTTGGGATTCGGTGGTGGGAGGATAGGAAGGATTCATGCCTCATAAAGCATAACAGTATGTCTCTGCAGAAATTACAAACACATTATGATTCAGTATGTCCAGCAGTAACAAAGGAAGCCATAATAGGCATCAGAATCTCTGATAGTAAGAGCAACATTTATGAACATGCAGATTTTCATCTGTCAACATTATTTTCCTTAATTTGTGTTGTAAAAAAACACATACACACACAAAAAGAGAGGAAAGTGCCCCCGTTGCATATCCTAATAATATGAAAAATACATTGGCAGCACAGTTCCAAAGGGGCAGCCGTGTTAGTCTAGCAAAGCAAAAAAAGCAAGTAGTCTTGTGGCATTTAAAGACGAATAGATTTATTTATCGCATGAGCCTTCATGGAAGAAAATCACACTTTGTGAGATGCTTTGAAGAGCAGCACAGAAGCTGAAGGCACCAGTGTTCAGAAGCCATCATGTTGAGAAAATTCTCCCGCACAGTGTTTTTAATTGGCAGATTTTAAGGACAGAAGAGACCATCATCCTAGTCTGATTTCCGTCACATCACGGGCCACAGAACCTAACCTACTCACTCCTCCAATAAGTCCATAACCTCTGATTTATTACTGAAATCCCCAGATCTTGATTTAAAGATTTCAAGTCATGAAATGTCCATTATTTTCTCTAGTTCAACCCATGGGTGTCATTGGCACTGGGCACGAAGGACACAAGCCACAAATGTGCCAGCCAGTTTCCCAAGCCTTTCTCCCCAGCAGGCACAGGCACAGCCTGCCTGAGCTCTTTGCCTTCCAGGGAGAAGCTCAGTTGGAGACAGCACAGGTTGTCCTGCCCTGCACCACATCACCAAGATCAGGCCCGGAGCTGGACTAAGGATGGTAGCAGGAGCAGTGAACTGCCTGGGGCCTGATCAGAGCCCGCAGTTGGGGCCGCAAGCTGTCCAGGGCCGCATCATAACCAGGACTGGCAGCAGCACATTGCCCAGGGCCACATTAGGTCCAGGGCAGGTGGCTGGGGTGGCAAGCCAGCCAGGGCTGCCTGGATTGCGCCTGGAGCTGGTGGGACGGGGATGGATCAGGGTCAGCATGGTGGGGGGATGGCACAGGGGGTGGAGGTTGCAGGGAGACCACCATGGGGAGAGGAGCTGGGGACCGTGCTACAAACATATCTTTGGGGCAGCAACACCCCTCGTTCCACCACCAAGTCACTTGTACCCCATGCTGCAGCAGAAAGGCAAAAATATGAAAACCAAAAACCATCCAGGGTCTCTGCCAATCTAATCCATGGAAAAATTCCTTCCCACATGAAATAGGGTGAACAGCTAAACCCTGAGCAGATGGGTAAGACCCACCAAATGGACACTTGGGCAAAGTTTCTCTGTAATAACTCAAAGCCTTCCCCTCTAGTGCTCTATATCAGGATATTTGCTTGTAGTAATAGATATGGATGGGCCATATGTCACTGTAAGCAAACTTATCATACCATCCCTTCCATAAATGTATCAAGCTTAGTCCTAAATCAATTTAAGATTCTCCCCCTCTCCCCCCACCACTGATCCCCTTGGAAAGCTATCCCAGATCTTCACTCCTCGGATGATTAGAAATCTTCATCTAATTTCAAACCTAAACTTGTTGATATTCCATTTATATACATTTGTTCTTGTGCCAACATTGGCCTATAATTGAAATAACTCCTCCCGCTCCTATAATGTGTTTAAAGAAAACAGTGATATCTCCACTCTGTATTCATTTTGTGAGGCCAAATAAGCCAACTTCATTAAGTGTCATCTCATAAGGTAGGTTCTCCTTTCTTCTGATCATCCTAAGAATTCTTTGCCCCAATCCAATTTTTATTCATCTTTCTTAAACATGGGATACCAGAACTGCATACCTTATTCCGGAGAAAATCTCAGCAGAGCCTTGTATGATGGTTACAACTCTTCCCTATCTCTACTGGAAATACCTTGCTTGATGCATCCAAAGATTGCATTAGCCTTTTTCATGGCCACATGACTCCGTGCCTGCTCATTACACACTGCTACAGGTTGATAATTTGATGTGTTGACTCCTCAATTTACAAAATGGTGTGAGGGATTTAAACTGAGCCACTTCATTGGCTTTAATGGCAGTAAAATCATTAGGTATGCTTTGAAAATATAAAGGGAAATTGTTTCTTGGGATCTATCCAGATGCATACCTGGTCTTACACAATAATCCACACAGCTGCTTTATACATACAGTACATTCAAAAGAAGGGCTATCCCTCTGGCTACACTAGGAAACCAAGTTTGGAATTCTACTAAACCTTCTTAAATAAGTTATGTTGCAGTGATACTTGCAGCACAAAGAACTAAAATCTCTTTTGAAATGAATTGGGTCTTCCATGGAAATCACAGCAAGATAAAGTCACTTTAAGTAGCCCCCAAGGTACATACTAGGAGCCAACAAGTGCAGACATCATGGTCTAAGTAGAGGACAGGGAGCTGACTTCAAATCCCATTTCTGCAACTGACTGGTTTGGTGGCCCAGGGTAAATCACTTAATTTCTGTGTAGCATGAATTTATAGATACAACTAAACTCATACATGGTCAAGACCTACAGAGCTAAATTTTGGAGGATCTCAATTAAGTTCACAATTTTCTTACAGGTAAACATAAATTTTGGGCCAAGTATCAGAATTCAGATCTTCCAAATTGCTGTATGCAGTCAGACAACTATATATTAATATGTGTTCATGTTCCTTTGTATCTGTAAATTAGAGGTTATTTTTAAAAAGGTCCCTTAGATCATTTATTTCCCCAAGTATATTAAGCAAAGAATTATTTACAAATATTAATTCATAAATAAACAATGAATTATGTTCAGTGGATTTACAAACCTTTTAACAGTTATTTTCTGTGAACATTTGTGTAAATTTTCACTTATATTTCTGGACGAAGGAAAATGTCTTTAAAATATTATGCAAATATATGTTTTCATAGAAGATTTATAAGTGTTTCATGGCCATCTTGACTTTTTTTGATTATTGTCTTCCTGTTTATAAAAGCTACAGGCATCTAATCCAGGCGTAGAAACAGTATCATGTGATCTACATGACCAATCTCACAATGTAAGAAATAGCAAGTATTCAAAGGTAGGATCAAAAAGTCAATAGCTTGTTAATAATCAATGATAAAATACAAACAAATTTCAGCTTATTTGACAAACAATTTCAAATAATGACCAAAGTTGTAAAAATTCAAATCTGCCCACAGATGACTTGTTGGGGGCAGTGACTTAAAGGTGCTACACATTGTTTGCTCAGATCTACTGAAGACCAAATTCAACACAATACATTCTGAAGGCTTTTTTATTATAATATAATTATACAAGACAAGATACGACATTTTGCTCTCAGTTATATTACTATAAATGAAAATAACTGGACTGTTACTTTCTTCACAATTGGTACTGATCAACATATATCTGCCTTTAATATACAACTGATGTGGTAATATTCATCTCTACTATAACTGTGCCATCTTATTGCTCTGTACTGTACCTGTATAATCGTGTCCTGATGAATATATGTACTTAGGAAGGTATTTTTCTTAATATGGTTATTACATCCTAAAATACTTCTACCTGTTAGCCATGTAAACATAATGAAGACCTTAAATGAAACCAGTTGAACTCAATTCCCTTTGATATAAAAAACAGGTTTATAGCTAAAGTCTTTGTAGATAATTGGAAACTTATCTTCATAAATATTATTAGTCCTTTTGTAAATTCTGTAAATTTCATCTTCAGAGTGGTTGACGAAGTGGGATTTTTCTCCCATGAAACTCATATAAAAAAATAAATTTGTTAGTCTTTAAAAGTGACACGGGATTCCTTGTTTGTTTTGTGAATTATCAAAGATTTCTCCAGAAGTTAATCTTCATATTATTCTAAAGTAACAAGGAAAACATCATCTCTTAGACAATGAATAGGACAAAATTCCATTAAAAAGTACTTCTCCAGCAAAGAAAGGTTTAGATTTGCTGAATGTCTACAATTCAGGTATGAATATATAAGAGCCAGGTGACCTCATTCAAGACTTAGAAAAAGTGAGCTACTTTTCCATAATGAGAACAATAAGATTGCTAAAAAAACATCATCCAGGCCCATTGAAACTACTAACTAAAACTGTGACCATTTTGTTATTATATTAATATAAAAAGGTGCTCATATTTTAATATTTAAAATTAATTATTTGTACAGAAACCACATCTTGCAAGTGCTAAAAAGTCCACAAAAAGGACTGGTGACAAACTGGATTTCAATAAAGCTATTAGAATAAGCATTTTAATTCCTTACTTTGGAGAAAGAAGCTTTATTTCTTCATTTTGGCCAGGCAAGCCTGGTGAGTACTTTCAGTTTATAACCCTTTATTCTAATATTTTTCAAAGTCATCATCACATGATGTAATAGACAGCCATAGTTTCTTCTTAAACAATGGAAAAATGTGCTTGGGATGTTATCTATACAAGTTTTATACACTCAACCAGTTTGTAAACTCCTCTAATGAACTGAAATTTCAGTTACTAGATTATGAACTCCTTACTGGATTGTAAATTAGTCACACAATGAACTGTGTCTTTGTACAGCACACTTCTGGGGTGCTGTAAATAGCCTTCAGTCCAAACAGTGTGAACCAAAGCTTTTTTTTAATTTCATAATGGTGACAAATGCATTCCCTGATTATACAAAGAACTTGTGGCTGCCCAAAATATTATGGTTTCAGCTACCCTGAAAAAGCAGTGAATATCATCAGCAGGGTGAACGAAAGGAAAATTTGTCAAGTAAAAAAGAATTGTTATAAAGTCAGCCTGTATACATACGGAACATACAGAATGCAAGGTGTGCCTGATATTTGCTCCCAGACAATGCCAATTAGCTTTAAAGAACAACAAAACTTTTTGCTGAGCTAAGAAAAGCAGAAAATTTTGTCCATAGTTTCGTACTCCAGGGAGTATGTGGTACAAGAACAGAAAAAGAAAAGCATTTGGCTCTTCCTTACTTCAAAACCACCAGGGAAAGTGGAATGAAATGGTATATTATGATGACCCTCACAGGCCTATGTGCAGGGTAGACAAAACTGGTACACAGCTAGGTGCCAGCAATTTTATTTTTGGTTGCCAGAGGGCATTCTTCCATTATATTTCTGCAGTAGAGCTAGGCAACAGACTAGTAAAACGGGTCACCATGGTGACAAGAAACATTGATTGTCGAGTTCTGAACTATGTTAATATTTGTGTATGAGCAGATCTAACAACTCCAGCAGTCCTGATCAGGAACTAATTCAGGACCTTTATATTTAAGGACAATTTTCAAAGGTTTCTAGATCCAGCCTCTATGTCTGTGTGTTTAAATACCTGGCATATGTCCAAACATAGGTTTTAAATTAAAATAACACTGGTTATTTCAATTTAAAAACTGTTAGGTCCACACAATGATTTTTTGTTTTGCAATGACAAGCTCTGTCATTTTGAAACAAGAAAAGTTAGAGCAATTCAATAAAACCTGGGTTGAATATGAAACAAGGGTTAGATCGAAACTGTTAAATCGAAATAATACCATGCAGACATGTTATTCTGATATAATGGTTGTTTTGATTTAACAGTTTTGCCCTTTTCCTTCCCAGGGTGCCTTTCCCTTTTCATGTATTGGGTGGGGTCATGGCTGTTCTAGAAGGCCATTTTGCCACACGCCCCATGATGCCTCTCTCCTAAGTTGACATAGCAAGTCCTGTCCCTGGACGTGCTATTTCGATTTGAGTTTTAGGTGTGGATCTGTTAAATCGATTTAACTTAAATTGATTTAATGATTTTATAGTGATCTTATTAAATCGATTTAAGTTAAATCGATTTAACTGCCTGTGTTTGGACATAGCTCAACTTTCAAAAGGTAATTTCTGTCCTCACATTTTCATACCTTTTCCAGTTAGATGTCTGCATTCAGTTCATAGATTCCAAATCTTTCAGATGTGTAAGAATTTCCATTCACAAACGGACCTGTTTGTGCATGTAAATTCTATTGCTATGCTCTGATATTGACATTTGACAAATATGTCTAGACAGGGGTTTGTGCAGTGTACGTACGCAAATATAGAATACTTTTGGAAAAATAGGTGTGTGTAACCCAGACAATGTCAGGGCTAATCAAAGCCCAATAAAAATTGTTATACCTTGATGCCATTCTTTTATTGTAAGTCTGGCTACTCAATAAAAAGAACATCATATGAACACAGATTGTCCTCCATATTACATTATATGTACAAGGGATGTTGTATGAATCAGTCAGAATAACTAGAGGGATATTGCCAAAGTTCAGTTTCACAATGGGAGCAAAGATAATGCTGACTCTTGAATCATAATTTATGTGTCAGTTTAGACAGGAAAAAAAGAGTCAAAGGAGCAAATGACGAACATCAAATTTCCATGTGAATAGAGTTACAATGGGTCCTAAATTCAAAGCAAGCAGGTTCATTTTTGCCCCTGTTGTTTAGGAAAACACAATTTGAAAGTGTATGTTTGACTCAAATTAGAAGGCAAGAAAGAATCTTCATTTTTGCCTCATTTTTTTTTCATTCTAAGAATTGAGAACAAGAGAGACCAATCAATAACTATAATTATAATTTTCTTTTTATTGATTTCTCAGAAGTCCTTAAAGACATCATCATTAACTTAAAGCTAACTTATAAAAATTTATGATGTTTTTAATTCTCTCCAGACAAAGTAATAGTAAGTGATTTCTTTATTCAAATGCTTAACATTTCTCATTCCATAGCCAGGCCAGGATAAATGAAGATGATACTTGGTAAATTTTAATGCAGTAATGGATACATTTTGGCTCTGTTGCTTGTTCAAAACTAAACATAAAATATGTAAGATTGTATTTTAAAAAGGAGCAAAATAATCAGGTTCCCTGTTCTGTTAAATTAACAATGCTTTGCATTTGTAAGGCTATCACATTTTCTGTATTTGTGCCCATTATTTTGTTTGTTTATCACTTTAGGGTTGAGAAAAGGTGCCAGAAAGAGAGACCTTGAGACTGACATACTTTATGCATCCACAAAACAGACATAGCACAGACAGCACTAGTGAAAGCTTTGCCAAGTTGGGTATGCTTCAGCTCTCACTGATTCAATAGGAGTCCTTCCGCTGTCTTTAACAGATGTTGGACTGAGTCCATTGCCCTGCCATGTGCCTAAACCCTGACCTAGGATGACAGCCTCTGGTAGAGTGGAAGTAGTACAATATGCCCAGTCAAACACTGGACTCTCAAAAATTGTTGACAAAGGATGAATTAGTGTGAATTGTTGTCATCATTTTTTTGGGTGTGGACACCCTTGAACAAGGAAGAAGCCAAAAATTGGTTTTTCATAGCCATCAAAAAGCTAAGATGATAACTGCTGAAATAAGCTGGATTCGAAATGGCAATCTAGTAATGAAAGTCAGCATCTGTCATTATCAAAAATGCCATAAATCTTTTATAATTGTTTTGATATGGTAACAAGGAGACCATCAACATGCACAGAATCCCAGAAGAGACCTATGTAATGGAAAAGTCCTATTTACTTATTGCAGGGGTCTCAAACACGAGGCCCCCAAGCCACATGGGTGTCACCTTCCCAACCCCTGTCCGGCTTTCCAAACCGTTTGTGCCCCACCGTTTGGAAGGCGGTGACGAGGCTGCAGCTGCCTGCCTCCATCGGCAGCACTTCCGGGACAGGCCATGCTACGCCTTCCCCCACACACAGCCATGCTTCACCCTCCTGGAGGTGAGGAGAGAGCATTTCCCTTGGCCTCTGGGCCGGACCTCTCCACCTCCAGTGTGGAGTACCCAGGCCTCTCAGGACCACCGCAAGCCTGCCCCAGAGAAGTCGGGACGCTGTCAAGGCAGCATGGCCCTGGCTGGTGGAGGAGGCAGTGATGGCGCAAGGCCAGATCCTGGTGGCAGCTTGGGGTCCCTGGCCACGGCTGGGGTGCCAGCAGTGGTGGCCATGGCTGGCTCCTAGCCAGGGACGCGCCCTGTGTGCAGCTGAGAGCCAGGGTTTGGCTGCTTGCTCCCCCCTCAGGGGTTGGGGTTGCAAGCAGCCCTTACCATTTCTTACTTTTCTTCTCTTCTTTCTCTTTTTCCTCTTCCTTCCTTTCTTGTTTCTTCTTCCTTTTTCTCTAACCCTTCCTTCCCTCTTTTTTAGTTTTTCTCTTTTTCTTTCTCTTCCTTCCTTTTCTCTTTGCTGTTTTCTTTCTTCCTTTTCTCTTCTCTTCCCTCTTCTTTCTTTCTCAAAAATCTTAAAATTTTTCTTTTAATTAAAAAGCTTTAATATGTATACCCTCATGGTGATTTGAGTTTGAGTTTGAGACCCCTGCTTTATTTGGTCAATCTTGCTACAACAGCAGAATGTTTCTGGACAATACATTTTGTCATGTGAAGCACAGGGACTTCCACCTCTTCTCCAGGACACTATTCCACAGCTCAGTAGTATAGATCTCATATAGGAAGTTGAAAGTAATAAAGATAATTCATAAATAAGGAACGGTAGAAAACTGATAAGGAAAGAAAAGGAACACAAGGAGAAAAAAAAGGGGCCAGACAAAGATAAGGATAACAGTAAGGAGTATAAGTATAGTAAAACCAAAAAAGAATCCAAACAATGGGATTAGTCTATTACTATATAGAAATATCATCAGTTTAATGCAGAAAAGACAGAAGTCTTCAATAAATATGGTTATTCTGTATTTGGGAAAAAGATAGATGATATAGTATTACCCCAGGTGTGGCCAAACTGTGGCTCAGGAGCCACATGTGGCTCTTGAATGAAAAAGTGTGGCTCATGGAAGAATGTCAGCAAATCAATTTAGTAAGTAAAAGTATACGGCTATATGCCTCAATGTGGCTCTTGAAGGTTTAATAATACATTTTTGTGGCTCTTGAGTTCCATGAGTTTGGCCACCCCTTGGATTATCCTATAACACGCCTTCCATTCCACTGGATATTAAATAGCAGCTACCAAAATTAGATATTTTTATGTCGTAGGTTGGATAAACTACATCCAAGAATTATAAAAGAGCTGACTGAGGAGTTTGCTGGACCATTAATGCTGATTTTCAATGAGTCTTGGAACTCTGAGGAAGTTCTGGAAGACTATAATAATGCTAATGTTGTGCCAATAGTTAAAAAAGAGGAAATGAGATGAACTGGGTAATTATAGGCATGTCAGTCTAACACTGATCCCAGTAAAGATAATAGAATGACTTACTGAGAACTTAATTAATAATGAATTAAAAGATGGCAACATAACTAATGCTGATCAAAACAGATGTACGAAAAATAGATCATATCAAACTAATTTATTTTTTTAATGAGGTTACATGTTTGGTTGATAAAGATAATAGTGTTTAAGTAATACACTAACAAAGCTTTAAGGTGTTTGGTCTTGAACCGCACAACAATTTTACAAAAGTAGAATCATAGAAAATTAACACAACATTCATTAAATGGATTAAAATCTGGCTAACTACCACTTCTCAAAATCTAATTGTGAATGGGAATCATCACTGAGTGAATATTTTTCTATCAAAGTCCTGCAAGGGTCAGTTCTTGTCTCTATGCTATTTAAAATTTTTATTGAAGATCTGAAAGTCATGACTGATAATGTTTGCAGATGTCTCAAAAAATGGGGGAGCAGTAAAAAATGAAAAGAACTACCCATCCAGATCACTCAGTAAACAGGCAGCAGAACAATATGTATTTCAATACAGCTAAATGTAAAACTGCACATATATGAACAAAGTATGTAGGGCATGGTTAAAGGATGGGGAGGGGTTGCCAAAGTGACTCTGCAAAAAGATTTGGGGGTGGAGGTGAATAATCAAGTGAACCTGAATTCTCAGTGCAACACTGTGGACAACAGGGCAAGTGGCATTGTTGGATGCATAAGCAACAGAACCTAGAGTAGTAGCAGGGAGATTATTTTACCTCTGGAGCTGGCAATGGTGCAACTGTTGAAATACTGTGTTGAGTTCTGTCTACAATGAAAGAAGGATTTTGATAAATTGGAGAGGCTTGAGAAAAGAGACACCAGCATGATTAACTATTAGAAAACATGGCTTATAGTAATGGACCGAAGGACCTCAATCTATTTAGTTCAATAAAGGGAAGGTTTAGGGGTGACTTGATTTATAAGTACCTACATGGGGAACACATACTGGTGCTTTAGTTTAGAAGAAAGGTATGAAATGATCCAACAACTGAAAGCTGAATCAGACAAATTCAATGTCAAAAAATAAGATGTAAAATTTATAAGAGTGGGGGAAATTAACCATTGGATTAATTGGCAAAGGGGTTGTAGTGGATTCTTTATCACTTGCATTTTTTAAATCTAGATTGAAAGTTTTTCCAGAAGATATGCTCTAAAAAATCATTTGGGGGATATTCTATGACCTAAGTATGTTAAAAATGTATGAATATTCTATGACCTAAGTATGTTAGAAATGTATAAATATTCTATGACCTATGTTATACAGAAGATCTGGTTAGATGATGAAAATGGGCCCCTTCTGGCATTGAAATTTAGTTTTCATTGTTCAGAGGTTCCTCAGATATAAGTTTCCATGTTCCCATTCATAATAATATCCCATAGCACTTTTCAAAATACAGAAGGTGATAACTGTAGTATTACTCTCAGACCTCAGTAAAGCATATCTGAGGCTGTGTGTGAGAGAAAGGCTTTTACATTTTCCTACAGAACTCCTGCGCTATCAATACTTAGCATATTTCTTTTTAAAGCTCTCTTTGGGAATTCTGACTAAAAAAGATGTTTCATATAGTCAATCGCATTCTTTCTTATTTACGAATTAAGAACAGGAATCAAATTCTCGATAACAGACCAAAGCATGAGTAGGTAATTGCTTTCTTTGGACGTGAAAGTGGAACACAGCTGGACTGTGGTTTGGCAACAACACGTTTCATTATTTTATAGAAGAGCCGGGATGATAAGCAACCTTGTTCCCAGGCAAACAAAACTTTGATGTATCATACATGTGATCCATTTCAGCTGTTGGAGTGTTCCAGTCATAACATTCTCACACTGTCGCAGGCTAATGCATTTGGGCAGACAAACTGATTAGCCAACAATAAGGTACATGTTCTCCCTTCCTGCCTGGTGGCATGGTGCTGGGGTAGTGATTTTATTGCAGTGTAGAGGGGAGAAAATATCAAAAGATTCCAATCCAGGCCTGGCCCAACCATATAGGTGAACTAGGCAGTCACCTAGGGTGCCAGGCTTTAAGAGGCAATGGAAGTAAATCCTTCAGCCTATTTAAAAATATATATTACTATGTTATCTTTTATAAATGAAAGTACTGCCCTCTGATGGGGATGCCAATATCGGTTTGCCTAGGATACCTTACAGAGAGGTGGTATGGACCTTACTTTGTCCAATAGAAAAGGGAATAAGGACAACACAGGGAATTACAGACTAGTCACCTTAACTTTGACATCCACAAAAGATAACGGAGCAAATAATTAAACAAGCTATTTGTAAGTACCTAGAAGATACTAAGGTGACGAGTAATGGTCAAGATGGGTCTGAACAAATCACGTCAAACCCAACTAATATCCTTCTCTAACATGGGTAACAAGCCTTGTGGAGGGGGAAGCAGTAGATGAGATACCTCTCTGAGTCATATATTTTGATCACGTGACTGCCCCATAAGCAAAGTAGGGAGATATATCTTGGATGAACCTATTATAAAGTGGGTGCACAGATAGCTCAAAAACCACTCTCAAAGAGTAGTTATCAATACTTCACAATCAACTTGGAAGGGCATATCAAGTAGGTTCCTACAGGGATCTGACCTGTGTCTAGTTCTACAGTATCTTCATAAACAATTTAAATAATGAGACAGAGTGTACATGAATAATGTTTGAAAACAATACCAAGCTAGGAGTGATTTCAAGCACTTTGGAGGACAGAATTAGAATTCAGAATTCTTGACAAACTGCTAAAATGGCCTAAATTAAACAGGATGAAATTCAGTTAAGAAAAATTCAAAGTACTACACTAAGAAGGAATAATCAATTGCACAAAAGGTTGCCCGGGAATGAGTACTGCACAAAAGGACCTCACTTTTTAATGGATCTGAGACTACATATGAATCAACACTGCAATAAATTTGGAAGTTAAACTGAACATAATTCTGGGATGTATTAACCAGGGTGTTGTAAGCAAGACACAAGTAATTCTTGCACCCGAGTCAGCACTGATAAGGTCTCAGCTGGAGTATCAAGTCCAGTTCTGGGCACCACACTTCAGAAAAGATGTAGACAAATTGGCAAAAGTCCTGTAGAGATTAACAGAAAATATTAAGGGCCTAGAATACATGACCTACGAGGAAAGATTGGGAAAAAATGTGCTTTTTAGTCTGGAAAAGAGGGAAAAAAAGACTGATCAGGGACATGATAGCAGCCTTCAAGTGCACAGAAGGTTGTTATAAAAATGAGGATAATAAATAGTTCTCCTTAGCCACTAAGGCCAAGAGAAGTAGTATGGACTTCAGTTGCAGCAAGGGAGGGGGAACTTCCTAACCACATAAGTAATTAAGCACTGGAACAAATTCTCTAGGGAAGTTGTGGAATTGCTGTCATCGGAAGCTTTTAAGAACACATTAGGCAAACACTTATCAGAGATAAAGTAGATTAGTGGTTCCCAACGTATGGTTTAGGAGTCAAAAGTGGCCCACAGGGTCTTTCAAAGTGCCCCGCTTCTCCCCTCCCGCTGGCTACAGAGGGGAGCTGGTGTCTAAAGACTCAGGAGAAGCGTGTTGTTGGGGCAGGCTCCTTGCTACAGTGCTCTCCTTCCCGGGCCATTTCAGGGAGCATGGCAAAGTGCTCCTCTTGGGTCCTTAGGTGATAGAGTCCTGCTGGAGCCAGAGGGAAGGGAATTCAGCATTCCCCTCCCCTTGCTCCAGCAGAGGGCATGGTGCTTTGCTGGGTCCTAGACACTAGAGCCCCTGTTGGTGCCAGAGGGAGAGGCGCACTGATTTACCATCCTACAGACGGGAGCCACTGCCTAGGGACCCAGTAGATCACACGGGACTACAGGACATGTGCAGTTAAAGGTCACATGTTGCAGCCAGGGCGACAGGAGATCAGCCAGGAGGCAGCTTCCTCGTAGAACTGCTTCCGCCTGACAGCAGTAGCAGCTGGCGGTGGGGAGGTGGGAATTTGTTGCTGATGGAGCGGCCAGGACCTACAATGCTTGAGGAGCAGCAGGATACTAAAAATCAATGCTTTCTGGTTGGGCCTGCACTTAGCAGGCCACCTGCTGTTACTTAGCTGCCAGGCCATGTGCTTCAGTGTGGAGTGACAGTCACTCATTTACACTAGTGCTTTGCCTGTAAAGGTGTGACACGCTGGCTATGTGTACACTTACAAAGTTAATTCAAAGTTGTTAATTTTAAATAACCATTTTGAATTTAAACTGAAGTTATTACTTCAAATTAGGAGTCCAGTGAAACAAACAAGGAATCTTGTGGCACTTTTAAAGATTAACAGATTTATTTATTGTATGCGCTTTCATGGGAGAAAATCCCACTTTGTCAGACGCTTTGACAAAGTGCGATTTTCTCCCACAAAAGCTCATGGAATAAATAAATCTGTTAACCTTTAAAAATAACACAGGACTCCTGGTTTGTTTTGCTGAACTAAACTAATATGGCTACCCCTTTCAGTCCAGTGAAGACTCTCTGATTCGAAATAATGTGGGCTTTATTAATTCAAAGTAAAGAGTCTTCACTAGACTCTCTAATTCAAAACAGGAGAAAGCAGGCAAAAGAATAGGGAAATTAGTTTGAATTAAGCCTGTTCCTCAACTTAAAATGGCTTAATTCGAACTAATAACTTCAAAGCAAGCAATACTTCAAAGTAAAAGGAGGTTTTATTATATTGAATTAGCAGTTCCTTATTTTGAATTAAGGAACTGCTTAATTTGATATAATAAAATGCCTCCTTGGACAGGGAATAAGTTATTTCACATTAAGTCTCCTTAGTTTGAAATAACTTGTAAGTGTAGACTTAGCCACAGTGAGTAAATCGTAGGTGCAAAATTGTTGAATGCAAAATGAACACTGTAACTTCAAACTGTTTACTTTAGATATGTAGTGATTTGTAGTCTTTAATGATGTATCATCAGAACATTTCTTATGAGCTGACAGACTAGTAGACCTTCAGGGTTGTAAAAATGATATTTGTGGCCCTGGAGACAAAAAGGTTGGAATATAGATAATACTTAGTCCTGTCTCAGTGCAAGGAACTAGATGACCTATCAAGGCCTTTTCCAGTTCTACGTTTCATTAATACATACTTATTCAATGTGTATTTTGTGTGAATGCCTTATGACTTGTTTAGAAGCTTGCCATTATCCCTTTCCTAATGATTTCCAGCATTCTATTAGCTTTTTGGATTGCCACTGCACATTGAGTAGATGTCTTGAGACATCTATCCACAATGACTCCAAGATCCCTTTCTTGATTTGTAACAGCTAACTTAGAACCCACCATTTTGTATATACAATTGGGACTACATTTTTTTCAACTGAGAAAAGGGGCAGCCACAGTGGTGGAGTGGCCTGGGGTTCAGAGCAGAAATCCAGAGTCTGGTGGAAACCCGCATTTCTTAGGCTGGGTGTGCAAAGAATGATTTAGTTCACAAAGTGTATCAGTGTTTTAAGGTTGTAACTTTAAAGAAATCTAAAATGCAGCGCCTTGCCAAATGCAGACTGTTGTCTTTTAATGATTTTTTTCATTAAACACTTCTCAGATCCACCTGCCTTTCGTTGAGCTAATGTGCTTTCATCTATATTGTTTGCCTAGCACTGTTTTGCCCAAACTAAATACAAGTCTTAGACTCACCAGCCTTATTTCTTGCAGTGTTTTCTATTTGCTACACCCTATTGATATTATTTGACTGGCAGGTGCTATTCCAAGTAAACAAACAAACTCTCAGCCTCCTAAGCCTTTGTCTGAGTAACCCATTGATATTTACCAGGAGATGGCAGATTGAGTTCCAGCAAACCAAAGCTAACATGCTATTGGAAATAAAAATAAAATGAAGAATGCTTTATTCTTAAGTTTGCACTGGCCTGTTCCAATTCCCTCTGCTGTGCACCTCTTGCCCCATCTGCTGCCAGCATTGCAATGCCCCACTGCTCTCCAGACGGACCCAGAGCAGCAATCAAGAGATAACCGGCCCCTTTGTGGCTGTACAGATAAATTCTATATTAACAACCCTATATGCATTCACCACAGCCACTGATAGAGAAAGGCTGACTACAGGTAGCACATTGGGGTACCTATTAGATACTGGGCTCCACCCACCAATCTTAATACCATTGACATGTGGGCTGTTTGGGAATTTGGGGCCAGGTCTTGAGTCACCTGGAGGCGGTTCTCTATCTAGTTGAGGAAAAGGAGTTTAAACCAGCTTTCTGCAGATACCTTAGAGTGGGGGTTCTCAGTCCTTTTAGTGTCGTGACACGGTTGGAAAAGCTCCCAGCCATGCACAACACAGGGACCCCCCTTCTCTGTAGCCCAATGCTGCCCAGGTTCCCACCACTGCCAAGGATCCAATAGTTGCCAGCTCTTTTGATGGTGGCTGAAATTAAAGTGGTCCCTGTTGCAGGAAAAAAATTGCCCTCAGTGGGCATATTCAGCAGCAGGAGGCTTGGGAAGCAGCTGCCACCATTGCAGAGAGTAGCTGCCCCAGCCAGTTAACATGGTAGCACTTAAATAGGCAAACTCTTAAAAGGGCAATGGTGGCAGAAGCTCTTAAAGCAGCAACAGCCTTTCTCTGGTGGGGTCACTTTCAGCAGCAGACTGATTTCAGCCAACACGCTCAGCTGCTCTGCCACAACAGAAAACTGTTGCCTTAGGTAAGTAACACGGCTTCTGAGGCATCTATATTTGAACTGAAGGGTGTATTTCCCAGATTGTGCAGACATATCTGTGTGAGCTCTTCTCAAATTAGCAATAAAAGTAGCAGCAAAACTGGGGGAGCACAGTGAGTTGTCAGCCTGAGCTTTTGCCCATGCTACTCTAGTGACACTTTTACTTCTAGCATGCTAGCTTGAGCAGAGGATGTCTATGTGGGCTGGAAATCACCCCTCCCAGCTCAGTTGTAGATGGACCCCAAGTTACAACAGGCTGTTCAAGGGCTGTTCTGTCTGCTGGGCATTACTAGAGCATAAGGACACTCTGAATACGTCTACACTGGAGCTTTAGGTTGACTTAAGGAAGGTTAAGTCAACCTACAGACGCCTGCGGCCACACTGGGCTTTTATTAAGTCAGCTTAAGTGCTTCCTTAAGCCGACTTAATAACACCACCTCTTATTAAGCCAACTTAAGCCAGTGTAGTCAGGGAAAAGCCCTTAAATTGACCTAATTGGCTTCCAGGCCCCCTCCCAGAGTTTCTGGCCACCAGGAAGGATCTACCTAGCACCTGCCAGTGTAAACACAGGCAGGTAACAGGATTTTTTTGATTTGGACTCTCTAAGTAGACTTAACAAGGTTGACTTTAAGTCGGCTTAAAGGCAGCCTCATTAAGTTGACTTAACAGAGCCTCCAGTGTAGACATACCCTCTGATGTGCTTGTTTTCCCCTCGCCATGTCCCTTACACTAAGAAGGTGGTCAACTGTGCTAGTTCATTGGTCCCTGATGAGTCCTTTTGTGCAAGGAACTTCAGCTGGTTAAGCTGCTTGTAGCTCAATGGAAAATAGAGGTCTCTATGCTTACAGTTTCTGCAACAGTACAGTATATCTAATCTACTAAAGTGATATTGCTTGTTATTCACTAGATCACGCTCTTAGGGTTTGTGGATGGATTTCCACCTCTCCACTTAGTTACAGAGGTCAGTCCCCTCTGTCCCACATTGCCTCCTTCCCATCTGACCTTCTGGGGGGCTCTCTCCAGATATACTGATAGGATGGGCATGAAGAAACCATGAGGAACATGCATTTCTCTAAACCTAACAAAAATGCCTAAGGAAAGTTAATATAATTAAAGGGGCCCCAACTGACAGCATGCCAGTGAACAGGGGTTAAAGTAAGGGGGAACACACAGGAACGCTGTTCTGGGGCCCACAATTTTTAGGGCCAGTGTTCTGGGGCCCCACAAATAAAATAATGGGGTGTAACGCAGCATTCTGGTGTGTTCCTCTTACTTACACATGTTCTGCCGGCCATCCTGCCCTGGAGCTGCAGCCCTCAGCATGCGCAGATGAGTGTTCAGGGCAGGAGCTGCCCATCTAGGGAGCCACTAGTGGGGATGACCCTGCAGCTCCAGCCAGGTAGGAAGGGACCCTGTGGATCCCTGAGTCAGCAGGGTGTCAGGAAGGGGTGGGAGGAGCTTGGGAAGCTGGGAACGCCAGATTGTACACACTGTGTTCCTTTCACATTGCTCCTTGGACAGGAGGCCTGTGCACTTATTGGCTGGAGACTCAGCCTGCAGATCTCAGGCTACATCTACACAGCAACCAGGACCACAATTTGCCCTTGCAGAAGCCCATGTCCAGTCCTCATCTGGCTAATTTTAACAAGCTAGCTAAATTAAAGCTAGTGTGGGCATATCTACTTGGGTTGCAGGTTACACCCTTGTTGCATGTAGATGTAGTCAAAGACATGCAGTTTGGGGGGGGCAGCAAGAGGTCAGTGTCTTATGCAGACACCATGTGCATGCCTCCTAGCTGCCACCTGCCTCTCTCCCTCCATCTCAGCTCCTCTCCTATGGAGCCCTGCTCAC